>OX383901.1:6280000-7530000 GCA_947532125.1 Saturnia pavonia
TTTGAGTATACATAACATTATAATAAATACTTTCAACTCCATTACGTATAGTCTGAAGACGATTATTTTATTTTGATCTAACAAATATTCAACTTAATAGTACATTATTTTGAGTGAATATGCAAAAAAAAGTAGGTTTCAGTAGTTGCTCGTTACAATATGCAAATTTAGATAGGGACTTTAAGTAATTTTCAATGGAATTTGTATGTAATTACTTCTCCAAATACATTCTATAAGTTGATTGACTATTAGTCATTAATTTGTAAAGCCTTACCTCTGATAGTTTTCCTTTTAATTTCATTATATATACTACTACCATGAGTTTTTTCATATATCCAAAAACAAACACTTAGCTCACTTTACTATAACAAAAATTAGCACATTAAAGCTTAATTTTTCGCAAACGGATTCCTGAATCGAAAAATGGTTTTGAAAAACCTAAATTGACAAACAAATATTTTGAAAGACCTTTTAGGATTATTTTACCAGTTTGTCTGCGTGATTAATATGTATACCTATACCAAATTACAGTTTTCTAGTACTAAGAATCTCTGAGCTAAGCAGCGGACAGACACACAGACATAGAGATATTTATTATAAGCGTTCTTTGTTGATTTCGGAACTCTAAAAATGTTAAGGCAAAAGCTGTGAAGGTAAAAATGTCGAGTCAAAAACGAGTAATATTTAAGATTTACTTAAATTTTCTAGGTCAGTACACAGTTGTTGAGCCTGACGGTTCGATACGCACTGTGGACTACACAGCTGATAAGCACAACGGCTTCAACGCAGTAGTGCATAGAACCGCTCCTATAACAGAACACGAAGCAGCACATCTTCACCATTTCAATTAATGAATTAAAAAACTATTAGTCATAATCATCGATCGTAATAGGTATAGTGAGAGAAAGAGAGAGAGAAAGTATTTTAGTAGTATATTCGTATATTTAACTAAATTTCGAAGAAGGAAGTAACATAGAGTAGATACTACGTCTCTCTAGAATCCCGAATTGATAATAATGACGTTTTCATGCCAGACTTAAGGAATTACATACTATGTTTTGCATAATGAATACATTCATAAAACAATATATTTTCGAAGAATCTTATGTTTTTTGTTCCGTACTAAAGATTTTATATTAAAGCGTTTTATTTTATATACAGGCAAATCAAATGTTGAAAGTAAATTGTAATAATTATCAGCAGGGTTTTAGAAATCTGTAGTATCTACTCTATATTACTTCTTTCCTTGTAGCTTACGTATATTACTCTCTTCCTTGTAGCCTACGTAAGTATACTCTGCCTAATCCGATCTATGGTCATAATTTAAGAATGTTTTAATTATAGATCTCTTTTTAATATTACATTTTATTATTACCTGTTGATAGCATTAATGGTTATTGCTGATAAATATTTAAAAACTGTTATATGTTTTACGAAATCTAATTGCAAAGTATCACACTTGTGTATCAGAATATAATGTTAGTAAAACTGCAGGCGCTGGAATGTCATTATACTCTATCAATTATTATAGTTTCAATTTATAGTATTATCATTACAATTTTTAATTCGGATTGCAGTTCACGTGAAACATTTTTTTTGTTTATTTTCATGGGCCTAGCTAGGAAGGGTCAAGGGTGGGCACCGCCCACTCGACATAACCCATAGCCCACCTTAGAACATTTTTACCTCCTGCTCATAAATTAGATGATTTTTAATTAAATTACCGAAAATAAAATCTTATAGTGGCTGATCAGCTGGCTGGCTACGCCAATGTTAAATCTTTTTATCTATACCTATAAGTAATTAGGAAATGAAATCAACGACAATTGTCATATGTTAATCATTTGTTTATTTTGGTGTCATGAATGAAAGAGGTTTCAAAGAGGGAGCTACGCGTGAATCTATTTTATGTATATGGTTCAATTATTGTTGTTTGTTGTTATTGAATTTTGGACCAATTGTACCTGAATTGTTATATATCTCTCATAGGATATTCTTGTTATTCTTTTTGTGCTTATGATTCGTGATATTATTATGGTTTGTTGTAATAAATTTGTTATTAAAATAGAAAACAATAAATTATGTTTTATTTTTTACATTCTTTCGGAACTTAAATACCTTACTTTTATTTAGCAAAAATTAGACTTATTTTGTCTTTCTTGAGTAGTATGAGATAAGTAATTTGTCTGAAAAAGAAGTACAAACCATATTGTTATCTGATAGACATAATGTTAGAATGATAAGTGCACGATTAAAGTTGCAAAACGATTTGTGAAAATTTAACTAATCACATCTTTGAACTCAAGAAAAAGATCTTTAGATTGTGTACTGAAAATATATAATCTCAGAGATGTATAACTCATATATAATGGAAAACGATATAGTATTTTTTTACTCATTGCTGCTTATTTAAGTGCATTTTTTTTGCTGAGATAATAGTCGATTTTGTGGTAGGCTCAATCCAAGTTTTATACTTTACTAACTTTTACCCTCGAATTCGTTCCTCTTGCCTTCATTATGAATCCACTCGCACGTCATCTATTGTAAATTGGATAACATGTCCAAGTTAATAATACATTGAATGAGTTGCAAGTAAAAATATTTTTATTTGTTAAAATTATCATAATATATTTTTATGTATTTTCCCCAACCTTTTACATGTACCTACAACTAAAATATAATATAACAATAATAAGTCTATGATAACAATATACGCACAACATTTATATGCATGGGAAAGATTCATATCTGATATACATAACTTTTCAATGGTGTGCAAAGTAACGGATATACGAGGAACTTACACCTTTGTTGCTCGAAAACAATGTAATATAAGTACTGACATGTCAAGGTTTACATTAAGATATTATGGTTTTATTTAAGGTTGGTTTTGAACTTCGTGAACGGTTATTTTTATTACATAAATACGAGTATAATGATCGTCAAGTTCATCAGTTACCTGTGAATCTATAGAACGAATCGTTCTGAATTTATTATTGTTGGTACTGTAGATTTCTTAGCGTTGCTTTTCTTGTTTGATCTAATACATCCAAGCCAAACTTCACATATTTGAATTGAGTACACGCATCATTATGGTGTGATTATGTAAATTTGCCGTAGATGGAGACTTTGAAAATAAATCTAGAAAGTTTAACTTTTTCAAGTTACCACGTATGTCGACTTTATTTTATAATCAGGTACTTTTCAATATATATATATTATTTCTCAAAGGTGTTTTTGCTAGCAACGCCATATCTATTTTCATTATTCATCAAAATTAATTATTCAAATATAATTTTAAAACTTATGATATTTCCTGCTATCAACGAGACGAGACAGGATGATAATTTTTTTATTTGTATTTTCACCTATCTATAACATTTGACTCTATCAAAAATTTGCACTAAAGCTTAATATTTCGCAAACGGACCCCTGAATCGAAAAATGGTTTTCGTATATACCCTCAATATTTTTAAAATACCTATCCAACGACACCCTACACGATGCGATAGACGAGATTTTTTTTTCACTTTATGTGAGGGTGAGGTACCCTAAATAAATATTATTGCTAGATTTTATTTTACCACTGTGTTGGCGTGATTAATATGTATACCCAATTACCCATACCTAATTACAGCTGTCTAGTACTAAGAATATCTGAGGTAAGCCGCGGACAGACAGACGGGCGTAGCGAAATAATAAGGGTTCTTTGTTAACTTCGGAACCCTAAAAACGAAATTTACTTTGATAATCATAAATAAGACCAACCTGTAAATGTCTCAATGCTAGGTAAAGGCCTTTTCCAAAAAGATAATTTTAAGAGAGGTAGGGACTGGTGGAATACCTCCACCCTACAGAAGATCACAGCTAAATGACCTAGTGTTGCGTTCCTGCGGTGAGTAGGGTTTCCAGAGCTCCTTGGGGAAAGGTGGGTTCAAAGAGAGGTAGGGCGCATAGAAATTTCTTTGAAGATTTCTCTCTACTTGGGGCAGCCCGACTGGTGGAATACCTCCACACTACAGAAGATCGCAAACAAATGACCTAGTGTTATGTTACTGCGGTGAGTAGGGTTTCCAGAGCTCCTTGGGGTAGGGGGGTTCAAGGTCGGCCACGCGCTTATGATACCTATGGTATTGCAGGCGTTCATAGGCTACGGTAGCCGCTTACCATCAGGCGGGCCATGTCTGTTTGCCACCTTTGTAGTATAAAAAACCCTCCACGTCAAACACAAACGTTTTGGCAATTATAAAATGCCTATGAATCTATAGTTATGTATTTTCTGACTACGTTATAGGACTACAAGAATATTTCCCAAGGCGATCAGATGTCCTCGCGATATTATTTGATTTTACTAAATTAATTTAAATCAATAAATGTAATTCTAAATATTTCGTTGGTATATACCGAGGCATCGGATCCTAATTCCCTGGTTCTTCACGACTTAATGATGTTAGTGTATTTTTTCTAACAAGTGGAACTAATCAACAACATTATTCTTATATAGATATTTCCTCTGCTCCCCCTAAGGTCACAACATCCTGCTTGATATAACAATAGGTGGGCTCGCTTAACAAACATCCACTTTGTTCTTAATATGTCGTTGGCATCAAACGACGAGACAGTAGATACTAGCGACAACCTTGTGAATATTTTGTCATACTAATCAATTCATATTCTTATCGTATAACATTCACTTCTTTAATGTTACTTATATAAAATCTACACTGCAATTAAAATTGTTTATTTTCGTGTTCATACTACGTACTTCTTTTCTATGTCATTAGAATAATGATAAACCGCTTAAAAAAATTTAACTCTACATTTATAACCGCATCGCATCCATCTATGTGGTTCGAATTCTATACAATGAATCTGAGCTTTGGCGAAAGATCACATCGTGATTAAATCATAGCGTGGTGGTAGAATATTTTTTAATGCCCGCCTGGCTAATACCCATCTCCGAGTTGAAAGTTAGGTGTATAGCTGTGTTCCGGCAGCCGCCCTTTGAAACTAGTTGCTCTAAGCATAGCCTATTAGGCCAAATCGTCAACTCAACTTCAGGTGAGATCGTGGTCAAACAACAACCAAATTTGATTGACGAAGACGTTACTTTGCGGAAATCCATCGTAAATAATTATCCGAAATTTCTTTGCTACTTAGCATTACTTATTAGTAGTTCCAGCTACCTAGAACATAAGATAAATTTGTAAATAAATAAATGTGTAAATGAATGTTTTAAATGAATTAAAATAATAATAATTAAGATGATAATACGTATTTATTCATTATTTTCAATGACTCTACTTCCGGTTCGGAAGGCTCTGTGCTTTAGAGAAAAATCGGCAAGAAACTCTAAGGTTGCTGTTTTTAATCCTATCGATATCTTTACAATAATAATCTACATACACATCAACGAATACTACTTCCCAAACTATGCGTCCAAATAACATGCTAAAAAGGCAAAATTTATCTTCATAAAATTGTCTTAGTTATGAGTTAACTTTCATTCGTAACCATTAATATGCCATGCCTAATAATAATGCTCATAAATCACTTTTTAATTTTCAATAAATGTTTGTCACAAAATACCTTATTGTGGCTTATTGATAAGAGATAGGCTTTTTTAGACGTTATACGGATAATATTTTTGTGGAACATTGTATTTAAGTGTCACTAACAATTACGCCAGCGACGCGGATAAAGCAATTCGGGAGTACATTTTCTTCTGACTTACTTAACAAACATCAATATTTAAGGCTAGCCAGCTAGCCTAATGCTACACTAAACCTAAACTAGTTTTCATGAATCTGGCTAATATGGCTATATTTATACAAAAATATTTTTTCGAATCTGTCAGGTAGTTCCAGAGACTAACGTATTTAAACAAACAAACAAAAACCTCTTCAGCTTTATTATATTAGTATAGATTTGACCTAAATTCACTATCAGTAGTATTGCAGTCAATATTGCCGGGCCTATATAAAGGAATATTGTTTTTATTTAACAATTATTCAATCTTTTTTCAAAGTTTTGGTCATTTCTTAAAGCACGTAGAAAGGGAGTTTTGGATACAAGTAACACTGGTGAATCTATTTGTAACATTTTCGCTGATCATTTTTCTTCTATTTACTCTGATCCTACTTGTACCAATAACGTTACGTTGACTAAGACATGCATATTTCCTCCAAATTCACTAGGCAATATTACAATAAACGAAGGCCTCATAATAAAAACGATAAAAAAACTTTATGCCAGCAAAGAAGCGGGACCAGATGGCATTCCTCCAGTTTTCATTAGGAGAACCTCAAAATTCTTGACATTGCCATTAAAAATTATATTTGAATTTTCTGTTCAATCACCAACTTTTCCTACGTTATGGAAGGAAGCTAATGTGTTCCCAATTTTTAAAAGAGGTGAAAAAAGTACGATTTAGAATCATCGACCAGTATCAATTTTGAATATATTTTCTAAAATATTTGAGAGCATTATACTGTCACCATTAGCATCATATACTAAAAATATAATAAATCAGAATCAACATCGGTTCAGTAAGAACAAATCTACTATCACAAACCTACTGAATTATGTCAATGACATCTCAAAGGCAGTTGATGCCCGGTTTCAAGTGGACGCAGTGTACACTGATTTTAGTAGTGCTTTTGATAAAGTTTACCATACCATAACATACTTATTGAATAATTGAAACAGTTCGGTATTCATGGTCCTATTTTAGTGTGGTTACAAATTTATTTAGAGCATCGGGTTCAAAGGGTCGTGGTGCATGGGTATACTTGTAGGCTTTTTTATGCGTCATCAGGAGTTCCGCAAGGTTCTAATTTAGGATAATTACTATTCTTAATATTCATTAATGATATTACTTACATCATACCAAATGTTTACTATTTGTGTATGTCATAAAAGTATACAGGGTAATCAAAAATGTAAATGACTCACTTCTACTTTAAAGAGATTTGTAATCTCTTGAAGAGTGGTGCACCGATTGTTATCGGTGGAATTGTATAGATGGAATTAAATGTAAGCAAATGTGTACACATTAAATTTACAAAAAATAAAAATCCTTCTAATTACTTGACAGGTACTGAAGCTTTGCAAGTTAAAACAAAGACTAAAGATTTAGGAATTGAGATAGACAGCAAGCTACTATTTACTGATCACATAAGTACAACGATAAATAAGGCCTGGAAATTGTGTAGGTTTGTTAAGCGCATGTGTAACAAATTCCGTGACATAAGAACAATATTATATTTTTAGAAAACCTTACTTAGGAGCATTTTGGAGTATGGAACAAGTATTTGGAACCCTCATTATAATATCCATATTAATCGATTAGAACGTATACAACGCAATTTCACAAAATTCCTTGCCCGCAAACATCAGAAATGCCCTTACCGTGCTGATTACAATACTCGGTTATTTTATTTTAAATCGGTTAAATAACTTATATCACTGCAAAATAGACGTAAGATTTTTGACCTTGTTCTTTTACATAAGCTAGTTAATGGAGTTATTATAGTCCCTGATGTATTACAAGAATTAAATTTAAATGTTCCTAGAAAGGTTCCAAGATTTCGAATTCAAAGAACCCTTTCTAAACACACATGTCAGAACTAACATTTGTTCACCTCTGAGTCGTTTTAAAGAATTATACGACGAAGTTAACAATAATGATGCCGATATTGACATCTTTCATTGTTCATTATTGAATTTTCATTCTAAATTATATCAACTATACGCTCTTTAATTTGTCGCAAACTTGATTTTTTAACTTGATTTTTTTACGTGTTAATCACTTACTTAATTTAAAATTTGATATTTGTAATTTGTTTTTGTTTTCATTGTGCTGCGGTATATAATAATAAGATGTGCACATCTGTAAAGATACATTTCACAGAGTTCGTAACTTGTGAATGATTAATTGTTAATTCGATATTTTGTGAACGTGTCGTTGTTGTGACAATAAATAAATTAAATAACAAATAAATAAATCTAAAATAACAAAATACTACTACGTATTCGACTACGAAACAAAATTAATAGAAGGTAAATATTATCTGAATATTTAATTTTTAAACATCAGCCTTGATGTAATCTTTGAAGATGTATACAGATTATGCAAAAATGTTTTCTATTTAAGATAATATCGCGGTCACAAGCAAAATAGTTTGGTTTTCGGGTATGCTATTAATAATTTTGAATTTTTTTTGCATAAATCAGTATGTGGTTTTTATTTTAATGTTTTATTTTATTGATCGTTCGGAAATATTACAAAATTGTGCTTTTTAAAATAGAATCTTTGATATTGAAATCCAACTGTGATGCAATCCGAATCTAAATACGGGCTATTGCTGCATGTGAAAATTTTTCTCAGTTATTTACACAAAGGTTTTTGTTAAAGAAAACTTCATTTTCGGATGCGATTCTTGCCCCCACCAACCAAGGCTAGCACTGTGAACAAATAAGGACACATATAAATGCCTGTGAACCCTCTATTGTGTTATTAAAGGAGTGAACGTAACGTCTGATAGTCGATTCTATCTTTGTAATTAAGTGTTATTGCAATGTGTCGGTATAAGTATATCGTTTTAGTGATATTCATCGGTGCTGTACAAGCTAGACCTAAAGTCGCGGTTTTTCATCCACCGTATGAGTCGAGATATAATTATTATGTAAGAATATTGTGATCATATTGTCTAATTAAAACAATGAACCGATTTAAATTAGAAAACTATATCGTGTTCTTCTATCATGGAATCTCACAATCAATTAATAATTTTGTTATCCTTTATCCAGTCGATGTTTTCATGTCCTACCTCCCAGCGTTTTACTGTATTGGTATATTTTAAAGTATTTTATAATTTCAGGATGCACCCAGATATACTTTTAACTATGGCGTAGCAGATCACATAACGGGTGATGTCAAGTCACAACACGAAACAAGAGATGGGGATGTCGTTAAAGGTATTTTATAGAATATACATGTATTTTAGGCGCAGTATATCTACCTAAATATATTATAAATACCTGTCCATCAATCATGCTCAAACGGCTGGATAGATTTTAATGAAATTTGTCAATTTAACTAAATTATATTGTGGAATAAGACATAGGATACTTATAATAATGTATACGTCCAGCGAAGCGGTCGTGCAACTGTTAGTATATTAATGGATAGAGTTAGTAATAGCATAATCATAAGATTTTCAAAATACTTACATTGTCAATATAAATAAAAAAAATTAAATCACATTTTAATTAAATAATAGACAATATCGAACCGTATTCTTTGATTGAAAAATAATAGCGCTATTGATAATAAATAATGTAAATCAACAATGAATCTACACCTACGGACACATAAATTACATCAAGTAGATACAAGACGACTTTACAATAAATATTTTAACCAAGTATGCCAACTTTCATATAAATTTAAACAGATATTGGTTCGTGGAGTCAACACCTAAATTTTCTTTTCCCGGCTATAATTATTTGTTTTGCTGAATTTACTTTTTTTTAACTATTAAAGGCCAGTCTACTCTTTTCCATTTATTTAAATCTAAAAAGTTTGCGTACTTATTAGAAATATTCATTTGAAAGTAATCCTGAACTTTGATGCAGTTTATGAGTCCGTCAGTGTATATATTTAGAAGTCTGTGTATAAAAATAAAACATGTTTTATAAATTTCGATAAAAGTATTTTTTTTAATAAATAATACTTGTCTGATGTTTGAGAGATGTAACGGATGTTAAATCATATTAAAGCCTAACTGTGCCTCGCGGTTTCATATATAGCACATAGCCTAACAAATAGGCTATGAAATGCAAAAAAAATATTGTCAAATATAATTGGTATCTCAAGAAATTAGCGCGTTAAAACAAACAAAAAACAATATATTGAGTTTTATAATTTGTGGGTTATGTATAAGAGATTGGCATATAGTATAGAGATTTTTTTAGATGTACTAAGGAGCTATATTTTTGTACAACATTGTATTTACGTTTCACTAACCATTACGCCAGCGCACGCGGATAAATTAGTTAGGGTGCGCTATTTATTCCGACTTATTTAACCAAAATCAATATGTAAGGTTAGCCATACTTACTATTCCTCGTGAATATGGCTATCAAATACAAAAATATTTTTTTGAATCCGGCTGGTAGTTTCAGAGATTAGCGTGTTTAAATAAACAAAAAAAACTCTTCCGCTTTATTATATTAGTATGGATATGGATAGCGGCATTGTATGGTTCTTTTGATGACTAGATCGCGATTATCTAACACCCGTAAAGCCGTCAAATCGACTAGTTTTTACGCATCGCCTTTCCGGGTCAGCCATATGTATGTATATGCAATTAGCTAGAAGAAGACATTTGTCTATAAATAACTAATGAATATCTGTCACCATTTCGAAACCTTGGCCTACTAAGATGAACTGGCAAATAACTCATTGGTAAATAATGATTTATTTCATCCTATATGAGACAGTTTCGATGTGTTAAAAATAGAATACGTTAGCAATCAATAACGGTATCGTAATCTTATTAAGGAAGCCTAGTTCTGTTAAACGGCCAATACAATTTACAATTTATTGTTATTAGTGTATTGTTTGTCCAACATAACCTTCTAGTGACAATCGTTAAAAGCTTGTCATGACCATATTTTGTGTCAATTATACAAACACGTATTTTTAATTTATCTCGTTGTAGCATGTATTGTTTGCAAAAGTGTAGAGCCATAAGCGTTGTGTTAGCGCCATAGATTAAGGATGAGCGCTGTGAGAAAAACATTGATATTGACATCTATACCGATATCGATACAGAAAACGTCAATGTCAGATATATATCGTTAAAAAAGATCGGTGTTAGACAACATTGTTGTTTTGGTGCTACGAATGTGTTCAGGATTTGTTTGCGTGCTGTCTCTCGCACTGAAGACTTTTTTTGACTGAAATTTCTAGTATTGACTACCTGACCACATTTTTTTAAAGTAAAACTTATGCATTTGTTTATATTATGCATACTTCTACTACACTACTTAATCTCTATATGCTTACTATTTAGCCACAATTTCGTTTGTTGACGATTTGGCCCAAGACGGCTAACAAGCTAGGCAAGACACGCTAAGCCTCTGGCCGTGGTGAGGAACTGGCTCTTAAGTACAGCTGCTGGAACACACCTAGGTGCTTGGTTATAAAATGTCTTATCACCTTGTTATGGTTTCACCACGATGTTTTTCTTCACCGAAAGCTCAGACTCATTTTAACGAATCGACCTCACGTCGATCGACGCCATGTCCGTAAAGGCTAAACACTTATCCGTGTACACGTACGGACCTCGAACTAAATTTAGAACATAGATATTGTGGAAACATCGATGTTTTAGGAATCCTATGTCTAGATTTTGACATCTATGTTTTCAGGGTCAACATTAAAGTTTCGATAAATTTATATCGAGTATCGATCATCCCTACCATAGATTTATGTTAGCACAATCGAACGTATGAAATGCTCATAAAAACTATGAGAGAAAGACATAATCGAATAGTTTCCCACGTAAATGTCGATTTCAAAATTCGCATCTTTGTTAATAGGGAGTAATAAACTTCACAAATTGATGAGAAATAAAAAATGTTTCTGGTTTTTAAATAATGTATAACACAAAATACCTACTAACTGGTTGACAAATGACCATTGACTCATCATTGCAGAGCCCAAATTGCTAGGCTTATATTGTAGGCATCATTAAAGAATGGACTTTTGGAACTCCAACCGCTAATACAATAAAAAGGAGAGCCAAAATTTTTATGAGATATCATATTTTTTCTACGGTTAGGACTAAGAGCTGGATTAAAATCAAAATATTATATAAGTCTACTCTAGGGAAGCTTCGGACGGAAAGCTAATTTTGTATATAATTGCCAACAATTGCCAGTTATGCCCATCACACAAAAATCTGTAATTTGCGGAGATCGAACCCGCGATATCTGAGCTCACACTGCGCCACAAAACCTGTCAAAGCCCTTAATACGTAATAATATAGTAATACTGTTAATAAGATTTTAATATTTTGCGATTTCAGGGCA
Source organism: Saturnia pavonia (assembly GCA_947532125.1). Classification (NCBI taxonomy): domain Eukaryota; kingdom Metazoa; phylum Arthropoda; class Insecta; order Lepidoptera; family Saturniidae; genus Saturnia; species Saturnia pavonia. Next base: position 6,292,103 of record OX383901.1, read on the forward strand.
ATACTCCCTAGTTGAACCGGACGGTTCAGTGCGTACAGTGGATTACACAGCTGATTCTGTACACGGGTTTAATGCAGTTGTTTCGAAAATTGGTCCTAATGTACATGTTCCTGTCCCCGTGAGAAACCCTGTACCGGTACCTGTAGCATCTCCTATACCTGTCCCACAAGATAAGCCTATTATACAGTATGGAAGGAAGCCGATTCCAGTGCCCGTGGAAGTGCCACATTTGTACACAGATCAGATTTATCCATCACCTGGTCCTTATTGTAAGTAGTTTCATGTATTTATAGTTACTTACAACAATGGTGGCAAACAAGCTAACGGCCCGCCTGGTGGTAAGCGACTACTGTAGCCTATGGACGCTTGTAATACCATAGCTTTCACTAGCGCGTTGTCGACCTTGAACCCCCCTATCTCAAGGAGCTCTGGAACCCTACTCGGTTATTTGGCTGCCATCTTCTGTAGGGTGGAAGTTTCTACCAGTCGGACTGCCAAGTGGAGATAAATCTACAAAGAAATTAATATCAAAGAAAGTAACAAATTGCTTTGTAAATGAATTCAGGACGTACATTCCTACAGCTATAATTAACGTAACTGCAATAGAACTTAGCACCAGTTTGACCACAGCTCTTTCAGAACTAGTTTCTACCGAACTTTGCTCTTTTTTCACATTTATATTTTTGTTGCGATATCATTTCTTCTTAAAAGAAATTCAAATTTCAATTTCAATAAACGTCGTTTATTGGCGAGCGAATGGAAACACCATTGAACTTTAACTGTATTATGATTGTAATTAGGTACAATGCCATCTACTGGTGGACGGATGGAAGTGTTGTTCATAAATATTACTTTGCTAAAAAATTGTACTTTTTTGAAGTTTTCTGCTTTGTATCCTTTGTATATTATATGCATATATATATTATATGCTTAATGATCTACCTTCATGCCAAATTTTAAATTCCTAAGTCACGTAGAAGTGGTGTAGGTTTTTGATGAGTGATAAAAATACTACTTTTCAGACCCTAATAACTCTACCGAACTATAATAGATCTATTCGTGAAATTTGGGATTCTATGTGTTTATTAAACATACAAAATTTCAAATGTTTAGGTCTAATAGTATATGACTTATAAGAGGGTTCGAAAGTACCATCTTGCAAGCCTGGTAAAGCTGTAAAAGCCTTCCGAGGTTTCAAGGTATCATTTAAGGTGTACAGGGTGTCGAATTACATCTTTAGAACTGAGATGCCTAAGTCAACCTTACCTGCGAGTGAGGCGCCCTACTGATTAACGAACGAGGATATGGCGATAGCGGGGTGGTAGGGTTGTTTTGCCCGGTTGTGTCGCGACCACCATCCACGTGGTGAATAGTCCGTCATGGTGACTCGCTTTTCGTGTCGCAGGCCAAGATAAAACAGTATAGCCAGAGCGAAAAAAAAAAGCTCGAAATGGTTCGTGTAAATATACATACTGTTAATGTCACCCATTCCGTGCTGGTCGTGCCGTATATCTAGATATTAGTTCAGTGAATATTAAACGATAAACTGTTTCTAAAAATATACGCAGATGTATGAAAATGCTGACACTTAAAATATTATATATTTTCTGCATTACAGTGTACCCAAACGACGTGCCACAACAACTTCCTGGTTATGACGGTGTTGATTTGGAAGGATTCTATGCTCATCCAGAAAATAATCAATATTACTAATGTTCAAAAGAAAACAACTTATTTAAGAGTGCCACAATGTTTGTGTGATTAATTTTATTTAAATTTAATTAACTTGTAGTTGTAGTATTTATGACAAATTGGCTTAAAATTAATAATAATAAATACCTGTTTGTACATATTTTACCATAGAATTAAAGCGATAATAAATCTAAAACTGTGAAAGTTATCACGTGAGTTTAAAATAAAAAGGATTTTTTTCCTTTTTCTAATAAAGTTGTATGCACATATTCGAACTTATTTCATGGATATTTTTATTTTCGGATCTCTTTTTTAACATAATTTGTATTCGGTCCTTACATATGAAATTAGCGTTTAATATGGATAAAGTAAAACAAAAAAAATGAAATTATACATTTAATTAATCGAAGTATGTACCATTATTATCTATGCCCTTTCGCCATTTTATAGGTAGTTAATTGATTCCCTTGCTGAAAAAATTGTGGGAGCAAGAAACATTATATTTTTTGAAGGCGAAGGAGAATTTTGGACAGCTTCATCCAGTTTTTCCTTGCAATAAATTCTCCAAATTCCGAAAAAACTGGTAATCTGTTGGAGCAAGGCCCGTATAATTAATGAATTTTTAAATGTTATTGTTAAGATTGTATGTGATAATATAAGAAGTTATTTAGAATTACGAGATATTCCCTTAAATTATTATTATCATTTTATGTTTCCTATACATTGTATGATTGCTATTTAAATCGCACAGGCGTGTAATGTTATGAATAGTTAAATAGGGATTGTTGTTTAGATTATCAACTTCCTTAAATAAGAATATAGTTTTAAAAACAAATGAAAAATTATATGATCCTTTTAAGGTATTTTGGTTATATAATGTAAACTTTATAATATAGAAATAATTGTTAATAAAATGTGGAACGTTTAGAATAAATAAATAGAAATATTATTTTAGTTTTTATTATTATTTTATTTTTCCCTATCATCACATCTTGTTAATAAAGAGAACGACAAACGTTAAAGTCCAGTGAATGCCTACTGCCAATGTACAGGGAATCCTAGTTTAGCAGTTAGGAGCTCATAAAACGTACAATTTTTTGTATTTCTAAAGTGTTAATAATTACTTGTACTTTGCATGAATACATTATTATTATTATATATTATCAAATAAATATACTTATTTATAGTAAATAAAAAGGCGCTTACTATTATTTTATTTTTATTTTTTCGTGGCACGGCAAAGTAATGATAATGTTACCTAATGATAAGCAACAGTGTCACAACCAACAACCTCGCTGAGGTTCACAGACTGTTCTATAATCCATTGTTTGTCGTTGCTGTCAAACAAGCCTACTCAAATATCTCTTCACGTTATTTTTAAAGGTTATTTTTAAAGGACTCCATGTCGTAGAAAGCAGTGAAAACACTAGATGGGAGACAGTTCGACAGCTTCACAGTACGGTAAATATGATATTACGTAGAGAACTTCTTTTTTTGTGCCGAGATAGAAGTTACCATAAATCTGTGGCTCCGGAGTCCAGCGAGTGTGGTTCTGTTGTGAAAGGGAGAGAGGGTAGGTAAAAGCCATATCAAAATTAGGCATATCAGATAAAAGCAAATGATATTATTTTGATGCTACAAGCAAAAATTCTTTACCTATTTGCTACAAGAAGAATGCGGAAGATGCAGAAGACAAGAAATTCCTCTCGAATAACATCTGCAGTGAACATAAATAGATTTGATGTTGCTAATCTTTAAAGTATGAGACGCTTTTTATAATTTACTGGTTTACTGTAAAATGTGTTTTTAAATATAGATCTATCTAAGATTGTATCTTATTTCGAATAATATTAAGATTAAACTGATAGTATGCATTCAAATTCAGACAAGTTACGAAATAAAATAATTTTATGATATCTATAAAGTTTACAATATAGTATAATGTATTATCTATTCTATCTTATCTCGATTCTAATCTGAGCGTCGTAAAGACTAATATATAGATAAAAAATTTCCTAGTGCATGTCAGGCTACGAGCAGTGTAGGGTTCCGCATTTACCCGTCATAATATGTAAACACAAAGCTTCACACAAAGTATTTGTTCATTTGAAGCAATGATGGCTCAGTGGTAGCGTGTATGACTTCACGTAGATTGACGTGAGTTCGAATCCCTGTAATGAGCCTGAGCTTTCGGTGAAGGAAAACATCGTGATGAAACCATAGCATGGCGTAGGGCTTTTTCTAACTCCGCCTGGCTAGCTACTACCCTCAAGTTGAAAATATGTCGCCAAACACCAATAGGGGTGTGTTCCGGTTAAATTAGGTGTATATACACTTAAGAGGTACCACTAGATTTAGCAAGTTATCATATTGGGCCACATCGTCACTTAACATCAGATGAGATTGTGGCCACGAAACCAAACATATAACGATAAAAAAATACTTCTCCAAGTACATTGTAATATTAGGTCTTTACCTATGAAATTGCCGTTTTGTATGAAAAAATTTAAACGATGTTTTTTCATGTACTTTTTATTTGTATTAATCGAAGTAATCACTCATGCAATCAATGCATCTTTGCCAGCGCAGAGGCAGTTTATTGATCCCCTTCATAAAGAAATCAGCTGGACGGGAGGCAACAAATTCTTCAAAGGCATTTTGTACTGCCTCTCGGGTATTGAATTTCTTTCCCGCCAAGGAGTTATCCAAATTCTGGAAAAAGTAGTAGTCTGTAGGCGCAAGGTCTGGTGAGTAGGGCGGATGACGGAGAACTTCCAACCCCAGTTCTTGCAACTTGGAGACCGTCTGTTGTGCAGTATGAGGTCGCGCGTTGTCGTGCAGGAGCAGCGGAGACGAGCGATTGACCAATGCTGGTTGGAGATGTGCCAGGTTCTCCATCATTGTGTTCAGTTCTTCACAGTACACATCTGCAGTAATGCTCATCCCGTTTGTTAAGAAGCTGTGATGAATCACACCGGCGCTAGACCACCAAACAGCGACCATCACTTTTCTAGGGGTAAGTTTTCGTTTAGGGCATTGTTTAGGTGCTGAACCAGGATCCAACCAACTTGCTGAGCGCTTGCGGTTATCAAACAGAATCTATTTTTCATCGCAGGTAACAATGCGGTTCAAAATTCCTTCATTTGTGTGTCTGTTGAGCAGTGCAAGGCACGTCTCGACGCGTACTTCGCGCTGGCGATCATTGAGTTCGTGGGGCACCCATTTGTCAAGCTTTTTTACCTTGCCAATTTGACGCAAATGGACCAATATTGTTTTGACGCTAACGTCGAAAGCTGCTGCTAATTCAGCCGTAGACTGTGTATCATCAGTTTCCACAATCGCCTTTAATTCGTCATTGTCGATCAAAGTCTTCGAACGACCGCGAGGTTCATTTTTTAGGTCGAAATTCCCAGAACGGAAGCGAGCAATCCAATAACAGGTGGTGCGTTGGTTTGTAGTGTTAGCTCCGTAAACGTCGTTGATGTTGCGTGCCGCTTGTGCCGCGTTACTGCCACGACGGTACTCATATTTCATAATTACTCGAATTTTTAACGTATCCATGATGACAAAAAAGATTTAAATGCGATGTAAATGTAACACTAATCAATAAACAAATGACTACTTTTGGAAAAAGAATTCCATGTTTTTAAAATAAAATTAATTTGAAATTAGAATTCTTAGCCAAACAAAAAATATTTTGATTTGAAATGGCCAGTACTGCAGAACGGCAATTTCATAGGTAAAGACCTATTACATATAATGGTCGACTAATACTCGTTAACTTGTAAAGCGTATTTAGCTGTGATAGTTTTCCTTTTGACTTCATTATATATTGTTAGCGGAGAGGTTTTCCTACAGTCAAAAATAATCCAACTACCGTCAAAATAATTAGAGTTCAGTTAATTGCTAATACTTTGAACGTGTTCGGACATGTTTGAGAATCGTGTTTAGCTTTGTTCGGATACCTCCGACTACAATCGGAACATTCATATAAATACAACGGACATTCGAAGCAAGATATACTTCGCTCCCGCACACCCGCCTCGACCGCCCTCTCCTACGGCAACTCAAGCCTAAGTCTACGCCTAAGTGACTCTATATTCATTAGCTATCACAGACACTCATTACACTTCATCATACACACATGCACGCCACACAGGTACATAGGTTCTGTAAGGGACCTATTTTCTTTTTTTGCCTAGTTAGTTTAGACAAAAATTTACAGATTACTAAATACATACACATATATTCCTTCCCTCCTCCCAGGGGAAGAAACATGTTTATATGTATAGTTAGTTTAGATTGAATGATAGGGAATTAACCAGATCGCGACTTCTTTGCATACGCACAACAGTCCGAGCCGAGGTCCAGCCACTTTTACACCCTCGGAACTTGTTGCCTTGCTTTGCGACTGAGTGTCTTAAGCATTCGTCCCTAAGCCCGGCGAAGCTGTAAAACCCGCAAAGACTCAAGACAGTGTCAGTGTCGTTTGAATCGTCGGACCGTTCACATTGTTTGTTTAGTCGTCCGCGAATATTATATGTGTAGTTGGATTTTAACATTTAAGAACCCTAAAACATTTCACCCCGCAATATCTTTCAACGACCTATCTAATAAATTTCCACACTATGGTATACACGAAAAAAAAATCCATCCCCACATCATTACGTGTACGCAAACAATTTTTTTCATGATTTTTTTTCTTTTGTCTGCGTGTGCCCTTGCCAAATTACAGTTTTTTAGTACTAACAATTTCAGAGCTAAGCTGTGAACAGACTGACGGATATGACGAAACTATAAGGGTTCCTTGTTGACTTCGGAACCCCAAAAAAACAGTTTACATAAGTGGTGAAATACGTGGAATTTAAATACGTAATTTGAATTCGAAAGTGGACATTTGTAATTTTCCTAATTTTTTTAATACAGCTCGTATATAATTATTTATTATTCATAATGTTAAGGCAGCCTTTTTACCTTCAAGGAATATTGGAGGAAACTCGAGCCTTTCTTGGGAAGTATCACCGCCAGCAATATTTTAGCAGCAAAGTAGCAGTAGCTGTTTAGTTCCGGTTCGAACAATGTGGTTTATTGATTAGCCTCAGTAATGATTCAGATACTTTTTGAGCTTAGTTTAAATAGCTATAGCTGTTGTGTAATTTTTTTTAACCTCTAACATAATTAGGGATTTGGTAATTATTTAACAAAAAAAACCTTACTACGAGTAGTATTAACTTATTAACTACTTAACTTTTTTTTTTTTTTTGTTCTAATACAGTTATTTAATCTTTTCTTATAATTCCTTTTATTAATAATAATTCTTGTTTATTACTATTGGCATGATATTATTTTCCCTTTGCGAGATCGTTCTCCTTAACCTAAATTGTCAATCTGTGGCATTTCCTTTTAGTGTATTTCATACAGTCAGTGTTAATTCAGTACCAGTTGAGATACTTGTTGTCGTATCATTGCGATTCTCTTAACTTGCAGTGACCACTTTAAATCAAAAGGATTGCATCAAGCAGGTTTATTGCTTCATACCAAAACAAAAACTCATCTCTTATACATTCAAGGAATTCGTTGTTCAAGAACAAATCGTGACTGTTGATATATTTTTTGGAATGTGTTCCATAGAGCGTCTTCATTCTAATTTGTATAGTTTAGTGCAATATTTAATGAATATGATATGAAATTCTTACTATTGTTCATTAAGCCCACATTATGTAGAATTAACATTATTAGTACAGTATTAGAAGTAGTAGGACAAAACTTACATCAAGAATGAGACATAAAAACAGCTGAGGATCAAGGTGGATATAAAACACAAGTAACTGGTGGCAACTAATATTTAACATCAGTTGCTAAAACAATTTGAATAATACATTTATTGACGTAATTAGGATCAGAAATGATGTAATCCAACCGATAACAAGGATAAGCTCACTTTAGCGGTAGTGGGCTAGCCACGTACGCTGAAGAACCGATAAATAATGAGTTACACGAGCAGTGGGGTGGAGACTGTGTTTAGGCAATCATAGTGCGGGATGCGGGACACTCCCTATAAGATAGAACAACTTGCCCAGAGTGGTTGGAATTGATTTGATGTGGACGTTCAATGGCGATCTTTGTCCAACAATGGAAAATAATGATAAATAATTATAATACATACATACATAAATCACGCCTCTTTCCCAATGGGCTAGGCAGAGACCACGTCCTTCCACTTGCTACGATCCTGACATACAACTTTCGCTTCCTCAACATTCATCAATCTTTTCATGCATGCTCGTCGGTTTAGAGTACTCTGGACCTGACCTTTCTTCAAAACGTCCCCGATTTGATCGTGGAACGTTCGTCTAGGCCTTCCTCTTCCAACGTTCCCAATTAAACTCATCTTATAAATCTGTCTAGTCAATCTTCTTTCATTCATCCTCTCTACATGCCCAAACCATCTAAGCATCCCTTTCTCAATCCGTGTCACTACATCTTCTTTCACACCACAACGTTCTCTTATTACACTATTTCTTATCCTGTCACTCAATTTCACTCCTATCATACTTCTTAGCGCTCTCATTTCTACTGCATTTATTCTACTTTCATGTTTTTTCTGCCATACCCAGCTTTCACTTCCGTACATGAGTGTTGGAACTAACACTGCTCTATGTACAGCCAGATGAGCTTTTCTAGAAATTTTCTGGCTGTTCAAAAAGGCGTGCAACGCCCCATTCATCTTATTACCAGCATTAACTCTCCTTTCAATATCACTTTCACACTTTCCATCACTAGTAAACATTGATCCCAAATAAACAAATTCATTCACTTGCTCTAGTTTATCACTACCAATCCGGATACATACTTCTGTCATGCTCTCTTCCTTTTCAAATACCATAACTTTAGTCTTTTTTGCGTTCACTTTCATTCCCTTTCTTTCCAAGGCATCATTCATAATAGTCACCATCGCTTGTAAATCTTTAGCCGACGATGCAAGTAATACTTGATCATCGGCGTAAAGAAGACATTTGAAAAATAACTCATTCACTCTCAGTCCACAGTCACTCTCTTTCAAATCTGTCAGACAATTATCCATGAATAGGTTGAACAGCCATGGAGACGCTACACATCCCTGTCTAACACCCTTTTGTATATTAAACCATTCGGTGTATGCTCCGTTTATTCTGACACAAGCACTGGAATCCCTATAGAGGGTTTTCAATGCCTGTATCAGAATACTGCTCACCCCATGCAAAGATAATGCTGACCACAACTCATTCCTCACCACTTTGTCATAGGCCTTTTCTAAATCTACGAATGCACAATAGACTTTTTGGTTTGTGGCCAAAAATTTTCTAGTAATGCACCGTAAGGAAAAGATCTGATCCATACATCCCATTCCCTTTCTAAATCCCGCTTGTACATCCCATATTCTTTCATCTGTTTCTAACATAACTCTTTCAATTATTACTTTTGCATACAGTTTGCCGACAACACTGAGAAGGCTAATTCCGCGGTAATTTTTACAGTCTTGTTGTGACCCTTTTCCCTTGTACAATGGAACTATCACAGCCTTGCACCAGTCTCCCGGTACCCGACCGTTTTTCCAACACAAGTTAATTTCATACTTTTCAATGCTTTCATAATTTCTTCCAAACTAATATCGCTTTCAGGTTCACTTAAGTTCACATCAAGAGGTGCTTGCATTTGTGCTAGTACCTCTTCTCTTTCAAACAGACTTTCAAAATACTCCTTCCATCTTTTCAACACACATTCTTCGTCTTTTATAATACTCCCATCTTTGCTTCTGATTTTAGATAGCTCCAAGTTCGCTGTTTTTCCTCGGGCCAATCTAATCGATTTCCAAAATACTTTAATATTAGCTTGGAAATTATCAGAAAGCCTTCTGTCAAGCTCATCCTTTCGTTCTTCTTTCTTCATATTGACCACATTTTTTACTAACCCTTTCATTGCTTTGTAAACCTTTCTTGCCTTATCCACATCCTCTAATGTCGCCTTTTGCACTCTTTTATTGGCCTTTGTTGCTAACCAATCCAGCCACGCCTTCTTCTTTTCAGCCACAACTTGTTGCACCTGTTTATCCACCCAGTCATTTTTCTGCACTCTTCCTTTTCTTCTTTTAGTAATACCACATACGTCACTTGCAACATTAACTACACCTTCCTTAAAAGACTTCCAAAAACTCTCTATCTCACATTCCTCATCCACATCAACAAATCGTTCTCTCAACCTTTTAACATATTCACCTTTCACTTTATCCTCTTGTAATCTTTCTACTTTGGTGATAATAATCTTTCTTTTTATTGATTATTGTTACATTTTCATCGCATTTCAATCTTTTTTGTCATCATGGATACGTTAAAAATTCGAGTTATTATGGAATATGAGTACCGTCGTGGCAGTAACGCGGCACAAGCGGCACGCAACATCAACGACGTTTACGGAGCTAACACTACAAACCAACGCACCACCTGTAATTCTAATTGACCTACTAATTATAATGATAAATTATATATAATAAATTATTTTTTAAGGATTGAGAACTAACAGTAATAATAGGTCTTTACCTAGGAAATTGCCGTTCTGCAGTACTGGCCATTTCAAATCAAAATAATTTTTGTTTGGCTAAGAATTCTAATTTCATATTAATTTTATTTTAAAAACATGGATTTTTTTTTCCAAAAGTAGTCATTTGTTTATTGATTATTGTTACATTTTCATCGCATTTCAATCTTTTTTGTCATCATGGATACGTTAAAAATTCGAGTTATTATGGAATATGAGTACCGTCGTGGCAGTAACGCGGCACAAGCGGCACGCAACATCAACGACGTTTACGGAGCTAACACTACAAACCAACGCACTACCTGTTATTGGTTTGCTCGCTTCCGTTCTGGTAATTTCGACCTGAAAAATGAACCTCGCGGTCGTTCGAAGACTTTGGTCGACAATGACGAATTAAAGGCGATTGTGGAAGCTGATGATACACAATCTACGGCTGAATTAGCAGCAGCTTTCGACGTTAGCGTCAAAACAATATTGATCCATTTGCGTCAAATTGGCAAGGTAAAATAGCTTGACAAATAGGTGCCCCACGAACTCAATGATCGCCAGCGCGAAGTACGCGTCGAGACGTGCCTTGCACTGCTCAACAGACATACAAATGAAGGAATTTTGAACCGCATTGTTACCTGCGATGAAAAATGGATTCTGTTTGATAACCGCAAGTGTTCAGCAAGTTGGTTGGATCCTGGTTCAGCACCTAAACAATGCCCTAAACGAAAACTTACCCCTAGAAAAGTGATGGTCACTGTTTGGTGATCTAGCGCCGGTGTGATTCATCACTGCTTCTTAACAAACGGGGTGAGCATTACTGCAGATGTGTAATGTGAAGAACTGAACACAATGATGGAGAAGCTGGCACATTTCCAACCAGCATTGGTCAATCGCTCATCTCCGCTGCTCCTGTACGACAACGCGCGACCTCATACTGCACAACAGACGGTCTCCAAGTTGCAAGAACTGGGGTTGGAAGTTCTCCGTCATCCGCCCTACTCACCAGACCTTGCGCCTACAGACTACTACTTTTTCCAGAATTTGGATAACTCCTTGGCGGGAAAAAAATTCAATACCCGAGAGGGAGTACAAAATGCCTTTGAAGAATTTGTTGCCTCCCGTCCAGCTGATTTCTTTAAGAAGAGCATCAATAAACTGCCACTACGCTGGCAAAGATGCATTGATTGCATGGGTGTTTACTTCGATTAATACAAATAAAAAATACATGAAAAAACATCGTTTAAATTTTTTCATACAAAACGGCAATTTCATAGGTAAAGACCTAATATAATATTATAATTTAAGGTAATAGTATTGTTGTATTACTAATTATAGTCAACGACTGTTGTTCGTGTGGACATTAACTTTTGATAAAAAAATGTCATAGTAAACGTATCGGTAGATCTTCGTTCAGGTTAACCTCTGCAATTATATTTCAAGTTTTCCGTGGCATTTTCAAGCTGGCATAAAAGCGATTGTAATGGATGTTCGTCTTTCTCAGTTCTTTTATTGCGTGTTCCTGATGTGTTTGTCATCAAATGAATAAAATAGGCTCAAGTGCTTAAGGAAAATGACGTTGTGAAATACCTATTTGTAACATCACACATTAGAAGACTGACGCTATGGCATGTGACATCATACGATCTTTCGCGGTACGGCGGCGGCAGCGGAAATGCTCCTATAAAGCTCGGGGACTTGAGTGGTGCAGATCCAACTCTTTGTTCTATGTTTTTTTGGATTATGAAATTCGAAACACACTAGATATGATCTAACTAAAACAGTACTTTATTTAATTTAAATGACAGCTGTAAATCATACTCCGCGCCAAAAAAAAATTGAGTTTGGAACCATAAACAAGTCATCCAATTCCGATACTTTTTTGACTGAATGTACACTCATTACACTGCATTTGTACACACGTCTACGCCACTCGTTACGTAGGTTTTGTAAGGGACCCTTTTTTGAGTAGTTAATTTAGACAAAAAATGTCAGATTACTAAATACATATTCACATGTTTCTTCCCGCTTCCCAGGCGGAAGAAACATGTATATGTATAGTTAGTTTAGATCGAATTACTGATAGGGAAGTCGCGATTAGTCAAATCGCGACTTATTTGCAATCGCGGCAACAGTCCAAGCCGAGGTTACAATTTTTTTATGAAATATTATATTATAACTTTTTTTTCGATCTGACTGCACTGTTAGCCGAAAAGGTCCTGAAGTCTCAGACGGCTTTAAAGCCGGGAAGGCTTGGGGGCGAGCGCTTAAGGCACTCGGCCATGAAAGCGAAGCAACAAGCTCCAAGGGTGCCAAAGTGGCCGAACCTCGGTTTAGACTGTTGCCGTAGTTGTAAATAAGTCGCGAACTGGCTAATTCCCTATCCCTAGTCTATGGTCTTAATGTCCCTAGTCGATGGACGTAAGTTTGAACCCTGCAATGAGCCTGAGCTATCGGTGAAGGAAAATATCCTGATGAAACCATATAATGTTGGTATGGCTTTTTCTAATGCTCGCCTGGCTAGCTATCACCTACAAGTTGAAAATCTGTCATGAAGCACCAAAAGGTGTGTTCCGGAGACTGCACATAAGGGCCAGTCCTTCCTAGGCTTAGAGTGTTACCATCTTGGGCCACTTCGTCACTTAAGATCAGATGAGATTGGGGCCACAACGTTAAACGTATAACGATAAAAAACATTGACTCTTCGTTTTTGTATAAAAGCCTCAACTTTAATCGATGAGAGTGTAATAGAGTTGGTGTCAATAAAACGCAAGCGAGTGTAAATGATTCTGAATAAATGTGATTGGAGGTCACGATCGCAGCTTTCGTGATGGTTGAACAAAAGTACGATAAGCATCATCTATTCATTGACTGTTAGAGAACGCGGTTCATGTCATAAATACCTACGTGACTCTAAAATGGGTGACATAACTGAGATCCTATTGATTGGTTTTAAAGAATATTTGCACAATTATAACTTATTGATTGGGTAGCTTGTCAGTTTTGCAATTTTTTACAATATCTGTATATATAAAAATTAACTAACAGACTGACTAACATATTAACGTATAGCCCAAACTACTGGGGCTAAGGTTGTGAAAATATGCATGCGAGTTCCTTTTACATTGTAGGAGGGCAATAAGAAAGGATTTTCGTAAATTTAACGGTGATGAAAAAGGGATGAAATAAATCTATGAAAATTGGTATTGGTAATTGAAAGTAAAAAATACATGTTTCAAAGCTTTTTTTCTTCAAATTCAATACATAGGGGTGTAAAAGATGGGGTGAAAGTTTGTATAATAAATAATATAAGACTGATCCATAGTGAAGCGTGGACGTGTTGAGCTACTATTTTTATATAAGAATACAATTTATATACAAGAATACAATTTCACGGCTATTTAATTCTAAACTACGCAAAGCTTGTATTATGATAACTAAACAGCTGAAATACTGCATATTTGGACATTTAATTATCAGACACAAATGACAACCATGTGCGGAGATCGAAGTAACTTGTAATTAAATGAAACATATTTTTCAGATAATTTGTGAAATATTAAGCGTAAGTCAAGGGTTGGTGTAGTGATTTCATTATAATAGGGCATTACCATAATTGTTACTCATTTGATAAACAGTTATTACCCTGGTCACTATAAAGTTTAAAATAATCTGTTCACAACATAATATCGTTTGAACGTTAAAATAAAACACTTATTAATTTCTTTTATGTTTGTTCCTATACTGTAAAACGGAATAAACCTTCTTTAAAATAACATAATTATAAAAAAAAAATTGGGAAAATAATTGTTAACTATCATTACTTGTAAAACAATTTACAATATAATATGTTATAATATACGATTATCTTCAAATTTTATAATGAAATTTCATGACTAATTAATGTAAACATGAAGCCACCGTCATTAAATAGTCCAAGCATTGTAACATTTACATTAATTGAATGTTTGGCAACAGTTTATTTTTGTCTACATATATTACTCTAACAAATTCTATAATTACTACATAAATATAAAATAAGCATACGACCCACATGATGGGCGGCTACTTGTAATACCATAGGTATCGCTAGTGCGTTGCCGGCCTTGAGCCCCCCTACCTTAAGGAGCTCTGGAAACCCTACTTACCGCAGAAACACAACACAAGGTTATCTGGCTGTGATCTTCTGTAGGGTGGAGGTATTCCACCAGTCGGACTACCCCAATTAGAGAGAAATCTCCAAAAACATTTTCACTGTGCCATACCTGTCTTAATCTCTCAACTTCTCTCTCATGCCTACTTATGATACAAACAATGTATCAATATGGAGAAGGTAAATGAAAAATATATTAAACTCATTTTATAATAGTTACGAAACTATCTTTATATTTATCTAATACTAGCTTATACTCGCTCGTTCCCGTTGTCTTCAAAATGAAACCACTCGCGTGTTAATAGTTACACTTATTAAAACATCTTTGTGGGTGCGTGCGCAGTAACACCAAAGTTTCATTAAAATGGGATAAACATTCAGTGCAATGCAACAAGTTATCTAGGCATAGAAAGTCATACAAAGGCAGCACCTACTTTAATAGATAGTGTCATATTGCTACATATTAATTATATTGTTAACAATCCTCGACCCAAAAAAAGTGTTCATAACATTCATATAACTAATGATATAGGACCGTAATACATCCGCGCACGCGGTGCAATACGAATAAAGCCCCTGGCGCTGTTGCTAGTGACATTAAAAAAGTATGAGAACCCAGAGACCTTTTAAAAGTATTACTATGACATCCATCGACGATTCGTCACTCTTATTTCGCGAACGGTTACCTATCAAACAAAATCCATTTCTTTAGTATAGTAATAAACATTCGATTCACATTAATTGCGATTGGGAAATTCTGTATCTTTCACTATATTGATTTATTATGAAATAATAAAATTACAAAGGTTAATTGATTTGTTATAACGTTTGGTCATATTAAAGAAATTTGTAAGTAAAAAAATGTACTTTACCGGAATCCATTATTTTATTTTGGTATAATAGAAGTAAGAATCTAAATAATCGAGATAACAGGCCAATTACAAGTTTTCACAAATAGAAATAATAAACAGAAAAAAACACCAAAATAGACAACAATAAAAACATAATTATTTACAGAATAGAGTATTTGTTTAAACTAAATCTTTGAGAAGATACGCTAGCGTTAAATAAACCAAAGCTATCATCTAGGGAATTGAGTTACCTGATCGTTTGGACTTATATAGAAAGTCATAAGAAAATACAAATTCCTCACCTTAAAAGAAAAGAAAATATATTCATCTGGGTACAAACCTATTTTTAAGGAATTATTTTAGGCGACAAATAACGTTAGCAAAATATCACTTGTCACTAAATTTTGCTTTAAACGATTTTGTAAAAAAAGCACACGTATTCTGAAGGCGCTTATTTAAGTTTACTTCCTACACGGATCTCAGACATTAGTTTTGATAATCTCGATTTGTATTGTCGAAGAAGTTGTACGTGCCAATTACGATGATATCGATCGATCAAATGTACTCGATCCACCAATTAAGCATTGTCGAAGTTTTATAGTAGAATTATCAGAGATTGAAGGTAAACTAGCTTATGCTTCAGAATACCATTGAAATGAATTATTATGTACGCATTATACAATTTAAATAAAGACTTATACACGAAGTGTATATTACTTACTGTATTAGTGATATATAACTTAAGATATTATTTCGGTTAGTATGCGTGATTCAGTAAGGGCCTATATCAAGTTAATTTTTTTGCCGGCTTGATCAAACCTTTCTTGTTGTTTGAAAGAACTATTTTTTTTAGTAAAAAAGGAATACAATTGCCAGAAGACGGTTTCACAACTTTACATTACGACAATGATATGTCATAGCGAACTTTCTTATACATGCCGAAATGAAGATTATCGTAAGACTATGGCTCCGCAGTGCAGTGTCTAGATTTCATAGAGCCTTAGTTAAAGGAGAAAAGAAAATAGTTTTATTTTTTAAACTGTACCACTTTGCTAATATAATGTGCATGGTTCGACCGTGAGAGCACCAACGTGAGACATATTTCTGCTTTCTGCTGTAAAGCAAGAGTTCTAGCGCTGCTGTGTTCCAGTCTGAAGTGTGTGATTGGCAATACGTACTGGCATACGAGGCGTTCCAAGTTCACCGAGAACACCTGTTGCTAGTGTGCTCAGTGAATCGTGCGGGTCAATAGTATGAATACTAAGTCATTATACCTTATTCATCATACGAAGACTTGCATGACATATCCACAGAACGTAAATTGTTACGTGGTGCAAATTATGACATAATCTAAAAACATGCATTTAGACTATCAATTATAATAAAAAATTAAATTTGATACTGATAAACGTTATAAAACATTTTGCAATACAAACTATACATTGATTTTTGTATCGAATTTTCGTATTTATTGTTATGTGCATCGTTAATTTCTATGTTACTTAAAACTAGAGTACACCAAAATAATAAAGCCAAGGAATCGAAAATTAATCGTATGCATCGAAATTTAATCGAATTGTTAGAACGCCGTTGTAGATTTAATTTATTGGTTTCTTTTTAATTTCAAATTAAAATATATATTTAGGTAATTCCTACATTTTTACTGCAGCGACATGCAATGAAGAATATTGACTGGAAGAATTAATCTTGTTGTTTGTAGTCAGGCATTCAATAATTCGACTGTTCCAGATTGATATTTTAATTGTTGTTATAGTTTATTTTTTTTATTTAAGTTACACGGCATACATATTCCACAATTAATTTAAACAATAATCGTATTATCTTGTATATTGATCTGTAAAAAAGAATTAATAATCGGAAATTGAACTTCAAATTTAAGTTATGCTACATCTTTAAAATAAACATTTGACATGTGTCATGCAAGCCTTCTTACGATGAATCAATATTAGTAAGTATTCCATAATCACATCGACACGATTCTCCGACTTATATTAAATAGGTATCTTATTTAACCCGTCCGCGATCTTGTTCGTCACATATGCCGAATTTCGAGGCAATATATTTTTTTTATTCCGTCATGAACCCGAATTATTAGATAATGAAATTTTAAAGTTTATCTTAATATCACATTATTTATCTTAATTTTATATGTAATATCTTAGTAAATTTTGTAATAAAAAATACATTATCTGTCTTAGTATTTACTTTAATATTTTTATTACTAATTAGCTGCGCCCGCGGCTCCGTTCGTTTTTGTAACACTGTAATTATTTCCGTCTCGTAATTATTTTTACTTATCTTAGTTTATTTCAAATTGTTTAATTTATCGATTTCGGAATGATATAATATACTTCTCATGCACTACATTTCATTAAATTCATCCAAGCCGATTTATGAATTAAACCCAGACATACAATCTGACAGACCGACAAAAATTCTGTAAATATCAAATTTCATTAACAGTGGCTTATAAAATAGAAGCCTAGCATAAAATTTGAAAAAAAAAAAAATTTTTTTTCCTACTGAATTAATTACAGGTTTATTAATATAGATGTAGCATATTTAATATATACTTTAGGTGAGATTAGGTGCATATAAGAATCTTCAACAGTTTTAAAACCTAAAAACAGGTGCTAAAACAATACTTACAGGCATAACTACAACTATAACCAAATAATGAGAGATTTTCGTTACTCTAAGTCCTGAGCCTATGATGTTAATTTAGTTTAATTCGGAGTTATTTAAAAAGTACCAGTCGTAATATTATTTTTATTTACAATGAGATCATCCCGCAAAAGGGAGGTTCCTTTTCATAAAAAAAACAAGTGTCCTTTCAAAAAAAAAGTAAAATTTCGAAAGGAACTCCGACTGCTACATATATATATCGTCATCACGTATTGATATTTAAATAACACAAGTTAACATTGGTCCAGTATAAGTTGGGTTGGCCTTGACTTTTAGAGATTGCCTCCTGATAGAGTAGCTTCCTAGCGACAATAACATCGTGTGACGTATTGCTGTCCGTTTAATGTGGGCGTTAAGTTTCATTCCACTCGAAACTGCTTTAATAACATATATTATGCCTTGATAATCCATGTTGATTAACCGTGCGTGTAAAATAAAAAAATGATACTGTTGGATTAATTTCTAAGGGTTTGTAATAGATTACATACATAATATCGACCAAGCTATATGAAGGAATTAAGAAAAAAATATTGTGTGGTTTTATGAAACCACAATGCAAGTGAAACTTTTTTTCGGGCAAAAAATACAAATTCATGAAGACATGTGACATAGATTGTTTTATAACACACATTAACAAATACAATGTTCCGAATTTACGATTATAATCCTTGAATGCACGACATAAAATTCAATTTTAATTTGCGACAATGTAATGTAATGCGATATAGATGAACGAAACATTTTGGGGTTATAGAATAAAAGGTTCACTTTAAAAACAGAACCAAATGTTGCTAATTGCAGACGTTGGTACAGTGTTGCTTTTACTACCAAGTGACAGAGAACTCACGGACACGTAATGTATGCATATGAGGTATAGAGAATTCATAAAATCAAAATCAAATATATTTTTTTCAGTTTAGGCCCTAAGAAGGCACCTATGAATGTCAACACACTACCGCCGCGGCGGATCTGAAAATGTCCCAGTTATTGAGATTTTTTAATTATTTTTACAGTATTTATATGGTTTACAGTTATTATTATTTTCACGGGATGTACAGAGAGGGAGTCACTTCTAGACTTTACCGTCATTCACGTAATGATCCACCCTATAATACCTTTTCGATAATAAAACTTGCTTTACATGATTCATGAAACTTATTATCTGGCAAATCAGTATTATCATATGGTAGATGTCGTAATGGTAGACACTTTAGAGATTTCTACATGTACTAAAGACACATATATATTTATTTCCTATAAATTTTGCAATGTACATAAAATTCGAACAGGCAACAATTTAGCCGTGAAATTAAAACCGGAGTTAGTAAATATGAGATTTTAAATGTCTCAAAACCTTATTTGGTACAATTATTTACAACAAGTTGTTTAATGTTCATACATGCATAAAATGTTTGTTCAGATAGTTTATCTGCTAAATCACCTTCATTATGAATATAATTAGCAAACTTGGATATTTTTAAGTTATATTAAAGATAAAAATTGTATTATAATACTTTTGGTCACATCAAAGAACATTTTAACTAAATAGTAACTTTACAGGTATCAATCATGTGGTTTTAAATCTTTTATAAATCCTACCGGAATTATTTATAATAGTTCTAACAAGATGGCGTCTTCTTCGCTAAAGCTGTCAAGAGAGTTTTTGTAGCAACTTAAAATGAATTTTCCTTGTTATTACTTATAATCCACTTCACTTGTTCATGCCGCTAAAATTACACAAAATAGGGCCAAATAACATAAGTGAGTTAAAATAGAAACCACCTAATGACATATTAAGATTCCGCCAAAAACTACATGTCTATATTATACTAGCGGTTTGCCCGCGGTTCCGCTCGCGTTTTTTACGCAGTAATAATTTTCACTTAGTATTTTTATTTTTACTAATTTTATTGAAATTCATATAATCTTTCAATTGAGGTATGGTATACATATACTTCCAGAGTAAACATTTTCATAAAAATCGTTTAACTTTTTTTTTAAGTAAAACTTCTTTAAGCGCGACTATAAGGTAACTGGACGACAATGGAACGGAAGTCCGTTACGGCAATATATGCAACGGAAGTCCCTTACGGCAATATATGCAACGAAAGTTCGTTACGGCAATATATTTAACGAAAGTCTGTTACGGCATTGAAGTAAAACCTCTTTAGGGTTGGTGGTGACCGTTGGGATGGTGGTGACCGTCGGAATGGTAGTGATCGTCGGGTTGGTGTTGCCCGTAGGGATGGTGATGAACGTCGGGATGGTGGTGAGGATTTAAGTTTTACTTCATTGGTGTGTGACTGTTACACGTTTTGAAATATATTTATTTTACGATCCGTAAGCATATTATTATATATAGCCTATCACGTACGCAATGACGTATGCTTCCTATCTAAAAAATTTGATCAGAAATGGTTGAAATTTTTTGATTGCGATTTCTAAAAGTAATATTAATCATTGTTATAGCCCATAAATTATGAAATGACTTATACCTACTCCCCGTACACAAAACTTCATCAAAATCGGTCATGCCGTTTTCGTCAATCCGGACGATCGAACAGATAGAGAGACACCACCCTCAAGTTGAAAATCTGTCGCCAAGCACCAATAGGTTCCCGCAGCTGCACATGAGAGCAAGTCTTTCATTAGGCTTAGCTTGTTATCACCCCAAGCCCGGTGAACCTGTAAAAGCCGCAAAGGCCCCAGGGCAACTGAGGCTAACAGTATAGTCAGTTCGAAAAAAAAAAGTGTTATCATCTTGGGCCACATCTTCACCTCAGATTAGGTGACAGAACTATAGATTCATTAATAAAGATACACAACCACATTGTAAAAAATAGAACAGAAATTAACAAGTAGGCTATATTAATTTTTATGTACTCTATAATTTGCATTTAACATTACGAGACGGGTTCAGTTGCAACTGAAATAAAAATACCAGTGGTTTACCTACTGTTTTAATGTCTTGTAATCAACAGTAATTAAATAAATGCAATTAAGAGCTAACACACGCACGTAAATAGGTTTGGCATTTAAAATTGAGATAAATATTCCTATCTATAGATTAGTTGTATAAACAATTACAAAATCCGGGTCGTAGATTTTTTTAAGATATTTGAAAGTATTTGGATTATTCACAAAAAAGCAATAGCATTTAGGAATGAATCTTCAGCTCACTAGCATTGTTACAAGTTCAATACAAATACGCAATTATGTATATTGATTTACGAAAGCAAATATAAGGCTTATCGAGTAAGTCACCTTGTAATTATAAGTTATTCATCGTAACAAGACTTGCATGACAAAGGTTATAATGCATAATAAACGTTATAAAAACATTTTGCAGGACAAAATCCTAAATAACTTCCTCCATACAATGATTTTTGTGAATTTTCATATTTTTTTGTTACTACGTGCATCGTTACTTTCTATATGACTTAAAATTAGACTAGACCAAAATAATAAAACCAAGCAATCGAAAATTAATCAAATAATCGAACGTAATTTTGTATTTAATTTATTAGTTTCTTGTTTAATTTCGAATAAACAAATATATTAACGTAAATCCTACATTTTTACTGCAGCAACAAGCGACGAAAAGAATGACTGAAAGAATTAATCTTGTTGTTTGGTGTCAGGCATTCAATAATTGAAGTGTTCAAGATTGCGATTTCAATTGTAGTTATATTTTATTTTTATTATTTCATTTACACAGCTTACACACTCTTCATATCATTTAACGCATAATCGTAATGACGATTATATTTAGTTTTAAAAAAGAATCGATAATCGTAAAATCAACTTACAATTAAAATTATGCTACATCGCTACAATAAAGATTTGACATATGTCGTGCAAGCCTTCTTAATATGAATGAATAATAGTTTGATTTATATTGTAATGTTTTATATTTGTATATTATAGGTTTTTTTAGAAAATTCAAATGAATAATGAATGGACAATGCCAATAAATCTAATCGATTTCTATCGAAAATAATTCATACAGAAGGTAGTATAGAAATAGTTAAACTTTTAGAAGTTATTGAATTCTATACAATTGTAGACCTTTCTATTTTTACTTTTTATATCACATTTTATTACTCAAAAGCCCGTAAAACTTATTAAGTAAATAAAGGACTAAAAGCTATTGTGGTGTACCTATTACAGTTTTTCACAATAAATGTGAATTTCATGTTTAAATTTGTAAAAAATTACAAAAAAAAGACAAATGTGACATTTAATGAAGTTCATATTTAGAATAGACCAAGAACTGAAAGCCATCTCGTTCCTTTTTTTCTTTTCTATTATATATTACATTTTCATTTTAATGTCAAGTGGTACTTTACCTGAATATATTATATTCAGGTAAAGTACCACTTGACTATTTGTTAGATTTAAAATAAATCTTGGCTTAATACTTATTATCTTAAAATATACTATGATAAGTAGAATTAGACCGTGCTTGTCTGATTATACCTGCTTATTAATATCATTCTGTATTACACGCAAATGTGTTGTTACGAAATTAGTTTATTTCAATCAATTTTTATCACTCGAGCAAAATTACGTACAAAATTTACATTTTAAATGGCAATTAAATGTAGCTTAATGTGGTAAATAGTCTGTAGATAAGGTACATACTAGATACCGCAAGTACTGGTGGAGGTACATGCATAAAAATCCTATCATGATTATAAATCATGAACTATAAAGAAGGTGCCTAAAATGTTGCAAGTAACATTTTACTTTTATAATTTTCCTATATAATAAACATTAGACCAATGACAGATATTTATTCAAAGTAAAAGTGACAGAGCACAATACCGGAGTATTTGGATAAATTGCGAATTACGAGGTGTGTCTATTTAATAATGTATAATAATTAGCGATACTACTCGCACTAGTAAAGTTCTAGTAAGGACTAAGATATGTGTATGTACTTTTGTTGATGATACATAATATTTTGTATAAACAACAATAATTACCTCAAATTATGTACAACAACAAATGTAAACAAAAAAAAAATAGCTATAATTACGATTACGATTTTGTTCTTCTTGTCTTCAAAATGAAACAACTTGCGTACCACCTTTTGAAAGTTGCACTAATACGGAAACTTGGCGGGTGTGTGTACAACAATTCACCCCAGAGTTTCATCGCTTTAGGATGAAGGTGTAGGAACGTATACGGGACAAATAAACATTCTTTTTAATGCAAAGATCTCGTATAACCAAGTAACATTTTCATGACATTGTTCTAACATATATCATTTCTTTTACCGTGGATTCGCAAGTGTTACTTGAGTACTTATTTTTTCAGTACAGAAAAGCATGACTATATTCTCTATGCACTGGATACGTTACAGCGACGCAACGGACTGTCCGCGTTATGAATGATAATGACGTCACTAAGAATTTAGCACCGCTTCAGCTGCAAAGATATATCACCTCACTAGGCTTGTTTTATCGTCTTTATCATGATGAACGTTCTGAAGAATTGTTTGACCTTACATACCCTTCCACTACAGATCCACGCCTGGCGAGGACTGGTCTACGGAGCCACACCTATACGGTAGTGCCCATCGCGGCATATATGAACATATGGAATAGTCTCTCAGCCAACGTGTTCGCTCCTTCCTATGATGTATGATATTGGATCCTTCAAACGAGGCGTAAAAAACCATTTCAGTATACCGACATGACATTCACGACTGCGGATGGAATTTTGCGTCACCAACGGTCGTAGTTATTTGTGGATTGTATCGTACTTAACATCAAGAACTATACATTAATTTTGCCTAGCTAGTATAAAAAAAAACAACTCAAAAGTAATTGTTTTTCATAATTATTGTATTTTAATAACAACTACAATGTTCGAATCCCTAGCTTGCTTGCTTGCCTTGAGCAATGTTATGAATCTTTAAAATAAATATGAAAGTGTTGTCGAACATTCATTTTCAAGTATTTCACTCACGATAAAGAAGGGCCATGCATATAATTTAGCGGCGTTGAATTATGTGATGTATATCAAAACGTGATTCGTGTAGTTACCGGCCCTGAGACGTGATCGACGGCAGACGAGTCTTCAATTACTTTAGAGCAAAATGTTGATTAAATCTAATAAGAAACTAGTATATACTAAGGTAGTAAGTTACTACCTTTAAAATTAAACTAGCATAAGCATGGGTGGTTTTTTGACGCGAACTAACAAATTGTTCAAACGGAACAAATGTCTAGTTGTATATCAGTTCAAGCGTGGTTGTTTTTTAATGTAAAGTTATTTAAAGTTTTCCTTTTTTTAAATTTTACTATATTTTTAACGTATATTAGAAAACAATTAATAGATGTAGAAAAGTTAAAGCCGAGTGAACCAGATAAACCATATACATGGTGATAAATACGACACAATAAATCACTTTGGTTTGTCACGTTGCGGGATCCGCTAGCGCATATCCAACTGCAGGGAGGTTTGCAGACTGGCATGACATCGACGACTGGAGATAGACTGGCGATCTCTCAGAGGTCAGCTTTGTTTTTTTGATTGTACTGTGTTTACAGTACTGTCACGATTTTATGCTTCTATAAAAATGATAATAAATAAATTAATAATAAGATAATAATATAAGAACAAATATTAGAAAGTACTAGGAACGTTAGGAATGGTAAAATGTATTGTGAGGGATGTTAGGGTATATTTACCCTATTGGAAATTACCGTACATGTGGTAAAAATACATCATAGTATTTAATTTCTATGCGTTGTGGATAGGAAGCCACTTCAGGACTGCCGTCATAATGTTAGATCAACTCTTAGAAGTCGCTTGTAGTACAGTCCGAAGAGTTCTCGAGTGTACCGTAAGACATAGTGTGGACACCCGCCACAAGGTTAGCTGACGGACTGGTAAAGGTTGCGGGAAGCCGCTGGATGAAAGCAGCGCAGTAACGGTTGTTTTGACGATCTTTGACGAGGTCTATATACAGCATTGGATGTCTTTCAGCGGAAATTAATTTAATCGAGCTTGGGTAAAACAAGTGGCTCAGTGGTAGACAGTGTACGGACATCGCGCCTGAGTCTTCGGTGAAGGAAAACATAGTGATGAAACCGTAGCATAGTGGTATGGGTTTTTAATGCACGCCTGGCTAGCTACCACTCTCAAGTTAAAAATTTGTCGCCAAGCATATTAATGCTACCGGAACACATCTATTAAGGTGTGTTCCGGTAGATGCACATGAGAGCCAGTGCTTCCACTAGATTTAGCGTGGTACCATTTTGGGCAACAAATGTCACGTAAGATCAGGTGAGAGTGTTGCCACAACGCTAAACCAATAAAGATAAAAAAAGAATTTGGTACTCACTTTTTTTTTACCTAAAGTATAAAATATGAGAAACGGTGACACAGAGTATTTTATGATTATTAACATGTGTACAATTAGAGTTGCAAGCTTTTTTTTTTAGAAAGATAACTCATCCAAATCCCTAAACAGGAAAAAAATACTTGGAATAAAATTTATAATTTATGTTTTTATTCTCTTAAAAACATATTTTGGATGCTTTTAGCATACGCTTATAATATTTTTTTATTTGTTTTTGAAAGTGTAAAAAGCTGGTTTTACACTCAAGTTTTTTATGAAATTGATGGATTATTTGTTTCTCTCTTCTCGCCACTTCAGGATCATTAACGAAGACCTCTCTCAATGAAATCTGAATTGGTGCGGCGGAGACAGATAGTAACTAATGATTAAGTAAAGACATTTACTGGGATAAAAAGTGTTCTATGTTAATCCAGGTTATAAACTATCTGTGTGCCAAATTTCATCTATATCCGTTCAGCTGTTTTTGCACGATTGAGGAACAAACATCCAAACATCTAAATATTCAAAAATAAAAATTTATAATATTAACAATTATTTATAATATTATTATTATTAGTAGGACTAGTAGGATGGCTGACTTTAGTTATCTTCATTATTTTTTTTATAATTCTGCCTATCCTTTTCAAAAAACGTGATAATATGTAGCCAAGATCAGTCTTCGAACTCGGTTCTGAAAATTATACGAAATAGACTTATTTGTTGAAACGACTCACGCCACCCTTATTGTACGTTGACGGTACTATGCTAGTAACCTTAACAAAGGTTATAAACACAATTTTACAATTTTATACTTAATCGGATAAACGATGCACGCGTAGGACATAAGCACACAGACATTCATTTCTATAAATAACATAAAAATCATAGTTCATAATATTTCAATCAGTGAAGGTTTGAATTTCAAAACGGATTCTACGCAATTTAATATATGTGTATGTAATAACTTCATTTAAATTGTAAACGGATTATATATGTATGTATTATTTCACTATATGCCTGTATTAGCTATGCTTCACGGTTTCACTCGTGTTAAATTGCTTTGATCAACTCTTGACCGAGCCGCCAATGTAGCTGTGTATTATATTCTGTGTGTGTGCTTGCCTTTCTCACTTCCCATACTTGCATACAGCTTTCCAGATTGCTTGATGTTCATGGTTACTGCTCCGCTTTTTTGAGTCCTAGCATGAAGTTATGTAGTCTATAATCTTCCTCAATAACTGGACTATGAAACGCACAAAATTAATTTTACATATCTGGTAGGTCCAGAGATTAGCGCTTTCAACAAACAAAAAAAAAAAACAAATAAATTCTTGAGCTTTATAGTTTTGTATAAATTCATGTGTTACATTATGTCTCTATGTTATTCCATATTTAGTAGGCTTTATTTAATGAAAATTGGTATTTAGCTTCCCATTCTTTTAATCATTAAAATCTTTTATCAGATTTTTTTTCCGTAATCTTTAAACACCTCTATCCAATTTACTGCTTAGATTTACGAGTATTTCTTATACCAGCAATACTTTCCTAAAAGTTGGTTATCATCTGGCAACTGTAGATGAGATTACAAAATCCGATTTTCGTTCAGCTGTCATTACTGTATACGTGTAAATAAATATAATGAAATTTTTTGAAATCAAGTTATTAAAAACTTAGTATAAATATGAAAAGAGGTTTAATAACAAGACGCAGACACAAATTATGACATGCAGTTAAATATAAATTGAATTATTGCATAGAAATAGATGCACATTATTAGATATACATTATTAATTGAGGCCTTCTAAATGTGACGCAGATGTGCGCTGAGGCAAACGTGATCATCTGTCTCGTTGTCTAGGTCACAATTTACATGTATCACTAAATCATATTATAAATATAAAGTAACAGCAACATATATCTACTAAATATTGCATAGGTAATACGTATACAAACGTCTATTAATTCTAGGAGTATTGATAGTAAGTTGCATTTTTATTTCATATGCAGATTATCCATTGATTTTATACTAGTTCGACAATATTACTATAAAGCATCTAATGGTACCTAAGTATGTTACAGACTACAGTTGATAAAGAAAGATTTTATCGGTTGTTGTCTCCAAGCCCGGGTGAAGCTGTAAAAGCCGTTTGAGGCTTCGGGGCCCTTATGGCTAACAGTATAGTCTGTTTGGGAGGTTTGTTATCCTTTTCTTCTTGGTTCTTGTCAGTTGCAGGATTTCCTGATGAGCTGTTTTCATTTGAAGGTCGTGGTGCAATTGTTCACACACCAAGAAGTATTGGTTATCATCCTCAGCATTATATTTTGGAATTTTTGCACAATTTCAACATTGGAGTTAGAAGCTGTCCCCCATAATTGGATCCCATAAGTCCAGATAAGTTTTAGTATTGCCTTGTATATAAGGAGTTTACTCCACAGTGACAGTTGTGACTAGAGGCCTATTAGCCAAAAGAGTTTCCTCATTTGTAAACCTAGTTGTTTGTGTTTGGTCATTATATGCGTTTGCCAAGTGAGTCGGTTGTCCAGATGTAATCTTACGTGGTCTGCTTGTGGGACTTCTAAGTTCTTAATCTTTACTGGTGTTCAGGCACGATTGGAAAAATCTTTTTGTAATTTATATAGCCTATTTATCGAGGAAGTTTACCTATAGCAGTGACCATAAACGTCAACCAATCTGGCAATCTGTTGATAAGTAGTTATCATATGTACGAAACAGGCATGTACAATACAAATTTAAAGGGGATGGATCCGCGGGGCACAGCTCGTTATATTATGAAGATCAAGAGAATGTTTTCTGTTTGTTTGAACGCGCTAATCTCTGGACCTACCAGTCAGAATAAAAAAATAACTGTTAGCATTTTATACCCTCTTTATTGAAGAAGAACTTCACGCTATGACCCTAAGGAACGGATCAGGACCATGGACTTCAAGGAATCTGGTAAGTGCAAGTACGGGAAATGAGAACAACGATAAGCTACATGGGTGCGTTAGAGGCGCGGCGGTGCAGTGAAGTGTAGGCCGACTAAATTGAACACGAGTAAAACCGTGGGGCACAGCTAGTAGTTTAAATTTTTGCTAATAAAACTATAATGAAAGCTAAGGATACTTAAATTTCGAACACACTAAGTAAAAATAAAAAAAAAAACGGACAGCGCGCTGTCACAGTCAGTAGGTACGATTCACGCGCTTCTATCGAGTTTTTTTACACTCATAAACCAAATTGAAAAATCGACAAATTCTAAACGTGTAGTATAGTCACTAATATTTATATATTAAAAACAGATAGAAACCTTTCTAAATAAAGCATAAATATATATAGCAATAACGCATAGTGTTTATATGCTTAAAAAAAAAATCCGCAGATTAGTAGAACCTATCATTAGCAATAAAAAAAAAAATATTATTAAATATACAAAATTTGACTAGTCGTTTCTGTTACTTTGCGCTTGAAAGCTTTAGAAAAAAATGAAATGAGGTTGATATGCAACGTTTTTTTGGCCACGAATTAAAGGAGACATCTTTCTTAGTAATAGGCATCTATAGTATATTAACACGTGAAGAGCAAATTTCGGACTCCTGTTTAGGCATATTGCGCGCACTGAGGAGTATGAGATTTGGCATAGGTAGGTAAAGATGAGGAAAGAGAAGTTGTGCAAAAAGCTAAAAAGCTGCTAAATTTTTTTTAAATGTTGCCAACAAATAGTTACTGACCGGTTGACCGAATGAGTTTTGAGCTGTGAATTCGGGAATAGACAACTCTTAGAAGATAGTTTTAAATCATTTACTATATTTAGTTTAGTATAGTAGCCGGCGCTGAGGGTTTTTAAAAATTATATACAAATGATTCTAATAAATCTTTACTATAAAATCAATAAATGGTCTTACAATGCTCTTATAAATAATCTATTATATTGTAAACACCAGGTGGTTGTTTATGACTATAAAACAAAAATATGTCGCAATTCGTCTAGTCTAAACAACAGGTGGTTATCGCCAATCGTAGTCATAACATACGAGTAAATATGTAACGTCAGTGTCTTTTACTTATGTACCGATTAATACGTTGTAATAAGAGAGGGTACAGTCTACATAACTATCTTGATTTATTACCCGTGAATCGTATTTATTCATTATTACACATTCAAAAGTAATACAGAATTATATTTTAATCGAAATACTGCAAAAATGCGGTATGACGTCATCGTTAAAACAAATAAAACTAAGCTTAAAGGTATTATGTGCAAAGTTAACTTTAGTAGAATTTTAGTTATGAAATTTCTTCAGCATATGAAATTTCTTCAGCATATGAAATTTCTTCAGCATATACAATTTTAAAGCCACTACTTCAATCGCTGAGTATGTAATAATTTTAGTCATTTATCACAAGATATCAAATATTAATTGTACGATGAGGTCACATTTTGGGCATGGCGTTACCAATCACGTGACCTGAAGCAAAAAAAAATAATTTTCGTAAGAAAAAAATCAGTATTCTGTTTTAGGCTTTTAATCAATAACCAATATTATAAAATTAACTTAAATTTTTATACATACATACAGGCAACTCGCGGATTTTGAGGGATTTCTATGTTCTTTGACAAAAGAACCTCAATAACGTTCAAAAATATATTTTTGTATGAAATAATGTCGAAGAATTTTGGCCCATGGGCGACCACTAGTAAGAATAAAAATAGATATATTTTAAATATCAGTTACCTGCTTATTTGTATCCAATAACCTTCAAAAGGACAGGTATTTGTCCGAATGCCTCCGATTTTTATTTATTCTATACTCGACTTTAAATATATAAATGGTTGTCGACGAATATCACTCGAGACTTATTACAAAAAATGTACAGTGTTAACGAAAAAATAAAATGTTATGTGGTTTTACAAATATATAGTGTGTCATTATGATTGATCACAGTTCCTCCTTCTTAATCGGTGATTGTATTGTATATATTAAATTGGATTAACATATTATATGATACGCAAAAAATATATTTTATTAATATAAATAAATAATCGCTAAGTTTTTAATTGTTTTCTAATAAGAAGTTATAAGCAAATTTGTGAATATGATTTTTAAAAGTAAAATTTATCAGTGGTGAAAATTTTATAGGCGACACTCGTTATTTGATTGAGTAGTCCAGCAGTCACGAATACTAATTGAGTTTGCAAAGGCAAAGAGATAACAGGCCTCGTGGCGCAGTGGTAGTAAACCCTATTGAGTCGAGAGGTCACAGGTTCGTTCCCTGCACATGACTGACTTTTATGTGATGAGCATAATTGTCAGTTGTGTATCTGGATGTTAAATATCTATATATGTATGCAATGTATGTATATCAGCCGTTTAGTTAATTATAAGCTATTTAAAATTGAACTAAATGGTCGTGTGTGAATTGTGTCCCCATATATTTAGTTATTTAAAGATTTGGGCTTAACTATACTGTGGACATAAAAATTTGTAGGCTCGATAGTGCTTGGTAAAATGGGTCTCCTTCATACTCAAAAAAAAAGTAGAGACGCTATTACATGCGCATTCGTGTGGCGAATACTTAAAGCCTTCTTATTTGTATGATGAAAAGTCTCATATTTTCCAAGGTAATAATTAATTTTCAATCATTAATATTTTTTAGTTATTTTTTCATATCTTGTCGAAGACATGTTTAGCGTTTATTATTTTGGAATTGTATGACATACTTCTTTTGCGTAATTTCTATCTATTATGAAACGTTATGATTAATTTTAAATTTATATTGTCGCTTGCATTATAACAGGTTAATATTTACTTACCTGGTAGTAACGTTTAAAATTTTAGAATGTTATTCCTTATATTATTGTTTTGAAGTTTGATTGATTAGTTGTCATAAAATATTATAATTAACGTTTGCGCTATCTGGAGCTGTATAAGAAGTTTGGCCTATAAAATAAGAAGACCGT
This sequence comes from Saturnia pavonia, assembly GCA_947532125.1. NCBI lineage: Eukaryota > Metazoa > Arthropoda > Insecta > Lepidoptera > Saturniidae > Saturnia > Saturnia pavonia. The sequence continues at coordinate 6,323,381 of OX383901.1, forward strand.
ATACACAGATTGTTTTTTAGAACTATACTGAAAAAAGATTTGCAAGAATAGACATTTTGTATTCATTATTAATCAGGAGTCTGGATAAAAAGGGACATAACAATATCAACCATTACATGTTTTCTATTAATTATTGAGCAGGAAACTGGATAATAGGTTGATAACAGTATCAACCAATAAAAGTTATTTATATTTTGAATTTAAAGAAAGTATCTCCTGCATATAACACAGACCTGTGCATCAATTTGCTATACACGGAGGTTGTCAGGAGGTGCACGTGGTACACGTGCAGGTGGTACACGGAGGTGCTCTAAGTGGATAAGGACACATTTTTATTATTAACTCTTTTCGTTTCTATATTGCGAGCTGAACATCAACCTCCCGTCCTCAAAGGTCTTCCTCGGCTCTTCATGTCGGGCTGAGCAGCAAACCTCTGGCTACGGTGGACTACTGCGGCGTAATCTTCTGACTACGGTGGACTACTGCGGCGTAATCTTCTGACTACGGTGGACTACTGCAGCGTCTTCTTCCGAACAACGGTCTGCTTACCAATACCCGATCGGAGTTTGTCTAATTTGACAGAACGGCATTCTACTTTATAACAAGAATAAACATTAGCCATAATTAGTACAAGTACTACGTAAATTTTGTAATTCTAAATTGTTAATGCCTTCGGAAACCCACCGGAAAATATATATAATAAATGAAGAAATGAGATAAATAAGTAAATGTAATATTAATATCTAATAAATAAACAAACTTATTGAAAATCAATCTTTACAAAAAGTTGATAACCGTCAAATGGCTAAAAAGATTTTCTTGAATCATCAACTCTCGATCAAGTCACCTTTCAAACAAAAGAAACTAGATCGAAATCGGTTATACCGTTTGGGAGCTACGATGTCACATACAGACACACTGATACAAAGGTTAAACTTATAACTTCGTATCTGGGGTTAAAAATAGTAGTAATAAGTGATAAACATTACTTAGCTTATATAATTCTCTCGCACATACATACAAATAAGAGTTTAAATTGTTGCTTTTTATATGGCTTGAATTAAATAAATGCATTTGGATATATATATTTTTTATTGGTTGTTTACTGAATGCACGACACATGAAATGTACTGAACTGGGTAAAGGTTACATGGAATTTTTGGAATTAATTCAAGTAACATTTAACTTAAATTGTAGTTTTTATTATATACTAGCTATGCCCCGCGGGTTCACCTGTGTTAAATTTGGATTGTATATGCCTGTTTCATGCATATGATAACTTCTTGCGTACAGATTGCCAAATTGGTTGACGTTTATGCCTATAAACTTCTTAAATAAATAGGCTTCAAAAATATAAAAATATTTTTTAAATCTTACTTGTAGTTACAGGGATTAACGCTTTAACGCAAACAAAAACAAAAAAACAATCTTTTGAACTTTTATTTTAGTCAATTTCAAATATGTAGCCAGGGTTTTGTTTAGAGGTGGAGGGGGCACGAAGTCAGTAGAAAACGAATATTATGCATAGAAAGATTTAAAACTCCATGGACAATGTCTTCAAATTTTTCGTTAAAAATAGCAACACATGTGTTTTTCAACAAGACTGCTACACATAATTCTAGAGTATTTGCGACAAGTCAGTCAACACGTCACCCGACACTGCACCCCTTACCTGCACCTAGCTATGCTAGGCCCTTGCTAATTTTGATGATTTCTAACTCTTTTTTATATATACAATTTAGGTGACAAACAATGGTGATGGTGATGGTGATGGTAGAGGGCTACTATATTCTATGGACGTTAGTAACACCATAGGCATCACTAGTGCGTTACCGACCTTGAACCCCCTTTGCCGAGGAGATCTGGAAATCCAATTTACCGGAGGAAGACAACACAAGGTTATTTAGCTACGATCTTCTATAGGGAGGAAGTCATCAAAAATACTTCTGATATATCCCTTTCGTTTCTTTAATGGTATATGGTTAAATTGTATGAATAAATCTATATACGATTTTGAAATTATTGCAATTACTTTCATCTTTGTGTTTGAAATTTGTGTAATATGAGTGATTTTTTATGTTATAACTATTTTATAGCTACAATCCCACCTGATGTTAAGTGACCATGTGGCCCAAAATTGTGATACGCTAAGCATAGTAAGTGTGTGGCTCTTAGGTGCAGATGCCGGGACACACCTATAGGTTTTTAGTGACAGATTTTCAATTTTAGGTTGGTAGCTAGTCGCCAGGTGAATATTTGAAAATACCCTATCATCTATTACGTAAGCACGCATCAAATCAGTGGTAACGTGTACGACATCGGGTCGATTGACGTTAGTTCGAATCCCTGCAATGAGCCTGCGCTTTCGGTGAAGGAAAACATCGTAAGCAAATCATAGCATAGTGATAGGGCTTTTTCTAATGCCGCCTGGCTAGCTACCACCAAGTAAGTTGAAAATCTGTCGCCAAGCACCATAAGGTGTGTTCCGGCAGCTGCACATGAGAGAGCCTGTCTTCCACTAGGTTTAGCGTGTTATCTTGGGCCACATCGTCACTTAAAATCAGGTAAAAAAGTGGCTACTACGCCAAACCTATAAGGATAAAAAAAAACGTTATAAAAATAAATTATAATTTCGAGTAAAAAAATATATTTACGTAATATAGGGAGCAAGTTAACAAAATATTTCAGGTTACATAGCTCCTGAGTTCTGTAGGTATTCATATTCGATGCGGTGACTAAAAATATATTACAATGAAGTGTTAAATATGGATAAGAAACATTTAGTGCAAACAGTAGGCAACTTAAAAGTTTAAATAAAGTAAAACGTAAAAAACATGTCACGACTCACTTGTCATTTGATTTCTTTGTTTGTATTTTTTGCCCATAAGTTGCATTGATATAAATCTTTATAGACGACTAGTAGAACGGGGCAGTGTTACGATAAACTGCAATTGGAATATACAATCTTATAAATATAAATTCGAGGACAAGTCTGAATGTCAAAATAAGCCTGTAAGTTAACGTATATTTTTATTTATGCTTAGCAGTTTACGTAGACCGTGACATTTTGCTACTATCATACGGATGGTTCTGACCTTGGACTCATCCGCTGTTGGAAAAAATATGGTTAGTTAGATTTATAAATGACAGTCCAAGGAACGTCGGATGTTCATTCAAGTTGAATATTCAAACACGTGTCAGTTAACGTCAGTAGTTTCATTTTATAGCAGCATTATAAAGTTTCGGCTCTATATCTGGTGGTAAGTAGAGTACAATTCTGAGATTAACAACCCATCGACGGTTGTCTCTATCGGCAGCTGGATGTACACTAGCTAATCCCGTAATTCCCGAAATGCTACAAAAGAGAGTCATTGTGACAGGTTTATGCGCACCATGTTGGTCGCGACCCAGGTGGATACAGATCTCTACTACCCATGATTACTGGATGTATACCGGCTGATCCTGGAATACGATACGCCTAAGCGTGCTACAATAGCGAGTTTTCCACCTTGTGTGTAGTGATCACCATCCAGACAGACACAACTATTTATACAATAATTAATTAGTTATATACACAAATACAATACGTACTTAAGAAAGATACGCATAGAAGCGCTTACTGTAGCAAACTCTAGGGTAGGCCTATGTTGGAAAGCAAGCCAATCTTCAGGTACTGGTGGTATATTGTATTTATAGCATTAGGTAAGTTAAAGGTTATGTAAAATTGTTAAATAAAGAGGCTATTATTATTAATTATTAGTATTATGGTGGTCGCGGTATCAGTTTTTATTCTAAGTATAGCGTGTCAAGATCGACCGTTTCGTTATTTAATATTAAATTGTGATAAAATAAAAGACACAAATAAATGAGTAACAGTATCGCGGTTCAGGTAGTTCCTATTATACATCCGTGACATTAAAACCCGATCTCTTCACGAATAGATGTATAAATAAACGAATTATGTTTATATACATAGTATGAAGGGTAAAGGTAAGGGTATTTAACTGATAAAGTAGCCATTTATTTATAAAACACTAGTTTCTTCCTGCGAGTTCGTTATCTTTTTCGTTGCCACTGCGTATTATACGATAGTTGTGTTAATTTAAAAATATTTACGATGTTTTATTACAACTGGATGGATAGTTTAGAAACGCATAGGGAACAAACAAACAAAGACGCTTACATATATAAATGCTAGCGGTTACCCGCAGCCCGTCACGCGTTTTTTACGCAGTAAGTAATTATTTTCGTCGCGTAGTTTTATTTTTACTCATATTATTGACAATTTATATAACTTATCAATCATTGAATCAATCATAGATAATTGATATAGCTTATCAATTCGAAACGACTACATTCATTCAAACAAGTATGGACAGGTATGGATGATTTGTTTATGGTTCCAAATTCTTTTTTTTTTTTGTGTTTGTTAGATTGGCACAACTATTTTTCATTTCGGCGCGGAGTTTGCGTTCCATCTGTCATTTAGATTAACTGCAGTACTGTTTTTGGTTAGATCATACCTAGAGTGCATTGTGAATTTTATAATGGACAAAAACATCGAAAAAAAATTGTCTTAAATTTTTCATCGTCAATGGAATTTTGTGTTCGAAGACACTAAAAATGTTACAGAAGGCTTACGGTGAATCGAATTTATCAAAAACATGTGCATGTGCATTATGAGTGATACAAAGTGTTCAAAAGCGGTCGAGATATATGCTGGAAGATTTGCCTCGCCCCGGTAGTCCATAAACGTCTTCAAGGGAAGTTAACATCGCAAAAGTGAAAGAAATAGTGACTGAAAATTCTTATTCAAGTTTGAGAGAGATAGCTGCTGAACTTTCTGTGTTTCACAAGTCGATCCATATCATTTTCATCACAACATTTATGTAACGCATTGTTTCTGGTAACGAGACGTGGGTTTACGAGTTTGACATGCAAATTAGTCTGGAAGGAACTTACCGGAAGGTCAAATGGTAAATAAAAGTATATTATTTGAGCGTTATGCGGCGTTTAAGACAGCAAATTTGACGAAAAAGGACAAATTAGTGGAAAGAAATAAAGAAAGAAAAAAAATTCTTGGATTTTGTATCACGATAAAGAGATTTCGCACAAGGCCATCATTGTGAACAAATTTTTGACCAAAAACTTAACAAATACCATCGAGCAACCACCTTATTCACCAGTTATGGCTCCAGCCGACTTCTTCCTTTTTACTCAAATTACCACTTCGTGGCATCCGTTTTCTTTCGGTAGAAGACATAAAGGAAAATTCGCGACGAGAACAAAACTCAATTCCGAAAAAAGCGATTAAAAATTGTTTTTATGGTTGGATTATTCGTTGACGTAAGTGTATCGTTTATGAAGGAGCATACTTTGAAGCTTTTGTGTATTATTGGTCTTTTCTCGGTACTTTTTGACAGAGTAGTACACTGTTCGTTATAAGAGCCCTGAGCTTAAGACGGCTTTTACAGTTTCTCCGGGCTTGGGGTTCAGCGCTAAAGGCCGTGAAAGCTAGGCAAAAAGGTCCAAGGGTGCCAAAGAGAACCTCGGCTTGGGCTGTTGTCGATCATGCGCAAAAGTTGCAATCTGACTAAATCCCTATCTATAGAGATTCGAGCTAAATAACTATACATATATACATTTCTGTGCTAATTTTTCGTTTTTAAACATTACATTATATATTTAAATCACACTGACATATTTATAGTCTAAATAAAAATAATAAAAATTAGGTATTATTAATATCTATTTAAATCTTTCTCCTTGCTTGTCTGCGATTATGACCTCAAGATGAACCATCGTTATATATAACTGTCAGTCGGAATTCCAGGGCAAGCCCCGGACGCTATTGTGTATAGAGAAACCACCGTTTTCGATTTAGAGCTCTCGTGACTACTTCAGGACACCCTACTCGCGGAGGTCTTTTTCGTACTCTAATGTTATTTTACAATATAAAAATAACCTCCGGGTAATAATACTCGTGCAAATATTTCGCACATTATAGAAGGTAAGCAATCTAAAAGCTGTAATGTTAGTTAAATAGATTATTAATAGATGGCACCTCCTAAAGGTTGGTCGAATATATTAATATTTTTTTAAGTGAAACTTTTATTCTATCGCCCAGTATTTTTTCATCTATTGCATTACATTAGCGCAAATAAAATTGAATTTTATGCTGTGTAGTCAAGGATTATAATCGTTCGGAACATAGCATGTCACATTACATTAAATTGTCGCAAAGAAAAATTGAATTTTATGCCGTGCAGTCAAGGATTATAATCGTAAATTCGGAACATTGTATATCGTATACTAGGAGCTGAAGGGTGTTAGTTAGAACAAACTCATTTTAATTCTAAGCTTCGAAGGTATAGATTTTGTTTTTATGATATAGTTTTTCATTATTATATGTATATTGTATATAATGTACATTATTATGTGCATGGACTTAATCGACTCGTCGATCCAAGTTAGCGATTTCTATCATAAAGAAAATTTGTAATTCTGTATTTTGTTACTAGGTGGCGTCGGTATTACAAGAATATAATATTTGGAATGTTCAGGTTTTATTACGAATGTATATATTGCGTTGTCAATCAGTGGTGATAATAGACAAACTCAAATTAATATATTTAGTAAATATATGAGTTTGGGGATGTAGGGTCAACAGATCAAGATTTCGATGGTTCGACAATCGTTTAACTATCGTTTACCTATTTTGTTAAGTTTCCTCAATATATAAGAATCACATGTATGTAGTATATTGAAGGCAGTTGAAATTGTGTAGGGACAGTAAAAGTGCTACCTATTATCTAGTGCAAGGGTGCTCAAACTCTAAGAGTTTGCGTCCTGCCACAAAAAAAATAGGAAAAAACCTATTACTGCTACAAAAGAAAATAAAATATGAAATGGCTTTTAATACATTTTAAAAATAAATTGGTACCGGTTAAGGTACGAACACGCATATCACAGATTTTTTTTAAATATTGAAGGATGTCGTCTGGCCACTTTTCATAAGGCTGCACGTATGTAATTACTGAGTACCAAGCGTAAGCAAGATGACGGCCAATTAGCCAATTGCGATATGTATATCTAATTACTTTCACTTCTAAAAATTCTGATTCCCATAAATAAGTAATTACGAATAATCTTGTTAACTGAAGACTTATTTCTTTCGAACGCGGATATTTGTCTTCATATATAAAAAACCATATTTACATTCAGATCCTCTGGCTTTGAGATGTAAATATTATTACTACAGGTGTCGTTGTATAAGTGACCGCAAGTTAAAGTATTTTATTCATTTCGGAAAATCCCGCGATCGACTGTTTGAACACCCCTACGGCAGACGTAGAATCTAGTGTAAAGCAGCAGTGTTGGCACTATTCTGTTCTGGTCAGAAAGGGTGTTGTTTGAAGAAAATTACACAGGAGACATTTCAACTTAGTCCTCACGTAGCAGTTTATCTGTAAAAAAACTTTTAACTAAAGCATTGGTTTTTGCTAATTACGAGTAGGAGTGAATATCAGATGGGCTTCATATCCGTTTGTTTCACCCGTGACGTTATTGTTTTTATTGACACGAACTGGAATTGTAAAGTAATTGTAAAATTGTATACTTCTCATGCACTACAGAGCGTAAAACTAGTTTGAGGTTGCATAAGGTAATATTTTATTTTTGTGTAAGTCTACGCTAGGTGCCGATGTATTAGTGTAACTTTTTTAAAACGTGAAATAACTGTTTTATTTATAAATAGAATCTTTTTCAATCGTGAGCAGTCTGCATGATGAGTCAGTTTAATTACTAAAATGTTTCATCGTTTCGAGAGTAATACATTTTTCAAGTTTTTTAAATTTAGGAATTCAATAATTTTACGTAAAAAGGAATTTTGTGAGTCACTTTAAAAGAGAGTTACGTTTTTTATTAACAGGATATGCGGAAAATGGTGCTTCCGCTTCTTATAAGTATAACAATAGGAGATTTCAAGAGGATTTTGTAAATTATTCAAAAGATACGGTTTCCTTAATTATTATTTTAAATTTATTGGATATTTAAATATAAAAAATACTGAATGGCTTCTTCACCTTGTAAAGGCAATATTAATTCATTTTATTTGAATCTTGTGTAAGGATAATTTATTCGACATAAAGATTGTGAATATTGCAAAAGCAATGTTATTAGGTTCACTATTGATAATATGAAACTTAATGGATATTGGTTATTGCTAGACTTAATACGGTATTAACGAAACATAATTAAAGTCTCAAGAGGTTCAAGTAATACTTAGAAAGCACAAACTATTCATATGAATAATAATGATAGTGTTGGAACATACATGAAATAGTAGAAAAAAATGTTTTTTTTTTTTTACAAAATGTGTACGTAAGGTAAAAATTTATTCGTTAATGCATTTTTTTGTAAAAGAATTTTTCTACATATTTTGATTAGACGTAACATTCATTTACTAATTAACAAAAAATATATCTTCTAGATCAGGGAGGAAAACTCCTATGGCAAGCAACATAATCTATACTATCTTGTATATAATAATTTAATACATGACAGTCAATTTATGATAGATTTTAAAAAGAAGCTTAGAAATGTTTAACTGAGAAGTAGAAGAAAATGCAAAGAAATTTTTAATAATGTGTGTCTATATGTTTAAAAGCATAATTTCACAATAGTAGTAAGCTAACTAAGTAGCTAAATAGTAAACATAAACTTAGAGAAAAACTTAAAATCAATGAGACGATGTAATCAATTCCAAGAGAGTAAAGACAGGGTGAAAGGTAAAATATAGTCACGATTTAACTTACAACACTGATGATCTGAATACTCGTTAAGTCTGGTGCAAAGGAGCCCTAAGTCAAATTTCGAAATAAGGCACGTTCTTGGAAGCGTCTTCGTTTCGCAACAAACTATTTTATGTGAACCTTTGCATCGTGTATACGAGTACACTGCGGTGATTGAAATAGATGCAATGAGATTTCACGATACAGTAAAGAGATTACTTTAATTGAAAACAATTTGATTTATAAATCAATAACTATATTTCAGATTATATCTTCTCATTAGTATATTCTCCAATTATTTATAGGACAAAATTCAACATAAAATTAGCAATTTAGTTTTTGACGCTTGAGAAATGTTCTCGTAATATACATGTAATATACATAGTTAAAATACAGACTAGTAAATTTGACCACTGAAACTGGCCCGTACCTATTAGTGAGATATTTGACAGGCATTATTTTTAGAAAAATGTAACAATACATTGATACCTATCAGAAAATAAAGTAATTGTTGATAAATATGGTCAGCGTATTTGTGTGAAGTGCCTAAGAAAATAAAGTGAACTCTTATGATTACTCACTAAACAGATACTCACGAAACTATTACTTACTAAAAAGATTACTAATTATTTTACCTTCAACACAATTGAGCTCAGTCACTATTCTAGATTAAAATGTATTCGCTACATTAAATGCTGAAAAATCTAAATTCACTACTTTGTTCCGTTAGCTGTCTGTACTAGGAGAACAATTCTTAAGTTTCCAAGTTTCCTCACAATATTGCTGCAATAGTATTTGCAAATTAAAATGTACTTTGTAATGAATATTTGAATAAAGAAAAAACGGTATAAATACAAAATAAAAAACATTTTAAACAATTTAGGCCCTAAGAAGGCACTTATGAATGTCAGTACACTACCAATGATTCGGAAAACATCCCAGTCATCGAGAAGAATAGGCAAGAAACTCAACCGAGTTAATAAAAAAAAAAAGTTTTTACAGTATTAATTTTTCATTACCACTTCCAGACATCACCGTCTTTCACGTAATGATCCACACTATTATACCCTTTCGACAATACAACATTATAGGTATGTCTTTCTGCTTCACTAAGCGTGTTTTATCGTCTGTATCATGGTGAATGTTCTGAATAATTATTTTACCTTATCCCATAATCTCTCTCCCACCAAAGAACAGCAACAGGTTTGGTCTACGGAGCCACAATTTCACGATAGCACCCGTAATGATAGGAACAAAGAAGTTCGCTAACTCTTACCTTTGCCGTACCTTTTAAATGTGGAATAGACTTCCAATCAACGTGTTCCCTCCTTCCTATGATATTGGGTCCTTCTAACGAGGCGTGAAGAGGCATTTTAGCAGGCCGATTTGACATCGACGGCTGCCGATGAAATTTGTGTCACCGACGGTCACCGATATTGTGGATGGTACCGTACTTATCTGATGGTGCTATACAGTCATTTTGACGAGCTAGTATAAAATAATATATCTAAATTATTTAAGCTGTAATCTGTGAAGTTTTACTGCAATAGTTTGCTAAATTATTATAGAAGTAGAATCACGTACATAGATAATTAAGTTACAGATTTCTTCTATTTGTTTCGCAATGTATAAGAACTTCTGACTCACTAATCTATTTAAATTTTCACAGTAACTTTTAACTTTACTCAATATATTTTACAAGTATGATTTTAATTTTTTGTCAGTACTCGTTCTTAATTTCTATAATATTGTCGCAGTGTTGATATTAAGATGCAATTAGTTAAAGGAAATTGGGTAATACTTGCCGTAAAGTTTTAGTTTATTTTTATTTGATTATGTTGCCATTAGTTTATTTTTATTTGTATATGTTGACAGACATTCGAGTAGCAATATGTTACATTTAAAGTCAGGGCAGTGGTTGAAAACAACAATCTGTGCTCCGTATCGGGACAAGCAATCTGAAACTAATCGTTGTTCAAATTGAATAATTATATAAGTGAGCTACAGCCGTAGGACGTTTTGACGAAATATATTGTTTAATAAAATTCTAAATTTGCAATTTTAGCGTCTGACTGAAACATATAGTTGTATACTGTATGTACTTTAGTATCGTAAATGTATTAATCACATTAACATCGAATGCTTGCATGCTTATTATAGAGCAATTAAATTTAATTATATATCAAAACCCAAATCACTTGTGACATGATTGCGCTTCAAGGATTCTTACACAAGGAAGAAAAATGAAATGGTTGAATTACTTTAAAAAATATCTATCAAATTAACATAGAGTCGAACCCGTGAAAAAATCTAGACTACATTATCAGTGGTTTAACATTCTAATATGGCGATTCCCGCTCGCCTTTGAGAAACTATCCAATATCCATAAAAACTACATAGTATTTACAGTGACAGAATGAAGAGTACATTAGCTTCTAAAACAATTGAAACATTTAAAAATAAATAAATATAGATTTAAAACAGTGCTATAAAATATTAAATAGTTCGTGGCTTCGAGACAAGCCAAGGGCCCGCGCGGCTTGCCCAAAATTCATTGTTGTGACTGATTTCCAAGCGACTTCAAAAATTTCTTCTCAAAGGTTCTCAATTCGACTGTATATACTAATTTTTTATTGATGTTCAGCCATAAGTTTTTTAATTATGAACCGATTTAGATGGTTGGTCACCTCAAGGGTAGTTTTGTTTATTTTAGTAGGTAGTTGTTAATTTAAATCGGCATTGGACTTTCGACTTTGAAGATACACCACGGAATTCCTCAAAATCATTGAAGTTATTTTTTTTTTGTTAAAAATTGTTTTGTACATATCTACTACCGACGAATAGAGTGCTATAAATTCCGGATCAAATTTAGGCTCGAGAACTTTCAAGAGTCAAGACAAGGATAATTATTATTAAGATACAAACAAATTTTTATGACAGAGTTTCATGTTACTTTGAGCAGAAAAACAGTAATGCCGTCGAATATACATTTTTTTATTTTATTTAAATCGAATATAAATGGCTGTATGTAACCTAAATAAATAAATAAACATTGTATTTTTAAATTTAAAAGTAGTGCTTTCAAGTATGGTGAAACTAGTAGATTTGGATTTGCTTTACTTTCGTGATTGGCTAATACCTAAGTTAATAAGGTATAAAGTATAACGAATTACTTTTTTTTTGTATCGGCTTTAGAAAAATTAATGCAACGATTTCATTTACATATAATTTTTATGTATATCAATTCTCAAGCGATTGAGATTTAAAACTCTAATAAACATGTTGATTCATTAGTTTTCAAGTTATGCGCGTTCTAATACGTAACGAATGAACGTTCTATGTACGATTTGATTTTAGTTTATGTCATTTTAACACTTTGCTATTGTACTTACATATAAATAATTTCTATTATATATTTAAAAATCACTCACTTTTACATAAATATATTATTTTAGAAAACGCGCTATTGCAGTATTGAAGTACAGTTGATAAGTTAATTTTAAGTATAGAGTACAAACAAATTTTGTAATGGACTAAGTTGGCTCCCTGTAAGTTAACAATATGGAAATTAAATTATTTATTTACTATACATATGACATAATAAATTAGTATTCAATGCGTAACCCAGATAGACGTGTTGAGCCTTTATAATGATATTTGCAATCAGCGGGTTGCAAGTTTTTCGTCAGAAACAAATCTTTTTATTCCTTATAAGCACCGGTTCAACATTCGTCCTGGTGCATGGCCTGCATTTACGGGGCGTGAAAAAATTTTAAAGTCAAATTTTCGTAACTCAATCTGTAAATTCGATAAATAAGATTGCTACAATAAAGACCAAGCGACAAGCGACCGACAGAATAATTTGGACATTTTGACAGATTAGAGGTAAGATTATAAACATATTCACGATGTAGTTAATAGACACATATACCATACCTATTTATCAATTTAATATTGTTTATAATACCATGTTAAATTAAACTTAATTGCACCTCGATAACCTTACCTTGATAACCAAGATGGTCATCTTGTGGTCAAACGCTAATCTATATAGTATATTAAAAGGTAATCTAAGTAACTGTAGCAGTTTTAAGAGTAAGTAAGTATATATAGTAATACAAGCTGTGCTCCACGGTTTCATTCCTGTTAAGTGTATGTAGTGAACTCTACACTGCGCCGCGGCACCACCGCCAACGCATCGGTGTAGTTTAACGTTTTCTTACTTCTCTTACTTGCCTATAGACAGCCAGATATCTTGACGTTCATGGCCACTTCTCCGCTCCTTAGAGTTGTAGCATAACGTTATAACTTACGATAAAAAACTTCATAAATAATAAATAATTGAAAATATTTATTGAAAATTAAGACTTACCTAGTTAGAAATTCCATATCAAAGAAAGTAACAAATTGTTTTTTAAATATATCGAAGAACGTACATTCCTACAGCTATAATTAAATGAACAGCTATGGAACTTGGCACCCTTTAGATCTCAGCACTTTTATCTGGGTATGTTTTATTGGGATACATACTTATTATTCACTTTAAATACTTTACAATATCTAGGTGAACGTACTTTACACGGTGTCTAACAAAACAAAAATGCACACACCTATCTAGGTAAACTTGAAAAGTAAAATATTATCTCAATTTAAATTTTCATCCAAATCGTTAGACCCTTTTTTCGAGAAATCAATTACATATATTACAAGAATTTCTCACTTAAATAATATTAGATAGATAGATAGCTTACGTCTCTATTATTACCTATGAATGCGCCACGACTTTATTGTTACCTTAAAGTGGCAGTGGGCGAAGTACAATTGTCACTGTCAAACTGACATACTCCAAATAGACCGGCCGATAAATACTGACTACTTGACTGTCCTATTATCATACAATGCGCCTCCGTATCGTATTGTTGACCCGGAGCTAGTATTCAAATGGCATGTAGGATCAAACTATAAGGCGTGACACTCAAAAATAAAAGACAGATGTATTAACATATATATTCTAAGTTGAATATAAAATTATGCAGTACTTTATTACCGGTTCGGTAAAGTTAAGGGACTGCATCTTATGATAAGTAGAACACAAACGAACAGCGATTAATGTCGAATAATAGAATTCAAAGACGATCTACGTTGTTTGACACCCTTTTTACTTCATTTGTTTTTAAAGTGAAAACTTCTCTAGCACCGTTGTGATTTGAAACTCGATGAAACAAAAAAACAACACAATATACATCTATAGGATTTAGCCTACGAGAGAATGAGATAGAATACATTTATTTACATTATGCATGGATAATGCAAGTCCTTATTTTAATGACAGTGATCGTCGTCGGATTGGCCTAGTGGTGTGAGACGACATACTTCATACGCAGTACGCACGAGTAGTCAATAGTTCGAATCCTGTTGATTTAGAACATTTAAAAGGACTATTTGAAGAACATTTTTTTTTCTGAAGGTTTCACTTCTGACACGCGTGAACTGCTGCACACCATTTTTTTAAGCAGGGTGAGGCTAGCTTGGCTTTAATGTCCAGCCCACGAGTTACACCTCGAAAATATTTTCTTTGATTTCTACCATTCTACCAATATACTATTAGGCTTTGCTCGTATTTTGTGTAAATTTTAAACTTTATTTTTAACATGCTATTTAACTCCAATGTTAATATATATGTTATAGGCAATGTATAGGGATTCTATAGAATGCCTGGAGTTAGTAGGCAATGCATGAAATCATTACATAGTATAAAACAAAGTCGCGTCGCTCTGTCCGTCCCTATGTATGCTTAAATCTTTTAAACTACGCAACGGATTTTGAAGCTGTTTTTTAATAGATAGAGTGATTCAAGAGGAAGGTTTATATGTATAATACATGCATAATACTGTAGAGAAACACTGATAAATTTAGAGGTTTCTAATGTGATGTCGTAAATAAACACATTTTTTGCGCTTACATTGCAAACGCTGGCTTAACCCCACGAGATAAATCAAAATAATGTACTATTAAATGTATCTAAATAATGTAGTATACCTTAAAAAGGTCAACAAAAAAGTCCGCGATGGTATATGTCTATCTCTTAAGGATTATCCACAATAACCATTTTTTATCATTTACATTTTACGGGAAAAAATTGCTTATTTACGAAGTGATTTTAAGCAATACAGCATTAATCCAATTAAGTACCTTAAATACATAGATCAATATAGCCCTTTACAGCATGTAATTTAAATGAATATTTCCGAAGATATTACAGATTTAAAATGCAGGGTCATAGCGGTGCGGCGGTACGGCTCATGGTCAATTATATATCGCTCTTTCAAGAGTAACGTCTAAACAAAACATGTTTGTATTGTCTAAAGACAAAAAAGCTGTAAACATTGTTTAAGGACATTCTGTAGTAGGTAGGTATATTTAGGATCAGCATTTAACCCGTGCGAAGCCGGGGCGGGTCGCTAGTAATTCATATTTCTCATACATTGCCTACGCATCCTATAGAATGCCAAATGAGATAATCCGGGAAATGGGGAAATCGTTTCCAATATCACGTGAGAGTCTTTGGCGGGATCTCAAATTTTAATTCTATAGAATCCCGGTATTTTATACATTACCTATAACAATATAAAGAGTAATTACTACTCATATATACATCGTAGTTTTTTTTCTTTAGCTTTTGTTAAAATTCTCATTTGATGTAAAATGAAGTTGTGGCCCAACATAGTAACATGTTAAGCCTAGTGGAACAGGCTCTCAAGTCTAGATGCTAGAACACACCTATAGGCTTGTATATTTTCAATGCTTATAGGTGTTTGGCGACGGATTTTCAACTTGACATTGGCTAGCTATGTATACACTACCGCAATTTTTGAGGTACTCATGGATTTACTAACAAATAAGTTATAAGGATACAATTATTATGATAATAATTTTGTTCAAAATCCGTTAAAAACCTTTTTGGTGTTTATATCCATACAAACATTTATTTTGTTTTGTGATTTCTATCTGCATATTCATAATACTATCCAATAAAAATATAACACCGATGATGATTTGCGATAGGTTTTTATCTCCATGAGAACGTGTTAAATGTAACAAAATAAATTCCATTATTGTCTATTTGTAAAGTGTTCCTGCAATTAGGTTTATTGTGGAACGCTCAAATAATAAAAAATGTAGTCCGCTTATAAATTTGGCTAGCCAAAATCATTCCAGAACTCGTTACGAAATGAATTACAAACGTATACGCTTGAATAACCAATGAGATTATTTGCAAAATGTTTCGCACTCACGTAAGCGACAATCGGTTAATATGTCCTAAATCACACTTATTGGATATATTAAATTGATTATTTCAAACTGAGATTCAATGTCTGGATTATGTGGCGTGTTTAACCTGAAAAGAAAATTTTGAAGGAGATATAGAAACGTGTCTTTGATTACTAATTGTGTCCAAAAATCGGTACTGCCAATAATTCAAGAATTTATTTGTGATCATATACTGGAAACTTGCTTGATCTATGGACGCATATAAGAGAGGTGGTGGTTATGTGGTCCGGACCCCTATGCAATGTATGTTGAAATACCGAACTTATTATGTATTATATTTTATTGAAATAATTTATTATAATATTCGCCGAATTCACGTTTTATACTCATGCCACTTTATTACAGAACTAAACAGCAATTTTCAAATAATTGATTTTTTTACAATTTAGGGCTTTGCTTATTTGTTTTCTTTTTTTCTAGCTCCTATGACACCTATGACATAATTAGGGACCTTGTGTCATCTAAAATAATTTTAACACACACTCATCCTTCTGTGAGGGGTTTGAATCACTCCATTTTATATTATTTACATCTTAATTAAACTTAATTTACCATGCTCCTCCTTCTCTTTTGTCTGTTCCTAATTAATCATGTTTCCATTATTTACTTATTCTACATATCACAAGTGTTTAATATAATCTTAGCTTAAAAGAGAGAGTTTAAAATGTAAATTAAAATGATGTAAAATATTAAATAAAATTTTGATTTGTAAATAATCAGTATCACTCAAAATTAATCAAACTCTAACTTAAATATACTTGTAAATAAAATAATAATTTAAATAATTATTTTTTGATAAAATGAAGATAAAATTTTTGTAGCGAGTTTAATTATTTGTATTTGTCTTTCTGCTTCTTTATGTTGTAAAGTCACTGGTTGTAAATTATTGTTTTGTATTTTGGGGCCCTCCATGTTATTAGCTACCTACTCTCGTGGCTAGATCAAACTAATTCGGTATTTTCTGGTTTGAAAACAAACCCTCCAGTGGAATTAACAATCAATCAGTAAATTAATCTTATTTGTTATATATTCCTTTAATATATCATACACGGAAGTGCGGTAAAGAAATACAAAAAAAAAGTTAATTGTACAACTTGGTAACATGATCACTTAGTTTTAATCATGCAAAAGCATCAATGACATAAAATTGATATATGATATGCATATTCTACTTCATCTAATCTTATGACAAAATGAGTACAAAGTGAAATGGTTTATTAATTTTCTTGTGTTGCTTTTTAACATAGAATAAAATCCTTACATATTTTTAAAGTAATCGATTTACACCATAAAGACTGGTAAAGTCTACAATTCATGTATCTAAATATGTATTAATAAAACCATGTTATTGTATGTTCAAATTTAATATCAACATCAGTACAACTACAATAGACACCATTAAAGCATTGAATCGACAATACATCGGATTGCAAGACGTTTAGAAGAATGTGTCTTTGATATATTAATACACATTGAAAACAATCTTGATGGTATTTGGCCATGGCTTTTAAATATTTGGTGGTCTTACGAAATACAAGTCGAATTGATGATTAGACGTAGGCATACGTTTTGCATATCAAATTATATGATATTGCAATTGTATCAACATATAATTATAGCTTAACCAAGGAAGTCTTTGTCCGACAAATTGATTTATTGATTCAAGTTGTAAATACGTAACATATAGATAGCAGATATATGTATCCGTTCTGATAACTTGAATACATTTTACGTGTATAAATTATCAGAGGTTCGTATACTAGACACAAGAAATTAATGGAAAAAAATGTTACTATTATGTAAAAAATAGACACATCACCATAATTAAAAAGTATTATGAATGAATGCTTAAGGTCATGTAGTATATTAATTTAAGTTATGTTTTTCATCACACTTTTCGAAAAAAAAAACTTTTTAAGAGTATTATATTGTTTTTAAGGTTCATGTATTAAATGAAAATTTAAAATGAATAGCAATCAATTTACTTGAAAGTTATGACTTGTTTATGTAATAAGTATGGAATACTAACAAAAACTAATAAACATTATACTTTTACAATTCATTAATTATTAAAATGTACGGCTATTAAATACGTAGTTTAAAGAAAACTCGAAAGTTGCTCACGCATTATTTAACACGAATGTAATTACTGTGGAAAAGTTAAATTTGCCTGTTTTTTTCCCTTAATTAAATTAAATGGTGTTAAAGTTTGAAAAATCATAAGCTTAGTCGCGTCTGAGTACATGTGTCATGGTAATTATGTTTTAAATTCATTTATACACTAGTCTTTGGACTTTGGAAACTGTTTGGAATTATGTACATACAATATACCCGGAGAGAGTGACATGATATTCTAAAAAGATAAATGGTACTCAAACGCGGCAGCCGGAACACACCGACAGGTGATAGGTAGTTGTTATAGCATGTGATTATATAAATTAATGATTTAAAATAAAATTTAGTTTTTCATACGAGGAAGTTCATAGCTAAAATAAGCATAAGGATGCTAAAAAAAGAAAATGTAAAATAATGCTTATTCAAATGTACGTACGTTAGAAGTTATACTTCTTTAAATAGTCACACTCGATATTATGTGACACATAACATCGCGTGTGACTGTCTTCACTACAATAAAACAAGAAGTTAAGCATGCAACTTCATAGTGTACAGTTTTTTTTTAAATGTGCGCGCGCATCGTAAATATTCAGTCTCATTCTTTTTTCATAAAGCGCTTAAAAAAGTATGAGGTCGAAAGTAGAAAGTCGCGTTAAAATAATAATACTTGGGGTGTGATGTTAGGGGAACTCCTCGTAGTACCCGTAGCAACGTCGGTCAACTTTTGGTCGGCGGCTTATACTTTCACTGACCGCGCTTCTTCAGGTATCCCTCTGGCTATCAGAAGGGACAAGTGGTGGAGTGAGGGTGGGCCCTCTGGTTAGGTATGAAATGAATGATGGATGAATGAAACCCATGTAATAATTGAAAGATAACCTCTTTAAAAATAATCAAGGAAGCAAACCTTGCAAAAAAATATGTTTGTTTTAATTTAGTTAGTTTTAATTATTTCTTTTGTCAGGCTAGACCAGGAAGTTGTGTATGGCCTGGATGCCTATCTCCCATTACATTGGTTGGGCGGATGGTTAGTGGGTATAGTAATGGATTGTCTCCGTCACTGAGAGGCCCGACAGTGTATACTCATCACGACTCATCTCACTCACTCGACTCATCACGATTTTACAAAGTGGTTCTCATGTGATATTATGTGCTTAATATTTTATATGGGATTTCCCTTGAAACAAAAAAAAATAGAATGTCGTAAATCAATGTTTATTTTTGTATGGAAATATTTAAACTTAATTCATATAAATAAGAAAAGAGCAATTGCGATGTGCAACTGTTAGTACTACGCCTAATTTAAAACCTCTGCCTGTACTTCTTGGCTGTTTTATTATTACTATTTAGTATCAATAATTAAAGTATGTACTTACTACTTTAGTACGAAAGTAAGTACTATTTTGTCCGAATATTTTGCAATGCTTCGACTTCGCAGTGCGATATAAATCTAATAAAAATAAATAAAAAGCCTGATAATATGAGTCTAAAACATCTAAATTTGTTTGAAAAGATTTAAAGTATGTAAGTACATATACATACATAGTAGTACCTAAATAGGATATTTGTAGTAAAAGTCTAATAATATAAATTGAAAACTAAAATGGTATGTTATTACATATAAAAAACATGTATAGAAATTAACTACTACCGACAGTAGTAAGTCGTGCCAGTCAAAGGTCAGTTTTGACTGATAAGTTTACTGAAAGAGATTAGGCGGAGCGATTGTTTATTAAATGAATGTGTGATGTGTGTGTACTAATCTAGTGTACCTAGTAAATGAGGCCATTAATTAATTATTTAATAATTAGTCTACTTTTGTCAATACAATCTTAAAAATAATTTAAGTAATAATCAAAAACTTCAAGTAGTTATGCCTTCCAACTCGCCGTCAGATGAAAATGTTCCCAGAAGGTAGGCCACATTGCCGTATTGTATGACAATGATTACAAGCTGACCGAAGTATTGGCCAAAATATTATAAACTAAGTAATAACTAAATTTACAATATGATAAATATGAATATTTTTTGTACCTACATATTTAACTAATTAATATAATAATTTAATTTAATTTTATAATTGATATATAATTAAACTACTTAATAAAGTGTCTATTATTTTCACATTACTTTTTATGTTTTTATAGGAATTTTTGTTAACTTTTTAACTATACTGTATAGATATTCACATAAATATTATGAACTATGTGTTAAAAAGTGTTTCTTTTATTTTATCCACATTCATCATCATCATCAGCCTATAGCAGTCTCACTGCAGTAGCACTGCTGTACATAGGCCTCCCCTAATGAGGACTAGGCCTCCACATTATTTATTTCGTAATAGGTAAAACTTATCAACGTTTATCTTGATAGGCAAGCTAAAAAACTCATGGGAAATTTATAATAATTAATATTTCATGTTTGGATCTTTGATGGTATAAACATGGTATATACGATTTTATTTTTCCACCATTATATAATCATTTTATAACACACGATGTATTATAATACGAGTAGCTGTCACCAGAAGTAAACGAGGAAATAAAATAAGCCAGCTCAATTTAACAATACAACTTGGAACGAGTTTAATGTATAGGTATGTTGATTATTTAAATATTGGAAACTGACATTTTCATGATAATACTAAAAAAATACAGATCAGATTTACGATAATTAATGTTTTAAGTTTGATATTAAGTTTATATGCCTATATAATAAAATAATACGCTCAGATCGCAGTGGAGAACGTAAACACATCAATACATACATAGTAATAAGGTTTTACAACATTATAACGAATTAAAATTACCGACTACTTATCTAGAATGTACTTATTTAATAAATAAATATACTCTTAAGTACTAACACAGAATATAACAGAAGAGCCGCTTAGGCTGACTTTGAATATGATAAAAATATCATTTTGTAATTTTCAATAACAAAACATTTTATATATACTGGTGCATCGATGTTATTTTGGATGTTCAAGAAAACTGTATAAGTAATAACTAAAACATCGTAGTTAAAATATCGTTCATAATGAATGATGTATATCGATACAGGAACGATATATCGATACATTTAAAAACTGCTATTGAATTATTTAAGCAGGTAGGTACTTATCCTTGTTTATGGTAAAGTCTACATACATAAATAGATGACTATTTTTTCTCGTTAAGCTATTTAAAATAAAAAAGACATTTTCTATTTTATTTAAACAGTGTGCAATATACATACACACCGACATTTACTCTCTCGCTCTGGCTCACACAAAGAGGAGAGACCGATAATATATTGCTCTCTCGCTCTGGCTCACACAATGAGGAGAGACCAATAATGTGCGTTAAACGTTTAATATTTAACTTTTAACGTTTAACGCTTGGAAGTCGCATAAGAAGTTTCACTTCAAAAAGGTGTGTGTGCGATTCACACACGATAGAAGTGAAAATTAATTTTAAAAGATATTTTATATTTTATTTAAACAATGTGCAATATACATACACACCGACATTTGCTCTCTCGCTCTGGTTCACACAAAGAGGAGAGACCGATAATGTGCGTTAAACGTTTAACGTTTGACATTTAACGTTTAATATTTAACGTTTAACGCTTGAAAGTCGCATAAGAAGTTTCACTTCAAAAAACAATTCTACATCATAAATCATGATACTGAGAAAAGGAGTAATTGTCGCCGCTTTAACGGCCGATGTAAAACTTGTACAACAGTCTAATTATTGTAGCCAGAGGCTATCGGCGCTTATTACTTAACTTTTTAACTAGATATAATGGGTTGCCTAAAAACATTTACAAACAACGAATAGTATTAGATGCTAGGGTGTGCTGATCGTTGCCCAACGATCATTAATACAAGAGAAACTGTATATGGGTGTTTATCACTTACCGGTCGTCACTGCATGCATCATGTGCAGTATAACAACGCGTTCAAGGTACTGGTGGAGCTGCCGCATTTTGTAGCGCTTCAGAAGTTTGCTGAGGCGAGAACTGACGGGTTTCATGCCATCATCCGAAAGCTTTGAACTTCGATCCTCTGCAAAATTCGTGCCAGCTCCAACAACATCCTGAGTACGTTGTGTGGTAGGGTACTGTCCAATGCTACGTCACTAGATCGGACGTCATACGTCTACAACTACGTACTACTTACTACGTGGATAGTGTGAGGTTCGGTTCTAGTTAGTGCAATAAAATTATAATTAGTAATATTTTTTAAGTTTTATGTACTATTAACTGTACCTATGGATTATTTGTGCTTTGAAATAAGTATTAATTATTATTATTATTGTCGGTCAACTGTATAGATATTTATAAATGTAAATACCTAACAAAAGTAAAAAAGCTTATAAATATATGTCATTTATCCATTGATAGACTATAAAAATTGTCTCTGTACTCATATTAATATGAGTAGAAATAAAATTACAAGACGAAACTAATAAATGTGTAATTAACACGTCCGTAGCCGCGGGGTAAGGCTACTTATATATATATATATATATATATATATATGAAACTGAATCTTAGTTACCATTTCCATAAACAGACATAAAATACTTTTATGAGATAACAGTACCTGTGAATATAATTACTACGTGATTTTCCCTAGGAAAGATTATGGCCTGATTATACTCTAGTGTATTTATGAATTATTGGTGATTTCGAAATATGTTAGCTCTATTTTCTTAAGCTTCTTAAGCTCTCGATCGTTAAGTTAAATTAAAACTAGTTAATGTAATATTCTGTACATGCCAAAGCTTCGACAAGGAGACATAAGATATACGTTCGAAAACCAAGAATTAATTACTTTTGTGATAACGATAATAATCTTAATATAGTATAACTTACGTGATAATGTTTATATAACTGGATTATCTACTTTTATATATATTACGCACCATATGTAGGTACATAATGGAAATTATAAACCTCTTACTCATTTTGTTATCGAAGTATCTTTTAATCCATATAAATAAATGAAATTGTATACCTAGTAAAAATCAAATCAATCTTTGTTAGTTAAAACTACGTATAATCTATATTAGTAAATTTGTAGATCTGTTTGTACATGACATTTTTTTCCAAATTTGACGGTGACTGATAACGAATAAACAATTTTTTTTGTCCGGATTTAACTAAAAAACAGCTTGAATGATTATTATAAAATTTTGTACACCAAAATGTTGTCATTGGTCAAATGATAGGCATTGGTCAAATGATACTTTTAAAAAATAAAAAAATATATTTTTTTTTTATTAATTTGGAACCAATTTTGATTATTTTTTTAACACGTGAAGTATAAGTAATTTATTATTTGATAAAGCTATAAAAATGTCAATAATACTTTAAAGAATCGTATTTTTTTTACCAAAAACTTAATTTGTATTAATTCTCTTCCGATTTTTATGAAATTTAGTACACGTACTAAATAATACTTTTAGAAATCGTAAAAAAGAATACAACCGATTTTGATGATAATTATACACGGGAATTACATGTCATTTCTCATTCAATAGGCAACAATAATTGACAGTACCAAATTTTAAAAATAAAATCATTGAATGGAATTAGTTACTGCGTAATAAGTGCGTGCTCCGTACGCACCGCTAATAAAAATTAATTTTGTTGTATTATCACAACAATAAGCAAAATGGTGCAAGTTTTACATAAAAATAAAACTTGTATTATTGAGCATTGACGATGCACAGCATCTGTGAGAGGGCGTTGTATACTTCCGCTTGTTTTCCACCAATCACAGCGCTTTAAACTGATGACCTTGTGCTCTGCAGCGCCATCTACTGAGTTTAAGTCACAGGAGGCCGGTGGGGGCATTTAATCAGTCATAGCAGTCTCTCATCAGGAGCTTTGAAATGGATGCTGTGCATCGTCAATGCTCAATAATACAAGTTTTATTTTTATGTAAAACTTGCACCATTATCGGCATGTGACGATGCACAGCATCTGTGAGAGACGTGTTTATAACTCCTGGTGACGCGATAACGACGCTATGTGAAGTGGATGAAATTAGTATTATTAAGCTGTAATCACACAGAAAGAATTAAAACTAGTCACACGATGACACTAGTAAAATAATTCTATTATAGTAAATATTATTGGTATTAAATCCAATACTTAAATCTATCATCGTAATAGAAGTTATACGAGATAAAAATAACCAAGTACTTTTCAAATTATTGATTTTTTCTTAAGAGTTGTATTTTTGTTACACCAGCAACTATGGCTAAGAATATGAAATCCCGATACCATTTTAAAAAAGACAACCGATTCCAAAGTACTGAGTTAACTCAATCTCAACCCAGTTTTTATCCAGATACCAACAAGAGTTCACTAAGCAGCTTGGGTCTTAGCTTTCATAGTAATAAAAGACTAACTATTACACTCGGCCAAGTTTGTCTGGCCATGATACCAATTTCCACTGGCAGGATTCCGGAGAATATGAATATTATTTATTCTAAGATATTGAAACTCCATAGCCTCTGTCTAAGCCTGCGTCAGCTTTACATAGAGATGGGAATCAAAATGACAAGCACCGTTGTAGAGGTTTTAGAACGCCTCCAATAAAACTAGGCAGTCTAGTCATTGGCCTGACGCCAAGAGCAGAATGCAAGCCTACATGACGCCTTAAGTCCTTCGCGGTGGATTATCCTATAACAACCTCGGACAACCATGGCACTTGGACACCAAATTGACAATTTCTGTGCTCTAAATTACGAAAGGAAATTCCTTTTACACTTGTTTAACTAAGAAAAATTTGAATTAAAGCTTTTGCTATTACGACTCTCCCGCGAGTACATAATGTTTTAAGCAATAAAATAGATTGGTAAATAATGTATCTTCTAGGAATTATAATGTTAAGAATCTAAAATTCGATTCCACAGCTTGACCTAACCCATCAATCCCATGAGGCTTTGTATGTTTTCCATGAGGCTTTGTATGTTTTTAATATTCTATAACTTAAGTTTAAACGTTATTTGCGGGTTTGATCGGTTTGTAATGCCTTCACTCCGAGTAATAAGCCGACATCCTGGATGAGCTGTGTGACGTCGACTATCCTTCTTACGTAATTTCTTCATAACTATTTGTATAACGTAATTTCTTCATAACTATTTGTATGGAAGCGAACGAATGTTTTCCGAGAATCCAAATAAAGAAATTTTGTCCTCAGCGCTGGCTACTCAGCTGCTTGCCTCCCTCGTGAGAATTTATCCGTGATGAGATAGTAGATATCAAAGAGATAATGTCAAGTTGCTTGGGATTAGTGACAATGTCCGCCTTCTTTGCGAATATATAATACCGATTATTCCATTGACTGCCTAGAAAATCCGTCTCTGTCAACGGCAGACTTTTCAGGCCCAATTATCTGCTGACCTGGATTCAATACTGACTTCACGTGAATGACAGTACATCTCAATATATACATTCACTCACTCCTTTGCATCTGGGCTTGAAATAACGAACATCACCAGTTAGATGAAAGTCGTCCTGAACTCATGTATTCCACACCTGGGCTTGAAGTAACGAGTGTGACCAGATAGACGAAAATCGTCCAGAACAGTAGCACTACCTCAAAGTTCTTTGGAGTACAAAGCTAACGACGGGCCAGTCACCTTAGTAACAAAATGTGCGTTGAAAGTATGTATGAAATAAATTGAGCTAAACGATCCACTCTGCCCTCCGAGGGAATTGAGGGATCTGAAAGTGCCCGATTAGTGTTGTATATCTTTGACCTGGTTCAGCAGGGTCTTAAAGAGACAATGTTTTAGTCAAAAACATGTCATAAAGAAATTGTGCTTCTATGAAATAAATTGAGCTAAACGATCCACTCTGTCCTCCGAGGGAATTGAGGGATCTGAAAGTGCCCGATTAGTGTTGTATATCTTTGACCTGGTTCAGCAGGGTCTTAAAGAGCCAATGTTTTAGTCAAAAACATGTCATAAAGAAACTGTGCTTCGAGTTTCTGTCAGTCAGTAACCGCAAGAACATCATGTACTTAAGAGTGTTCAGCAGGGTCGTAAAGAGCCAATCAGTCAGTAACCTCAAGAACATCATGTACTTAGAGTGTTCAGCAGGGTCGTAAAGAGCCAATGCTCTTGAAAAAAATATGCTCGTAAAATGACTGGGCTCCGAGTTGCTGCCAGTTGTCAACATCAGACTGGGCTCCGAGTTGCTGCCCGTCGTCGACATCATCGTTCACATCATCGTACTTGGATTCATATCTTTTGTGACATATCAGAGTCTGAGCAGTCTGCCGCTTTCCCCAATACGCTTTCGGAATGACTGTCGTAAAATTTGAAGCTATTGACGATTACTAATTGGATGATGTTTCATTAAGCTCACACTAGGTTGAACTTGGAGGGTGAATGGCAGACGCATTCCCAAGATAATCTTGAGAAGGGCCTACGGAGCCTACAGCGTCTGCCACTGTCCAGGATACGCTCGGGGACAGCCCTCGTAAGTTTTGTACTGACGCCACTGCTTAATTCAATTGTCTCTGTTACTTAAGGTTGAGTATAGAGGGTAAATAAACGCATTCTCGTAATAATCTCGAGAAAGGCCTATGGAGCCTACAGCGTCTGCCACTGTCCAGGATACGCTCGGGGACAGCCCTCGTGAAAATTTGAAACCGCTGATGGTAATTTATTAGACTGTTTCACAAGGCCAAACTTGAGGGCGAAGGAATGTGTCCGACATTCCCGTGAAAATTAGAAGGGCTTATGAGGCCTGCAGCTCTGCCACTGTTCCCGATACTGCTCGCCCTCCCTTCTCTTCTCCAAGAAGAAAATACTGACTAATAAGCTTTGTTTGAGAATACATTTTTCAGTTTCAAACCACTGGATCCAACTATCTACTCCACCAGTATCAAGAGTGTAAGCTTCATACAAAAGAGTGTAAGCTTCATACAATTTTCCCTTCGAACAAACATTTTATTTCATTGTGGCCCGATCCCGGTGGCACTGCCATGCCGGGACGACCCGTGACATAAAGTGCAGTAAGCCCCGAACATCTAGTCAGTTTACAAAAATGTTAGTATAATAATATTCTGGTGCCGCGACACAAGAAATTCAGATCAGAATCTAGAGCAGTAAAGCAATACTGTAAAGTAAAAGTAAAGCAATAGCGGCTCTTTGTCGAAGATAAAATTAAAACTTGTGCGGATTTTACGCAAATCCTCACACAAATCAATCAGGATACGCTCCTTGCGGTTTTAAAGGTGTTGTGACCGTATGTTACATATCGTGAGCATAATTCCGTACATAAAATAAATATGGAGTTTTTCTTCATATGCACACGCGACCATTTCATTCCAGTTAAGCATAACTTGTACGACGTTTAAAAACTAATATACACATATGCACATATGGGTGGAAGATTTCAGTACTAAATAAAATAAATATGGGTTAAATCCCCATATTTACACGACCACTTAATTCCAAACTAAACAGCGCTTGTACTATGGTTACTTGTATGGTAAGTATGGTTGCTTTTACTGTGGGGTTAGTACTATGGTAATAACAGCCGATATACACATATGAGTGCATGATTTCATTACTAAATAAAGTGTATGGGTATGTAGTGTCCCCACATTTATAAACGACCATTTTAATTCTAAACTAAGTAAAGCTTTGGATGTACACTATATTATAGGGTATTTAACACCCAGACAACTAATAATTATGTTTAAATGTAAAGGTCATATGCGGGGATCGAACCCGCGACCTCTCGGCTCAATAGTAAAGCTTACTAACACTGCGCCATGAGAGGTCTGTGACTACTACGTGAAATTTCGAATAAGGTGTGAAATCTCAAATATACTCTTACCATAATAATACTGTTTTGGCGATAACATCGTACCAGAAGAAACATTACAGGTTAAAAGTTATTAAAAAATTTACTCCAGGTCTACGAAACCGAGTATTATTTTCAGTATAGGATACTGAATGTATATCCAAGATGGACCCGATATGCAATCATTCCAAACGCTTTGAGCGTTCAGGATCAAACAGAGGTACTCTAATGGCTTTTAATGTACTCATGAATTAAAAGACGCGATTGTAAAGGAAAGGTCTCAATAGTAACTGCAGTAAGCCGCTTTTAACCCGGTGCCAGATGGCACGCGTATTGGAGACCCTCCGATTTTAAAGCGCATAAATTATTACACATTGTTTTTGTAATAAAATATCCTCGCCCCGTAATGAGGGTAAGTAAACTAGTAAATGAAACTAGGCTCACCGCGTCTTCTCCATGTGTAAGTAAACTAGTGATTGAAACTAGACTCACCGCATCTTCTCCATGTTACCTCGCTATCCGAAAAATTTAGGAACAACGATGACGAGAGTTAAGATATACTTGACGAGCCCCGGCCGTCGCCTGTCGGGCGCGACAGTGCTAAACCGGTGTTAAAACGCTGCGTGCGCACTAAAATTCATATCACTTGTACTAAACACTCGTCACTTGCACTATTTTTTCTATTTTATTTAACTTTTTTTAAACGAACAACAAAAAAAAAAAAAAATATAACTCAAATTCACACAAAAACCCTGGGAGGTTTTTAAACTTCAGCGAATATAGGAACCACGTAGGTCTGTAGACGTGTTGCTCGTTCGGGAAGTAACGACGCTATGACTGATTAAATGCCCCCACCGGCCTCCTGTGACTTAAACTCAGTAGATGGCGCTGCAGAGCACAAGGTCATCAGTTTAAAGCGCTGTGATTGGTGGAAAACAAGCGGAAGTATACAACGCCCTCTCACAGATGCTGTGCATCGTCACATGCCGATAATACAATGATTATAACATAGTTGGAACATCCATTCAAAAAGTTGGTGACATGCGTTATTTCACAAATTTTATAAAAATCATGTATTTTTTTCTGAATAAAAAGTTTTTTTTCAACATTTTTTATGCCCGTATTTATTGTAATATTATATTTAGCTTAAGACTTGTTTGAACGCGCTTTATATCTGGAAGTAACGGTCAGATCAAAAACATTTTTTTTTCTTTTAACTTATTTATTGAGGAAGGTCGTAACTCTAAGGAGCAGAGCAGTAACCGTGAACGTCAAATAATCTGACAAGCTGTATGTAGGCAAGTACTCGAAGTAAGAACCACGATAGGCTACACGGTTTTACCGCGGCTCGTTGGAGATTTGATTGAATAAATTTAATTCGAGTGAAACTTTGGGCCACAGGTAGTTGAATACAACCACTGTATTTTTATGTTATGCATTTATAAAATCCTACGGAACTGCGTATTTTAAAAACTAAGCCAGTTCATTTTAATTATACATGTCTGAGTAAATAGAACAAAGCAAGTTGTCTAATCAAACAAGTGATGTTTTAATTACGATTAAACGTTGAGTAAATGAAGTATGTCAGTTATACAAGTTATATAACACAGAATATTCTATCATTTGTAAATAACGTTAGTAGGTAAAAATTTGAAATCGTAATTCTTACTGGTTCTGAGAGGGTCTTATATATTAATTTTCTGGTATCCAGTGGTCACGTAGACCGAGATAAACATCAAAGAAACAAAATATCTACACAAATAAATAAGTAGAGAAAGACTACTCTCGCTGAATCCTTAGTTTAGTTACCTATGTTCGACCGCAGAGCTAGGGTTGGCATCTACAATATTCTATGAAAATTACAATTTAGATACTTCAATAAAATACATTACTCTTATAATTTTACACATTTATGCAATTTTCTTTACAAGGGTACAAATTCGGAAACGTATGGAATACTGTTCGCATCTTTGGGATTCATCCGCAATATACCTCTTCGATGCTCTGGACAGGTTGCAGAAACGGGCTGTCCTTATTATTAATGATGTAGACGTTACCAAATACATTAAGCCGCTTCAGCTACGCAGAGACATTGCCTCGCTGTGAGTGTTCTTCAGAGCTGTTCAACTTAATTCCCTCCTCTCCTTTCCATAAAAACCACACGCTCTGAGCTTCGAAGTCGCAGTTTTACGGGAACCTACATCTGAGCACGAACTAACCAACCAATTCGCGGCCAGTGTGTTCCCTCCTTCTTACAAAATAGGGTCCTTCAATGTTAACGTGAAGAGATATTTATGCAGACCGGCATGACAGTGGTGACTACAGATGGATTGATGGATGGTGAATGGATGGCAGAACGCGGACACAACTGGCTTTCAACCGACTTAATCCGAGATCCTCGTACATACGCGTTTATGTGTGTGTGAGCTGTTATCGCTCGTTGTATGGAGCTGGCTTTCTGCACCATTATGTTTTGTGACATCTACTAGTTAAAGCATATTTGAGTTTGTAATTACGTTAATTTCTTTTTTCTTATATTTCTGTAACATTTCTGTAACAAAATGTAAATATAGACTGTAAAAACTTAAATCATGGCCACGACCTGTTTTGCTAGGAAGAAATGTCGGACGAAAATCATGTTTATACGTATTAGACAAAACGAACGTGTGTAGAGACACATTTACGTTTACGTTACGTTACGTTTACGTTTACGACATATTTAAAAAAACAGTTATGTATATACGTAATCTTGAAAATATCCTTGGAAGTATTCATTATAAAGTCCATGCTTTATACATTTTGCTTGCAAAAACAGAAAATATTTTTTAGTATGTCCGAAATAAATCACAGAACGAAAATTTTGTGTGGCACTTTGACATCAGTAAGTACTTACAGTTAGCGTCCTTTTTTATATTCTTGTTAGAACTTGTCATAACTAATGCTCTATCATTTTCAACAGGGTTGTTAGTTATTATAAATCAAATCTGTGTAATAATGGTGAAAAACATATTTCAAGACAATTATTATAGTTATATTTTAAGATTTAAAAAATAAAAAGCTTAGTAAAAGCACGAGAAATGTGAAATAGTTAACGTATTTGTTTGGTTTTATCGGAGACTTTACAAAATTAAATCTCGTTTCAAAAAATGCTACAGTTTGAAAAAGATTTGTTTTATCTAAAAATGAAACAAAAGAATCTTATGAAAAAAAAAAAAAAAATATATTTTTCGATTCCTCATATCGTACCTTTTTAATTGATTATGATATACTGTTTCCGTTTCTGTTTTGTGCACATAACTGATTTTATGTAACATCACATATGTATTTATAGAAATTACAAGGACAGCAAGACATGGTTTCTATTTTGTGTAAATTAAGACCCCGACCAAACACGTTTGTGTTTTGTGCGGATAACTGATTTTATGTAACATCATCATTTACATTTATATTTATAACTAATAGAAATAACAAGGTCAACAAGACATAGTTTCTATTTTGGGTAAATTAGGACCCGGTGCCATTCAAACTTTTTACTATATTAGGCAAGAATATGTATGACGTTATTTTTTCTTGATGCATTCATGTACAGGATGGAAAAGGCGAATGGGATATAGAGGAAAAGTACATT
Organism: Saturnia pavonia; assembly: GCA_947532125.1. Lineage (NCBI taxonomy): Eukaryota > Metazoa > Arthropoda > Insecta > Lepidoptera > Saturniidae > Saturnia > Saturnia pavonia. The sequence continues at coordinate 6,355,064 of OX383901.1, forward strand.
AAATATTGAGGATAGCAATTTTTATTTAAAGGAAACACTTTTTTATGTTTAGAAACAACAATCGTATTCGCAGTTTTTTTTAACCTTTACCTTTAACGTTTACCTTAGCCGGGAATCGAACCAACTAAAAATGCAAAAAACCGACATTCACTATGTTATTGTGGCAATCGATAAGGTGGGTATGATAAGGATAAAATCTCTCGAATAAACATTGTATCTCACAATTCAAGAAGACCATGAAATTAAACTTTAACTAACATTACCTAACCTATACTATTTACTTTAAAAAATTAAAAGACATTTCGATTTTCTTAGAACTTTAAGGTGAGACTACCTAAATAAAATAAAAAATAATGTATGAAATAAAATAGAGAGAGGTTAAAATGGAAGGTTAAGAAACAAGTGATAGAATAAATTACAATATTTTCTGATTATTTCTCATTGCTTATTACAACGGGCATCACTTAAAAACTACTACTGATCCCGTATGAAAGTAATTTCCAGATTAAAACAGAACTAAACCGGAGGAAAGATATCGACTACGTAATATACATACATACGTAGAATACATCGCACTTTTAATCCAAATAAAACACGTAGTTCCCGTGGAACATCAAAAGCATTTCCACGTGTTGAAGTCATTGATACGTATTACCTACTAGTACTAAATAAATGTGCTCAATTTATACTTACAGTATAGGGATACCTATATTGTTACACTTTTTATTATGCGTAAATTAGCTTGGACATTTTAAAATCTGGATAATCTATTGCAAAAATATATTGCGTAAGGTTCATTTATAAAATGTTAATAATATATATTTAAATTAATGTTTAATGTTAATTTAACAGATAAAGATCATCGTAATCTGTTACAGATATAGAAAGAAAAGGATTTATATATAATGTGGAAATTATTAAAGAGTTGAAGCCCGTCAATGGTATATTCTTTAAAGGCACAAGTTCGGCCGTGTATGGAATACTATTCGCATCTCTGGGATTGATTCGCAAAATGTTTTCTCAATGTTCTGAACATCTTGCAGAGAGTACTGTCCTCATTATTCATGATGCAGATGTTACTAAATACACTGAACCGCTTCAGCTGCGCAGAGACATTGCCTCGCTGTGCGTGTTTTACCGTCTGTAGTCATAGTGAGTTGTCTGAAAGCTGTTCAATTTATTTTCCTACTCTACTTTCCACATCAGATCCACAGGTTTTCAAGCCAGTGTTTGATTGTCTTTGCCATACTATAAAACCGTGCAACCGGCTCTCGGTCAGTGTGTTTCCTCCTTCTTAGTACATCTGGTTCTTCTAGCGAAATGTGAAAGATATTCAAGTCGGTATGAAAATTATGAACGCCGATTGATTGCAAGTGTTTTGGTGGTCGCCGTTGTTTTTGGAATTCACTGTGCTTACAATCAGAGACAGAGCCGTCTCTCTTATGTGCTATTGTAAAAAAAACTTTAAAATTATTTACCAAAGAATTATATTTCCGTTAAAAAAAAACAGTGATCCTGACTGAAAAAAAACAGGAAAATAATTTTAGAGTTATAAGTATTGGAACGATAACTATAGTTATTAAACAAATGAGACAATAAGTTTCCATATTAAAATAAATGCAATGCCTGCATGTCATACTGTTTTTATTTTGTAATAATGCAGCATAAACGGGTCTACGTCATGGTCTATGAGATTTCCGTAAACAGATATTGAATGTCGAGTTTGTTAAGATGAAAGTTTATCTTTAAGATACGTTTAAGTAAGTCAACTGTTTGGTTATTAAATAAAAATATCGCTTGGTATTTAGGTACATTTTCTTTGTTTTTTGGTCGAAAATGGATGGTGTTTACCCAATAGATGTCTATTCACTCTTTCTTTAAACATTCCCAACTTATATGTAGAAGGGAACTCAGACGTCGGAAGTGAACTACACTCCACCTTTCGCATTTTAAATGAAGAAGCGAAACACTTCGTGCGAATCGGGGGAATGTTCACTACACACGGGTGAACACCCTCATTTTTTTATACTACAAAAGTGGCTAACAAGCATAAGGCCCGCCTGATGGTAAGCGACTACTGTAGCATATAAACGCTTGTAATACCATAGATATTACTAACGTGTTGCCGACATTAAACCACCCTTCCCTAACGAGCTCTGGAAACCCTACTCACCACAGGAACACAACACAAGGTTATTTGGTTGCGATCTTCTTTCGGTGGCGTTATTCCACCGGTCGGACTGCATTAAGTAAAGAAAAATCTCTAGAAATTTACGTCATTGTTTAGAAGGGGAAGTGTTCTATTTTTAGATTATTGTTTGTTTGATGACGTAATAGTAGCAGAAAGCTTTGCATGTGTGAGTGAACTTTAGTGTTTTTTTACTACCTACGAATATATTTACTCAATGTTTCGAGTACTTTCTAGACGATTTCGAGATAATGTACTATATGTACATATGTACTATACTATATATGTAAATGTACTATACATTTTTCTATTTTCACAGTGATCGTAAAAATATAGAAGTTTTTTTTTTTGATCTGACTATACTGTTAGCCATAAGGGCTCGCGAGCCTCGAACGGCTTTTACAGCTTCACCGGACTTGGGGGCGAGCGCTTAAGGCACTCAGCCACGAAATAAAAAATATAGAAGGTATGCTACCGTGTATAAATAGAAACTGGGCGAACAAGCTTCGCACGATGTTTGGCAATAAAAACACCTATCTAGGTAAACATGGAAAGTAAAACGTTATCTAAATATAACAACTATTCATCCAAATTGTTAGAGCCTGTTTCGACAAATCAATGGTTACAAAACAAGAATAGCTCACTCAATAGAATTAGATACAGTTATATAAATCTTAATGTGCAGTTTGTTATTATTATAAAATTAGTGATATGTGAAGTCCAATTTTCAAGTTTTTTTTCCCTAAAGTTGTTACTTATCGATGTATAAGTGGAGTGAAGATGAGTTGGAGAACTATTAAAGTCTCCCTTTTTGACTTTCATTCAGTATAATTACAGATTTTATTTTTTTATAAGGCGTATATTCTAGTATGTCTTTCAAATCAGTCGCAATTTATGTGAATCAACGTCTTTAAATATGCCTTACAAAAATTTGCCTATATATTTTGAAATAATTGAAATGACTCCCACGGATAAAGAACTGAGTTTAACACGTTATTGGTGTTTACACTTTATAATTTATTTTGATTATAATCTACTCTGATGTTAAGTGACAATGTGGCTGAATATGGTAGGACGCTAAACCTAGAAAGACTGAGTCTCAAATGCAGCTGCCGGTAAACATCTAAACTAATATTATAAAGAGGAAAGATTTGATTGTTTGTTTGCATGAATAGGCTCTGAAACTACTGGACCGGTTTGAAAAATTCTTTCACCATTAGAATCCTACATTATCCCTGATGAACATAGGCGATAGAATAAAAAGTTATGGATCCGTATGAAAATTTATAATTTTTGAAATTTTTCTTAAATACCCGTGCGAAGCCGGGGCGGTCCGCTAGTCTATAATAAAAGAGTAAGTTTTTTTACTCATATTTTATTTATTCCCTTTTGTACAAACATTGAGTATACCACCGACATGAGCATACAAAACTATTTTATTACACCGTTACCATGTTAAGATAGCAACTTATAAATGTCGGCGAGAAATGTTCAATTTAAGGTTGGCATATGAAAAAAGCCCTTGTCGTTTCATTACGACGTCTCTTTCACTAAAAGTTCAGGTTTATTCTAGGATTCAAAACCCCCCGTGTAAAATGCAGTGTCCGTACACTCTACGACTGGGCTATCATTGCATCTATCCATTGCATTTTTTAGGCAATTTAGAAATTTTATTGTATTTATTGAAACCTAAATAAAGATGAAACTGGGCAAAACGTCAAGTTTATGCTAAAAGCTATGTAGAATATATTCTATTTTTATATGAATACATAAATATATTTGTATACATTAATACTTCCATGGTCTCTTTTAGTTCTGAATATTAAGATGGATATAAATAATGCGTTTCGAATATCGCGCTATTTTTAACATATTGCGTTAACGAACAAGGCCTTTACTAATCCGTAATGTTTCCAGCTCATTAATAAACACGCATTTCATCGAAATTCTTACAGCGATACACGGAAGAGGTCACCGAAACTGAACAATCACATAAATACAGCAAATGATGCAAACAACTCGAAGAATTTTGTTTTATCGCAATTTTTGACATGCGTAGTGCATACATATATCGAGCTTATCCATGGTACGTATCGGTTATCAGACGGCCGGTGGTACGCGTGCGCGGACGAACAGTTGATGTTCGCGCGTCGAGAGGAAGACACATCCGCTAGTCGACACTAGCGCCGTGGTAGTGACTTTTCATATAGTGTTTTCGAGTGATTTCAATAAACAAACTACAAGCAAGTGGATGATATTAAAGGGTTTGTAAATTTTTTTAATAAAATTTTAATATAACATGGCTTTTGTGATGCATATTTGACAATATTAGATTTATTTGTGTTTCCTGATAGTTTTGAAGGATAAAAATATAATCTTGCTGCATTTTAGGGTAAATACAGACGATGAGTTTTATTTTTTCTAAGGAATTTAGCCATTTAGCTGTATAAAACAATATAACGGATCTGATTTAACTTTGATATCAGAAGTTGACCTATAGTCGGTAAATCGATATACACATTTAGAAAAAAAAAGAATAAAGAAGTACTCTTTTTTTATTTGCGTATTCTGTTCGTTAACAAAACGTAATTAACTATTTAATAAAATAAATATTAATGCAAAGATAAATAAAAATAATACAATTTCACACACCGCCATTTAATTCCACACTAAGTAAAGATTGAATTATGGTAACTAGACAGTCGATAACTATACATATAAAAATATTTAACACATAGACACACAACTGGCAATTAGACTCATCACACAAAATAACCCGTGACCTCTAGGCTCAATAGCAGGGCTTACTACCACTGAGCCACGACGCCTTTCATATATTGACTATTAGACAGTTCGCTTAAACGCTTAAAGTTTGAATGTATATAAATTAACAAAACAATATCCATTAAACATAAATAAAAACAGTTTCTAAAATATCGTTCAAAATTACACAATCTGAAATTACTATTGTGTATAATAAGCTTTCTCTACATAAAAATGTGTATTAATGCGAGCATATCCGTTGTCCGTGACGAACTTAATGGTAGACATAACAAAACATTGGTTTATATCGTAACTAATACATATACAACATTTATTTAAAAATATTACGTCTTTTTATTATGTTTATCATGGAATAGATATGTCACTGAATTTCTCATTAGCATTTTTTTATATAATTATTTGGCAAGCAAGCGTAACGCTAGTCTGATAACAAGTGTTAATCGTAGCCGCGTAGCCTATGGACACTTCGGGTGAGATATAACGGGTAAAATAAGTAACATGTTCCACTTGTTCCTGTTCCAGAAATAAGCAATAATGGCTCAGTGGTAGTGTATACAACTTCGCGTCGTTTGACGTGAGTTCGAATCCCTGCAATGAGCCTGAGCTTTCGGTGAAGAAGAATAGCTTGGTGGTAGGGCTTTTCCTAATGCCCGTCTGGCTAGCTACCACCCTCAAGTTGAAAATCTGTCGCCAAGCACTTTATTATCTTATTTAAGATCTTTATTATCTGTTGAATTAACATTAACCATTAATTTAAATAGATATTAACATTTTATAAATAAACCTTACGCAATATATTTTTGCAATAAATTATCCGGATTTTGGAATGTCCAAGCCAATTTCCGCATGATAAAAAGTGTAATAATATAGGTATCTCTATACTGCAAGTATGAATTGAGCACATTTATTTAGTACTAGCAGGTAATCAGGTATTAAACTTCAGAAACACATACAGAATACGTTTCACTTCAACACGTGAAAATGCTTTTGATGTTGCTTTGAACTGATGATGGCGCAGTGGTAGCGTGTACGACTTCGCGTCGATTGACATGAGTTCGAATCCCTACAATGAGCCTGAGCTTTCGGTGAAGGATAACATCGTGAGGAAACCATAGCATGGTGGTAGGGCTTTTCCTAATGCCCGTCTGGCTAGCTACCACCCTCAAGTTGAAAATCTGTCGCCAAGCACCAATAGGTGTGTTCCAGCAGCAGCACTTGAGAGCCAGTTGTCCACTAGGTTTACCGTGTTATCGTCTTGGGCCACATCGTCACTTTAACAAGGAAATGGGTAGCAAAGCGACTTTGAATTATACAGGAGCCTGATGACAGCATCAGACGTGTGTTGAGTGAGTTGTAACAATTACAAAACATCCATTAGCAATGTGACACATTGCTAGTAAACTTAGCAATAATGACAAAATAAAATTTTATAAGTCCAAACATATAAATAAAATAAGTAAAAATCACATCCAGGATCCATACTTCGGGTGGGGCAGGTAGGGCCTTGAGCGCCATTCAAAATGGTTGCCTAATTCACAATTTTCAGTTTTTTATGCAATTATCAAAAATAAATAAAAACGGTTTTATATATTATTTTATGTGGCCTTAAATATTCTTTAATTTAGTTTTCATTTCATAAAGCTAGTTCAGGTATTGAAGATTTTTTAACCGACCCTTTTTCTTTGTGGTCCACCAATCAATGTTATTTAATTCTTTTATTTTTATGAAATGGTATGTCAAGGGCGGGACCCAACCAGACGCTATGCTGGCCGAATGGCACGTCGCGACTTCTGATCAGAACGCTTTTATTCCTATCCAATTACGCCATTAAATGTTTTGAATTGAATTTAGCTTTCCTTTTCCTTTGCATATGCTATAAGATGAAATAAATTTTGAAGATTAGTTACATGGGCATTTGTTCGAATGAATACAACAGACAACTGTTCTAATAGTCACCGATATCTATTTGTATCTTGTTAAAAATGATATCACAACTCTAACGAGTTGTAACTCTAACTCTACCACAATAAAATAATACCGGTATCTTCGACAAAAGCAACAGTTCATTTTAAACTTTATTAATAATACTAGAAAGCTTCCAAACTTCATACACGTTAATCTATATGAATAAATCTGTAGTTTTCTTCGTAAATGTTTTTTTTTTTTCTAATTTCTCGAACTAATAAAAGACGCTGATCACGAATATGACAAAAATGTTGTCTGTCTATCTGTTTATATGTCCGTATTTAACTATAAAACAACTTGACTGATTCTTATCAAATTTTCCACACGAGAACCTTATATCAATGGGCTATAAGAATTTTAAAAAATACTTTTATAAAACGAAAAACCAATTTTGATGAAATTTTGTACACAGGAAGTATAAGCCTTTTAATGATTGATAGGCTGTAAGAATAATTGGAAAGAATACTTTTAAAACTCGTGAAAAAAAAAACATTTTTTTATTAATTCTCAACCAAATATAATGAAAATTGTATAAGGGAAGTACAAGACATTGATACAAGCTTTATTAATTGTCAATATTATGAGTAAAAATAAAGTTACGGGATGAAAATAATTACTGAGTAACAAACGAGTACCGAGCCAGGGGCACACCGTTAGATACAATATAAAAAATAATAATAATGGACTAGCTCTCTGTCAACGAAATAGTTTTTAGAATCGGACCAGTAATTCTATAGATTATCTCCTAAAGCATATTCACATACTTTTACCTATTTATAAAAGTAATACACTCAAAAGTATATTTGAAAACTTTATTAATAATATTATCACACTCAAAATATACTTGAATTTATTACTACTACCACAAATGTAGCAAAAAAACTGTAATCGTGACTAGTTTTGATGTATCAGGTTTCGGAATCAGCCAGTGGTATATCTTACCTAGAGGCTTTGATGTGTTGTTTACGAAGTGACAGTGACGTCTTGCGATGGATATTAATCTGATGGTCTCGGGTGGTCGCCCTTGTACTTGAATTATGATATACGTAACCTCTGATTAAATGCATTTATTTTTAACGAGAACTAAAATAATTTAATAAAAATGTAAAACAAAAGTGTTTTAAATAATAAAATATGTTTAAATAATTTACGTTAATAAAGGAAATACCCGTCTCTGTTTATTCTTTATAAATTAGCCCTTCCGCTGGTCGCTTAAATGAAATCCCAAAAAAACGTTAAATGTACAACTACTCAAGACGAATAAGGTCATACCAGAAACTCGCGTTAGTTGAACTAGGATGTTATACAAGGAGATAATAAAGTCGATGCTTTCTATTAACGCAATCTGTCTAATCTTGGATATATCTAAGAATATTGCTCCAATCATAACTGAAGCGGTATGAAATTTAATAACAAATTTGTTACATAAAATTTACTCATGATAAATAGATATAAGAATTATTTAAACAATCCAAATCCAGTTGAGTGCAATGTCATTGTCAAAGTTAAATAATTTTCAGGGCGACTCCAAACCAGTAATGATAATATGAAAATATAATATTCTGTGGTCACAAGTTTATTATTTTATACAAGCGACTGTTAGTCTGACTTATAAGTACTACTAATAACATTCATTATTTATTATATTTTTTAATTGAAACAGTCGTTATTCAAATTGTTATTGTAAATGGTATACAATGCTGGCCTATTTCTAGTTAGCAGAGATCATTGAACATAAAATTTGTCCATTATATCTAGGACCTAATAAAATTTGTAGGATGTACGAGTATATGGGATGTGTGTTGATTTCTATAGCTGCTACTAACAAAACTGATACTAATCACGCTGCAAATGACCACTTTAAAATTTGTTTCGTAACAAACATAAATAGAATAATAAAATTATATATTATGCATATTTCAATAAAATATTAATATTTTAGAAGATCAAAACATAAACTGATTACAATTGATATTGGAAATACTTAAGTATTAGCTAATAATTAATTTTCGTTTTTAATATCACAGCTGTTATTAATGTTAGTAGTGTGATATTTAAGACTGACTTTCCATTGAAATAATAGATTAATATCAGCGAGTAGATAAAACACCAATAAAATTGATTTCTATTACGCAATTAATTTATGAATGTCTATACTTCAGCGTTCGATACTGTCTACATATACTTAATTCACATAATAATACCAATTAGTCAGTAATAAAATTATTAATAACTACATTTTAAATGACAAACTAATTCGATTATTTCACATAGTATTAGTAATAAAAATTGCGTAAGTGCGGGCTATGAAAATTACTAATTTTACAAATATATATTTTTTTATATATTTTATTGTGATAAAATGTACAATCTCAGTTATTGTAAATCTGATGTCAGTTCACTGTTGGTAAATAGTTTATAAAAAATATTTTGTAATACTTACGTGCAATGGAATTCTGCAACATTACGATTCGATAGTTTTAACGTTTTAATCAAACTCCTTTAACCCAATTTAAAAGTAACAAGTGGTGTTTTTGTGAACATGAATGTACAGATTGTATTTAGAACTGGCTGTGCCCGTGAATCTGTTCGCTTGGTCGACAGAATTATTGTTTATGAAAAAATCTTGTTATTTTTGTATTAGGACCATATTACAACATACAAAAAATTATCAAAATCTATTCAGTATTTTTTGCAACTATAAACCTCAATCATTTTATGTATTATTTATATATATATATATAACGTTTTGTTACTTACTTTACTTTCATCCCAAGAATAATATAAACTAACAATGACAAGGAATTATATTGAATGTAACTTTACGAGCTAATTATGTATTTATTTTGAACCAAAATAAAAATTGTATTAATTTAGAATACGTGAATTATTATCAACACCTGCGTAATAATATGATTCAATTACGTTTCTTTTTTATTTAATATGAAAGAAAAATTAGCTTAAATTTTTCGTACGTTGAGAATTGATAATTATATTACTATAATATAAACGTCTATTTTTTTATTTAATGCTTCCTTTAAGTAAATTCTGTTCTTAAGTAATTATCTCCACTTGGTTAATCATATGTAAATAATCAAAACAAAATTGCACTTAATAAATATAACCTAACAAACTTTAAGGATAATAATATTTGATTTATGTTATTTTTAAATCGTTCTAATTTAGTAATAACCGACATAGCGGTCACCCCAAACCCGATAAAGCTGTAAAAGCCGTGAAGGCTCCAAGGCTAACAGTCTAGTCAATCGAAAAAAAAAAAAAACTTAGCGGTCATATCAAATTTTCCTGACAGACTTTAATATTCATAACTGAAATAGAAAAAAATGGGTAATTATAACCTTATTCATACGTGACCGGTGACGCGTAGCACCGGCGGACTCATCACTGGAACATCATAACGTGATTACCTACCGCTAATTGTCTACCCGTTTAAGGGCAACGTTTATTATGAAGTATGTATGATAGGATGCCGCGTTGCACCGTTCCACTAATGAGTCCATCTTTTATGAAGTAAATATTTTACTGATACTAATGTAATGTTCATGTCATACTATTCGTTAAAATAACACGTTTCATACGCGTTATAAAATCATATTTCAAAAGAATCAAAACTCTTACTTAGATACATAGTTTACTCGAACTTGAACATTAATACTAGAAGGATACTGGCTAAGTGTAGCTAGGTAGCTAGCAGTTCGAAAGAAGTTTGGTAATGTATTGTAATATTGAGATTTGTGGCTTGACACTAAGTGTAACGTGACCATTTATTTTTTTCCACAAAGCGGGACGCCTAAAGAATTTTGTAATAAAAAATAAATATGTGTTTATTTACGACATCACATTAGAAACCTCTAAATTTATCAGTGTTTCTCTACAATATTATGCATGTATTATACATATAATCCTTCCTCTTGAATCACTCTATCTATTAAAAAAAAACCGATACAAAATCCGTTGACTAGTTTTAAAGATTTAAGCATACATAGGGACGGACAGAGCGACGCGACTTGGTTTTATACTATGTAATAATGATGATGATATCGGGCTTTATTTTCAAGTAAGAACGCAAAAAATGTGAAAAGAAATGAAGGGATTTTCTTAAAAAAGAAAGAAAGAAAAGGGTTTTGTACATTTTGCAGCACAAACAAGGCGATGTTGATTGTTTAAGTAATAGACAATCAATCGTCAAAGTCAGAACCTTATACCTACTTATTTAAATTTTAAATTATCGCTTGGACTGTTTGCGAAAGCGGGATATTTTGCATGAATGCGATGAATACGCCGAATCATTTGACGTCATATTGGTGAAAAAAAAAACAATGGCTGTCTACACACGCTAACATGAGGAACATGAAAACAGAAGAATACCACGAAAAAAAAACAAATAATTTATGTGTTCCCATTGTCAGTAATTTCTTTTTAGTAATTTTTAATAGTCAAATATATTACTCGAAGGTTTTGTTACTAACATGTAAGAATGTCGTTCAGTAATTTGTGGTTTGGAATCTTGCCATCGAGGTGTGTTGCCCTCTTGTTTGACTCTTATAATTTATACAGACTAGCGTGTATACCGCAATGACAATTAGGTATAACTGTTTTCGTTTCACAAATTTCGATTATTCGTCGATTGAATCGAATAGAAAATAATATAGTAAATCGTACAGTTAAAAAAGTTTCTAAAATGTCGGTTGTTTTTTATCAATATCTACACTTATAATAATATAACAGAGCGGCAGAGTTTTTTTTGTTTGGATGTTTAAATACGCTTATCTCTGACACTACCATTTCACTAAAATACAAAATTTTTTTTGGATGTGATCGCCAGATTCATGAGGAATAGTATACGTTATCTAACATTAGGCTACACCTGTCAGCTAGTCTTAGTAAAGTAGAGATTACAACGAACTAAAAGCCCCCCTACTTTTTTAAAAAGCTGACATTTTGACGCAAGAATTTTCGATTGACAATTAGGTGCTTTTTCGATATTACGTCAAAATAAGGTGAAAAAATAAATATTTTAAATCCAAAAAAATATATTGTGTTTGGGACATAATCGGACATAATGGACATAATTCGTAATCGATCGTAATCGTAATGTAGACATCCGTAAAAACAAGTTTTCGGTTATTTGAATTTTTCACATAAATTTTGAGGTAATGTGAAAAAAGTGTAAGTACAAAAGTTTTAGATCTTTTTATTACCTACAACTTTGCAAACTTTTTCCCATAGGACTTGTAGTTATGCCGGAAATCGAGATAAATCGTTTTTACCCTTAAAACTCAACCCCACTTCCCGACCTGAGATGGCCCGTAAATTATTTTAGTTTTTTTTTCCTCTTTTTTGCAATGGGTTTCATCCTACAATTTTTTTTTCACTTTTTACCATTTTCAAAGGCTTCAGCACTGCTATAGCTGGTATATAAAAGATTTAAAGCAAGAAAGACAATCACCCAAGCCCGGGTGAAGCTGTAAAAGCCGTTTGAGGCTTCAGGGCCATTATGGCTAACAGTATAGACAGTTCGAAAAAAAAAGTCAACCACTGGGATGTGATTTGAACCATCCTTGCTATGTGCCATTAAAGAGTTTCCGACGATATTAAAAAAAAATTGTTTACGACACGCTATTTTTTAACACTCAAATACTATAAAGAGATAAACTATAGCTTACAATTTTAGTTAAGTTGTCAGCTATCGGACAGAGAAAACAGTATCGAAATCCGTTACAATTTAGTTTGATAAAAAAATACTTTTATCCCTTATCCTAGAAAAATCTTCTCATATTATGGGATAAAAGTATCCTATATTGTAAATGTATATGTATAAATGTATAAATGTTCATCAAAATTTGTGATATGCGTCTTGTCTTTCAGTGTCATATGCTTACAAGGGAACAGACAGATAAAAATTAAATATTTGTGTCTCTATATCGATAGTAAAGTACACTCTAATTATAATTTTCAAAAAAATTATAATATACAAATTTGGTTCAGTTACAGTTTTATTATTCGTATAGATTGTTCAATGATTAAAGTTAGCTTACTTAGAAAACTAATATTTAAAAACTATTAATTCGACTTCTGTATATAAGTCTTAAAGAAAAAAAAACTCTACCAATAAAATTCTTCTTCTCTTCCCCTATTCCACCGAAGTAGGGTCGGCACAACATGTTTTTGCTCTTCCACTCATCTCTATCTGCTGTTAACCCAGTATTCACACTTTTTATCCACATATATTTTCTCACACAATCCATCCATACCATCTTTAGTCATCTTTTACTCCTATGTCTTTTTTTTACTAGAAAGGTGGCAAACAAGCACACCGTATGCGCACTAGCGCATTGCCGACCTTGAACCCTCCTTCCCGAAGAAGCGCTGGAAACCTTACTCACAACACACATGGTTATTTGGCTGCGACATTTTGTAAGGTGAAGATATTCCGCCAGTCGGGTTGCCCCAAGTAGAGAGAAATCTTCAAAGAAATTTCTCTTTGCCCTACCTCTCTTAAAATGCTTCCTCTTATATACTAATTCCTAATCTTATCCATTCTAGTTACACCAAACATTCGTCTTAACATTCGCATCTTTGCTACAAGTAATCTTCTACAATTTATTATCAACAAACTTAAACAAGTTAATATAATAATCGTAAATAAAAAATATTAATCTTTACAGTAAATCATGATAGAAATATATTACTTAAATAGATTTAAATGCCCAAAGCGACAGTAATAAATATCGTTAAAAAACTTGCGGGTGGTATGTACCTACTTCTACTTACAATTTATGTTAACACTAGCTGTGCCCGCGGCTACGCTTGCATGGACTACATAATGCTGTCGCTAGTGCGCACGCGCGAATTGTACTGCCCCAAAAATGATTATTGTGGGTAATCCTTAGAAGATAGACATATGTTATCGCTGATTTTATTGTGGGTCTTTTTAAGATCTACAGTTATATCTACATTATTTTGATATATCTCTTATGGTTTACTCAGTGTAAGCCATTTAATCGCCCCAGAACCGATTTTTTTCTAAATTAATTCACCTTTATCGTCACTGCTTATTTTCTATGTTTCTTTATGTAATAAAATATATCCTATAACCTGACCAGATAACATACATTTGAATTAAAGGGAAAATCATATAAATCGGATTAGTGGTTTTAGCGTGTAAAGAACATAAACGGATAGACAAACAGTGATACATTGAGTTTTATAATATGTATAGATTATTTCCAAATCTAATTATTCAGATAAATGTACATACTCGCACTAACTTATTCAATGACTCTATATAGTAAGTATGTGTGGTGTAAATGGATGTAACTGAGCACTGAGCATTCATTTGCAACACGTGGTCGATGCCGTTAGTGGTTAATTAATGCACGCGATAGCTCCTGTCAGACCGTATTTAGACAAAATAGAAAGCTAATTATTTACATATGCCATAAATAGATAAAGTTTAGCATAACTTCACGTAAATGTGGGCGCACATTACCTAATAATAAAGAGTTATAGTTTTTATGGAATTATTTTAAGAATTTGATTATCAGTTCCTGGTTTATTTTAAGAAATAAATACTTTATCTTCTATATAGAATCACAGTGTTACGTGGGTCTGCATATCTAATACTATTATGTCAGAAATTATTATGTATATGGGTACATAATATATAACTGGTTTCTCAAAAACTGCTGTAACGATTTAGATGAAATTTAGATATTTTACTTTCCAAATTTTCCTAAATAGATGTTGTTTTCTTTTTCAAGACACTGATCAAATCACGGTCTTTCATATATTATTATATTAAAACCCGTTCAATAAATGGTGGATTTTCCTACAGCGTTTATATGGGTTTCTTACCTGAAAGGAAATTCTTTATTAACCCCGTAAATTATTGGAAATTATCATATTATTTGCTTATTATACTAAAAATATACTCCCGTTTCACCAATAGAGAATTGCTAGTCACGAAGACGATTACGTTGACTGTTACGCAATTAAGAAATGTGAATTGAATAAAGTCAAACTAATACGAAATCTTTGATACCTTGTCCTCTGAATGTCTCCCATCGGTCGTGTATCTTCGACTCCAATCACTTCCTATTACTGTTTACGGTATTGGTTGGAAAGTATTTCACTTCATCGATAACATTACTTTGCTTGTTAGCTATTCTAAAACAACACGGGAATTTCCTTTATTTGTAGTGATGGAGAGGCGTTTCGCAATAGTTAGATTTAGTCCCGTTTTCTACTTGTACTATTTGAATTTGTGTAAGCACGATAATTCAATTTGAATCGTGTAAATATCACAATTTTATTTATAGATTTTGGGATATTAAGGCTTAAGGGTGAAGTACAATGATGATACTGTTTTTTTTTTATTGAGACTATTATACATATCGGGTTTATGTTTAATACTTAAATCCAGCTAATAAACATTTTCCTATTTTATCAAATTAAAGATTGATTTTCATGTTCCCAAATAACTCAATTTAAGCAATAAGCCGAAATCCACGCTTTTATTAATTTTAAATGCAATTTAAATACAGTTAATGAAATCTCGTAAAGAGTAAAAGAAGGTACCTTCTATGTATCTTGACATTTCATAAATTAATTCAAAGTAATAATTTTTACTTAGGAATTAATATAAAAGAGTGTGTAACTTATTATTATTATGTTTAGGGTCGATTTCTAAATCGTCCGATAATTTTATTCGAAGAAAATTTTCGGTAAATAATGTATGGAAAACTTATCAAAATTTAAAAATGATTCCACAAATAAAAGTCGGTCCTTATATAAAACGTTTACGACTGTTAAATTGACAGACAGATTGCTTAAAGCCAGAAGCGATTATTAAGGGCCAGTAATTGTGGACTGCTTTACTCAGCTCACTAAATACATGCGAACTAATTTTAATGATGTGTGTAAAGAGGCTTGCAAGTTATGCTTTAGATATTAAAGATGCGGTTTAAGATGAATGCGTAATGTAATTAATTATAGTTAATTCACAGCTATTTTGAATTTATAAGTAGTTTCAATCATTCTTGAATCTATACTACTTTAGGCGCTTCATGAAAAAATGATAAGAGTGAATATTTACGATGCGCGCGCATCGTAATAAAAAGTCTATACTGTGAAATAGTTTTGCTAAACGTCTTGTTTGTTCACATTACATCGAATGTAACTTTTAAATACATAACTTCTTACGCGCGTTCATTCATAAGTACACGTTTTTGTATACTTTGTTTAAAATATGTGTTAATAATAAATTGTATCAATTATAAGTTTATTCTCATAAAAAATAAGACATTTGTTTCTGACAGTAATTCAGTAAGTAGTGCGTTTTATATCAACAAGTGTGGCAAGCGTAAATCACTGTAATTACTGAATGCTTATTAAAGTTTTTAATATAAACTATCTGAGACTTTTAAAGTTCAACGTGCGTTGAGTGACAACATTATGACACTAACGATACGGTATTGGTTTCATTGCTATATTATTCCCATAGCGGCAAGTGTACCATACACTTCAGTTTCAACTTCAAAATCGCTCACATCATGAGAGTACTACGTCAAATAACTATCGCCATTGAAGTGATGATTCATTGAATCATCTTTTGTATAAAAAACTATTTTCTATTATGGTTAAAATCATTTACACCAACGATCTTTATAAGAAATGTCAAAGTTTGAGTCGCTGTTTAAATGTCAAACAAAATTAATAACAGCTGAACCTCAAGTTCTTGTTGTTCAATTGTTCAAGTGACTTATTTTTTGCAATTTATCTCGCTTGCATAGTGTCAATTACTTACTAATCAGTTCACGGCAAAATTACTTTAAATGCAGAGAAAACCATTAATTAAGTATACAATAGTATGCTTACAGTTTTCATCTTATTAGATAAGTCTTGTAAAATCGCAGTACTAAGCGTAACTTTAATTAATCTTGCTCTTTTGCCTGACCGGGTTACTTTATTGCTTCACCTAATTCTAACATTACTACAGCTAACGTTCTTAAACCCGAACGAGTTTCATCAGTCTCTTCCCATGCTCTCTGCAAAATGTCTTCGATATTTCCAAATTGTTAATACACTACAGTGTCTTTAGTTATGTAAAAATTGTTTTACTTTATTGTCATCGGATATAGATAATATCAAAGAGGGCCGACCTTCGAGCGTTCTTAATTTCATAATTAACGGAGTATCAAATTTTGAAATTCTAATTGCATTCATCTACAGTTTGTACGCGACTCATAACATCGAGTTCCGTTTTGCTCTACTTATTCGTTTTATGTTACAAGAAAAATTTAAAGTTGTCTAATTTTATTAAAGAGATAAATCTATCTAAACTTCACTCGGATTTGTTATTTAATAAATCAGTGTCAGCTAGCAGCCATCTTTTAGTTTTGTTATTCATGTTTTTCATTAATTGGTATCTACCTACATAATTATCAACTTCCTTACTATCAACTACGCAGTTTTTGATAATCTTTGTACGTATGTATAATTACGTTTAGACTTCAATATTATATTTAATTGCTATTAAAGGGGCAAGCATAATAAATATTTATTAGTAAAAAAAAATGTAGCTGAATATCATACGTCTATGAATCAAACCAGTTCATTAGTCAATACTATAAAATGCTATAAATTAGTCTACTCCATCTATGTAACCAAATAAGATGAAATAACACGTAGTTCAATGAATATGTATGATAAGATTTTAAGGCCTTTTACACTTTAAAATTATTTTCTATAATGTAACCATAGGAGGCGTTCAAGTATTGCGTAAGCAAATTTTCAATTATTTATAGCCCCACTTAATTTATACCCATTTATAGTCCGTATAAGCAAAATAAGAACACTGAGACCCAAATTATAATAAATAGGTTTTTTTAAATAAATGTAAAAAAAAAAATTTTATTTCAAATTTTATGTAGTTAGAAAGTTAGAGAATACATTGTCACAGTATCGCGCTAGCGGCTGCTTGGTTCAAGGGCTCCATGCCGGAGGAACGGACCTAGGCCCTTAAGTCGGTCGTTGCTTGCTTACAAAATGTGTGCGGTTACAGAGCGCACCTATTGCTATAGCGCCCCCAGCCAAAAGTTATGAAGTCAATAGTACGGATACTAAGTCATTAGTACGGTTTCCATAATTATATCGACGTTTCACCGACATTTTATATGACGTGCTGGTACAGGAAGCACTGGCTGATCACAGATCGTGACACACCTAAGCGAGTCACTATGACTGGTGTTACACCAAATGTATGGTGATCGCTATCTAGTCACACACAATTATTGTGTCCTATCACCCAGTACAAATATTACTTACCTTTTTACATATACTGAACAAGCTCATTATAGGATTTGAACTTATTACTTCAACATAGTCTGGAAGTATAAGACGATTTATGTATATTTAAAAATATATACATATCCATAATAATCTTTAATAACCAATATTTAATTTTTTCTTAACGTAATGTCGAAACGTCTTTCAAACAGATAAAAGAAAGAACTTTTGTTCGAAAGCTCCCGTTTACTTGTCCGACATTATCGCTATGTCGGTAATACTATCAATTAATCTGGTTTTCCGCGTTGTAAATTGGTTTTATAATATCAATGAAATCTTGTATTCGAATATTGAATGGACATTGTCTTTGTTGATAAAAATCAATATTTCAAAATGGAATCATTCTAATTGTTTGCATGATTGTACTAACCAAATAATTTCACTATAAACTGCGTTATTTCTCATTTAATAAAATGGTTTAACCATTGGTTGTTTATTATCGTTTTTCGATATACGTTGAATAATTATATGGATCATTACTAATAGTAGGCCCTTTAGAAAACTAAGATTTTAGTGAAGGTCCTATTATGAAATTTTGTAGGTCATCAACGTATTTTAAATAAACGTTAGGTACTTTAATGTATCCGATGTAGTCTTAGAGTTTTTCATATCAATAAATCGATATTGTGGTTAAATTATTATTATTTACTATTGAGATAATTATTTTACTGTATGAAGAACTTGCACACTTTGTTTTCCTAGTTACATTTAAATAAATTAAGTATTATGCTAATTCTAGTTTAAAAAAATTTGTCTCTTATGCAGTATCAAAACGTAATGATTATTATGTAAACAATCGTTTGACGTTTTAACTTCTGCATAGTATTTATTATATATTAAGATATTATTCCATAAATTATACATAGATATATAATAATACTGTAAGAAAATTTACTATATACAAAAACTTACAAATTGTGCCAATAGGTATGCACTAAACAATGTTTACATTTCGTAGAAACGTCTAAGGTTTTTACGTGTCTGTATAATTTAAAGCAATTATGTACCCGTTGGTTGACTTAATAGCTTCTGAGGATGTTGAATATACAAGGTGTACCTCATTAGACGATTGTTGAGACTTATCACAATTACGTTGCACGGAATTCTTATTCCTTGACTTAGTATCTGTTCTAATATTAAATCTCAAGAGATTGTTTGTGTGTTTGAACGCATTAATCTCTGAAACTACCAGGCTGATTTTAAAACAATATTTTTTATTTTATAGTATATTTATTAAGGAATGTTATAGGTTAAAATAACTTCATGCTACGATGTTAAGGAGTGGAGCAGTAACTATGAATGTCAAGCAATCTGGCAAGTTGTAGGCGAGTGCGTAAAGTATGAATAGGCTACAAGGGCGCGTCGGCGGCTACGCGGTGGAGAGTTGTCCGAATAAATTTAACAGGGGTGAAAATATGGGGCGCAGCTACTAAGTTACAATCACGGTAAATTATCATCAATTTGGTTCGCTATGCCACCATGACATTGTTTCGTTTGACTTAACCAATCACCATAGGATTACTTCACAGTTCGTGTAACAGTTTTGTTCTGATTCTTTGGTTGCACACAGTACCATTATATGCTAATTGGAAGACGACACATCTTGCTTAAACATAGAAAGTAAATATCATAGCGTATCAACAATAAAACCGGTGTTGTACATCCAAATGCAATCATTATAAAAATGTTATTGTATTTTTGGTTTGTTATAACGAGATGTTCGCGTGTTATTACTCACATAACTTGAGTTACATCAAATAACATCTTAATTTAATTTACTAAATCATACTTTCGACAGATTTAATGGTATTACGATATTGTTCACGTGAATTATTATTATTAATGTTACTGTATTGTAACGTTCCACTATCTTTTCACAATTTTTATTTAGATACAAACAATAGTTAACGAAGGAATTTTATTAACTTACATCCTATGAACAATAACATGTTCAAATAAGAATGCCTTGTCATTATTTTTTCGATCTGACTATACTGTTAGACTTAAGGATCCTGAAGCTTTAATTCCGGGACGCTCGCGTAGAAATTAACTGAAAAATATTAAAAACGACTTGAGTTGACATTATTTTTATCATAAATAAATAATTAATATTATCTTTTACATTAAGTGATGGGAGTTTTAATGTACAAAATTTAATTGTATTATTTATTTAAAAAAAGTTATTTATTAAGCTGAAATGAAATGAAATTGACCTTAAACAGACTGAATAGCAATAATATAGTTCATAGATAATATATTAAATTGTTGACAGCTCCCAAGATTAATGACTATATAAATTCGCATCCGAGGCGAAAGTTCAATACACGTTAATGTTGCAATTATGTTTGTGGTTTCTCACGTACAATAGTGCAGGTCAATTTTCATAACTATACGATGAGTTGCGGTTTGTGTTCTCATTGAAAAATATGAATGGATTTCCTTGTGGTCTACTGATTTCACTACTATTCTATTATGTGAATTTACTAAATAATTGTTAATAAAGACTACATCTACATTAACATATTATTGTAAGCGACATTAAATATCAACTTGAGCTTTGTATTTTATAACTGCGAATATAAGTCTATGAGATTTTTTTGCAGACTAGGAAAAACACTGAAACTTTTTTTTATACCACAATGCTGGCAAACAAGCATACAGTCCGCCTTATAGTAAGCGGTCACCGCAACCTATGGACGCGTGTAACATCAGAAGCATCACTTATGCGTTCCTGACTCTTTAAATACTAAAGACAACAATTAACACTGTTCTTGTTTTAATTATCTATAAGTATTTTTTATATGTAGTACCACGTCATAGTGGTCTATGCCTGATGGTAAGCACAATACAATCCAAAAATAATGGCGACCACCGAGAGATCGTAATCTATCGGCTCATTTCAGGCTCACTCATTTCCAGACCTCACATCATTCACATAATGATCCACCCGATAATAAACTTTTAACAGTAAACCTGCTTGTTGAACTTATTATTCGGGAAATCAGTAACGTGTTTAGGGAATTCATTATAGAATTACCTTAAAAACTTTTATTGCTCTTTCTAAGTCTAAAGCACGGGATGCCCAATATATGTTTATTTCTTGAGAACATAGATTAATTTGTCAAGAATATACTGAGAGGGAAAAGTTTTTGTTATATTAAAAGGTAGATATGCTTTACAAAGTAATTGACGCGATACTTAATTCTTACACAAGTCTATTGCCCAACGGCGACGAAAGTCGCGTAATGAGTTTTCTTCTAATTGTAGCCGAAGAAATGAGCAGATGATCCAACCGTTTGCAATTAAGTATTGTACGTGCTTGTCAGTCGTGTCTTTGTTAAATAATAAATGTTCGTGACGACAAAACGTGTACAATACACGTAACTTCCACTTTGACCTCAATTGCTGTGTTATGTAATTTATATACCGAGGATGAATTTCCCACGTCAACAGTGCCCCATATAAAATATATTTTGTATTAAACTCGCTTTATGTAACATCGTATCGAACTAGGATATCTTAGAGAACATCTTAAGGCACTAGGAATGACAACTAGAAAGTTTCTTACGGAAGCGAAATTGGTACGGTGGTTTGTGATTGAAATAGGATTTATAATTGAGAGGAAATACAAGCAGCGCGGCATTTAGTCCATTCAAACGTATTCTTCTGGTTTGACCTTGTATAAGTAGTAGTATGGCACTAGAGCAAATATTTTAATACAATACAATCTAAGAGTATATCTACTACTAACATGTACCTATGTTTTTTTTTTTCATAAATCAAATGTTATAAGAACTGGGAGCCTTCTTAAATTGCCTATTTATACCATTATTATCAGATATCAAGCAAAGAATGTTGACGAATATAAAAAAAAAGAAAAACATGTAAGCATACATAGCTAAAGGCCTTCTGTAATTATGCTTAAAAAAATATCACTAAAATTGGAACATTTTTGTGGGAGGAAACAGGAGAATACGAAAATATCATTTCGTCTATTTAACATGGGCACAATCAGTCCGTGCTGCAGTTCTCTTTTGTACTCTGTTCTGCCATTCAGGCACAGCACTACAGCAATTTTTTAAATGTCTTGCCAGCCGCATTTCCTGCTGAAGAACTGATGATACAAAAATTATATAGGGTACTAGCTGTGCCCCATGGTGTCACCCACGTATAATTTAAAAGTAATCGCTGATTGATAATACTTCGATATAAAAAAATATTTCTATCGGGTGGCCAGAGTTATGCGTCACAACTCACACGGCTTGTTCGCGCCACCAACTCACTAGACCTAGTTATAGACCCGAGCCGAGTGTTGAATTATTTTAATTTTAGTTATCTTCATAAAATTATCTTGATGATGAAGTAACTTTCGTTCGTAAGGATTAATATGGCATGCCTAATATAATAATGCTCACAAATCACAAGGACTCCTTGTCAATGCAAGTAATCCAAAATGTACGAAAAAAAAAATAATGTATATTTGTGTATTAAGTTCCTGTTACAATATGTTTTTACATAAGTTTTCTCTTCTTGATAATATTTTTTACTTGTTATTTTAGGTATACACGCACTTTTGGCGTCACGCGGCAAGACAAATATGAACCAAATTTATATATTTTTTTTACTATATGTCTTCAAAAAATGTTTAAACTATATTTATGAATTACTGGTTTTTTTTTAAACTGACTATTCTGTTAGCCTTAGGGGCCCTGGAGCCTTTACGGCTTTTACAGCTTTACCGGGCTTGGGAATTACTATGTGAAAACTAGAGGTGGAGGGTGAGTGTTATTACATATACTTACATATACTATTGGTGGTCACCGAGGGGGGGGGGGGGGGGAGGGCATAAAGAATTGCAAAAAAGGGTCGCGTAGTATGGGTTCAAGGTCGGCAACGCGCTAGTGATAACTGTGGTATCACAAGCGTCCATAGGCTACGTACGGTAGCCGCTTATCGTCAGATGGGCCGTATGCTTGTTAGCCACCTATGTAGTATTGAGCTGATATTTAAATAATATATTTTTATCTAGACAATGATTTATACTAGGATCCGATAGGTCTTGCCTTTGGTCGAGCTATAAACTACCGGAAAAGACAGGACAACGTCTTTCGGACCAGCTAGTAGGTTCTATATATTTATTTAGAAAAACAAAATAGGAATGATATATATATATTTTAAAGTTATACATTGCGTATATGAATTACATCACAATGTTTCTAAAACCACAGACAAAATATGTAAGAAAATTGTTGTGTGGTAAGCATCATTAAATTAAATGCAAACATTATTTAAAAAAAATGCATCTAGTACTTACTACTGGTACTTTCTTATCGTGTATGTGTGATATATAAAATTTTAACTTTTTGTTATTAGTATAAATTACAAAATATTATTATTATTATTATATAGTATTTAATTATTTGTATGTGTTATTAAATAAAAAAAGAATAATACAATTACGCTCACAATAAGGTCTTATCATTTGTATTTGAACAAATACTTGTTTAATATCAACAAAAAATAAATTAACAATACTGGAGATTAATCACCTGTTAACACTGCAGATAATATACTCTGTTTGTGCAATTTATCATGTGATGAAATCTAATATTCTTTAACAATAATTCGTTTAGACCGCTTTGCTTATATAGCTGCACCCAACGAGTTACAAAAGGTGTTGTTATTCTAATATTATAACGTATTTTCTTTTCACCATCTAGTTTATTAATATAAATAAAAACATTAGATTTTTTTATCTATTTTTAATTAAGGGACTTTAGTCGTAAAGGACTGGACAGTCATATCATTATCTAAAATTAGCATTTACACAACTATCTTATTTTGTCATTAGTTTACTAATAGAGTCGTGTAAATGCTTTTTGTAGAAGCAATTTTTGTATGGCCACTCATGATTTCGACATAAATGCCCATAAAGTAGCAGTAATCTCAGAACAAAAAGGTTATTCAGATCTAGAATATTTTCTTTGCAAAGCGCATTAAACAATTATAGGAGACCTTTTGATATCGTAATTTATTTTTCAATTCATTATTTGTAAATACCAATTAAAGGTCTTCTGTAAGGTTTAATTTACATGAAAATACTTTTATACGTTTTATAATGAATTCAATACCCAAAATGTATTGTCGTTAATTATTTAATACTTAAAGGTCATTCGAATAAAGTAGTTATTAATTAACAGACATATTTAAAAACCATAATTGATTCCGTTTATTGCAACGATGCACCTCGACTCGCAGACGAGAGTTACGCAATACCGGTATGGCCTTGAACTCTACAAGACGCGTGTGTTAGCGGCCTAATAATGTATACCTGTTTAATTTACACCTTCCCGCTATTGTCTTCACTTGTACGATGTTTATAATGGCAAACAAAAGTTGATAAGTTCGAGGATGTAGTAATTAACTGTGTGTATAATTCGCATTTATACTCTTAACAATAAAATTAATTGTTTTATATGCAAATGGAGTTAGTTAATTTCCTAAAACTTCAACATTTTTGCAAATTATTTATACATATGTACTACTTTAAATTAAATAATCTAGAAATCATAACCAATATAGAACTTGATTTAATTTTAATATTAATATTTAAAATCCAAAATATGCTAATAAATCTAATTAGAATCGATATATAATTCAAGTTAATTAATAAACACGCAATGAATACGGATATTCAAAATATTATATGAAATTATTATGTATCAATTATATATGTACTTTAATATGTTACATGGTGCCTTGTGATTTGTGTAAAAAAGCGAAATACCACTGATCACGAGATCTCCGAAACTATAGGTCCGATTGACTTGCAATTTAGCATAGTTACTTCTTTCGCGGATTTTGGGAAATTCAATTACTAAGGGTGTAAAATAGGGGTTAAAAGTTTGTATAGGGTGGGTGAAACAACCTGTCTTTTTCTTTGACTTTAAATTTTGTACTTAGACTCTTTAATAAAATTAATGGAAAATGTTTATTAGCATTTATCAAAATTCATCAGTACAGTCTGTATAAATAGGGGTTGATAGTTTGTTTGGTAATATAATTTTTGTTAAACTATTTTAATATAACTCAAAAACGGCTTTAACGATTTTGATGATATTTTCTACACGGTGCTATAAGATATTTTAAAATTAATTGGCTACAAGAATTGTCAATCATACTCTCATAAATCGTAAAAAAGGTATTACAAATAATATAATTTATTAATTTTAAACCGATTTTGATATTTTCTTACATGGAAAGCATACGTCATTTCATAATTGATAGCTATTAGAATTGTCATAGTAATTTTTTAAATTGTTTTTAAATGATTTTTATGAAGTTTTGTACACAAGAAATAGATGTGTACCTCATTAAGGATACAAACGTCTATAGGCAACGGTCATCGCTTACCATCAGGCAGTCCGTACGCTTGTTTGCCTCTTTATTTGTATTAAATAAGCTATTGATACAAATACTATGATTAATTGTCTGATTGAATTGTTTGACGTCTGTCAATGTGAAGCATATTTTATTTAAAATTTAGGGTAGTCTATAAAATTTCAACATAACACATTGTTATTCAAATTATAAATTATCTGTAATAAGGACTTTTTTGTTGTTTCCTGTATCTAGTTTTACCGACGGGATGTAAAAAAACATAATATATCGAATGGAAAATATCATAAATTAAGATCTTTGTTAATTACATCCTTATGTTTTTCCATCTCTATAAACAATAGCATGTTATAAAAACAAAAACACCTTGGGCCACATACAGGTTTTCGCTTTGTAATGAGATGCGACTTCGAGTTGAATGAAGTCATGAGGTATATAACAAGTTTCGCTTGAGATTCATAGCCGCATAACTAGATGATATTTGACATAAGCGTGTATACGTTTTTAATAAAAGTAACATTTATTATTATTATACTAGCTGTGCCCGCGGCTCCGCTCGTGTGGACTACTAAAAAAGCTTATTATTTATTGCGTGGAACACTACTTATTTTTCTAAAATAAAAGTAGCCTAAGTTACTCCTTATAACATCAGCTATCTGCCAGTGAAAGACTCGTTAAAATGGGTCTAATTTTGACATTACAAGCGTCAATTTTTTTTATTTCATTCATCATCATCATCATTTCAGCCGAAAGACGTCCACTGCTGGACATTGGCCTCTCCCAAAGATCGCCACAACGACCGGTCCTGTGCTGCCCGCATCCAGCGGCTTCCCGCAACCTTTACCAGGTCGTCGGTCCACCTTGTGGCGGGTCTGCCCACGCTGCGTCTGCCGCTACGTGGCCGCCACTCGAGAACTCTTTGACCCCATCGGCCATCTGTTCTACGAGCTACGTGGCCAGCCCACTGCCACTTAAGTGTAGCTATTCTTCGGACTATGTCGGTGACTTTGGTTCTCCTGCGGATCTCCTCATTTCTGATTCGATCACGCAGAGAAACTCCGAGCATAGTCCTCTCCATTGCCCTTTGAGTGACTTTGAGCTTTCTTATGAGGCCCATAGTTAGCGACCACGTCTCAGCTCCATATGTAATCACTGGAGACACACACTGGTCAAAGACTTTCGTCTTGAGACACTGCGGTATCTTGGACGAGAATATGTTACGTAGCTTCCCGAACGCTGCCCAGCCGAGTTGGATTCGACGATTGACCTCTTTCTCGAAATTGGATCTACCTAACTGGATTGTGTGTCCCAGGTAAACATAATCTTCAACAATTTCAAGCGTATAGTCTCTGATCTTCACGGGAGTTGGCGCTACATGGACGTTCGACATAATCTTCGTCTTGTCCATGTTCATTCTAAGACCAACTCGTTCAGAGGCTTTACTGAGGTCATCGAGCATCGCACGGAGGTCCTCCATGGTCTCAGCCAAGACTAATATGTCGTCGGCAAACCGAAGGTAGGTGATGTATTCGCCGTTTATGTTGATGCCTAGTCCTTCCCAGTCCAGAACCTTGAAGACATCTTCCAGTGCAGCGGTGAATAGTTTAGGAGAGATAACATCTCCTTGTCTGACTCCCCGCCGCAACAGGATAGGTTTCGAGTTCTGGTCCTGCAGTCGAACTGACATAGTGGCGTTTTCATACAAACACTTCAACACTTCGATATACCGATAGTCAACTTGGCACCGCTGGAGAGACTGTAGTACAGCCCAGGTCTCAATCGAATCGAAGGCTTTCTCGTAGTCCACAAACGCTAAACAAAGGGGTAGGTTATACTCTTCGGTCTTCTGTATAACCTGCCGTAATGCGTGTATGTGGTCTACGGTACTGTAGCCTTTTCGGAAACCGGCTTGTTCGGGAGGCTGGAAGTCGTCGAACTTGCGAGCGAGATGGTTCGTAATAACTCTCGAAAACAGCTTATAAACATGGCTCAAAAGTGAGATGGGCCTATAATTCTTCAATAGGGTATTGTCACCCTTTTTGAAGAAGAGTACCACCACTCTTTTGTTCCATGCCTGCGGCGTTTTACCTTCGTGGATGACGAAATTGAACAATGTCTGAAGAGCCCACAGTACTGGTTTACCACCCGCTGTGATTCCATCATCTCTGGGAGCTTTGTTGTTTTTAAGCTGCTTGAGAGCCATACTAATCTCGTACAAGCTGACGTCCGGGATGTCTTCTGTATAGTGTCGAGTCAATCTAGCTCTTGGGTCTTTAGCTAGATTCGTAACGGGTTCCTGCGTTGACGTGTATAACTGTCCATAGAACTTCTCGACTTTTCATTGTTTCACTTTAATTTACTAAAAATATTGATAAACACATGCAACGAGAGCATGAAATATAAATACACATAAATATTAATTATTAAAATGTACAAACCTCAGGCATGAATTCGTGTGCTATAAATGTGTATTTTATAGTAAAAAATAACTAAATATTTGTATATATTTTAATTAAATTCAACTAAAATAAAGTATACACGGATATGTAGTATGATTTAGGAGCTCAATTTTTTTAATTTGAAGTAAATTTTGATTATAAAGTATAATTTTGATAGTATTTCGAACATTCAAGTGGATAAAAGTATAATTTGAAGGTTATATTATTATAATAAGTTCATCTATTTTATATTTTTATTCAAAGAATTCAAGGAAAACCTATCAAGGAGCGTGCTTTTTAAATCGTAGGTTTACAAACAACGCTTTATTGTATATGAATTATAAGTGTCATGTTGACCTTCTGATGGATTAATGCTAAAGCTTTTCTTGTAATAATTCAAGGTTGAATACGATATGACAAAAATAATGTTTAATTTGTATGATAAGGAAAAGATTGTATTTTTTTTATAACCCGTCTAAATAACGGAAACTTTTACAGCTGAATATACTGACAGTATTTATAATGTTAAAATGTTCTGTTTATTCCAATATGTATTAAAATGACTAAGATAATGGATAATACCAGGAATTAGTATATCAAAGGAAGTATGAAAATATCACCAATCACAGACATTTATGGACATGTGATTGAGTATGAATGAAATTCATGTAACTAGAAAATTGTTAAGTGTGAAGGTGAAGGTGAACTGAAGGAGGTGGTATATTATGCTTATAAAAAGTGTGAGAGTGGAGAGTTAGGCATGTTAGACGAACCTAGTTTTGTCCCACGTAAGGGCAACAGATAGAAGTTAGTATATTATAGTTTTGTAATATATTATATATTACTTAAATTATACTATAGTCAAAATTGCTATCTTTTACGTATAACAAAATAAAATGGTAGCAGTCGTTAGGCCAAGTAATTTACCGGCATAAAACTATCCTATGTGTTAATCCAGGTTATAAACTGTGTGTCAAATTTCATCCAAATTTGTTCAGCTGTTTATGCGTGATTGAGTAACAAACATCCAAGCATACAAACATCTAATCAAAAATTTTCAAATTTATATAATATTGGTAGGATTCAAATAATTGATTAAATTTAAGTGAGTTTTATAACTATGTTAGTTGTGCCCGGGACTTCATCTGCGTGGACTTCATAATTGGGCTTTAACCAGGATCAAAAGTATACTATGTCTTAATCCGGGCTATAAGCTGTCTGTGTGACAAATTTCTTCTAAATCCATTTAGCCGTTTTCGCGTGATTGAGTAAGAAACAAATAAACTCACTTTCGGATGTAAAACTGGCTTTGTTTGAGGAAATTTTAGTCATCGAGGATTTGTACAATAACGTTGTATAAATGATAGAATATTAATAATATTCAACGACACTTATCGGTAAGGCAATTAACAGGAATATGTATGAAGTTAAATATTTTACATTTTACAAAGGAGATGTTAAATATTAATGCAGTTAGAGACGACAATTACGACAGAGTCGTTTTATAATCACTAAGCGCGACCAAGTAAGACCTTGTAGGTGCCACATAAGATGTACGAGTGTTTAAAACTAGTAGCTTAGGATGTAATGACCGTAAGGTTGTAATTATTTTTCAAAGACGTTTTTTTGTCTGATTCTAATAACCTTCCTTATTTTTTACTATTACGAGTATCTTATTGACATTTGTGTTCGTATTCGGCGGTGTTTTAAATTTTTTATCAAGATGTTATAATATATTAATATTTATAAAATCAAATGCCGTTCTTTTATGTTGAATATATAATTAATTAAATTTTTAAAAGTATTAATGTGCATATATTATTACAAGTAATTTAATCTAGTGAGAAAAATAAAACTATTAATACAAAAAACTGTATTAATTAATATTAACTTGAAGTTTCTTGTTGTAGAATGTTTGAGATCTGTATCCCTTACAATTTGTATACTTTATTTTAAAAAAAATGTACCTTGTAATGCTAAATCTAAGTTTGTGCGTAACATAATTGAAAAAGTTCAATTTTATATGCAAATATTGTCAGTCTGAGTATTCATTTACTTCACACTTTTGGTTATAAGCTTATATGGTTTTTATACTTTTTACAGTTTATTCGCATCATAAGTGAAGTAAAGCGGTTGGTAGTCGACGCACTAACCTTGTCCCGAGTCTATAATGTCATATGACAAATTGACGCACTATTTATATTCATTACATTTATAGGTAACGTTAAAATATAGTACTCGTATAATGTGAATCCATTTTAACTTTTAAAGATACGTTTGATTAGGAGGTTATTAAATATTAAACGATATTTTTTTTGTGTGTTTGTACTTCGTCATTTATTCTATTACATATTTAGATAAATAATGTTTTTACTTTAAAAATTAGCATTGGTCAATTGTAAATGCAATTAATTTAAAACTCCGATAGAAATGTGTGTTTTCTTAAATGCTTTCGTCATAAAAGTGTAAATAAACATAAACTTATTAAGTGATCTGACATTCTACCAGATCGCTAATACAAGATAATTTAATCTGGTAAATTTTCGCGGCGAGCATTGTGTTCATGGAATGAAAAGTTAAGTATGTCATTTATGTAAAAGAAAACAAATAATTATTACTAAAAATAAACGTCTATCGCTAATTAATGATCTAGGCAATTCATTTATGAAGACCATGTTCATTCAGTGCGTAGGTTTCTCATCATTACGGCAATCTTATCCGAAAATTTTCTAAGTATTTTTTTACGGCAAGTATGTGAAATTTTGTTTTGGTTAGTATTTATTAATGAAAAATAATTGCTCGTTTACATAATTTGATTTAACCTCATTGTTTGGAATTTGTTTTCTTTTGCAATGAAAATTTCGTCCGTTATGTAATGTTAGGTCGGAATACATCTGATACCCAACACTTGTCGAGCGCGGCGTATCATTTTGACATTACTTGCAAGTTTTATCGCGTGTTGACATACGAGTGTACATTATGAAATAAGAACAGAGAAAGGGCGTGTATCAGATAGACAAGTCTGCCCTTCCTTGTCACTGCAACATGTTGATTACGCCTAGGCTATGTACTACATGCCGTGTATCATGTCACATGTTACATGTAACTATTAGTGCTTTATGATCTAGATTGTTTAAAAGCTATTATTATACGGTATTTACTTGTAGTACTAGAAATATTAAACATGGGACCTCGTGAATCATTAAAGAACAAATTCCAGGAATTTAATATCTTAACTTTGCTCTCCCAATACATCAATGATAATTTAATATAATATATGTCTGCAAAAACGTATATAGATAAGTGAAATTTAGAAAATAACCGGTGTTATTTTAATACTCAATAAGCCTGATCCGCATTTTTTGATGGCTGGAATGGTTTTCGAATCGGTCTTAATGTTGTAACATTCGTAAGTTCCGTCTTAGAGCTTAAACCGTATAAAGTATTTTTGATTTTGAATAATAAGCGATTTCCTTATACTTAGAGATATCATTCGGTTGAAAATTTTGATTATCCGTAAAGGTTTCAATGGCTTTATAGTATTAAAATAGATTACTTTTAAAAGTAATTAATTAGATGAATACTTTTTCTCAGGTCGGATTCTGATAAGAATTGTTATATAATCGGACGGAACAAGGAAAATCAAATTATAGTAGATAAAAATTAAATGAAGGTAGTCTTTGATCCCTTTCATGGAATGCTTAGACACAGCTTTAACTGTTTCTTTTAGGCCTTAATGTGATGAAATTTTAAACATGGTTTATACACAAATGCTTGAAAGCAATGTAAATAATGTAGTTTACGTTGGAGGAAAATTATCTTGTCAACATGTAAGTGTTATATTTATTGAGTACTTATTAAATAAGCTCTTTTTAATTTTTTAATCGTTTCTGTCAAATTTCAATGATAGGTTGTTTGCTCGAAAATTACATATTCGGAGAATTCAAATTACGATTTTTTGTACGTTCAAGTAGTAGGCAATTTTTGGTAAGAATAATAAGCTGTCATTTGAAGGTGACACGGTTTACACTAGCGGGTAATTATGGTATTAACATTTACGTAAATCGTTGATGTCTGTTGTAAGGCATCATGGTTAATAGGTTGTTTGGTAAAATAAATGACTTTCGTAATTTGTATGTATGAATGAGTCTTTATGAGTTTAAAGACTGAAAAGTTGATATCTTAATTTAATATTTGCGTACGTATTTTCGAGAACATATTTTGGAAATTATTAAATTTTGTATATTGTAATGATTGTTTTATCAATCATTTTCATCTTTTCATTATATATTTATTTCACCTTATTTGATTGCTCATTAATTCATTTATTGTGTTATCGGTTGCTTTCTGAAGGCATCATATCTTTAGGTAATTTATTATTTTAATATTGTAATACAAACTTCTTTTACGTTCATATTTATAAATTAAGAAGACGATATACAAACATAGAATTTATTGGCTGGAAAACCTTTTAAATTTAAAAATAAATCGATATTAAAAATAATTGAAATGTGACGGACATTATGCATTCTGACTTACGGCAGGGAGATGGATCTCTAAAGAAAACGTACAATCTTTAATTAGATTTGTATAAGTTTATTTATAACTACTATTCTATTTATTGTTTGGACTTACACATACCTATCTGGAGTCTGTACAAAACTTATTTTGTTACCACAAGTAACCTCTCGAATTGTAACAGGTATTCGAAGGAGTTGAAACTATTTACCCGAAATTGTCAAGAGTCAAGAATGTTTATTAC
Organism: Saturnia pavonia; assembly: GCA_947532125.1. Classification (NCBI taxonomy): domain Eukaryota; kingdom Metazoa; phylum Arthropoda; class Insecta; order Lepidoptera; family Saturniidae; genus Saturnia; species Saturnia pavonia. The sequence continues at coordinate 6,387,969 of OX383901.1, forward strand.
CCTAGGGGAAAATCTGGCGGACACTTTCATTTATGCTAGTTTGGCGATGCAGCTATAGAAACGGAAGCGGGTTGAATATCTAATGCTTATTACCAAATTCATAAATACACAATCTCAATACGGATCTTACAAGCAGCCCTGGTCCGGATAGATACATAAACGTGGACTAACTATACTAGTGAAGGTTTGACTGAAATTATTAGACTTTAAATAAGGTACTCTGTATTTTATATTTTATCTTTATGTCAAATGCCTTCGGAATACACTTATTAATCTATTTTGCATATCATTCCATTACCTTTAATTATTTATTTTCTGGTATTTTATACCTATTTAATTGTCCACGCGATAATATTTATTTTTCTTTATACTGTATACAGTATAAAGAAAAATAAAAACGTTGAACTATAGTTCAACGTTTGGCCATAATAACGATGTGGCTGAAGATTGTAATCAAAACGTTAACCCTAAAAATAGGACTGATTCTCAAGTGCAATGATGAATGATGATGATGTTAAAGTACAATGAAGTGAAGCACTGATGGCTCAGTAGTAGCGTGTACGACTTCGCGTCGTTAGATGAATTTGAATCCCTGTAATGAGCCTGAGCTTTTGGTGAAGTAAAACATCGTGAGGAAACCATAGCATAGTGGTAGGGTATTTTATAATGTCCGCCTGGCTAGCTATCACTCTCAAGTTGAAAATCTGTCGCCAAGCACCAATAGGTGTGTTCCGGCAGCTGAACTTGAAAAGCAGTCTTTCACTAGGTTTAGCATGATATCATCTTGGGCCACATCGTCACTTAACATTAGGTGAGATTGTGGCCACTACGCCAAAACGTATAACAATAACAAAAAGTGCAGCTGTTGACACAATCGATAATGTGCTTGGTGATAGGTTTTCATTCGAAGGTGGCTTACAAAGTCAAGGGACTATAATAACATGCCTTAGCATCATATTATGATTTTATTACGATGTTTTCCTTCACCGAAAGCTCAAGCTCATTCTAGGTCAATCACGTCACGTCAATAATATTAAGTCAATATCGCTATATTTTTAATGATGCATTGAAGGAACTTTTACAATTCGTATATTTAAAATGAAATTAAGTATTTATTTTTAAATAATAAATAAAATTTGCAGGATATAGGCGTTATCAAGAAGGCGATGAAAATTTTAATTTTACGCTTTTACATTAAACTTTGCGTAAAGATGTACTTGAGAACTGACAAGTCATAGGTAAATAAAGCTTCTGACGTTTATATTACTTGTGCATATAACTGCATCTAAAAATGTATGTTTATGTGAACGTAATGTACGTTTGAAATTTTAGATTTGATTTAGAATTTCAGATTTCGTAGATGAGGCTGACATATGCGAATTGCATAAAAGCCTCTAAAAAATTTAGAATAAAAAAAAATAATTCCTTTATAAAACACTTTGAAAATAAGACGCTATAATCTTTCTTGTTATATTGTTTTACTTAAAGGTGCCACTGAGAGATTAAATTTAAGTATCGTCTGAATAGACGTTAGTAGATACTCTATTAGCTTTGTAATTTAATTTTGTCTTATACAATTATCAAAAAACATTAGTAAGAGAGGTACGGCACAGAGAAAAAATATCTTTGGAAATTATTTTTCTACTTTGGAGTTGGAGACTTTGGAGTAGTCCGACTTGAATACCTTCGCCCTACAGAAGATCGCAGCCAAATAATCTTGTGTTGTGTTCCTACGGTGAGTAAGGATACCAGAGCTTCTTGGGGGCTTCTTTCAAGGTTGGCAATGCACTAGTGATGCCTCTGGTGTTACAAGTGTCTATAGGTTATGGTGACCTCTTACCATCAGGTGGACGGTACGCTTATTTGTTGTAGTATAAAAAAAATCGAATCCTTAGGCTTTATATTTGTGCAGTTAATAATATAAAGTATTTGTAAGACCTTTTAAATAATGGCCCTTCATGGATCTGTTGTAAAACGGTTACTTTTACTCGACATTCTATCTTTTTTTATATACTACAAAGGTGGCAAACAGGCATACGGCCCGCCTGATTGTAAGCGGCTACCGTAGCCTATAAACGCCTGCAATACCATAGGTATAACAAGCGTGTTGCCGACCTTGAACCCCAAGGAGTTCTGGAATCCCTACTCAACGCAGAAACACAACACTATGTCATTTGGCTGCGATTTTCTGTAGGGTGGAGATATTCCACCAGTCGGAGTCGGTCAAGTAGAGAGAAATATGCAAAGAAATTTCTCTGTGCCCTACCTCTCTTTGAACGCACCCTTCCCGAAGCAGAAAATGCATTCTTTCATGCATGAAGAAAATTCTACAATTGTTCTTGTAACTACTACCTAAACTTATAGATTAAACGAAGTTTTACAAAATGGATAATTTAACAATAATCGCTCTTCTAAGGCGTATTAGACATTAACAATAAATTAATAGAGAATGCAATAATACGCAATTGTACTTAGTCTTGCGACTCATTGGGTAAGTCCTCGGTTGAGTGGGTGGGACAAATTTGCATTATCTATCATAACCAATGATGTTTATTTATTATTTGACACACTGTTAAGACATTCAGCCAAGAAAACGAGTTGATAATAATGCTTTAGACTGTCATTATTAACCGAGCAACATAAAAAGCAAAAAGCTTTTGATTTTAAAGTTATTTTACTGATTAAGTAGAATATTAGTTAACTTTTTGTTAACTAATATTATGAAGCGATGATGGCGCAGTGGTAGCGTGTACGACTTCGCGTCGAATGACGTGAGTTCGAATCCCTACAATGAGCCTGAGCTTTCGGTGAAGGAAAACATCGTGAGGAAACCATAGCATGGTGGTAGGGCTTTTTCTGATGCCCGCCTGGCTAGCTACCACCCTCAAGTTAAAAACCTGTCGCCAAGCATCAATAGGTGTGTTCCGGCAGCTGCACTTGAGAGCCAGGTTTCCACTAGGTTTAGCGTTTACCACCCTGGGCCATATCGTCAGTTAACTTCAGGTGAGATTGTGGCCACTAAGCCAAACCTATAACGATAAAAAAATAATTATATATATATATATATATGAGTAAATTTTCGCAATACACATAGTAAAAAAGTCCGCACTATGAAGTTGCTTGCTAAATCTCTAGTTTTATTGTAGGGGAGATAGTCACACGCGATACTATGTAATAATGACTGTAATTTTGTTAACTTTATAGAACTGTATAAAAGAGTTGCTGATCGGTATGCTAATATCTATATAGAAATATATGTCTTTAAAATTAAACGGGTTCAAACGCTTTCTATGTAAAATTACTGAAGGTTATTAATTGATCCAAAGAGGGGCGTCAATAGCCTATATTATTATAGACCACAATTATTTTAAACAACAGTTTGACAGTTATTCTTTGATATTGCAACGGACTCCTTCTCATGATGGTATCAAGTCGATTGAAGAGGATGACCGTAGTGCAAAATTAGGATCAACTCAATATATATACAGAAGTTAAAATGTCGATTACTGGGAAATTATATCAAAATTGAAGGAACGTTGTTAAGAAAACTGGAATGAATATTATTATGAAAGAAGCAAGGAAAAAGGGTATATGGTATAAAGCAATACAGTGTCAGCTTCTTTATAACCCTTGGTTTAGTGAATGTTATTTAAGTCGACTATATATATAGGTAGCATTAAGACTTCGTTTGAATATCTAATGAGGAAAACAAAGTCGCCCAATCTAATGTCATGTTTGTAATGTCAAAATAACTGGTTTTTACTAAATGCATATGAAAGTGTACACGGTATAAAAAAAAAGCCATTTTTAAAATTTTTGTCTGTCTGTCTTTTTGTTCCGGGTAATCTCCGAAACGGTTGGACTGATTTTGACGGGACTTTCACTGGGAGCTAGCTGAGGTTATAAGTAATAACTTAAGGTACTTTTATTTTAGAAAAATAATTGTAGTTCCGGGTAAAAAATTAAAAACATTTTTTGTAGTCCACGCGAGCTGAACCACAGGCACAGCTAGTTGTAATATATATGAAAATATTGATGATGAGAATCACTGAACTATGTGCCAAAAACAAGATTGAAGGGGAAACTATCAATATATAAGTGCATCTCAAAGCATTTTGGCAGAAACTAAAAAAAATAATGTTCATTTAATTTTGTATTCTTCTTATATATATAATAACCAACATAAAGTTCTGATTAATACTTAATATAAACCGATTACACATACTCGTTTAAAAATCAATGTGTTTGATTATTTTATTCTTGTTTAAGCGATTTGTGATAGGTGAGCTGGGTGGTTGGACACCGCAACAGCCCAACACCAGATGTACGTACACCCGTAATATATTCAAGAACCAAGCGGGCTGTTAGGCGGACCAGACTTGGCCACGATTACCTTGCACATGGTAATAGACCCGTCATGAGGGATCTCTTTTAGTTTGTCGGGTTTCGACGGCCAGTGTACGTTATTCCAGTTGCTGAGAGGCTTGAGGTCGGCCGCATGACAGCGACGATCGGCAATGAATTGCCGATCTCTGGGTATTTGCTGGTGTTTGTAGACTGTACTGTACTTACTATCAGGCATAGTGCAGCCACTTTGCAGTAGGCTAATACTGTCAGTCGCAATTATTTCGATATCAAAATAAAGGTTTGTGTAACGTAGTGGCTTGAATAAATGGTCAAAGAAAAAAGAACTAACGTTTGAACGTGTTTAGTTAGCATTAAATCATGCGTTTAACATTTATTCACACTAGTTGTGCACCGCGGTTTCACCCGCGTATAATTTAAAATAAATTGCTGATTGATGATTTATAATACTTCAGTATAGACAACATTTTTATCGGGTGGCCAGGGTTATGCGTCACAACTCACACAGCTCAGCAGCTCGTTCGCACCACTACATAATATTATAGTTATAGACCCGAGCCGAGTGTTGAATTATTTTAATTTTACATTATCTCCCAAACTATTCATCCAAATAACATGCTATTAAGAGCAAAGTTTATCTACATAAAATTGTCTTGACGATGAAGTAACTTTCGTTCGTTAAAATTAATTTGCCATGCCTAATAATAATGCACATAAATCACTTTTCAATCAAGTTTTGTCACAAAATAGCTTATTGTGGTTTATGTATGAGGCATATGCTTAGGCATATGGTATCACGGACTTTTTTTTAGATGTACTAACGAGCAATATTTTTGTAAAACAATGTATTTACGTATCACTAACCATTACGCAAGCGCACGCGGATAAAGCAGTTAGGGTGCGCTATGTCTTCCGATTTACTTAACAAAAATCAATATTTAAGGCTAACTGCCTATACTTAGTCCTCGTGAATCTGGCTATCATATACAAAAAATGTTTTTCGAATACGAGGGGTATTTTCAGAGATTAGCGTGTTTAAACAAACAAACAAAAAACCCTTCCGCTTTATTATGTTAGCATAGATTCAACATAATGTGATGACCTTTAGAATTGAGAGTTGATTTCTCATATTTACAATATCGGTTCATAGAAATAGAATAATGACATACAACTTTATGCAACTCGAGAAGGAATGTTGTAGTGAAAACAATTGATTCGATACGCATACAAATCGATTCAATTCGAATCATTCAAGTAATTAAATAGTTCGATAAAATTTCCACCTAAATTGTAAATGTTTTAGGTATAAACTTAATTGGCGATTAATTTCTGTTTTGGTATATGAATGTAAGTCAAGTAAGAAACATTTCTATACCTCATAAGCCACGCACTGTAAAAAAATATTATAATAATTAATACGATGTAATATGTACTTTATTTTATTTTATACTCTCCGTTTGAGTTGTTTATGTTACACACGTAGAATAAAAATCACTTAATTCGTTTTTAATTAATTTAAAAGATGATCTAATATACATATATTAAATATCTAATATACATATATTGATTAATATAAATAATAAATTTGAATTAATTGTACATTCATAAATATTTAACCTCTTACAAGGAGAAAAAAACGATTTGTATAAGATTGATATAATCTTATAATGATAATTTTAAGATTATATGAGGTTAAGCACTGATGAATATACAATACATTTAACTAACATATTTAATAATAGTCAAATATTATTTATTTAGATTAAGTTAAGCATTAGAAGGTTAAACCATTAATAAGTATATCTGACCTTCTAAGAACTAGCAATGAAACCCAATCTTCTTTATAACAATTTTATACTCCTTTTTTATTTGTTATAATACTAGGTACAGTTTTATTATCCAAAAAATTTCCTTAGAACATATTACCATTATTTTTGAAGCTCTGTGGTGTTTTTTCGGACACTGCGTCGAATGACATGAGTTTGATTTCTAAAGAGAGATTGAGCTTTCGGTGAAGTAAAACTTGCTAACTTTTTTTGCATGGTGATAGAGTATTTCCTAATATTCACCTGGTTAGCTAGCACTCAATTTTGAAAATCTGACGGTAAACACATAAAGTTCAGTTCCCGCAGATACTCTTGAGAGCCAGTCTCTCTAGTCATAGCGTATCGTTCACATCTTCAGTTCACATTCGGAGAGGCGTGATAAAACGCTATACATATAAAGTAAAAAAAAGAGAACAGCCATAAGTAGATATATTAAACGCATATATCGAGGACATATTCTGGGATCGAAAAATGCCGCAATGCCTGAAGCCTTGTCTTTTCAATCAATAAATTTTGCCCTCGATGATATGTAGTGCCGAAATATGGACGGTCACTAAGAGAACTGTGCCCAAAATGAGGATAGCACAACGAACAATGCAGCGGGTTATGTTAGAAAAAAAAGATAAAAGTAGAGAATAGCTTTGTCCGTATAATTCTACTCAAATGGCGTTGAGCGTTGGGACATTTGGCCACAAATTATCGCAATAGTCGGAATGGATTTCTAATATTATCGTGGCCGAGAGAAGGTAAATGAAGTGTAGGAAGAAACATGGCAAGATGCTTTTAAAAATCTTGTCGGGAAGACGGGAAGACAGAAACAAGGCTTACACCCTGCAGTGGGACGAAACAAGCTTTCCATGATGATAGAAATGATTAGTATTGCAGAAATCGTTTTCTCAAATAAATTAAGTGATTAACGTAAGAATTGTAGCTGTAAGTTAGCAATCGTGTCGGTAGTTAAAAATATTTCACAATCATAAGTGCTACTTCACGTAGAAGGATATATTGATTTTAATTACAGTGAAAAGAAGCCGCGGCTTTGGGAATGCTACTGATGTCGATTTGTGACAAATTCCCATTCGTATTTATGGAAATGATACACTATATTAGGAGACTTTATTTAATATATTAAATCTCGTATATTCAATGAAGCTTGACATCGAATTGCTTACTAATGCATAAATTGCAGTTCTAACGGTAATGATACTTATTTCTTGTCGTTAAATTCTTGAGATTAGGCGTTGTGGACATAAGTGTTTAATCGTCTAAGAAAAGTATAGTTAAGTTATTATTATAGATATCTATGAATCCACACAGGTTTATTAGAGCAAATAACATTGAATTTGGAATTTTTCGGTAATTATTACGTTTTATAGTCAGTAGGTTAAAGTCTTATATAATCTGGGTATATAATATATGATTTTTAACATACCAAAATCTGTCTTGTATTACATATCTGCAATTGTACTATTTTTCAGTAAGGCTACGAGTGTCGAATCGAATCTTGAACTGCAATATTTAACCTCGATTTATAAACCACGTGATCAGGAAATTATTGTTTGTAACTAATTACTGATAACCGTGGGATTCAGGTTAAAGTTCACGGATTACTAAAGAATAACTGGCAAGAGATGCGGACTTGCGTTATTTCAGTAATTTTTAATCATTTCCTACATAACAATTCTTATAATGCAATCTAGTTCGTGTTTTTTTTTGTATGTTTGCTGATAGCCTCTCCTTTATTGTATCGGAGACTTTTGCAATCAACACCTCTGTTATCATTTGTTGATATTGTTCTTGAACACTTATGCGTTTAATGTAAGAGACATGGGGCACAGAGAAATTTCTTTGGACATTTCTACTTGGAGCAGTCTGTCTGGTGGAATACCTCCACCGTAGAAAAAGTCCAGCCAAATCACTCTGTATTGTGTTCCTTGCGGTGAGTTTCCAGAGCTCCTTGGGGAAGGGGGGTTCAAGGTTGGCAACTTTCTAGTGACATCTATGTTATTACAAGCGTTCATAGGCTGCGGTAGCCGCTTACCATCAGGCGGACCGTATGGTTGTTTACCAACTTAGTTGTATAAAAAATAACAATTTATTTTTATTATTTGTTTATTGACTGTTTTTTTTTGTCATATAAGTAAAATAAAATCTATGTTGCTTTTTGGTTTTCCTTTTTGTGTTTAGTAGATATTACAATTAATATAGACCTATGTTTTTTTTATAGTTTAAGTTATAATTATGTATGAATGTCTATTATTATATAATGTTTTTTTCGTGTTCCTATGTTAGAACTTATTATTATCTTCCCAAGAGAATGTAAGGGGTATAATCACCATTCCATTACCTATTAATGATGTCCAACATCTAGAAATCAACAACATCATTTTTTTCTATTACATTGTGCAGTGCAGAGAAAGTATATTTCTCAAGGCGTTTTGGCTTTCTCACGATATATTCCTTCACCGTCAGGCGGTGGTGTTGCTAATTAAATTAAAATTTAAAATGTACGCGAATTTAAAAATATTCATTGGTTTGCTGGAATTAAAAATAAATAGTTTTCTTTTAATACATCTTGACCTCTAGGAATTACCTAGTCGCGTACAAAATTGCTAAACCCGTGACATTGGTCCATTCAGTAACTTGCAGTAGTTTAACCCAATACACTGTCGTGATTTAACGTTTTATTGAAAACAAAAAATAAGCTGTACCTCTTAAAAAATTTACACATAGGATTTTTTTTTTGTGATATTCTGTAAAAGACCATCATATTGCATTATTGTATGATTAACAATTTTCAGCAAGACGCTAAATACCTTGATCAGTGTGTTAAGTTTATTCCGATCGACATAAAAATATGTGTAATTGAGATGTTGTCATAATGATAGTACAGACAAGCCAAGGTTCCTAAAAACTTTTAAAGCTACGAAATGGTTAACAAATATATTTTACTGATGGAACCCTTAAAAAGATTATAACAAATGAAATACAATACAATTAAAAATAAAATTTATGTCCTTTAATTTCCAATCAAAATATATCAACGATTCAATGACAAATGTAACTGATTTGAGGATACTTTTTAACTTTTCAAATGAACCTTTGGGTTCCGCGGAACCCACTTTAGGAGTCGTCTCAATAGACTATCCATAAGTGTCCCATTTAGATAAGGTAACGACTCATTTACTATGGTGAGTACAGTATTATAACAAATGTACATTAAATTAATAATAATAATAATAATTGTGAGATATACTTATATAAGGAAAACAGAAAAAGATACTTTGGGTTAGTTATTACTATGCATGTAATATTTCATGTAACAATGCTATTTTTCATATGAAATTAAAAGTAATTTGTCATGTGAATGTTAATTATGAATTTGTATCACTACTATTATACATATGTATTGTATGAAAAATATTTTTTCATATGAAATCATGCATTTGACAGCTAGTTTTTGGCGTACTAATTAACAGACATCAGTTTAAAAAACTGTCGAAATATGTTCTGTCACTGATTCTAAATCCTCCCGTATTATTATTTTTCTCAAATATCTTTTATGTACAAATTTTGACTCTTTACTGTCTTATTACAAGTATAGAATATAGATTAATTAAAAATGCTCATGTTACAGAATAGCTATGAACTCGTACAATACATATATCTGTTATATATTACGTCTAGGATCTAAAAAAAATTGCTCGAGCGGGCTTTTCTCGCGTAGTATGTATAATTTATATAGAACGAGAAGCTAAAAAATGACATTGACAGAAACACTTGATACTTGTAGCTGCCAGAAATTAGTGCATCAATAATGTGCATCATAATCTATAAATATATATGTATATATATAAAGTAAGAAAGTGATTGACTGACTAAGTGATCGATCAATGCACAGCTAAAACCGCTGGGGCTAGGAACGTGAAAATTTACATGCAGGTTCCTTTTACAATGTAGATGAGCACTGAGAAAGGATTTTTGGGAGTTCAACCCCTAAGGTGGTAAAATTTAGCAATTCAGTTAGAAAGCAAAAAATATGGGGCATAGCTCAATTATGACGCGAGCGAAAAGCTCTTGTCTACAAGACTAATTAATATAGCAGGGTTTCATTATCACACGTGAAATGGAAATTATGAAAAAATATTTTACCGCTACACAATTATAATAAAATATAACTTCTATGCTTAGTATTTACTGACAGCTATAAAATAGGTACCTCAACTTGATTTTTATAGCAGCTGAGTATTTAAAAACATACTAATATAGTAATTAATCGTTAAAATTGTACATATGTATATAATAATTACACTCTAAATGTAGAGATTAAAGATAAAGATATTTAAGCAATAAAAACCCTAATATTTAAACCTATATTTATAATTATAATTTCGTATAAAATAATAATAATTTTAAATAGTTGACCGTTCTGAAATGCGGATGAATAAATATGAGTTGACTCATTAGATTAATTTAATTACCGATATATATCATAAAATACAAACATTTAACATATTTTATTATTTGTTGATATTTATTGCTTTTTATAAAAAATATATTAACGACATGCTATTATTATTCATACACGAATACAATATTGTTGTGGAAATTTCAAAACAGTACATTTAAAGTTATTTAACCTTTGGTTGCAGAATTAATGTCTCCCAAATATATTTTTAAAAATTGGTGTAAATATGTTGATAATTGCAATACGTATTGTTTGATGCGCTTACTTCAGCTATAAAATTTCTTCTTAAAGCGCTAAGATTAGGGACAACAATGTAACCATCATTAGATGAGGACCTTCCTACAACGATTACGCAATTGTCTTTAAATCCTTATCCAATCTTGCCAAACTACCCACAGATTTGGTTGGCCTTTGGCGACAAATATTGCATTGAGTGTACATACACACACACATGGCTTAATGTTAGCATACCTACTATCAGCAGGTAAACTTACAAAGAATATTTAGTTTAAAAAATAAATAAGAAGTTTTAAAATAAAAACAATTTTAAATTTGAAATTAATAAATTAAGTACATAACAAATTTACTGTGCTTATTTGAAATATGCGATATATTTATACAATGTACCAACACAGTCTTCCTCTTCTCCACAACCTAGTTCGGTACTGGTAGATAATTTTAGTCTCACGTATATATTCTATGAAATATTTGAGCAAAATAAGCCAATTTTGCTTTTAAAATGTTGTTACCGTGTTATCGTGCTATTAAAATATATTAAATAATTTAAAAAAATATATAAATGATGGTTCATTGGTAGCGTGTACGGACACCGTAGCGATCGATGTTAGTTCGAATTTCTACAATGTGTCTGAGCTTTCGGTGAAGGAAAACATCGTGATCAAACCATAGCAGGGTGATAAGGTATATTCTAATGCTGGCTAGCTATCACCCTCAAGTTGAAAATTTGTCGCCAATTACCTATACGTGTATTACGTCAGATGCACTTGAGAGTCAATTTCTCTACTAGACTTAGCCTGTCACTATATTGAGCCACACCATTACTTAACATCAGGTGAGACTATGGCTAAATCTATAAATAATTAAAAATATATTTACACATCACACGTGGCAAGTCATTGAATTTGTATTATAAAAATCACATCAACTCATTTATTTATTCTTAGCACGAAACGGTGTCAAGCGTTGTGCCAAAAATGCTTTGGTTGTTGGCTCTTTTAAGTTTTGTTGCAATACTTTGGCATTATATTAAAACGTTATCAGCATATATAAAAATGAATGGAATTTGGTATTATGATTATACACTTTAGAATACAAATAATTATGCTACGTAAGTTAGAAATTTTCAAATATATTCTTATAATATTTATTAACATTTTTTAAGTCTAATGATATAATATATCATATGAGATGATTCAACAGATTCATTGATAAGCTTAATAAATGTATTAATTTACATATTATGTGTTAATATTTTTTACATTTATAATATAAACTTTGTAATAAAACACAGACTGTTACAGATTTGTATAATGCAATAAAGTGGGTTACCTGAATGTTTCACGTAATACCTACATGATTACTTGATTTTTGACAGCGTTTTCAAAACAGAAAAAAATCATAAGTTACTACATCACTATCATTACACTCGTCTTGATACAAACAAAAAGCTCTTGCATACGAAAAGGACTCAGTAACACTACTACTGGATTAGAAATTGAATATTATTACTGACTGTAAAATAACTAAATAATATAATTAATGGTTAATAAAAAATACGCATTTAATTCATTGCAAACATGAATTGAGATCGTTTTATAAAGGACAAAGTTTATCTACATAAAATTGTCTTGATGATGAAGTAACTTTCGTTCGTAAGGATTAATATACCATGCCTAATAATAATGCTTATATGTTACTATTTCAATAAAACTTTGTCATAAAATACCTTATAAGAGATAGGCGAGATAGGTAATGCCGAGTTATTTTTAGAAGTACTAAGAAGCAATATTTTTGTAGAACATTGTATTTAAGTATCACTAACCATTACGCCAGCGCACGCAGATAATTCAGGTCGGTACGTACGATCGGTATCTTCAGACTTACTTAACAAAAAAAAAACAATATTTAAGGTTAGCTGGGATGTGTAGCCTAATGTTATATAACCTATACTATTCCTCGTGAATCCAGCTATCATATACAAAAAGAATTAGATATAAGCGTGTTTAAACAAACAATCAAACAAAAACTCTTCCGCTTTATTATATTATAAGTATAGATTAAGCGGGATGATAGGGATCTGTACTCGATTTGATCACGATCACCATGGACATGATGACAAACCCGTCATAGTGACTCTCTTTTTGTTTGTTGCATTTCGCATTAGTATGTATCCAGTTGCCGAGAGCTAGCAGGCCGCCATAATAGCCACGATCGGCATTGGATTGCCGTTCATGTCTCATAGGCCGCAGTTGTTTTTTTGTGGATTGTACTGTGCGCACTATCAGCCTTTTATCGTCACTTTGTCCTGTTACAATAATAATAATTATAACAAATATAGTATTAAGTTATTATACTTGTGTTAATTAAAATTATTATTTGTTATATTACTACATTGTTATACGAAGGTATCATTAAGTTTTGTAAAATATGTTAACATAAATAATTTGAATAATTAGAGGACGTTACAAAATAGACTAAAAAACTAGCTACCATATTTGCAGTTAGCATTAGCTGTAATAAAATGTCAAGTCTATTTACCTGCATTGTGATGCGTACGAGATAATATCGCAGACTAGTTCACCTTTCTTCCTTCGAGTATTTCATAATGGTGGCAACTCATAACTCTTGGCGGCGTTCCCAGTAATAGTTCACAAGCATCGCCTCAATGTACACTGAGTTTGCCGTTTTGAATTATTATTATGACTGTGACATTTAAACTAAAAATTTAGAAGTAATATTACGTTTATGACCCAAATGTTAAGATTAGTTTCAAAGTTGTAAATTAATAATAATGAAATAGGTACACAAAAATGTAGACTTTATTTATTTTTAATACTATAAAATTTGTAAGAATATTTATATTTATTATCAGTAATTGCAACTTACATAATCGATCCTAAGTAAGTTAATATATACAATAATGTCTTGCATTGATTTAATAAATTTAAAAAAAAACATAAATTTTTCTGCAGTACTGCAGCGATTATAATATACCTAAATGAGAACATATATTATAATAATAGTTTTACAATTAGAATTTCTAAACAAAATCATTATTCATATTATAAACTAGTTGTGCTTGCGACTTACTCCGCGTGGTATTTCGTCTATGAAAAAAAAACAGACATGTAGGTTTATTGATTTTTTTTTATCCTAGCACAGCAAAGTACTCGATGGTGAGTACAGTGTAATCCAATAACAACAGCGACTACCGTGGTATCTACAATCCGTCGTCAGTCAGCACTGTCATGCCGGCCTGCTCAAATGTCTCTTCGTTATGCTACGTAGCAAACTTCTTGCCGAGATGTCGGTTTACGTAAAGCTGTGGCTTCGGAGCCCTGAGCGTGTGGTTCTGTAATGAAAGGGAGAAGCGCGAATTAGGTTGAACAGCACCGTCTATGAATAATACCGAATAATACAAACTTTTTTTTTAATTATTTCTATTGAAAATTATGTGAAGATAAAATTATTTGAATTAACTACGTATTATTTCACTCTATTGTTAAAATATATTACAGTATAACATACACATACATTACTTTTTTATATTTAAACAACTTAAATGCACTTTATAAGTTACTGCATGATTTATCTTTTCTCAAATATTGTTAATGTACAGATTTTGAGTATTTTTTTTTATAATAAGTATAGATAGAATCTCCAATTATAATAATTAATTTAAAAAAGAAACTATTTGCTATCGTTTATAACAATTATCATACGTTTCGTATGCAATATAACAATAAAATTTATTATATATAAATTAAACATTAAAATCCGATCGGATTGAATAATAATATTTATAAGAAAAAGATTAATAACAGACGCACGGTGTTTGACCCCGAGAGTTAACGTGCGAAACACTAGTAAGTGAATCTCTCATATTGAACAACTGTACAACGACCGTAACAGTGTCTTATGAAATATTAAGCATTTCTCATAATAATTACTGTAATTTACTAGTTTAATCTACGTTATATGCAAATTATTGCTTTCAAAATTATATGTTAGCGAATGTAGTGACTAGTATATGGTCTGGATAGTTTTGGGAACAAGTTTTTTCTGTTAATTATTTTGATGCTACTAACCCTTTATCTAATTGTTCAGCTTTTTCCAAGGATATGTATGGCTACTAAATATTTAATTTGATCCTGAAAATTTGGACCAATAAGACCAAATTCGGCCGTTAGAGACTTTTAAAATCTGAAAAACGTCAATTGTTCTATCATTTCAAAAAAAAACGTATCTCAGCTTCTATATAACTTAGAGATTCCGTTCACACGGCGTTCTCCTCTGATAACTATTTGCTATAAACTTATATCCGGCTTAGCTGGGAATTTCCAACTGAATCACTGTATTAGCAAAATATAACCTGTATTTAAATGCTCTCAAATTTACAGTTTTCAAAGTAGAGTTTTTCTCGTGACTTACTACAAATTTTCAGGAAAGTTGCTTTATTATGCCCATAAAAAGTCCTCAAAATTTCAACTTTTGAATCGAGTAGGTAACTTATATAGTGTATAACATGCGTTTTTTTAATTAATTATTATATTCTTTTTGTTACAGAAAACATTAACGGATGCTAATTTACACTACACACGTCTATATAAATACAATATGAGATTCTCAGCGAGTATAAAGGTACGTCTTTAATTTGTTTTGCATTTTTCTACTTGTAGTAAAAAATATCTCTGCATGCCTGTTATAACTTCATAACATTTGTCATAGCCGTAACATCATAAAAGTGTTATAACACATTGTAAAATTTTTTTAAATTTATTTTATGTATGTATTTTATAATCTGTGTGTAATGTGTGCCTTTATAAATAAGAAAATATAAAAATATATCTTTTATCTTAATACTCTGGTAATTAACACAAGTGATTCTTTCACTTGTAGGTATATTTCATGGGCAGGTTTTTTTGAAAAAAACCTTTTTTTTTTTGACTTCGTTGATTAATGAGCTTATATAATTTGTTTGTAAAATATATTTATATGTATATTGCCGAATACTGCGGTTGGGTCTTCTGAATCACAAGTACACAGGATTGTAAGATCTGTACACGACTGGATTGCGACTAGAGATGAGCGCCTCTTAAATTTTGACGGCGGTGGCAACAGCGGCTTGGGCTTAAAAGTTTTCAGGATTTCGTTTTTAATACAATCACACGATATTTGCATATTTTATAATCCTAATTTCTTCAAGGAATATTAAACTTTAAAATAAAAATAAAAATAATGAAAATTAGGACATTGGTAAACCATAAAAAAAAAACATTTATAATTCGTACTAAACAAAACAATAATAATCACGTTGACAACAATCAACGTTGTAACGAGCTAAAGTTATTAAAGTGGCTGTACTCGAGCCAGCTACTTCAGAAAGATCCTTTTGGCTTTGACGAAACTTTTTTTGTTAATTCATACAAAAACGCACACTCGACTCGATTGATCTATTTATGTAGGCGAGACACGATAAAGATGAGGTGTTTTTCTACGCGGCCTTCCTAATAACTCATATATCTAATTGCGACCCCCATGCATATGATAATAAGCCTGTCATACTGACTCTTTTGTTTTGTCGCATTTTGGGTTCAGCCAGTGTAATTCCTGCCTAGAAGTATGCAAATCAGCATGACAACGCCGGTCGTCTGGCATAACAGTAACGACCGTCGTTGGATTTCTGATGTCCCTGTGGTCGGTGTTGTTTTTAGATTATAATGTACTCGCCATCAGGTACAGCGCTGACACTCTGTCGTGCTACTATGTGTGAATTGTCACACCCGTGTGAAATTTATTTGAGAAGCTCTCCACAGCGGCGTGGACGCCAACGTGTTTTTCAACCTCCCGTACTTGTCTACAGCTTGCTAGATTGCTTGACGTTTATAGTTACTGCTCCGTTCCATAGGGTCGTAGCGTGAAGTTATATAACCTGCACTATTCCTCATGAATCTGGCTATCATTTACAAATAATTTTTCAAGTGCGACTGGTAGTTCCAGAGATTAGCTTGTTTAAACAAACAATCAAACAAAACCTCTTCAACTTTGTTATATTAGTATAGATAATTGGCATAGCTCTTTACTATAAAGTAACAAAAGTTTATGAAACGTGTCGATAAAACTTGTGAATGTAATTTGTGTTTGCATATTTGATTACCACTCAAGCATGCCTCGTTTATCATTTAACTGTAGTTATTTCGTACTTTTAGGATACGTATTGTAATAAAATCGTCAAGATGCACTGATAAACCGTGTAACGAATGTTTTAAAATACGCTTTGGAAATTCGAGGTTACAAAACGATGTACAAATTTTACATAAACAATGGCGACCGGTAACATAAACATGCGCAATTCACGGAACATTTAATAGATAAAGTTTTGTGCAAAAACCCGTAGGTACTCGCAATATACAGGGAGTAGTAAAGATGATCACGTGGGAATTTTGCATCGCGCCGCTATCGTGCTACTGAGAGATGAGACTCATTACTCATTATTATTGAAATCGAATCGTGACCGTAGAATAGGAAAAGCATTGAAATATAATATCATATAATGTATATAGTTACATATTTATACTAATAATATTATAATAAAGAATAGATTGTTTTTTGTTTAAACGCGTACAGTAATTTTATTTTTACTCATATTATATGTCAATGCAATTCATATAGTCTATCAATTGAGAAATGACATATTATACTTCCTGTGTACTAAATTTCATCAAAATCTTTTGAGAACGATTTTTCATTATGATTCCTAAATGTATTATTAACGATTCTTATAGCACATCAATAATTATGATGACAGATGTTAAAACTGAGACATATTCTCTAGATGATTTAGATTATTTTACGTTGATAAATTTTATTACGTCCTTGAATATATTATGTATGTAATAAACGTAATGAGAAACAAATGTAAATGAAATTGTTGTCTTCTGGATTATTCTAAAGAAGGTATAAACTAAAGACATTATATTAAAATATCGAAACTGCTTGATACATATAATATAGGCCCTATTCTTACTTCATCTTATTTGGTAGTTTCAACGTAGGTAACGTTGTTAACATTAACACATAGGAAAATTAATAGTTTTAACTGACTAACGCAGGTGCCATGAGCTTGGTTTTGTGGAACGAGAAAATTTACTTGTTCACAAAAAAGTTATTTGAAATTTAATATTTGGAAAGAAAATGCAGTAAATACAGAAATTTTAAAAGGATTTCGTTGGTGGGTAAAATTTTCTTATGTATAAAAATTATGTTTGTGTTGGTCCTTTGTACTTTCGAAAATTGAACATCCGATTGAAGATTATCCACTCTTTTCTAGTTAATAAATGGATGTGAGCATCCTTCACAGGTCTAATCAAGTCAAATTTGGTATTCCGTTACTTCATTTACATTATAAGAACATGACAATTTTTACATCTGGAATCTCCAGGATATCTAACTCCTCATCAAGTTATAGTAGAGATATCATGTTCGGGCTTATTGGAATGGTCTTAATGAATAGGTTATTTGTATCGGGTGTATCCTTTTTATTTTCAATTTACCTTAATAAAAATTAAAAAATATTATCCAGTTTTAATTACCAATATATGTATTTCTATTTACCGTATGTCAAAATACCGTAGTCTTGAGAACCGTCAATAATTTACCGTTTTCGTTAAATATAATTAAAAATAAATTTTCTAGATGCTGACTTGCCTGATGGTGTGCGCTTCGAGTGCACAAGGCATCATGGTAAAGTTTGGCACGAAAGGTGGGCCCATAGAGCCTCCAGCGTCGGAGCCGTCGCTGCCATCACCGCAGCCGTACCGCGCCCCAGCGCCAGTTTGGGAAGAACGGTCCAACGACACGCCTGACCCTAACGCTCTATGGTATAACTCATTGTAGTATATAATCTATTATCTATTATATATTTTATATAATAAAAAATATTATCTTAAGAACCACATCATTGAAGCAATGATGGCTCAGTGGTAGCGTATGTATTACGCTACATTGCGTCGATTGACGTGAGTTCGAATCCCTGCAATAAGCCTCAGCTTTCGGTGAAAGAAAACATTGTAAGGAAACCAGAGCATGGTGGTTGGGCTTTTTGTAATGCCCGCCTGGCTAGCTACCACCCTCAAGTTAAAAAGATGTCGCCAAGCACGAATAGGTGTGTTCCGGCAGCTGCATTTAAGAGTCAGTCTTCGACTAGGTTAGAGTGTTACATTTTGGGCCACATCGTCACTTAAGATCAGGTGAGATTGAGGCCACAATGCTAAAACTAAACCGATAAAAAGGTCATTTTTATTTAATATTCTTATCAGTGCTTGGGTGACATATTTTACAATCTACTGATTATTTATATTTAGTGTGACTATCTGCATAATGCGTTATATCTCTCTATGTTATTTCTTCAAGGTGCTTTTTTGTGGCAGTATTATATTTTTCTTAATTCTTCATCAAAATTAATGATTCATAGATAATTTTAAACCTTATATTCCTCGTTATTGATGAAAAGCAGACAGATAATAACATTTCAAATAAAAAAATATTAACATAGTTTTTTAAATTTATTTAAAATATAATAATTTGTAAATATATATGTAAAATATAGTCAACTAACATATAGAAGGCGCCTTCTATTAACAATATATTTAATTAAATCAACAGATGTTACATTTTAAAAAGTACATAGTTTTCCCACGGGATTTTTAATACCTAAGGCAGAATAAAGTACTAGCTAGTGTTCCGATCTTGGGTATCTCGAATGAATACTTTAATCACCTAATTTTGTTTAAATAACTTTTTTATTTGTATAATTATGGACGAAAGTCAGTCACCTTTATTTCAATAATTAATAAATGTAATATGTTACAGGCGGCCTCGACTTTTCAATATTCAGCCGAGATACACCCACGTGGTCTATAAGAATTCTGCTCCAGAACTCTTACCTCTAAACAACGCTCAGCGTTTCGTCAACTCGTACTTACCAGTTCACCGACCAATCAAAGGTGAAGCAGTACAAAAGTACTTTACTCCAGCACAAATACTAGGATCACAAAACCTGCCTGGAGTAGGATTACGATATTTCGTACCCCTGTATATAAATGAATCAGAGAAAGGAGTACAAATAAAGCATGAAGATGCAAAACATAATCAGATCGATACAAATGATGTAGACACTGAAACTAATGATTCTGCAAGCGATCTGCAATGGAAATACGAAAAGGAAGCGACAAAAAGAGTTGTAAGAAATACGCAAGAAGTAAGTCTTAAAATTTTTAAGTTCATGATTTTATTAGAATTTTATTCATGAGGTTTTTTAATATCCGCTTATAAAATACTTTACAGTGCTTATAAAAATAGATAACTATTTATTATAATACATTAAATCAGATGGTACTATGAATAAGTTTAAACCGCTTTAGCTCTTATTTGTAATTGATTTTTATTGAAAGTGTACATAACCGACGACCACGTGACATATTCACTAATTATTTAAATACGCAGCGTATATAAGTAAATATTACCAAACAAACTTGACTGTTTCCCTATTATCTTTAAGTTTTTATGATATGATAATATAAAAAGTTTGAATATAATAAACTCTGAGTGCTAAATAATTATGGAATTTATGTATGTAAGTACACAAAGTTCGGACAGTAATTAATTTCATACGACAACATGTTATTTATATTTTATATACGTTTGTATGTATGTTCCCAAAGGACTCCAAAACGGCTGGAGCGATTTTGATGAAAATTTCAGACAGTCTTCATATGCATCCAGCGTGTGATCCTATAAAGTATGGTAGCGATCGGATAATTTTTTTTTCTGAATCACAATAACAAGTGGCCAGGTCTGCTTATATATCATTATAAAATAAATCCCCCGCCGCGTCTGTCCGTCTGTCTGTCTGTCTGAATGCGGTAAACTTAAAAACTACCGAACGGATTTTCATACGGTTTTCATCAATGGGCGGAGTGATTCATGTGGAAGTTTTAGGTGTATAATTCATTACAATTTTGTCTAAATTGGCTAAAATATGACTATGATTGTTTTAAAATGTCGGAAAAAATCATACCGACTGAGATCTTTGGTGGCCGTGCGCCGCGTAAACCAATAGAGTTATATGTATTACTCTGCTACCCGTGCCAAGCCAGGGTGGGGTGCTAGTATATATATATACATGTATATATATCCACGACCACCATATACACGGTGATAAATTCAATGACTCTCTTTTGGTTTATCGCATTTCGGGATCAACCACTGTCTATCCAGCTGTAGAGATGCTTGCAGACTGGCAAGATAGCGACGATCAGCGTTGTATTACCGATTAATCGATGGTCGCTGTTGTTTTTACATAGTAATAGTATTAAAATCAGGCACAGTGTCTATAATAATAATCTATATTTTCTATTTTTAGGAAGCTGTGGTGCCGTTGTATCAATGGACAACATACGTACTCCCACGGCACCATTAACGTTATTCAGTACAATTGTATATACATTTAGATTATAACATTATAAATCGAACCAGCGAGTTTAATTTCCTGAATTGTGTCTATGCGCCACGATATAATTAATGATTATATTAATTTTAATTACCATTTTTAACAGTATCTGTATTTAACATAATACCTAAGCACAGCCAATATTTGAATTGAGTATTAAAAAATCATATACCTGACAATTTAGGATCTTAAACATAATGAATGTGGTAATATTAAGTATTAAAGTAGTGTTATAAAAAGTGCCAGAACTATTAAATACATAATATATACATAAATATTGGCAGCCAATATAATAGTTTTATGAATGTTAAATCAATTTATTAAACATGAAAGTAGGGTTTCCATTTCCTATTAACTGTTATTACATTTACGAGGGAAATATTATTAGTGATTGTTGTTCTTGAAGCTGCTTGTTAAATGATTTAAGATTTAGTTATACTTAATATAATATTAAAATACGTATGATTCCAATTGAATAATAATTTAAAAATGTTGACCGTTTTAAGGTTAAGCATCAGAAATAAGATGTACCTATACGTAAAAAGTTTCTTTAAAGAGAACAACTTTAGCATTACATATTTTCTATTATTACGTGATGTATTTTACTCGTCTATTATTAATGTTTATAGAATAATTTTGTTACGTACTGGCTGCTTGAAATAAATGAGGCAAACAATTACCTTGAGTTTTGAACACCATACTATTGAAATTGAAATACCGTGACGTGTTTGTGTTTTGTTTTATTTGGGAACCTTTATTTGGTTTATTATTTGGACGTATGTGATTATATTGTTCTGTTTACAGTGTATTTTCAAGTACATCTTTAGAAATTATATTTTTATTGTTATTAAACTATTGTACTACATAATACATTTTAAATATTTCACAGAAGTCACTAAGTGTAAATTTTAAAATATAATCAGTAGACCGATTATGGGCAGACATTTTAAATAGCCTACTTTATCGATATTTCAGGAATTTCAAGTCAATGTTTAAATTTCATATACAATGAATAAAGATTTCCTATTACTTTACCTATTAGTACTGGAATTTCAAAAGATGTATTAATTATACTTGGGTTATTTGCGAAAGTTTTTTTAAGACATACATTATTTTTGTTGTTTACTATTTTAAGCGGTTTGTTTTCGAAACATAACTGACAACATTTAAATAAGCAGCTGTAATTATGCTTGTAAATATGTAAAATAAACTACGATTTTTTAACTGTTTATATTTTTATTTCTCTCCCCTCTTAAAAAGATGTATAATTAGGTAAATGCACGGATCTCGCTGAGTAAGGTTTTAAATACTGAACATCACGAATAACGGTAGATTGGAACAATGGCAAATGAATAAGAAAAATGAGTTTCTTTTTTTTTTAAACTAAATGTAACTGGAGCGAGACTATTATATTATAAATATACGAGTAAACACTTGGTTCCGTCTAAGACGAGTTTTGATGGTAAAATCACACAAGCATTTTATTTTCTGTATCACTCTCCGCGTTTCCTATACAGGCATTACTAGTAACTAGATGTGTGGAAAAAAATCATATGATCATGTTCGAAAACATCAAACTCATATTAAAAGTAATTTAAATATTATGACTTGTCTAATAAATTATATAGTTCACAAAAGTTAGCAGAGAGTCGAGAATTTAAAAACAAAAATCTTTATGATGTACAATATTTCTATTAGATACTATTGGAAAATTATGTTTATAGAGCGTATTTTTTAATAGACTAGAAACGTTAAAAGCAGCTTGTTTATTTTATAATTTGAAGGGTTTTTTATGCCTGGTTATATGTATTTTCTTTACAAAATACAAATTTTAATCCAGTATGGTACACTATTCTCATCTCTGGAAGTACTTGGTCGATACCCTGGACAGGTTGCAGAGACGGGTTGCCCGCATTTGTAATTGATGCAAATGTTACTCAGAACATCGAGCCGCTTCACCTGCGTTGAGATATTGCTTCGCTGAGCTTGTTATATCGTCTATATCTTGGCAAGTTTTCTGAAGACCTGTTTTAAAATAATAGGCCGAAGGCACAGCTTATGGTATAACCTTCATCTCGACAGGAAAAATAAAGTCGGAATGAACTTTGATGTACATCATCGAAGTTGTGGAACCATGTCCAGTGTGCCCTCCTTCCTATAACATTATTTCCATTCGCGTTACATGAAGGGGCCTTTTATGAAGGCTGTCATGACAATGATGATTGGTGCTGGATTGCCAGTCCCTCGGTAGTAGCCATTGCTTTTGCATTGTACTGTACTCACCATGAGGTAGGTATAGTGTAGATACTTTGACATACTACTTACTATATATACAACCTTAAAGTTCGACCTCTATCCCTAATTCATCTTAATTTGTGTTCGATTGAAAATTTCAAAATCAGAATGAGTTTTAAGTTCCTTTTGCTTCATAAGGATTAAAAGTGTATTCAACTATAGACTCAGGTTAATTTAAATTTCTTGTTATTAAGCAAAGTTATTTTTGACGTCGCAAAAATCAACTGTCGAGTATGAATATATTGACATAGAGTGAAGGTTCTAAAAAATATATAGCGCCCCTTAAGAACAAGAGTCATTTAAAGAAAAATTAATCGAATTTTCTACAATTTGATTGTGGCATGACGTGCCACAGGAGCTAAGAATTCCATGATAAACCAAATAACGAATACACTGTAGAATTAAAAAATAAATATATCTATGCTATTAAAGTATAGTTCTTAACTCTAGGTATTTAAATAAGTCTATAAAACCACCAAAATACTTATCAGGAAACATGACTTTTCGCTATTTTTTAGTCTACCAGTGCTCCTCTAGATCACCTTAATGCTTAACGCTTTCTACCGCCTCCTAAGAAGCTCTAGCGCTCCCTAGTAGGGGGCGCTATCACCCACTTTGAGAACGATGGACACAGAGCTATTTTGTTACGATAATAGGCACATATGTAACTATATCATTCAGTATTCACATCTAAATGTACCATTAATAAATCAAATTGAATATTTGTATTTGTAATGATATAATGATATAATCTACGAGTTACTCGCATGTCACAATAAGGTGATGAAAGGTTTCTTAGCATATGTTTTGTTCGAATAACACTACAGATTTAGATAGCACTACAACTAAAATATGTTTTGTAAATATCAAGATTGTTTAATTTTATTTTCGACTAAGTGATTACTTTGTGTAAATGTTGCGTTGCTTGTAAGTGAATTATTTTAAAGAGATATTAAAAGGTTACAATGTACCTATTATAACACGATGCAGTTTTGATGCAAGTAATATTGTTTTATTATTTAATTATATTACAATATGAAACGATATTTTCCAATACCATAGTAAAATAAGTAAAATAAAATAAAAATTCTTCACTCAAAAACCATAAAGTTTTGTGTGTAATTTACTAATCATCTAAGGAGTAAAAATTAAGTATAATACAAATTTCTGTTTGTGTTATTACACAAATACGGTAGTTTATTTTCACTTCAGGTGTCTCCTTGTAATAAAAGTCTAGGCTTGAATTTTTTGTGAGTATACGATTGAAGCTACAATTCATAGAAAAATTGTGAAAAAAATAGAAAAAACTTTTAACGATGGAATATTTAAACGATGTCCGCAAACTCGAATGTCGATAGTATCAATGATTTTTTTATCAACGCTTCAGAAATGTTAATTCATATTTTTGTAAGTTAAACAAATACCTATAGACATCTTCAAATCACCAAAACATGAACATGCTACCACTGAGCCATCTTTGCTTACAGGATGCTTTAACACTCGGTATAACCTACGCAATCTTCTATATTTTGATACATATTTATTTTTATTGATACAGTTTTTCGTAGCAATGATTTCCCCCAGAGAACTACTGAGAGCAAAATATCAGAAGAGCTTTTATTTTCAAATGAGGAATTACGTCATAAGCCGGGAATCGTGACCTGTCGTGAAGATTGTTTCACGACGTGCTGATGAGTCGGTGACAATACTTCCTAGTTGCATATAATTTACGTCTAGTTTAAAATACTCATAAGGAAATAACCAACTGTATTGTAGTAAATAATATTAAATATTTATGAAGTTATGCTCAAATTATTTGAAGGTAAACTGTATTAATACATTTTACTTAACAATTATTATCTGAATTATACCTATACGTAAACAGTTTTTAAGATTTAATTAATTGTTTTTTGATAATAAACCTTACAATGTAATGATTTTATGAAATTTTAATGTAAAAATTAACAGGATATAATAAAAATAATTTAAAATCAGAAGTCGGCCTTGTACTTTGTAAAATATCGTAGTGTACTTGCTACACTTTTTGTTCCCAATTCCTATATTAGTGTTTAAATATACGAGTATGACCTTGTTTTTATCATCACACAAATAATATATTAAGTCCTTGTTGAATTATGTAGTTTATATTGACCAGTTGTGAATTAACATTTTCTTCAAGTATTATTGTTTGTTTGTTTTTATTATAAATTTGTCGAGAAAAATACGAATATTAATTGTACGTCGTAATTATTTTTTGTTAAATAATATTTAATTGATTTTAGACATAATTTTGTGTTCGCTACTTTTTCTTCGGAAGACGTATTAATTACTCTCATGCTCAATATGCAACAAATATAATAATCTGCCCCTTATTCATTTTTTTTGTAGTATATTAATGATGCTATAAACTTAAGAAACTATAATCTAAGAATCTCTACTTAGGGGCAGCCCGACTGGTCGGATACCTCCACCCTACAGCAGATCGCAGCCAAATAATCTTGTGTTGTGTTCCTGTGGTGAGTAGGGTTTCCAGAGTTTTTGAAAAGGGGGTTCAAGGTCGGCAACGCGCTAGAGATACTTATAACAAGCGTACATAAACTACTGTAGCCACTAATCATCAGGCGAGCCGTATGCTTGTTTGCCACCTTCGTAGTATAAAAAAAATATTAAACTAGAAAAACTAATTACAATAAAAATTTGAACTCTAAATACATATAATCATTTATACTATAATAATAAAATAAGGCTGATAGTTTTTTGTTTGTTTAAACGCGCTAATCTCTGGAACTACCAGTCAGATTCGAAAAATTATTATGGAATAGTGTAAGCTATAGGTATACATACCTTCACGTTACGACCCTAAGGAGCAGAGCTGTAATCATGAATATCAAATGACCTGGCAAGCTGTAGGCAAGAGTTTTTTTATATAACTAAGGTTGCTATCAAGCGTTTGGCCCTCCTAATGTTAAGAGGTTACCATAGCCTATGGATGCTTGTAAGACCAGAGATATCATTAGTGCGTTGCTTACTTTTAACCCTCTTCCCCAAGTGGCTCTGGAAACCCTACTTACCGTAGTTACAACACAACACAAGGTTATTTGGCTGCGATCTTCAGTCTTTACTAATTTTCTTCTTCTATAGTAATTTTTTCATCTTCTCTTTCTAATATTTTTTTTACTAATATATATATATAATATCGATCAGTATCACCAAATGTTCAAAAATAGTCCTCCTAAAGCAATATCAAAACTGTTCATAACCCACTAAATTCAAACCAACACTTCCTAACTGTAAAATAATTTACCATTTTATAAATATAATCAAATTTTAAAGTTTAATAAAATTAACTATTTAATTAAAATTTATAAAAAAAAGGAATTTAATAAAATTCCATTTCCAATTTTGGATCGTATGCCGCGCCACGCTAGCCTTAATGACGTTTTTCGTTGGGCTTTTGCCAGCCTAAATTTGCCAGCACGTGACGACGGTAAAAGACCCGACTGTAT
Organism: Saturnia pavonia; assembly: GCA_947532125.1. Taxonomy (NCBI): domain Eukaryota; kingdom Metazoa; phylum Arthropoda; class Insecta; order Lepidoptera; family Saturniidae; genus Saturnia; species Saturnia pavonia. The sequence goes on from OX383901.1 coordinate 6,415,179, forward strand.
GACGTTTATGCCCTGAAGGCAGGGTCAACCCCTGGGTATGGGATGACACGTGCGTGGATACTTTGGCACCGACCCATCTTCCTATTACTTCATTAAGAGCTGGTGCAGCAGCTGCCTCAGCGGAAGATCTCAGAAGCTCTTGGTATGGGCTACATGCTTGTGCCGTTTGCAGTAGAAACTCTGGGACTTCGGGGTCCTAGTGTGCGTAACCTTTTAAAGGAGCTCGCGATTCGACTGGCGAAACGTGGCAATGTGGCCAGCCTTCTGGGTACGTTTCCGTCTAGCGGCGAGTTGGTTGGCATCCATTATTTGTCCTTTTTTATTATTATTATGTATGTGATTACATTTTTTTTTATTTAATTTCAATTTATTAATTATAAATAATATTTATTTTATATGTACATTTTTTTATCTCAAAATATATTCCCAAAAAATGTACCCTCTAAAAAACTTCCTATATATTTTTTCTTCCTTTTAGGTAGAAAACTCCTAAGTTGCCATCGCTGCAATGGACATCTTATTCTTAACGACTTATTATAAACCTATAAAGCCAACACTATTTTCGATTACAGCTACTATTATACTCCGAGCACCATTAAAAGTTACAACATAAATCGATTGCATATTCGGTTTATAGCGTTTTACTTTGTAATTAGAAATTAGTTCTAATGACAGCGTACTGTACTGCAAATATCTGGCTAAACTCCGAATTATTCCTAACATTGATTACGCGGACTCAATAGACGGTAAACTTTTTAATTTGTTTCATGATAGATGATATTGTATTTGAAATACCACAAAAGCATTGGAATATTAATAAAGATAGACTTACAACGTTATAGATATTACATACAAAAAATATGATCGTATTTTTTATAGTAGTTCGTCTCATTGGCTTTACTGTCTCGAGAGGTCGGAATACATGGGCGGTCGCCGCTGTCATGCCGGTCTCAATTGTTATACTATCTCTTTCTAATTTCTGTATTATATTAATGTATACTAATTGTTTACTGTTTTAATTATATAAAAGTCCGTAAATACAATCGTTTTTAAGCGCGTACAAAGCTTCCAGTTATTGTAAGTTCATTCCGCTTGAAAAAAAAAGTGAATTAATGAACTTTTCCGCATATATGTTTTTGCTCATTGTTGTCTAAGTTATATAATATGTTCTAACATTCTCAAGAAACTAATAATCATAATATATATTAATATTTCTGTAATAATCTGTAGCTTTGTATAATATAATGTTTTTCTATATTTCTTGCTAGACTTTCTAACATCCAATATAAAGGACCGATGATCATGGATATGATTTTAAAATGTTTCTTTTTGTCTGTTTGTAATGAATTTTTGTACACGGGTAATTTGTGTAGTTCCTCAGTTATAAGCACATTGTCTATAAGAATTGTCAATAATACTTTTAGAATTTATAAAATATGAGTTAAAAAAAACACAGGACAAAGAAATTACTGCGTAAGAAATACATGCAGAGTCGCGGGCGGCAATATTTTTGTAAAGTATTGTATTTACGTACCACTAACAATTACGCCAGCGCACGCGGATAAAGCTTTTCGGGTGTGTTGGTTCTTCCGACTTACTTAACAAAAATCAATATTTAAGGCTAGCTGAGAGGTGTAGCCTAATTCTAGATTGCCTATACTATTCTACGTGAATTTGGAACCATACACAAGAACTTTTTTTTTGAATCCGTCCAATAGTTCCAGAGTTTAGCATGTTTAAACAAACAAACAAAAAAAACTCTTCCGCTTTATAATATCAGTATAGATTATTGTTTAATATTTTAAAAGTTTGTAATATTATTTTGTGTTCTTTGTTGATAAAGAATTTTTCGAGGAAAAAAAACAAGTATATTTCTAAGAAGTTAAATTATATTTTATTGATTATTATGTTCCAAACAACATCAACTATTTATGAACGGAATTCTTGGAATTACATTTTGTCGAACTAAGGAGTTATTTAATGACAATTACGTAGTTATGCGGGTAACAATTAATTGGCTTACATTTTGACAATAATTGATGACATAGTGATAGTATATACTACATATTTATGAGTTAATCAATTGTATATGTTGCTCGCATGTTTGTATACTTAATAAAAATGTTAGATTGTGTTTAGTACCTTTTGCTTACGGGATAAATAAAAAAAAAATTTTTAAGGGCCTAATTATTAAGTTTCATATTTAATTAATACAATGTAAAGATTACTGAATAACTCTATTTTCTTCAGTATTTGAATACGAGTCTGCCTAACTCAGCATAAGGATTTCTCAACGAAATAAATTATATACCTTTTCAGTATATATAAATTAATTTGTTTAAGAGAGGTAAGCCACTGAGAAATTTCTTTGGTGATTTCTTTATACTGGGGGTAATCCGACCGATCTTGCGGTGAATAGGATTTCCAGAGCTCCTTGGGGAGGCGGCAGTTCAAAGAGAGGTAGGGCACAGAGAAATTTCTCTTTTCTTAGGGCCTTACGACTGGTGAAATACCTCTGCCATTCAGAAGATCGCAGCAAAATAATCTTGTGTTGTGTTCCTGAGGTGTGTCGGCAACGCGCTAGTGATATCTATGGTATTACAAGCGTCCATAAGCTACGGTAGTCGTTTATCACCAGGCGGGCCGTATGGTTGTTTGTATAAAAACTCTAAAACACTTTTTGGTAAAAAAACATAAATAACAACATAGTAACTTCCAAGCGTAAACGAAATATTAATAAAACGTAGTTATATCGTTTATCATAGTAGTTACGTAACATGGGCAAACCCGCCACAAAGTAGACCGACGACCTGGTGAAGGTCACGGGAACTCACTGGATGTAAGCAACGCGGGACTGGTCGTTGTGGCGATATTTGGTAGAGGCCGATGTCCAGTAGTATACATCTTTCTATTGATATCATGATATCAGTTGAACCTATCTATACTATTTAGAATTAAGTTTTTATCACTTACCTACCTACGACGCCAGTGATCGTAACGTGAAGAGACGTAATAGCAGATTCACTTTCGTTGGATCGCGATCGCAGTTGTCGAAAGTGTGTGACCGTGACCTACACCAACACTATGTGGATGACGGAGGCGTCTCTGACGTAAAACTATCGCGCCCCGTCACTACGTCATATAATGAAAGTAAAAGTTTATTGAGTGAAAGAACCGATTCACCCAGTGTAACACTTCTGCAAATCAATGTACATTTAGGTAGATTTTTTTATATAATAAATTTTTTGAGAGGTTTTGTTTGAATGAAACTTTATGCGGATAGTCATTTAATTAAAAGACAGGTTATAAAACCGCTGCCATAGAGGAAAAATTAAATAACTACACTGTTATAGAAATTTACTTTATTGTTTTGGCATGAAGTCTACAGTACTATGCGTTTTTGGTCGTTATTTTGTCTGAAAAATATCAAATAAAGCGTAAAACTGCACCTAAATTTCAAAATGTCAGAAATTGAAATAATAATAATATCTGTCTTTCTTTTCTAATTATTTCACAACTAATCGTAACTTTTGAATGTGTAACACAGTGTTCTGTTTCAATAAACCTCTATCTTTATTTGTCGAGCAACATTATTTATCTGACTGAGCTAGCTTGACGAAAGTATCTTTTTTTAGACTTTTTCACATAAATGAGAATAGCCGAGTTATCAATAACAGATTGTAAAAGATAAACATTGTATAAATTTGGTTGTACGCAAAAACTTGCAACCGTTTTTGCCCAAAAAAAATCACTACATCAGCGATTTCCCGCAAATCTGATTTTGTTTTTGTTATTTATTTTATTCTCACAGTACGGCAGCGATATAAGTATAGTGAAAAATAATAACTATTGGATTTCACAAACCCGTAAGTCTTTATGATAGGTATTTGCCTTGAAATACCGGCGCAGGCTTTAAAGAAATAAAAAATAATTGCATAAAAACATCGTTCACCTAACAATAATTAATACAAATATTAGACAATTTTCTGTAAAACAGAAATATTTACAATAATTAGGCTTATTAATAATCAAGCTCATGTATATTTTAGTGATACAATATGCTGATTAAAATTAATTACTTTACTGAGTTACACCAAAGGAAATTAAAGGCTTTGTTCTAATAAAAAATACTTTCAAACTACTGTAAAGCCATTGAAAGGTCATCTAGTACAAATGCGATCAACATAAATGTAATTTTTACGTGCTGTATTTATTAAATTGCTTTAAATCATGCTAACTTATGTCATAATTCATAACTCCTGGAATTAACCAGCGCGGTTGCGGGCAGTTAATCTGTTGATCATCACGAGGTACAAGTTTTTGTTGTCCAAACCTTATGTATACAATAGAAAAGAGTACAAGGTCTATGTACTTGCATAATCAGGCGACATCGTAAAAGGCATGCTGATGGGCCGCGACCAGGTATAATGCGGCGTGAAGCCTCAAAGTCGGGGGTCACCACGTCGTACGCACATAGTGGACACGATCGTTGAGTCCTTGATAACATTGTTTCGAGTTTCACTGTAAATTAGCGATATATCTATACATCAATACGTGAAGAGAAAACTTTATTCCCCTTTTTAAGCATATTGCGCGCACCGAGGAGTTTGATATTTGGCATAGTTAAAGTTTATAGATAGAAGGAGTGTAGAAGTATATATTTGTATATAATATGTGTTACAAATACAACGCAACGATGGTTCAGTGGCAGCGTGTATGGACATCGCGTCGATGGACGTGAGTTCATTCCCTGCAATGAGCCTGAGCTTTCCGTGTAAGAAAATATCGGATAATATCGGGGTTTTCTAATGCCTGCCTGGCTAGCTACCACCCTCAAGTTGCAAGTCTGTCGCCAAACACCAACAAGTGTGTTCCGGCAGCTGCACTTGAGAGCCAGTCCTAGGCTTAGCATGTTTTGGCCTCAATTATACCTATACATATATAATTGTGTATTATATATATATATATATATATATATATATATTTTATAGTAGATTTTGTTAAACAAAGCATTTGTAAAATGTCGTGTTTATGCATATGACAAAAAGAAAGATTTTCAAAAATAATTTTAGACGAATTATGTATCATGTTTCTAGTTTGTCAATTAGTGAAATATTAAATAAATTAATCTTGTCTCGAACGATATAAGTGTTTCGAAAAACTATAATTATTATTTTTTTTTTTTATATGGTTACACCATTTCACTCACAGCCATTTAGTTCCAAACTAAGCAAAGTTGTAGTAAGGGAACTAAACAGCTGATATACTTACACATTTAGAGAAATTTAACATCCACACAAACGACTGACAATTATGCTAATTACACAAAAGTCAGGTATGTAATATGCAGGGATCAAAGCCACGATTTGTCGGCTTTACAGTAGGGAGTACCACTGGCCACAAGACCCGTCAAAATTGATCTTGAATCAATATTGGGACATCATATTCAATTGCTGTTTTCTTATAATCGTAGTATGTATAATGCTCTTAAAATACGTAATATAAGTTCGCAAGTTGAAAGTATGTTTAATGTTGATCATATTGGTTTAATGGTAAAAAGGCAAAAAATACAAACCTGGAAAAATAAATTCCATTTATTTAATTTTCCCTTGTTCAATGGTACAGCATATCAGTTCGAGTTCAACCATGAAAACCAGCCAATAAGCGGCGAAACTACAAGCAAGAAACCCTGAACAAAATATTAAGAACGTTACTACGAACTTTGTAACACAAGAACAAAATAAATATTACTAATATTTATTAGTATAAATATTGTGAACGACCTTTATTCATAATAATTGGAAACGCCAATCAGAAAACGTGACGTCATCGTACAATATTTGTATACACAGTCGAGTATTATTCTTATTAGATTATCTTGTAAAAAGTGTCCCTAAAAATATTACTAAGTTTAGAAATAGTGACTTCAAAATTATATAGGTACTGAAGAAATTCATAAGATTCAACTGTAATTTTAGTAAACTCAACTATGCACATAATGCCTTTAATCTTAGTTTTGTTTATTGAACGATGACGTCACGTGCGGTCTAATTAACATAATATTGCGATTTTCTGATATATTTTATTCTTTAAATTAAAAATATTCTAAAAGATGTGTAATAATAAAGAAATATTAATTCACGGATATTATTTTAAAACTTTATAAAGTATTAAAAACAACTTTTCTAAAGTTTCTACTCTCGGATTTTATGACCAAAAGTGAAATACTATTATATACTAAATTACTACAAAGGCAAGTGAAGATTGAAGTTTGTAATTTAGTCGTATGGACAGGGTGGTGAAACATAACGAAAGGGGATATAACTAAATTGTTGCATAAAACTTAGCGAAACTTATAAGATCACGTATCCATAAAAAAGTAACTGCATAGTTTTCGTTTTCATTTAAAAAGAAACGAAGTATCATACTGTATGTTTCCTATATTTATTCTAATTGGTTGATTGTGATGATTATTAGATACTTAATATTGTAATTTGCTGGGTGGTAGGGCCCAAAAATTGTGTCTGACTGGATCGGGATCGCCATACACTGGGCGTAACGGCCACTATAGTGGCTGGCTTAGGTGTGTCCCATTCCAGGATCAGCTGGTGTATGTATCCAATATCAAGGTATAGTTCCACTTCCACGCACATGACGATAGTAATATATAACAGTGACTCTCTTTTATTTGTCGCGTTTCGGGATCTACCAGTGTATATTCAGTGCTAAGAGGCTTGCAGTCCGGCATGACAGCGACCTTCTTCAATGGATAGCCGATTTCTGGGTAGTTATCATTGTATATGGATCGTACTGTGCTTATCATCAGGCACAGTGGCGTCATATTGCAGTTCTAAGGACGCGCTTGAATTTTAGGTATAGAGTTCTACTACTCCCTACTACACGTGCACAGCTCACGCACACAGCGACGTTAAATACTAGTAAACGGGGAAATTATAACGCGAGTGGAACAACGTGATACTTTAATAATAAAACTGCTCCTATAATAATAAAATATGTTTCAACTATTTTAACGTTCTAAGTTTATTTTAGACTAGATTTCCCGCGGTTTCGCTCTCATGGATAGATTTTTTTTAGGTAATTTTTTTTTTAAAATAGCTCCCAGCTTGCAACGTCCACCCCGAATTATAGTTGTCTCGTTAATTGAAGCATTAATTCACTATTTGCAGCGTTAATTTATATTGTCCATTTTCGTGAGAAACGTTTGGCTGCTACAACCGCGCACACGATACGATGCTCCCGCGCCTAAACCGGTTTCAGCTTACAGTGCAATTTTATTTATGGCACATTGCATGGTACACGATAGTTTTATGATTTTATTTTGTAATTTATTAAGTTCAAAAATCACAAACAGATGAGATGTGCTTTTATGTCAAAATGTGTTTTTCTTTATTTGACTGATTGTTTAAAGTGAATTGTATATATTTATCAAAAGAATAAATTATTTTTTGGTATTGTTGTCTTAACATGGATGGTCGATGGAACCCAAGTTCTCGAGTGGCGACCGCATACCGGTAGACGTAGCGTGAACAGACTCGCTGCCAGGTGAACCGATTACCTGGTGAAGGTTGAGGGGGCCGCTGAATGCGAGCAGCGTAGGACCGGTCTTTGTGGCGGTTTTTGGAGGAGGCCTATGTCCAACAGTGGACGTCTTTCCGCTGAAATGAAGTTCGTGTTCAAGTGAAACGCACGAGTCAAGGTTTCAACCCAATCTCAATCAGATAAACAATACGCCAACACATAGAAAACATACACGTAGACATTCATTTTTATATATTTTTAGAACAGAAAATGCTTAGCTCCATAAAATAGTGTAAAAATCCTTCAACTAACGGTCCTGAAAACTATATTCAAAATGTAATATGAAATATGTTCATTTGTAGAAATGACTTACCCACCACCTATTTATTGTAAGTTGATGGTGCTATGTAAGGAAATTTCACACAAGTGCTAACAACAACTGAAAATAAAGTTTCAACACGAGTCGTTTCAACAAATGAGTGTTATTTCACATAGTTCGACTGTTAAAAAAGCATCCGGGTACAGAAAAAAGTAATATTTTTGTCAGTCTGATCCAGGTTGAGGTAGCCAAGTAAAATAAAAAATCAATTTATTTCACAAATCTTTTTAATAAGCTTTCGAAATAATGTTACAGGCAAAAATGTATCTAATTTAAATGTTTTTGCAACGACTGCATAATTTAAGTGCACTAATAAAATATTGTCATAAAAGTCACTTGATGCATTTACATTCTTTTAAAATCTTATCTGAGCGACTGATGCATTTAACCACTATCCATTACGATGGTGTCAAGGATCTATGATCAGTGTTTTAGAAAATATTTCGTAACGTGAGTACTCACAAATGCAATTTATAGTGCCTACACTTTAATTACTATCATTCGAATTTAGAGAACGTCTCTTTGTGTATCAATCAATTGCACACAAAATGTGCTTGGTATTTTTTAATACTTCAACAGCTGATTGCTTCTATACAAATAACTAACAATTACTCAAGTCTTGATAAGTTAATCATCTTTATTAGAGTTTTTATATGATGCTAGTAATAATTAAAAGCCTTGATGTTTTATTAGGATAAAAACTTAAAAAAATTCTTTGAGAAATAAGAAATTATTCGTCGTTGTTTAGTTGTCTGTTGTTTTGTAAAATCATTTGTACACTATTGATTACATATGTCGTTCATTAAATTTCACATTTCTTTAATAGTATAGAACAACTTTTGCACCAAATCTCGGCACAATTAAATACAACTTTTGTTAATTAACATTTTTACCCTTTTAAACAAATCGGTTATATATAATTATAGTATGGTAAAAATCAGTTTATATATAAATTTCAAAATAATATTCGACTCCATATAAGATTTATCAAAATTCAAGATTTAATGTGATATTTTTAAATGATCTGTATTTATTCCTTTTAGATATTTCTAATGTGGATTAAATTAGTGTATTTTATCAAATTTGAGATCATAATGAAGAAAATTGAAACATTTGGATCTCCAGTGATGTTATTTTGATAAGAATTTAAGCAAAATTATTTAAATAGTAAAGAACCATTTAGATTTTTACTTAAAATGTGTTTTACACTAGATTCTTATGTGTACTTTTTAATGGAACCACGTAATTTTGAGACAAATTTATTTTGTGCTTACAAAAATGTACGTCGTAGGTACATACTATGAACAAATAAGTATATAAAAGTTTGTTATATGATTTGTATAGGATGTAATTTTTTATTTTAGATTTTTGTTGTCCAATGAATTTGTAATCTTAAAACGCTCTACACATCGAATCCGCTGACACACCGAAACATTTTGGCGGGTTATTCGGCAATTTCACTTCGTTGCAAGTCAGAAAACTTTGTCGTTGCCACGATATGAGCAACTTTGTCTCGGCTCTTTGTGACTAACGAGTGTGGAGATACAATGAATTTCGCCGTCAACTGAGTGCGTACACAAGCAGCCGCGTGGTTACATGCCGACTAACACGCCAACAACAAACCTACCAACATGTGTTGGCGGGTTTGGTATGTACAGCGCTTGATCGTGGGTTATTAAAATTATTATTAGCTAGGAGTATAAAGTTCATAACACACTTTGAACTATACTCCAAAAACCGTGCAAAGTTCTCTTTGAAGTATGGGTTTTTCATACTTATAACTTATCGACCAACCAAGTTCCGAAATTGGAGAGATTTAGATCATTCTTGTTTGTTTTACGCCTTAGATATATCTTCATAAACAAAAAATCTCTAGTCCAAGCAAGCGGAGCCACGTGTATAGCTAGTAAATAATACTTAGAATAAACGTTTAAGGCAACAATTGACGAATATTCAAATATTGATTTAAAGCTGAAATAAATATAGCGGAACGATGTTTGTAATGGAATTTATTTTTTACAACAAACATCCTACAGTGGCTTTTCGGTTGACCCCGATATTTTCTTGGTTATTTTTCTAATGCAGTGTAATGGGACTAAATCATGAAAGTTCAGGGCATATTATGACAAGTTCTTTGTAGCATGCATCTCCGATCGCGTGAACTACAGAATGTTTGAATGTTCGAGTAGACGCGCGAATCGTTCTGCCTCCGCTCCCAACCACGGCGATCGCCCGCCGGTGTTTGTAAAGACAAAAATGCTTATTGTGGACGATCCTTAGAAGATAGACATATACTTTCTGTGATTTTTTCGTAGGTCCTTTTTAGATCTACAATTTACTCAGCGTAATTCCCAAAAGAGTCTTCATTCCGAATCGATTCACCATTACCTTCTCTGCTTATTTCGTGTATTACTTTATCTAACAAAATATATCCTATAACCTGACCAGAAAACCTAGCTATGAATTAAAGGAAAAATTATGTAAATCCGATAAGTGGTTTTCGCGTGACAAGAACATAAACGGACATACAGACAGAGAGTCGTTGAGCTTTATAACATGTATAGATGTCCATGTCACTTTTAAGAAAAAATCGAGGTATTCAATAGAATAACTCTCGGTATGTTTTGAGTTGGACACTAGTCGTCATGAATATGTGATGTTATAATAATAAAGAACTTATAATCCGACGCAGTTGAGATTCCTTTAACTTTATAAAATTTAGACTGCGTAGTTTCCTCAGAGCAATAAGCTAATAAGTAATTTCATTTATTATATAGTAATTCCAAATATAATTTAAGGTAGGGTCTCAGCGCTGCTTGCACATTGCGCCACCAAAGTTTTGTAATGTAATGAATAGGATTTGACATAGTGAAACAAATTATTTATTATTCATATAATTTTGTGAAACTATAGGACTGTTATTTGTACCTTTAATTTACAATACGGTATTTCATTATCACATAAATTATCTCGTTCAATATATGATGGACTAGCAAAACGTAGCTGTCAGCTGTCATTTAGCACGTACTCTTTAAGTATTGGATTGGAGCGCCAGGGTGTCCGCTACAAGTATTATTCTGCGGGCAAGTATAGTTTCGCTACTGTGCATAACAAATTAATAAGATTTGGTGGAAAAGTGAATTTGTGTCGGTGGATCATCAGCAGCTGGTGGAGTAGTATAAGATGCATTGTATTTACTACAGTCCTATTCGAGCGATTGAACATCGTACGATTGTATCGTCTGTATTACCTACAGTAACCGATAGACACCAGATACTTTTGTTCAGTGCGAAGGAACTGCTAGTAGTTGTGGTAGTTATGAACGTTATAATATAGATCTTACAAGTCGTAGAATCTGTGTAAATTTTGAATCTGAAGACGTTATTCCCATACAAATATCTACTGAAGTGATTTTATTTTTATGTTTTGGCCTGAAAGGTGCGGTTGCGATATGGGTAGTGATCGCAGGTAGTGGGATCGATAGACATGGGTTTAAATTATACAATAAACCTGAACTTTTGATAAAGGAGAAGCTACCGGGTCTGTGCGTTTCACAAATTTGACATTATGGTATTAAAACGTCCTCTCTGGAATCAGTGAGTTTAATTGCAAACATTACAGAAGGGACCACTTAAAATCAGGAAACATACGTTTGATACTTTCCTATAAAAGTCAGTCACTATTAAAAATTGTATAAATAAGTAACATAGGAATTATAAATTTATATCGTAGACTGTTAATAATTTTATATTGTTCCAAATAAACCATTAAATTTACGTAGGCCATGTCAAAAATACATAGAAATATATGAGCTTTCATGTGTATATTTGTAACCAAAAAAGAGTACACATTATCTTTAATAATACTACATTAAAGTATGTGTTGATCATTTTTGTAAGAAATAAACTTTGAACTTATTGTTCTTCCTATTTTTCATTATTTGTTACTTGTTATAATTTTTATTAAGAAATGATTGTCTGTTTTTCTGTAACCAGAAGCCACACACATTTGTATAAGTACGAGTATATAATTTTATTATATGAAAGTCGGTGTGACAGCGACGATTAGAGGTAGATTCTCGATCTGATCGTGGTCGCCGTTGGTTATGATTTATCCTCTGCCTAACATCAGGTGCTGTAACGTACTCCCAAAAATTATATATTATAATTAACATTTAAAAAATTCAGTATAATTTATTTATATGTCACTTATTTCTGTGTAATAAATCTTGACATTGAACTTACAATAACAATGAGGCAATGAGCTTTGTTGATTGCGTCATGCAGTCTTTCTGGATATGGTATACTGAATCCACATAAGGTAAATTAAATATGTCTGAGATAAATACTATTATATCTTTACGTTGATAATTTCAAGTTATTCCGTTTGGCATTTTTTTATTTAGTGTCTTTGATACTTATGACAAAATGTTGGATAGTAGTAGTTTCAAAATTACCTTGTTCTGTATTATATTTTTTTATTATTGTTTCTATTAACTGCTTTTCTATAAACTACTAAGGTGCTAGACAAGCGTACGGCCTGCCAGATAGCAAACGGCCACCGTAGCCTATGGACGCTTATAATACCATAAGTATCAACTAGCGCGTTGCCGACCTTGAACCCCTCTACTCCAATGAGCTCTGGAAATTCTACTCACGACAGGAACACGATACAAGGTTATTTGGCTGCGATCTTCTGTAGGGTACTCTACCAGTCGGGCTACCCCAAGTAATGAAAAATTTCTCTGTGCCCTACCTCTTGTGTGTTCCTTTTGATCTATATCTATACATATTATGAAACTCAACGTCTCTCTGTCTGTCTGTCCATTTATTGTTCTGTACAGCTAGTATAATAAAATTGAAGTGTCCGATTGTAATGTAAAAATAGCAGGTTTTTACTAAATGTATATGAAAAAGTATACACGATACCTTTAAAAAAACCCATTTTTAAAGTTTTAATTAAATCTCCAAAACGGTTGGAGGTTTTTACTAAATGTATATGAAAAAGTATACACGATACCTTTAAAAAAACCCATTTTTAAAGTTTTAATTAAATCTCCAAAACGGTTGGAGGTTTTTACTAAATGTATATGAAAAAGTATACACGATACCTTTAAAAAAACCCATTTTTAAAGTTTTAATTAAATCTCCAAAACGGTTGGACCGAGTTTGACGGGACATTCACTGGCAGATAGCTGATGTTATAAGGCATAATTTATGCTACTTTTATTTTAGTAAAATAATTAGGGTTCCACTCAAAAAAAAAACATTTTTAATTCCACGCGAGCGGAACCACGGGCACAGCTAGTGTTAAATAATATTCTACCTACTTAAATATAATTTTCAGTTGTGCAACGAAGAACGTGAGTTCAAATCATACAAATAGACAGAGGATTCTGTTCTGGAAAATATCGTAATAAAACAGTGCTATACACGCCTAGCTGCCATAATCCACAGTTGGAATTCTGTCGTGTAGTTTTCACCAAGTGTACCGACAGCCGGATAGAGACATGCTTAGGGGTCAGCCTCTTATTAATAATGTGTTTCGGCTGCATCATCTCTTTAATGCGTGAATATAGTTAAAAGTTTTTACATAGAAAAGTACGTTTATTCAAAATCAAAAATACTTTTGGGCCTACAATTTTGGGCCTGTGAAGGCACTTATGAACAAATATCCCAGTCATCAAGAAAAACCGGCAAGAAACTCTATTGGGCTTATCTTTTTCTTTATTTCTTTAGCGTGTTCTTATTCAATAATATTATATAATACATATACAATATGCAATTAATTAATTTTCATTTTAAATGCGTGTAAAAATTACACGCACAAGCCTTTTTTAATATACTTAGTAGTTTTTTGATTATCATTGTAATAAAGACAACAATACTATGTATATGTATTAAGTCTATTATTTATCATTAGATATCTACGCCAGTTGCAAAAACATACACAAAATAATGATCTTAAAATATAGAGTATCATCTCAAGACCGTGTATATCCATGCACACTCACCATCCCGCGTCCCGCAAATCATCAGGAGTGTCGCGCTTACAGCGGTCGGCCTATAGTCGGTCGGCATATATATATTATACATCCTGCATACGTGACATCTTGGCACAAATGCGAAATTATTATGATACTATCTGGCTGAGCTCCCTACGCTGTTTTTTTTTTTCCTGAAAACTTTTCAAGGATAATTGTGAACAAAGCAAAATAATAATTACGCATATCCATCCTTTAAATTGTGAGTTATTGTCTTGAGTTCAAATAAAAACCCGATAGAAAAAAGGACAATCAATTTTCCTAATTTGAAAAAAATTCGGGAATCATCCAAGTTTTTTTTTTCCGTAAAAACCTTTTCGCTATATTACTAATAATATAAAAAAACAATTAGCCAAATTGGTACAACCATTCTCAAGAGATGCACTTATCAACGAACAGCACTACATTTTTAGGGTTCCGAAGTTAAAAGGAACCGTTATAGTTTCAGTACGTCCGTCTGTCTGTCTGTTGTGGCTTAGCTCAGAGATTCATAGTACTAGAAAACTATAATTTGCTATGGGTATACATATTAATCATGCCGACAAAGTGGTAAAATGAAATATTAAAAACATTTTTAGTGTACCTCCCCTACACGTAAAGTGGGAATGATATTTTTTTCATCTATCACATCATGATGGGTGTTGGATAGATCATTCAAAAATGTTGTGGGTCTGTAATAATCATTTTTTTATTCAAGGATCCGTTTGCGAAATATTAAGCTTTAAGGTGCTAATTTATGTTCGATTCAAATGCCCCCCCCCCCCCCGCCAGCTAAATGGTTCCTTTTGAAGATTTGAAAAAATCATGATAGTAGTATATATAATGAAGTTAAAAGAAAAACTATCAGAGCTAAGTAGGCTTTACAAATTAACGAGTAATAATCAATCACATTATAAAATTTATATGGAGAAGTAATTTCATACAAATTCCATTGAAAATTACTTAAAGACCCTTCTCTAACGGAAGATTCATGTTACACCGGGCCGGGCTACAAATTAACGAGTAATAATCAATCACATTATAAAATTAATGTGGAGAAGTAATTTCATACAAATTCCATTGAAAATTACTTAAAGACCCTTCTCTAACGGAAGAATCATGTTACACCGGGCCGGGCACCGGTCGAGATACGGTTAAACATCTATAATATAATTTTGTATGAAGTAATTCATGCTACACCTGACTGGGGTCAGGCCGGATCCGTGCTACCGTGCCCTGCCGGGGTACGGATCCGGCCCGGTGAGACATGAATTACTTCATACAAAAGTATACTATAAATGCTTGACCGTGTCCCGGTCGGTGTCCAGCTTGGTTCCGATCCGGTGTAACATAAGCATCCTTAGGTCTGCATATTGTGACGGCAACTACAAAACCCTACACTGCACATGGCCGGATACGCGCTTGGCAAATTTATTATTTATATATATGAATAAAATTGTACCGGCTAATTCTCTTGTATATCGAACAAAACGAAGTATATAGTATCTTACAATATAATTTTATCGATATATGATTTGAAATCATTAGAAACAGATTGCTATGAGAATTGCAATGTGTATGTATGAATGAGCCACGTCTACGGCGAAGGTATTCTTAAATTCAAGGCGAATCTGATATCGTACTCTTCAAGATTAACCTACTTTCAAAGCAATATCATATTAAAGTCAGAATTTATTGGTCTGTGTAGCGGTTAAATGACAAAATTAAATTTTGATTAAGGCGAAGGCACGCCAAACTCGTAGTTTTTGAATTACTGTGAAAATTTTGTATCGCAACTATATTTTTCTTGTTAACTCTTTATTTATTCGCATGTTTATGTTGTTTATTCCATGTTTATCTTTTTTGTGGCCATTTAAAACTCATTAAAATGGGCCATGTCTGCATTTTATTTATAACAAAAATAATAAAAAAAAGTCAATATTATTATTATAAAGAAGTAATGTTTGTACTTTTGTAGGAGGTTAATGTCTAGGAACTCATGACCCAATTCAAAAAATATTTTACTTAAAAATCATTATTACAGGAACATACATCCTATCTACTTAGATATCTTTTTTATTCTTATTAAGTTTTATATTGTAATTAACGCTGAAGAATTTAGAAGTAGTTGCAATTTATATATATAACTTTATATGACCCTTAGTGATCTATATGATGATCATGATGTTAACTTCGTTTAATAAACACTTCATGTGCCAACCCAAGTTCTATCTATACATACTATGTATAAATGTTCAGTCACGACGATCCTACAGAAATTCAAGTGTAAAAAGTATACATTCCTATGTACATATAAATTAATATAATGAAGCTAACGGGTTTTTTTATTTGTTTAAACGCTATGTTCTCTGGAACAAACATCGCAAGGAAACCATAGCATGGTGGTAGGGCATTTTCTACTGCCCGCCTGGTTAGCTACTACCCTCAAGTGAAAATCTGTCGCCAAGCACCAATAGGTGTGTTCCGGCAGATGCATTTGAGAGCCAGTTTTCACTAGGTTTAGCGTGTTATCATCTTGGGCCACATCGTCAGTTAACATCAGTTGATATTGTGGCCACTAAGCCAGACCTACAACGATATAAAAAAAAAGAACTACCAGTCCGACTCGTTTTTTTTTATATGATAGCCAGTTTTATGTTTATAGGTTATATAACTTCACGCTACGGCCCTAAGGAGCGGAGCAGTAACTTCGAACGTCAAACATTCTGGCAAGGTGTAAGGAAGTACAGGAAGTGGAACAACCAAGGCTACACGGGCTCGTTGGCAGCGTGGCGAGTTTGTCGAGTCTATTTAACACGAGTGAAACCGTGGGGCACATCAATTAATAAATATACCTATATATGTAATATTATTAATGATTATATATAATTATGAAGCTTGAATTTAAAGTGTAATAACATGTATTTAAATTGACATCAATTAGTTCACGAAATTTATAAAATATTTACATACTTGTCACAATCAGATATGGGTAGTCGAGTGCTATGTATTAATTAGTCGACATAGGCTGTATTTGGTGTTATGATATTATCATGAAAATTTATATCGGTAGGTTTATTTGGTGGCTTTGGAATTGGATATATTTTTGCAGAACCATACGCAGTTATAAATAACATATTTTATATCAGGCAAATTATAATAATTATTTTATTTTACATAAATTATTTATCCTTTCCAGCCTGCTCTAATTTTAGTACCTCTGCTCATTAATCCAAAATAACAGTGAAATTGACCAGGACTTGCAGAATAGTATAAGTGTAGGAGTATGCTTGAAATGGCAACCGGTTTCGGGGATATCATATGTGATCCACGAATGCTCTTGAAACATAAGGGACAAGTGTGTAAAACCATTACAAGACCTGTCATGATATATGGACTATATGGTTGCTGGGCAAATAAAGAGACGGATGAAAGAAGATTACATGTGACGGACATGTGATGTTAAGAAAGTATGTTTGCACCAGTGTTAGAGAAGTCAAGGAATAATAGGCTAGCGTTGTATGAGTATATCATTAACAGGGATAAAAGTCATATAACTAGAAGAATGCTATAGGTCGACCGTTGTAAGTGCGATTCTCCTGATGGTTTGCGGGACGCGGGGTGGCGGGTGTGCACGGATATACGCGGTATTCAGATTATACTCTATATCTTAAGATCAACAGTTTATGCATGTTATTGCAACTGGGACAGATATGTTATGATAAGCACGAGTAATGCATTTAGTACACATAATATTGTTGTAAAATAGTAATAAAAAAACTACTATATTGAAAGAAAATTGTGCGTGTAACCTTTAAACTCAGTTGAAGTGAAACTTCTATGAATTATTAGTATATATTGACAATATAATTGAATAAAAGCGTGTTAAAACATTATTTTTGATTGACTGTACAGTTTTAAAACGTAGTATTCGCAATTCCATCTTGGTAAAATAATGTAATGTGTAGTATTCACAAAAATAAAACCTCGTAGGCCCGTACGTCAAACGTCTATTGCTGCCGGTGGCCGGCAGCAGACTAGCTCATTGTTCGGTTTTGTTCCCCTCCCGCGTTCCGCAAACCATTAGAAGGGTGAAGGTAGACGTATATGGAAGTAGAGGAAGACCGAAGAAGAAATCTTATTTACTTCTATTTTTTAAATGAATGGATTGTGTGAGCTATGATGATATGCGTATAATATGTATAAACAGTACTGAAAATACAGTTCAGAATAAACAGTTAAAAAAGGAAAGTTGAAATGGAAAGCATGTTGTGCCAACCCTACTTAGGTGGGATAAGGGTAAGAAGAAGAAATTATAGCAAAAGTGAAAATTTAAGAAATATTATATAATGTTACATAAATCAGTTGTGTAACAAACAGTAATGAGAAAATTATGTTCAAATAATTATGTCGAGTAGTCAGTTGATTGAATAAACGAAAAATCTCATTAGAGTTTAACAAGAATTATAGGTGTTAGACTAAGTGATTTATTACTGATATTAATAAGGATTCCAGTTATAGTTACGTATGAATATATAGTTGTCATCAGAAATATCTTATATATATGGTCACATAATGTTTAATTGGCACCGAGGCTGTATGAAAATGTGCTCAAATGTTTGCTTTGCTATGTTAGGTAAGGATTGTTAGAGTATGGGGATTCATTATGTGGGATAATTACTTAACGATTAAATAGTGTGAAAACAATTACATAGGATATTTTGAACAACTTAGTGATATGGACGAAGGGTCGGCCGTACCAGCAGAGGATGCGTAATTTAATTATTTACGCACTTTTTTATCAAGTACAAATGCATGTTGGCGGCTCTAATGTAATGTAAGTATTGTGCTGTCTTTTTACTGACTTCATACCTTTTTCGTACCTTGAAGTTATGGAACCAGCCAATATATTCCCTCTTTTCTATGCAATCGGGACATTCAAGCGAAACCTGAAGGAGCATGTAGGCAGGTCATTTGCGACCGGCGAAAGTTGAAATCTTGTTGGTCGTCATTGTTTTCAGCTTGTACTGATTTGTAGTGCTATCATTTTGCCGTGCCACTATATAAAGATTATATTGTATTTAATGATGAGTATAATTAATGAATGAAATAAAACCGTCAACCTTCGAGACATAAATAAGTATTCGTAAACTGTAGCCTTAATCAAACTGGCCTTTAATTAAAGAATGGGAACGTTGTAGCCATTTTTAAGCATATGGCGCGCAGGGAGGAGTGTAAAATTTTGTATAGTTCAAGTTTATATGGCGAATGTGTTACAAATACATCAAATAAAATAAAACATTCGTGTTTACGTTCATACTGAAAATGTCAAACCCTGTTAAACTCATAAGTCTGTGGTTAAACTGTCCCACGAGTAGAAATTGTCGTTAAATAATTTTCAAATGTGGCCAACAAATAATTACTGACAGGTTTACTGTACGAGTTTAGTGCTATGAATTATTTTTCCTATAATCTTAGACAAAAGAACTTCAATAACGTTTAAATTGAATTAATTACAGTCACATTTCGACCATTGGACGACCACAAGTATACAACGAATTTAATGAATAATAAAAGTACAAATTACGAGATATCCCTAGAGTTTCGTCATCGTGAGGAAACCATAGCGTGATGGTAGGGCTTTTCCTAATGCCCGCCTGGCTAGCTACCACCTTCAAGTTGAAAATATGTGATCAAGCACCAATAGATGTGTTTCGGCAGCTGCACTTGTGAGCCAGTCTTCCACTAGGTTTAGCGTGTTATCATCTTGGGTCACATCGTCACTTAACATCAGGTGAGATTGTGGCCAGAACGCCAAAACTATAAAGAAAAAAAGTTAAGATTTATGGTCTGTCCTTTTATGGTTTACTTATAATTATATATAATTGAATCAAAGTGAAAATATATAATATTATTAACGTGATTCTAGCCTTTTGTTTTTCCTATTCTCTAATCGATGTTTGTTTCTGCAAATAAATTAATATTAAAATTTAGTTATTCATAATGTGTTATACATATATTATGATGTTACATAAGTGTTTTCAATTATACTGTTATATTATATTTGCATGATGTGATGATCTAGTGTACTTAACCTCATATCTGAAATATTTCTTATTATTTTGACAAAGTTTTTTGCACTACTGTAGACAGCCCTTGAAATAAATATCTAAATAAATACGTAATATTGTCGAAAGTATTGATAAACCCGATCGAGTTTTTGCCGGCTCGTTTTGATGACTGGGATGTTTTTCGAATCGGTAGTATTGTTTTACCTTCTTAGACCCCTTATTGAATAAAGTATTTTATTTATTTCATTTTAAAGTTTGTAACATACCAGGTGTCATCTTCTTTAATATGAATTTATTATTTGTTATTAATATTTGATTAATATTCCTGTATTGTGATGCTTTGTATTTATTTTGTATTGTGTGAATATTGTGAACGCATGTAAAATATGAGAACCGCATATCATAATTAGATTATGAATTAATTAGAAAAGTGGTCGATGCATAATACCTATTCTCATTGTGGGCGCTGCCTATGTAAATTAATAAACATCTCTTAAAAGTTCTTAACTATGGACTTGTATTATAAGGATACCTAGCTTGTTATTAAATGTAAGACCCGTTTGATCTATGTAAGCAATACTGCACATCGGCTACAATTTTCTCATAAAATAAATTACATACTAAAGATATTTCTCAAGAATAGGCTTTAATGATATAACTTTAACGACTACGTTACTAGTCGGTGCCTATTTTAAAATCAAGTTTATAATAGTATGAAGATAGGAGATATAAATATTATTTTGTTTAAACCTAGGCTACAAAAAAAAACAACATCAAAATAAAGGATTAATATAAGTAAGAAGAAATCAAATGTAATGTGAAGGTAATTCCAACAAAAGTATTTGAAAATATAATAAATGTAAATTTTATTATATAGGTATTTATTATTGATGTCGTAGAGCGCCATCTATTAGCACAGTATTAACACTACTTTCTAGTTGACGTTACACCTCTACTAAAAGTTTCTTCTATTTCAAAGGCAACAGACTAGTTCTGTTTTATTACCATGCGTAAGCGCACGATTCACTAGTTAAGTGTTCTCAAGTTGTTTTATTAATTCGGCATAGTAATTGTAGGTGGCGTTGTATTATTATAATTTAATATATTATAAGGATATTACTGTTGTCAATGAATATTGAAATCCGTATATGAATTAATATTTACATAATATAGGTTAGCAGTAATGTTCTCTTTTGTAACAAATGTTGCTGTTTACGAATTAAAAGCATAATTGATATATTTATCGAGTCATTATTTGTGTTAAATACGTAATAATATAACGTACTCGTAAATATAGCAATGAATGCTAAGGTTTTCGTCTACCTCTGTGTTATAAAAAGTTGAATCACAATCGTTCTCAAACCATCATTGCTTTAATTAATACCAAACTATTTTATTTTTTGACAGATATCTCACTCCAAATTTATATTTGTTTTGTACATTGTGGTAAAATATTGTTATTTTAAAATGAATATTTTAGTATCGTACGTATTCTATGAGTTACGTGGCCTGCCGGGCCACTGCAGCTTAAGTCTGTTGGTGTCTATGTTGGTCTATGTGAGTCTATGTTGGTGATTTTGGTTCTCCTACTGATCTCCTCATTTCTGATTCGCTCACGCAGAGAAATACCGAGCATAGCCCTCTCGGATGGGCGATGGACCAAAGATTTCTCTAGTGGTGGCCTCGTACCGGAAGACGCAGTGTAGGCACACCCGTCACAAGGTGGTCCGACTATATCAGGTAAAGGTTGTGGGAAGCCGCTGGATGCGAGCAGTACTAACCGATCGCTGTGGCGACTTTTTGGGAAGCCTTTGTCCAGCAGAGGACGCCTTTTGGCTGAAATGACGATTATGATAATGATATGTATTAATATCTATAAAGCTGTATAAATTTGGAATATTCCAAGCAATACGGAAGCAACAAATGTTACAGTGACAAACATCGCCTCTATTCTTTATGTTCGCCATTCAGAACAAGAATATGGTATGATGTTTATTCTCAAGGTTTTATCGGTGATTCATGTTGTTTCTAATTATCATATCGCCAAGGTTATTTTTGGGTCTGCTCTCCGTGTGAACCGGGCCAAAAAACGCATGCTCCACTTTTAGCTTCATAGCGCCGAAAGGTTACTTACACATGTAAGAAACAAGATATTTTCTTTGTTTTTTTTTTACTTATTATGTTTAATAGTACGCAACATAAAATATGATATAATTATTCTAGATTATAATATAAAGCTACGATTGAGTTAACATGTTATAATCTGATCATCTGCATTATATTCGTCTCGTTACATGAAAAAATTAAGAATGAAAGTACGTCATAGTTTTTAATAAAATCATTTATTATGAATATTATATGTATTATAATATGGTATTAAAAGTATTATTTGTTATTGTTTCATTTTAAATAAAAGTAATTTGTTACTTCTCTGATACAAGATTAATCTCGAAAATGTAAGGATAAAATACTGTACGAAGTAATTATGTCTGCAAAAAAACAATCTCGTTAAATGGCATACGATAAAGAGTGTGAAAAAATGTGAAGGAATTTTTCGGAATACGCGTACATTTACTAATTTGGTAACATTGGGTAACACTATCGTCTGACGGTAAAGGAAAACATTATGAGTAAAACTGGACGTCTGAGAAATATTCTTGTAGTACCACCCGTATGTGAAACAAAAAATATATAATCGTGGATTTTCTCGACATTTGAAGTTGTCATAGTCTGACGTGGTGACTAAGCCCATGCCTTCCCTTTGAATGATGCCTCGTTGCCCAGCTGTGGGACATATACAAGCTTTTTTTAACGTCCCTGATTGTTTTCCACATTTTATTGTTATAAAAAATATTTTTATATGTTTACATTAAAAAACTTTACTTTGGTTTATATTTTGCGACTTCTTAAAGGGAATGCACGTTTTTACAAAGAACTGAACATGAACAAACACAATCGTAATTACTAAGTTACAATGAAAACATAAACATAATAGACTCGATTGTGTCTCAACGTAAACAATTCAAAATAATATTGTCATAACGTAGACCTATTAGCGTTACACAATAAACCACATATAAAGTTTTAATATCTATGAATCTATAAGGTAGTTCAGTAAACAAGTAATAAAGAAAAAATAAAAAATCTTACAACAATA
The DNA here is from genome assembly GCA_947532125.1 of Saturnia pavonia. NCBI lineage: Eukaryota > Metazoa > Arthropoda > Insecta > Lepidoptera > Saturniidae > Saturnia > Saturnia pavonia. The sequence continues at coordinate 6,438,347 of OX383901.1, forward strand.
TTTACTTAATACGTTTAATTTCATTTATAAATATTAGTTCACCAAATAATTATAATGCACAATCCTAAGGAATTATAGTAAAATCCAAGTATAACGGCCACCACTGAGAGGCTGGAGATAATAGAGGAGGAAGATGGAAATAAGAAGATGCCACTGGCAACTTCGTTTATAGGACTCGATATTATGGGAAAGGAAGGAACAAACTGGCGTGGAGGTGATACAGCATCACGGCACGGTGAAGGTAAGAGAGTCGGTATTTTTTATATGCCATGGTGATACAGTGCAATTATGATTCCGCACAACCGTTTAGTTCGTTCTATTTCGGAAGGAAGCGGATGTGATTTAACGACTCCTTAGAAGAGTCACCGTAATATGGAAGGTTGAGCAAATTCACCAGGCAATTTATCTACACAACTGGAGAACTTCTATACACTTGGTGATAACTGTACCATTCACAATGTTATATGGCATTTTGTCCCAGGTATCTAAGTGTATTTTGCAAAATCTTCCAAAAAAAACTGCTTCATATACAACCGAAGTTGAACCTCATAAACCAGGTAAAAATTGAATATGCAATTTCGAAAAGGGCACATCTCTGAAAATGTAAAATGTTCAGGAAATGAAAAAAACTGATTATTTTCTAAAGCAGTGTAAAAAATTGCATATTCAATTTTATTGAGTTAGGTATATTTAATATAATGCTCTAAATTTCTACTTATTTGAGCCCATATTTTTTATTTTAAATATATACCATTGTTTTTATATGGCTTTAAAAGAAACGCTCGAGTGATACTGCCGGAAATATAAAACAGATTTTAATAATTATATGTAAAACCATTTTATTCACAAATGCTTATAACCAAGCAATATAAAACTAACTACAATTCTTACTACGAGAATAACCTTGTTGACACAGTACGTGGTCAGTAGACACCTTGCCAGTTTCCTTGGCCAACAGCACGTTCCAACGCTGTACATATTTTTTTACTGGAATCTTGAGTTTTCGTAATCACCGCTATTTTTCAATGCTTAATGAAGCGCGTAGCGTTTTGTACGGTACTCAATGTTATTCAATAAATCATCCAAAATTCTTTAAGAATTACAATTTATGCATTATGAGTGATATTTTTTTCACATTCATACTTATATGTAAAATAAACTTTGAATAAACACTTTAAAAAAGTGTATTATATAATATTTAAACAAAACACAAAATAATTATATAATTAATTAATTATACAGAGTGAGGTTCTAGAATACAAAAAGTCTCTAAGCTACAAACTAGGTACATACTATAAGTACTTATAAGTCAATTATCTGTAAGTATACAAAACTATGTTAACATAGTAATAAATCATCGCGATAAAATTCTTAATGCTTACTGACGAATGACGCACAGAAGTCGTTATTATTATTAGATTTTTTAATAGTAGTTCGGCAAATTAACTGTACTGTCCCTGATGGTAAGCACAGTACAATCCAAACACAACGGCGACCACCGAGTGATTGAAATCCATCGGGGGTCGCCGCTGTCATGCCGGCCTGCAAAAGTAAATGGACATGCATAGGCTGATTCCGAAAGGCAACACGCAAATTGAGTCACTATTGCTGACTTTTCACCACGTGTATGGTGGTCGCGACCCTGTCGGGCAAAATATTTCTACCACCACACTTTCGCCATATCCTCGTTCGTTAATCAGCAGGGTGCACCACGTGCAAGCGTGGGCATCACAGTTCTTAAGATGTAATTCGACACCCCTTACACCCGTTACATATCAAATTTGCCGAGCTCCTATAAAAAATATTATTTTTATTGTAGAACTTATATATATATATATATATATATATATATTTATTATTATTCTTACAAACAATTTTTTTAGGGTTCCGAGGTCAAAAGGAACCCTTATAGTTTCGGTATGCCCGTCTCTCTATCCGCAGCTTAACTCAAAGATACTTAGTACTAGAAGGTGTAATTTGGTATGGGTATTCATATTAATCACGCCGACAAAAAGTTAAAAAAATATATTTAAAAAAATGTTAAGGATACCTCCCTACACGTAAAGTGTGAATGATTTTTTATCTCGTCTATCACATCGTGTGGGTATGTAAAAACCATTTTTCGATTCAGGGTTCCGTTTGCGAAATATTAAGCTTAATGTGCTAATTTTTGTTAGAGTCATGTGTGCCCCCTCTGCCAGCTAAATGGTTGTATTTGGATATGTGAAAAAATGTACGGTAGTAGTATATATAATGATGTTTAAAGGAAAACTATCACAGGTAACTAGGCTTTATATATTAAAATGTATTTTGAGAATTAATTTTGAACAAATTCTATTGAAAACAACTTAATGACCCTTCTGTAAAGGATGATTTATGTTACATGAAACCGGGCATCGACCAAGACATGGAGTATCTAAAGTATACTTTTGTATGAAGAAATTTATGCTACACCGAGCCGAGGCCATGCCGGGCACCGGATGGGACACGGTCAAACATCGATAGTATAGTTTTGTATGAAGTCATTCATGCTAATACTTTTTTTATGCAATAATTCTTGCTACACTGAGCCGGGGTCGGTTTACTATAAGTATCTTTAAGTCTGCATATTTCGACGGGCCACTACGGAACCTTACACTGCACGCACTTGCCATTTTTTTATTATTATTTATATTACAGTGATTATTGATGAATATTAACAATTAATTTATTCTGGTTTAAAATCTAAACAAAATATAATAATATCAGCCTATATCTGTTTCACGGCTAGACAAAGCCTTTTTCTTGAGAGAAATTGAGAGGCTTTGGTTTAATCACCACATCAGCCACGATATATTCCTCTACTGTCATCCGACAGTGTTAGCAAGACATTAATAAATGTATGCAAATTTTAAAAATATTCTTCGCGCTTGCCGTGGCTCAAACCTGCAGACATCAGATCAATATTCAACCAATCTAAACCACTTGATTACCATGACTTCTTGAATTAGAATCCCAATATATATTCACTGAAATAACTGAAATTTACTGGGTGGTAGGATACAACAATTGGCTCGTAACTACCACACATGGTGATAAGCACGTCGCAATGACTCTGTTTTGTTTTATCGCATTTGATGGATCGATGGATAGCTGATGTCTCGGTGGTTGTCATTATTTTTAGATTGTATAGTCCTTACCGTCAGGCATAGTGCAGTCATTTTGTCCAGTTACTATATATTACCAAAAGCCCTGTTCTTATAGTCGATTACTTTAATGAATGGTTAGACGTTCGAACTGCGATATTGCTGCAACCATTGCCTTGGTCTATTTCTGCGATTGATATTTTGCGATTTTTATGTAATCTCTGGTTTTAACATTAATTAACGATTGCACGATATTGCTTTTTTTGGATTGCTATTGGATTTATAGATATGTAAGATTGAAATCGGATATTTTCTTAAAACATTGTATTCACATAACATTCGATTTAGTGATTTGGTTTCTGTGTTTTTATTACATGTTATTTTTTTCAGTTTGTGTCCGACTTAGTACATTTTATATATTTAAGTACTAGCTGTACCCGCGGCTTTCCCGTGTCAGCTACTAAAATGGTTTTTTACTTTTTGTGCGGAACCATAATAATATTTTTAATAAAATTAGCCTAATTTATTCCTTATAACATCAGCTAACTGACAGTGAAAGTCCTGTCAAAATCGGTCCAAACGTATCGGGGATTACCCGGAACAAACAGATAGACAGACAGACAAAAAATATATTGTTTTATACGTGCGTGTATACTTTCATATGCATTTAGTCAAAATGTGTTATATTGACATTACGAACAGACACTTCAATTTTATTATACGTACAGAATATCTGTGCCCGCGGCTCCACTCGCTTGGAAAAAATAATATAAAAATATTTTTTGTGCGGCACCCTAATTATTTTTCTAAAATAAAAGTAGCCTAACTTATTGCTTATAAAATCAGTTATCTGCCAGTGAAAGTCCCGTCCGTCCAACCGTTTCGGAGATTACCAGGAACAAACAGACAGACAGACAGTGAAAAAAATATTATTTTTTGTTGTCGATAGCGTGTATACTTTCCTGCATTTAGTAAAAATGTGTTATATTGACTTTACGAACAGACACTTCAATTTTATTATATGTATACGTATACATTTTAACAGTATGACGGCATTGTGCTTGGTGGAAACACAGTATAATCCAAATATAACGGCGACCATCTAGAGATCGAAAAAACAAAGAAAGTCACTGTAACAGATTTATTACCATGTGTATGGTGGTTGCGGAACAGTCGGGTACAGATCTTGTTCACTTCTAACAAACGCGACACTTTTTACGGTCGTTTACAAAAACATATCTATCTTTTGTTTCTGTTACTAAAGATCACTCTGTTACTCTATCTATCCTTTTGCCCTTACTTTATTTCAATAACATATTGATGGATAGCATTTCCTATCGAATGTTTATAGCTGTCATGGGGAGGACGGATATCCTACTAGAGATAGGAATGCTCATACAAAGCAAACTCACCTGCGTTCCAATAAATAGACTTTCAAACGAAACTAACTCTTATTCTTGAAATGCAAATTGGATAGATATTATATGTATACTAATCGATAATAGCGATCTATCTATAATCTCAGAAATGTTATTGAAGATGGCCGTAAGTGTGGGACTACGGGTGGTGTTATACCCAGTTTATGGTGGTCGCAATCCAGTCGGACACAGTTATCGTCAACTACCACATATCGGTAGTGAAAGTATAAACATATAAAAGCTTTTTTGTAACAACGTTACACCTTCAACTCCACTATTCATTTGAAGCAAAAACATTTAGAAAACAAATTAAAAAAAAAACAACACATATTCATGATTTTATTGTGCAATACAGAAGTAATAATGTAATAATAACATAACTCTGGCATGCGAACGTCTTCGTGAATGAAGTAGCGTTTTCATGTTACACGTTAAGTAATTATTAGCTTGAAGTCTTGCAACCCCGCGGTTTCATACGCATTTATTTTTTAAATTAAGAATTATTAAATGAAAACTTTTTTTATTATGTTTTGGTACACTGACTGTACTGTCCCTGATGGTAGGCACAATATAATCCAAATAAAACGTCGACCACCGAGAGATCGAAATCCATCGGCGATCGCCTGCAGTAGTTCCACTTACAGTATTTCGGCGTATACAATACTTTAATAGGCATTCACAGTTAAGCCTTTCTCGGTAATCGTCAGTTTTCGTCAGGAAGCTAACCCGCTACCCCAGACTACGCCGTACCACACGTTCTAGTTTAGCGTACTTTCTAACTTACAATTGATTTCGTTTCTGACGTTAGATTATAATATTGGTATGGATATAATAATACAATATCATTGACAAATATTCTACCGTTAGAACAGAACGTTCACGAAAACCATTTCTTCAAATATCAGTAAAAAAAAGGTGTGTGTGCGACTCACACGCGATAGACGTGAAACTTCATTTTAAAAGATATTTTATATTTTATTTAATCAGTGTGCAATATACATACACACTGGCATTTGCTCTCTCGCTCTGGCTCACACAAAGAGGAGTTACCGGTAATGTGCGTTAAACGTTTAACATTTAACGTTTAACGCTTGGAAGTCGCATAAGAAGTTTCACTTCAATAAAACTAAAAAGCTTGTTGCAGCGCTAAAACATTATTTTATCTAACCAAACCATAAAAACATGTGGCGCTAGATCGCTTATAGAGTATTACTGGTAAGAGTTACAACTAAAGTTCGATGCAGGTCTAAGAAAGTAGTTATGTCGTCTAACGATACTATTAAAACATGTAGCGCTAGATCGCTTATAGAGTATTACTGGTAAGAGTTACAACTAACGTTCGATGCAGCGCTAAAAAAGTAGTTATGTCGTCTAACGAAACTATTAAAACATGTAGCGCTAGATCGCTTATAGAGTATTACTGGTAAGGGTTCCAACTAAAGTTCGATGCAGCGCTAAAAAAATAGTTATGTCGTCTAACAAAACTATTAAAACATGTAGCGCTAGATCGCTTATAGAGTAATACTTAAGGGTTCCAACTAAATTTCGATGCAGCGCTAAAAAAATAGTTATGTCGTTTAACGAAACTATCAAAACATGCAGCGCTAGGTCGCTTATGGAATATAGTTTACTCGCGACCAAAATATAAATAGAACAAGAGGGCCACAGAACAGAATAAGTAACACGAAAGCTAGTACGTAATACATATATCTTGATGCATAGTATAGATAATGTTGTTCTTGTTAACCTAGTACGCGCTTTACACATACATTGAGTGTTGAGTATGATTCTCTATGTGCTTAAAAATGGTTAGTAAGGGATCACTGAAACTAAGTTTAGTTGACGTCATGGTTCTTTAGAACATATTTCTTTATCTATTATAGTTTCAGAGTTAGCACCTTCCTCCTGGTTCTCAATGTATACTTATAAAAGCTTTTAATTATGGTGGGTAATGTTAATCGAAATAATAAAGGAATTTTGATTATATAGTAGCTTCATAGACCAAATACGATCTTCCCTGAACATCAACTTCCACAATGTCATTCATGAAGCTAAGGATCGCAGCAGATGGGGGGAAATGGTACGGGAGAAACTGATGTAGCGGGGGAGTCACGACCCTCAGTAATGAGGAAAACGACGTTAAGAGGAGGAGGAGTAGCTTTAGTAGATAATTTATCTGATTTGATTGACTTTGATGGAGACATAAGAAACCTTTAGAATAAAATATTCTAGGTACATATTTGTGTTTAGTTGAATCAACTTAACAAAACATAGACTGTACAATATTAACTAAATCATTGCCTGAGGTATACATATACAGTCAAACCTGGGTAAGTGAGAACTGGATAAGTGAGAAAACTCTATAAGTGAGAGCAATAGCCAGGACCCGTCATTTTAAGCTCCCAAAACCTCTATTAGCGAGAAACAGAAACTTCTATAAGCGACAGTCGAGCTTTATTTATTTATATTATTTAGGAGAAACAAATGGCAAAACAAATTACAAATTTAACATCTGCTATTTTATGACTGCTAAGTTCTAAATAAAATAAAATTACATAGTGCATGAATTTTTGGTTTGTTTTCGTAAGCATGTTGATATCTACCCTTATAAAGTTGATATGACTTGTTATTGCTGCGTACCTCTATAAGAGAGAAACGCTACCCATGTACCTGCATTAGCGAGAAACTCGGGTTTAAGAAACCTCTATAAGCAAGAATGAGATCGTGCTCCCTTGAACTCTCGCTTAACCAGGTTTGACTGTATTATGTGAACAGTACTTAAAAATACAAACGAGTGGCGTAAATAGATTGTGTCGGTATTAGTCATCGACAACGCAAGTAAATCTTTCACTGTAGACTATTTAAATACAGTTTACTTTTTAGAAAATGGGAAATAATTATACTATCAATGTTCAAATATAGTTCAACCTTGAATTTTATTGTAATAACAATAAAAACTAACGTGACAATTACTCTTAAACTGGTTCAAGTTTGTTATATAAGTATATCAAACTTGAACCAATTCGTTATAACGAATGGAAAGGTCAATAAATGACATATATGACTCACTAATATACACTGAATGTTTCGGATATTATGAAATATTGTTCCTTAAATTTCATACTGTTAATTTATGGATACACTAACGGTGCCCCGCCGGTCCGCACGCGTTTATTATTCAGTTTATTTTGGTCTCATAATCTTGTAATTACATAAATTGTTGATAATTCATACAGCCTATCAATTGAGAAGTAACATATACTGCCAGTATACAAAGTTTCATATAAACTGGTTGAGAATTAATATGTTTTTTTTTATGGTCTTTAAAAGTATTATTGATAATTCATATAACCTATTAATTTAGGAATGTCCTAATATTTCAGTGTATTAAATTTCATAAAAATCAGTCAAGCTGTCTTTGAGTTAAATCCGGACCCACAAACAGACAGACAATATTTTTTTTAATATCTTATTCGCGATCAAATTCCTTTAAGATAGGTGTCTGTATGGAAATTCTGGGAAAATCATGTACAGACAGAACTACAAATTTATTAATAAGCCCTTTTAGTTTTTAAAAACTTCTTTTCGTATTATAGTGCTTTTCTGGTGACTGAAATTTGACTGTCAGCCCCTAATGTTCAACTTATGTTCTTCTGTCGGGACTCAGTCGAAAGTACAACTCTGTTTATTTGAATAAGCCTCTTCCTACCAATTCGACATGTTATTGGTTTTTAATCATAATGATAATCTTTACCCCTTATTGTGTTTTAAAATGTGACTTATATATGTCATTTTTTAATTGTTTTTAGGTTTAACGTTATGGCTACAATCTCACCTGGTCTTAAGTGACGATGAGGTTCAAGATGGTAACACGCTAAGCCTAAGACTAGCTCTCAGGTGCAGCTGCCGAAATACAGCTATTAGTGCTTGTGGACAGGTTTTTAATGTGAGAGTGGTAGTTAGTACAAAATTTTGTATAGTGTTATCGATTTCACTGTGTATTGTAATATCGACATATCATGTAACATTACCGTTATAATATGATAAATAAATAATTATGAATTAGCTATGGGGGTATTAGAATTATCACATGCTATGGCTTTAACACGATGTTTTCCTACACCGAGAGCTCGGTCTCATTGCAGGGATTCGAATTTACGTTGAATGACGCTACGTCCGTACACGCTACCACTGAGCCACCATTGCTTGTATTTCAAGACTTGTAATTTTTTTAATTCTTTATAGATTTACATTTGACCATAATATAAACTGAAGCTAAGTGATGATGTGGCCGAAGGTGGTAATACGTTAAGCCCAGGGAGGGGTAATGGCTGTCAGGAGTAGTTGCCAGAACATACCTATATCAAAGGGTAGTAGAACTAATGCAAGGTTCGCCTGTGGGACCACCACTGTCACACTCACTTCTAACTGCAAAGTAGCATTGATCACGCTGCTGCATTCCGGTTCAAAGATCATACATATAACTAGCACACGAGTAGCAAGCAACCTATTGACTGGCCTCAGTTAAGATCCCTTTTTTTTTGAGCATATAACTTATATCTATGTTCTACTGTGACTACTAAACATCAGATGGACTGTATGCCTCTTTTATGCCTGCAAAACCTGTCTTTAAAAATAAGTCACTTAAAACAGTTTTCATGATACTAATATGTTATCCCGTCACATCTATAAACAGAGATATATTTTATAAAGGTAAGTATGGTAACATCATGGTATTTTTACTTGTACTTTGTGTCTCGTATTTATGACTTAGAACCATTAAAGGATTTGTTGGTGAATAGTGTTAGGCTCTATAATAAGATCGTACACTACAGATTTGCTAGATAATAAGTTTATAGATCATGCTAAGCAGGTTCTATTGTCAGAAGCTTTTTATTAAACGTGAATTATAGTAATGTCTGGAAATGACTTCTTCTCTTTACATTCACTAAAAATTTAATTATTATCTGTAAACATTATTTACAGTAAAAAAAGATTAAATCGAACGACCTTCTTGCCGACTCGTCTCGATGACTGGGATAATTTTCGAAACGGTAGTAGTGTTTTATATTTTATAAGTGCCTTCCTAGGACATAAATAGAATAAAATATTTTTGGCTGTGAAATTTGTGTTCAACATTTCTATTCAATATTATGAGAAACTATTTATATCTATTTTGATTTGATTATAAATAAACATTAAGTTTTTAATAAAGTAATAATAAAACCACTATTTATTTGTTTTCCAAAAAAATAAAAATCACCTAAGAACTTTTGTAAGCTACCGTACTACATCCGTACATAACAACATTCAAATTAGTAATGTTATGACATAACTGCACATTTCCCAACAACTACGCAGACTACACTGCTATTTCAATAATTAAAACGGTATTGAAATATTGTTGCTCTTAATATCTTATAGAAGGTAACAATGTATCGAACCGTTGTCGGCAAGCAATTGCAATAGGTAAAAATAAAAGCTTTAATATTATAACTAGCGATGCCCTACGGTTTCACTATCATTTTTTTTTTTTTTTTTTTTTTTTTTTTTTTCGAACTGACTATACTGTTAGCCTTAGGGGCCCTGGAGCCTTTACGGCTTTTACAGCTTTACCGGGCTTGGGGGCGAGCGCTTAGGGCACTCAGCCACGAAAGCTAAGCAACAACATCCGAGGGAGCCAAAGTGGCCGAACCTCGGCTCGGACTGTTGCGCGTATGCAATTAAGTCGCGATCTGACTAATTCCCTATCCGTAATTCGATCTAAACTAACTATACATATATACATGTTTCTGCCCCCTGGGAGGAGGGAAGGAACATGTGTATGTGTATTTAGTGGTCTGAAAATTTTTGTCTAATCTAACTAGGCAAAAAAAGAAAAAAAAAAGGTCCCTTACAGAACCTATGTACCTATGTGTGTTGTGCATGTGTGTATAATGCAGTGTCATGTATGGCTGTGAAAGCTAGTGATTGTAGAGTCACTTGTATCGCGCGAGCGGCTGCTTGGCTCAAGGGCTCCATGCCGATGGATCGGACCTAGGCTTGAGTTGCCGCAGAGGAGGGCGGTCGTGGCGGGTGTGCGGGAGCGAAGTTAACCGTACGTCCCCTGCGGAGGGAACGGTGGTTTCGCGGGCGTGGGCGCGAGCACGCATATGTTGCGGGAGCGGACGCGTAGAAATTGTTAGCGTTCTCGATGTCGTCATCGGGATCGACAAAGAGATTTCGCGGACGGCGTTTATAACGTTTGGCAACGGGGATCGAGTTGTCTGGGACGTAGTTCACGGTGGATTTTACGAGCGGGTTGGGATGATTCGAAGCGCTATCGAAGTATCTCCTGGTGAGATATTTCACATAGGCTTCTATCGAGGGAAGCCTCATGTCCCTGTGCAGGTCCATGTTCCTAACGAAGGCTGGAGGGTCAAGCAGGCGACGGAGAAACCGATTTTGGACTCTTTGCATGCGGGCAAAGTTATGTTTGGACATATGTGCGAACGCGGCGCAGCTATATGTCAAGATCGGACGGACGCACATCTTGTACAGTGTGAGCTTATGTCTTAAGGACATTTTGCTTACCGAACTGAGCAAGGGTCGCAAGCGGGAAAGGATCCAGATGGCCCTATTCCTGACTATAGTAACGTGTGCGTTGAAGTTAAGCTTCGAGTCGAGGGTGACACCCAGATATTTAGTCTTGGTGGCCCAAGGGATATTCGTACCGAATATTTCACTATCATTCGAATTTCCCGTACTTGCCTACAGCTCGTCAGATTGCTTGCCATTCATAGTTACTGCTCCATTACACTCTCATTTAGAGTCATAGCGTGAAATTATATAACCTGTTACCTTCCTCAATAAGTAGTCCATGAAATGCAAAAAAGTTTTTCAAACCTGGTAATTCCAGAGATCAATGCGCTCAAACAAACCAACAAAATAACAAATTCTCCGGTTTTATAACATCATAGTATAGATAGGTACATAGAATTATTGAAATGAGAACACGAACCATGTTACTTAACAACTTAAATAATGTTTACGGATATTTAATATTATTATTATTTAGCACGTTATTTAATATTAATTTAATAACAAAAAATAGTTCAAATAAAGAACATTCTGCATACAGATTATTTTATATCGAACAGAATTATTAAACGAGTTTTAACCCACCTGATCTTAAGTGATTGCTGAAGCCCAGGCCTGTGCTATGTCCTGATATTCGAGGATAAATTTGGAACGGCATATGTGCCGATGCGTGTTAATACACATACCCAATTTTGTGTTATGTTACCAGTCCACCTCACCGGGACAATTCAATGTGAGACTTCAGCTTTCTGTATAATAGGCGATGGCGCCTGCTGTACAGGCGCTGTACAGCTGTGCTGTAATAATGTTACAAGTGCCGGCGTTCTCTAACAAAACATCATATTAATGAAATAAGATACTATTTAATATGTGTCGAAAAATGTTGTCGATGTGATTATGGAACCAGTACTAATTACTTAGTAATCATACTATTGACCCGAATTATTGGCTTGGCGCGTCAGTAACTGGTATGCTCTGTGACCTCACACATCTTTCAAGCATGCAACGACCGGCTGGGAGACGTACTCGCTTGTGCTATCGGATCGTGAAGTCCTCAGTTAATAAGTCGATTACAATGAACACTGTTCCTGAGTGACGTCTAGCTGCCTATTACATTGCATCATTCGGGTCATGCCCCCTAAGCTAAATACAATTTTTAAATATCATAAAAAACCCTTTTTATTTTTATAATATGTTCGATGTTGAACCTACGAGAAACTTCAATCTATGACCCTTCCAAATCTAAAGCTGCATCTGCTATAAATACGATACAAACATACATATATTCATACAATACATATACATACAAACACTGCATAGAATGTATTAGAGAACTTTATAACCACAATCAATTTAAAGGACCTGATCTGATTTACCTTCCTTGCATAAGTTGCAACTTAACAGTTACATAATAAAACGAGTGTTAAAGCTTTATGTGCCTTAAATCACTTTACATACCTGATTAGTGTTAGGTAAGAGTAAACATAATACTATCTAGAAATACGTAAACAAATTACTATGAAATATTGTTCATTGGCAGTAATTCAAAATAAGATCTTGTTCCATGTACTTGAATAAAACATATCACAAATATTAAATAAAACATATCACGTAGTATAGAACTATTTACAGTATTTACGTATGTTGTTGGTAGATTCTTCAGGTTATGTAGTTGCATTCCCAATTACGTAATTATCTACAAATAATTAGCGACATCGTAGTCCATTGTCAAAATCCAAGAACAAAGTAAGAATGGATATTATTGTAACAATGTATAAGGTTCACTAATGCCTTGAGGTTTGGTCTGGAGGTTAACAACCCATATATGATCGAACAAAACGCATCTACAAAGAGATTAAAAATCTTAGTATTTATTTCATTTGTAATACAAATGAACAGTCACCATGAGCTTCATTCTAACCTGTAGACTTATAACAATATGCGTTGATATTTTATGTTTGATTTATGATTCAAATATGTATAACATTTTCTGAGAAAGCGAAAATCAGCGACAAATATTTATGATCGTCGATAAGAAGGTTCGTTCATTAAAACAGAATAACTTTTAATAGTCATCCGTAGGTAACACATCAATAAGCCGTTAAAGTATTCTTAACAAATTACCTAAATGCCTCATAATTACAATATCAGCCTGTAGGTGTCCACTGCTGGGCAAAGGTTTCTTTCAAGGGAAGGTACGGGTTTAATCACTACGTCAGTCCACGACATATTGACGATTTCAAACACCGAGAAATTAACAGTTATATATTTTACCCAGATCCAGTGGGTACTACAAGAATATTTCTCAGGCATTCAGGTTTCTTCACTATGTTTTCTTTCACTGTTAGCCGATAGAGTTACCAATTTGAATTAGTGTATGTACGCGAATTCAGAAATATTCGTTGCTACATGCCATACATTGTTTGTACCTGCAGACATAGAATCGATATTCCGCCTGTCTAAACCAGTAAACCATTACGACTTACATGATTACAAATGTGTAAAATTTAACAATAACCTACATGAAAATGTGAGGTATTTACATGATTTTCATTCATACTCATACATAATTAATAAGGATATGTAAATATCCTATTCCTATATATGATTGATTGCATTTTAATTTAATACATTCTTCAGCCAACAACACGGACAGATCAGTCTATTTGACAAAGTCGTGTAATGTAACTACATACCATCATAGTATTATAATTAACTGCTGCTCTAAGACAGATTAACCAACTTGAATGCTATCTCAATAAAATTTTATATAACTCCTCTTCATCATCATCATTTCAGCCAAAAGATTTCCCCCAAAGATCGCCACAACGACCGGTCCTGTGCTGCCCGCATCCAGCGCAACCGCATCCAGGAGTCCTTAACTCCTCTTAGATTTTTTAAAATTACTGTGTTTAGAAATTTATTAAATAAAATTAAAAATTTAAATTAAAATTTATAATTAAATAAATATTTTCTAAGGATATAATAACAAATATCAATAATCACTATATTTAATGCGTATTATTCTCACATGTTGAGGCCTATGTCCAGCAGTGGTCGTCTTTCGACTGAGATGACGATTCTCTCACATTGCAAGAAAAAAAAAGAGGAAATTCCACCAAAAAATGTAACAAAGACGTTGTAAATTTCTTATAATTTTTGGATATCAAATATTTTTGGAATAAAGATGAGATAGATAGTCATGTAAGAGATATTTAAAAAATGAAGTAATTAAATTATTTCAAACTCTTTTAAAAATCTCATGAAGATTATATTTTAAGATTGGTGACAAATTATCATGTTATGTCTAGTGTATATATATAAATGACGAACCTGAAAATTTTCACTCATTTAAAAATAACCTAATTTGAGTTTTTACTCTTCAACTTTATTACATACTTTTGAAGCGATGATGGCGCAGTGGTAGCGTGTACGACTTCGCGTCGATTGACGTGAGTTCGAATCCCTACAATGAGCCTGAGCTTTCGGTGAAGGAAAACATCGTGAGGAAACCATAGCATGGTGGTAGGGCTTTTTCTAATACCCGCCTGGCTAGCTACCACCCTCGAGTTGAAAATCTGCCGCCAAGCACCAATAGGTGTGTTCCGGCAGCTGCACTTGAGAGCCAGTCTTCTACTAGGTTTAGCGTGTTACCATCTTGGGCCACATCGTCACTTAACATCAGGTGAGATTGTGGCCACTACGCAAAAACCTACAGAGATAAAAAAATACTTTCGCATTCAGTTATTGTTTGAAATTCGATTTTTTTTTATATTAACATGAAAAAACAAATATACAACATGTTCTCTATGTGTTGTTTATGTGAATCATAATTATGTAATGTTAGGCTTTCTTAGAAATAAAGGCGCGATATTGTTACAAGAAGACCGAGACCTACTTTTTCTGGTTACTGAATCAATGCGTGTGAACTATCGAAATCAATTAACGTAAAATTTACGTATAAACAAAATAAATGTAATAATGAAAAGACAGTGTAAACAAAAGAAATATTAAAAATTAATAGTTCTGCTGCAATGAATAGTAGTAATATATTTCAATTCATTAGTAAGGGATATTATGTTATATATGTTACTGTAAACATAATAAATAGTAAGTACCTCAATAGTTAAAATACAATTTATGAACTCGAAAAGGTAATGCTTTAATTTATGATACTAACATTTCTAATCCAAATCGTTTATATATTTTTTTAAGTCCTAAAAATGTTTAATATATTCTTGAAAATATTACTTATATTCCAAGTGATCTTGACAACAGTATTATTTATTATGAATTTGAATAATCTTAAATTTTGATATATTTGAAGATAAAAATTAAAAATTACGGCAATCCATATACATTGAAATGCTAAGTATCAAAGCTGCGAATAGACGCATGCGCCTTAGAGGTGGTGCAAGCATGGTTATTATAAATAGAGTGCTCTCAACTAGCAGTGTATCAGTGTCAGTTCCAATCCTGTCGGCTTCGCTGAAGAGGACGAAAGTGACCTAGTGTTCAAAGAATATTTAAAGAAAATGCATTCTTTCCAAGTAAGTGCTCCAGTTACATGCATGCGTTCGTAACATGTCGTTTATAAATGGGTTAAGTGACATGATTTTCTTACGAACATAAATAAACGATTTATGTATATTTGATATTGATACATTAGAGAATAATCTTTAAAAAATATGTAAGTTGCATTAACTTATAAGAATTAATCACATTTGTTAAAATAATTATTGTTGTTTACTGGATTCAATATAGTTTGTCATTAATTGTTTTAACATAATTATAGTTATTATAAACTTTGTTTAATTATATTTTCTAAGCGTGAAAATAATAACACGTATGAAATTATAATTAGAGACATATTAATTTCATAATATATTTTTATAATAATTTCATTTGATAGAACTAACGACAATAGTGGATAAATATATAAAGTAACATATAGTATATCGTAATATCTAAAGAATTATAAGCGAGTACTAAGCAATCGTTCACCAAGAATGGATATCATTATATTTTATAAATTATCAGTCATATTATATTAGAAAATACTACGTAGTGTTGTATCTTCCAACTCATTAATATTGCCGCAAAACGTATCTGTAGACGTAACACGTAATAAGAAATGGCGTTATTGGGATGTTCCAACCGGGAAATTTGATTACTTAGTTCTTAGCTTAGACAAAAAATTGTGTAAGTAGTATTTTGCAACACTTATATTAATATTTTTAACTTCTGTATATCGCAAAATAAAAATAAATTTTAATTAATAAATAAATTTTAATTAATCAAACTAAACAGTATAATAATGAATACGATTTTTATTATAGAGTAGTAAATATTTGAAATGGTGAAATTAAAAGTAGATAAAAGAAAAGATATTAATTGAGATATTATTAAATAATATTAATATTATCATATAAGAAATTAGTACCTAGTATTCAAGTAGTACGATTGCATTATTTGCATGTTAAAAATCGCAGTTGTCTTATTTATAGAATAGTTTTTGCGTAAAAAGTTCTTTAAGATTAAACTAGTTTTTGTAAATATAACAATCACCTAATGACATAACATATCATAATTAAATAATTATTATAGTCAATTGGAATTCAATATAAAATATTATTTTGATTCTTGCAATTATTCAATGACCCATGGAGTTCTCTTGTAAAATTTCATTAAAAGATAAAATTGTAATATTAGATCTCTAAGTATGATTCTATCCAATATGTGATTATTTTTTAGGAAATTATAATTATGTTTCCTGTATTTGTTGTACTAGCTATTGTTTTAAATTGAACGCATAACACTGTGAATTCACGCGAATAATGTAACGCATTGTTATGTGTTGTTATGAATGAAATGACTCGTGTTCCGACATAATCACTTGTTTTGTGTGCTTGATGCGTTTCTATTGTATGCCACTGAGAATTGGAATTTTAAGAGCTATATCTCTTTAAATAAAAAAAATTCGTCTACGATTGAATTTTCTTTGTTCTAGTCTTACGAATTTTCTTACTAAGCGTGAGTTTACAAATATAGTCAAACTTGGTTTTCTCAATATAACTTACGGAAAAAAGACTTGCAATTGCCTCATACAACGATAAAATATGAGACGCTTTCATTTTAAATTAAACAGAGTGCCTTTAAAACTGAAATGCTCAGAGGTCTAGTAGACGAAGTTCCTAAACCTAGTTAATCGTTGATCTCGTGAGCTATTGGAATATAAAGAGTAGGCTATATCGATGTTCACTCGCTTACTTTTTGGAATTTTTATATTTCTAGCAACGTGCGTTTGGTATCCTAGCGAACAATTAATCAAATTATGTTGTAAAAAAATTATATCTATATATAAATGAAAGTGTCATTTACGAATCGTTTACGAATATGTCTGAATGAGGTTAAGTCAAATACTTTTAATTTGCCGGCAAATTTTTATGTACGAAACATATTGCTATTTATTATATGCAGGTAAATTCAAGTATAAGCATACTTATTTTATTAATATGCGATAAACGATGTTCATTAATCTAGTATTTAAAAGTTAATCATAGATATGATATCATATAAAATTATAGATACTTTTTGTTGTAGTCTGCTAGAGATTAGCCAAACTAGAATAAAAATAGATTATAAGCGAATGCAACTGATATAAATCTACACTTGTTACTAAGTTCTATCAGAGCAAAGGTTAAACTTTTTTTTTTATTTGAGCATGTGTATTGCAGGTTATAGTATTTGTTGCTGTATGTACCGCCGTTAGCGCTGGCTACATTGGAAATGGCTATGGCAGCCATGGTGGCTACAGTGCTGGGGATGCCGGGTATGGTGGTGCTATTGGCGGCTATGGTGGTGCTATTAGCGGCTATGGTGGTGCTACTGGCGGCTATGGTGGTGCTATTGGTGGCTATAGTGGTGGACATGGCGGAGACCACGGAGATTACTACGTAAATATATCATATTATTTGTTTCAAAAACAGAGCAGCTGATATATTATTAGATATACTAGTACTACTGGTATTGTATATGTTGCCATATTACAAAATGTGACTACCACGTTTTTTAAAGCTTTTTATAATATTTTATTATTTTGTTATAGTAACTATTAAGAGTTACATTTTAAAAGTTATTAGATATAAATAAAGAAAACTATGTTGGTTTTTATGGTTTAGTAGTAGAACAATAGCAGCCACAGCGTTAAACGTCGTGAGTTCAAATTCTAGAACAATCGTTAGCTTTTGATTTCAGATAACATGATAAAATCATAGTATGTCGATGTTCTTGCTAAGCTCCCACAAACAATTTTTAAATTTGTTACCAAGCATCTATTGGTACGTTCCAGCATTTGCGTTCGAGAGTGAGTCCTATTTTTAGGCTTAGCTTGTTATCATCTTGAGCCACATCATATTAGATTAAAATAATAAAACTAAGGTATAAATTTTTCCGCTTTTGCTAATTGAAATTACCAGGTCGTTGCGAGCTGGCGTGATATTTAAACCTGTGTTTTATAAAAGAGGCTTTCATCCAATAGTGCGATATTTTCATGCTGGTATTATACATAATATGTATTAGTTGAAAATTTGTCGCTAAGTGGCTATATGCTCGTTGTGGCAGCTGCACTTAAAAGCCAGTCCTCTCACGAGACTTAGCGTTTTACCATCTTGGGCTACAGTGTCACTTTACATTAGGTGAGATTATAGCTAAACACTAAAATTACAAAAACAATAAATTATTGCTATTATGAACACTAGATGAACTTATAAACTTGCTAAATTATTTTTCAACATACATAAATATAAATATAACAGTTATTTTAAATACGCCTTTATAAGATAGCCGAAGTAGTTCACGACATCAGAAATTATAGACCGTAACGGATGTGGTGTTTACTGTTTAGACACCATAACATCCTATGATTGCATCATCGTTCGTACTAAATCAGCAGTCTGCCGAACGTGGTCCTTGATGAGTATTGTGACATATTTTTTCCTCCAAGTTGTCACTTAACGGATATTATGTTCATTAAATACCGGTAGTGGTTAATGAATATTTGCAAATTTTAGCCAATTTCGATTATTTTCGGATGTTAAATCAATCTATTTAAAACGCACTGTTATTGTCTACTTTGTAACTGTACAACGAATCACGAATGTTTTCATTATAAATATAAATACAATATATAGTATAAAAATTAGGATTTCATATATTTTTAATTGTTACATAATTTAAACTTAAATTAAAATGAAGATTCTTGTATAGCATGTGATAATTTAAAAATAATAAAGTAACGTACGAGTAGTGGATCTCGTTGATGTCTTTTGTTGATAATTTGGTTGAAAAAAATTTTTGTTACAGGCCTACCCTAAGTATGCGTTCGACTACTCAGTACAAGACCCTCACACCGGTGATCACAAGACTCAATGGGAAAGCCGTGATGGTGATGTTGTGAAAGGCAAGATATTAATTTTTATGCAGATATATAAAATATAACAGCATCTGTCATCAAGTTATATAAATTCGATATTTTCATGAGTTTATACTAATCATAGATGGTGTAATTTCTTAAATGGGTGATTAGGAAACATTGTCATAATTTGATCGATTAAAAGTTTTGTTAATATAAAAGAATAGGAAAGTACATATTATAAACCAAATTAGATACTGCGAGTTAATATGAACATGCAGAAAACCTAAATTGCTTTCTATCTTTAATAATCGCACTACCTTTATGAATAGCGATATCAAAATTAAGACAACTGATATCAAACACCTTACGATTTTTTTACAGTAAAGTAATTTTTTTATTAATCAATATTTTTATTTTTATCTTACTCAAAAATATAAGCACCCATAGGTGTGTTCCGGACAGCTGGACTTACAAGCCAATTCTTTCATTAGGCTTAGCGTATTAGGCCACATCATGACATAATATCAGTTGAGATTATGGCAAAATGAACCTATAAAGAAAAAGAAAATTTAAAAAACATATTTAACTATGTATTCAGCTCAAATAGTTGAAATAATATTTATAGTGTATTAATTTCATTCAATTTAATTTACAGGTGCGTATTCTCTAGCTGAGCCCGACGGCACAACTCGTATTGTCGAATACACCGCTGACAAGCACAATGGCTTTAATGCGATCGTCAAACGTATCGGCCACGCTCAACACCCACAAGTCTACGGAAACCACAATGATGGAGCTGGTTACTACGGTTACCACTAGATGGTATCAATAAAAAAAGACAAATGATTTACTACTGCAATTTATAGATGTCGCTATTCTCAGTTTAAACTAAAACCTCAAAAGTACCTTTTGAAATAGATTTAACGCAACGGTATCAGTGTGGACTGTGATATTAATATCAACTTGATAGTTCGTTTTGTATTTTCAAGGTGTTTAAAAATGTATTTATATAGCTGATAAGGTAATTAAATTAGCGATAAATCGTTAATGTTTTATAGCATAATATAAACGAATAAAGTTTTTTTTTTTAATTCGTCCATGTTTTATTGTCTATGAAATTTTATGTAAAACAAAAACCCGTGTATTTAATCGTATATTATAGAGAAAGTAACTTATGTATGGACAGCTATTCAATAGCGGAATTAATTATAAGGATGCCAACGCCTATCACTTAAATCACCTCCTGAAAAAATACGTAAATATAAGAAATTTATAGGTGTCTACATAAATGTGAGTTCTGTAGAAATTATTATATTACTTTACTCAAGGAATCAAATAAAATCACGATACAAACTTTTCTATTAAAATATAACCCTTGACACGGGTATTTACAATTTTAACAATACCTTTAGAATAATATTAATTTTATGAGAACAATTTATGTTATTTTTTACAGCTGCCCTTGTTTCTATGAGTGAGATACACTAGTGCATTGATTTAATTCCCAAATGCCAAGATTTAATTTTCAATAAATTAAGCGATCACACTGTAATTAAACTAGGTTTTTTATCGTCTCTGTGACGGTAACCGTGACACATAACCTTATAATAATATTAAATCTAACCCCCAAATGTTCCATATTTAAGCAAAGGCGTCTTCGCCAAGAAAAGTTTGTATGGCTTTAATCGCCACAATACAAAAAAAGTATCGGCAATTACCAACGCAGAGAAATCTACAAATGTATTTTCCAATATGTGTGTACTACGCATATATATTGTCTAGGTTAGTTTTCATCCAAAAAACTAAATGATAAAATATGGTCAACATTATGCTTGCTGAGATAACATATAGTTTTTTCCCAATAACGAAGTATAAAAAGACATCAAATTATATACCAATAGATTTCATCAATATTATGTGGAAGAAACTGATCCCTGGAAATAAGTATGTAAACGGGTGGCGTTTCGCTCTACCGAACTGATTTAACAGCGAAGGATAATCAGTCATTATATTCATTAAAACATTGTAATTAATGCGTCTTTTGACTGTAAATTACGAACCGACATTGTTAATTCTAGCGTTTTGTATAATAAGAAGCATTACTATTATTTCTGAAATGCGTAATTCCTCCAACATTAAGAAATATATCGCTGTCAACCTTATAAAGTTCCGGGTTGAATGATAAATAATATCTTTTGAAATGTTACTGTAATTTTGTTTATTTTACATTTCCTAATTGAATAAATACTACCTAGTTCGTAAATAATTTGGTTTTTCACTTAGTTACAATTGCGTTTACAATAAAACTATAACTTATTAATTATCGGAAAGGGAGTGAAATGGAATATGGAATCATAAAATTAGTAAAAACAACAATAATTGAAAAAATAAAAACTTAGTTTTTTAATTACAGTAAAATGTCAAAAGTAAGATTTTTTCATGGCACGCCACTTCTGCAAATTATTCACTTTCGTTCATTTGCATACATTCGCATACGAAATTGTTTAAAAATGTAAAGTTCCTATAGAAGTAAATATTCACGAACAAAAGGTTTTATTTTTGTATGTGCATTGTTTACTCCTAATAATCTCCTCCTAATCATAAATATTCATAAACATATATTGGTTTTATTGTACTGTGCATTTACTGGTTTGACATACCTACCTATCATACATATCTAATAACTTTTTCATCCTTAACAAAATCGAAATTTACATAATACTTTTTTGATATATTTATTGTTATTAAATCACGGATTAATTTTTTAGGTGGATTATTAATTAAAATTTAGATAAAAGTTTAGAAAGTTTATGTGCATTATTATCTTGTAATTGAAGTATAGTGGATTTGTGGTATACACATTCATAATTGTAAAGGATTCCGTTTATTACGTAGTAGTTGAACAAAATCGCAATTAAATATTTTATGTTTATTTATTTTGAATCATAATATTTTTAAGTCGAAGCTTACATTAAATAAGCTATGGAAGACTTTAATATTAACGTATAGAGGACTTCAGAGAAATTTATGATAATTTTAATTTTAATATTAACATGTACAGGATTTTAGATGAATTTGACGCAATCGATTGATTAGGAGCGTTGTAATCAAAGAGGATAATACGGTTCCGAAATTTACCAAAATTATATACATATTATTTAGATTGAA
Source organism: Saturnia pavonia (assembly GCA_947532125.1). Classification (NCBI taxonomy): domain Eukaryota; kingdom Metazoa; phylum Arthropoda; class Insecta; order Lepidoptera; family Saturniidae; genus Saturnia; species Saturnia pavonia. The sequence continues at coordinate 6,461,053 of OX383901.1, forward strand.
TGTGAGTTGATTCACGATTATGCAGATCACCACTGGACGTAATTTATTAAATGACGATTCTGTATGGGAACAAAAATGAAATAATAAGAATATAATGAACATAAATACTACTTGTTTCATTTTTTCTTATGTAATATCAAAATTGTATTAACTAATTTTCCTTCCAACGTTTACTTTCGCAATCAACTTTAATTGCGGAAAGAATCAATCCACACCGTTTCCTGACTTCAAATAATGTCCAGTGTATGTCCAATCTATGCTTTCTACACGTAACTTTCAGACCGCTAGATATAATAATTAATGCACTATCGTAACAAGATAACTAGTATTGCACAGTTTAATTAGTAACTGGTGCTTGAAGGCTTATTAATATATAATAGCTGTTATATTTAAAAAATATAAATTAATAATTTCAGAAAATAAAACTGTTCAGATAGTGTTAGTATCTTACAACACAGTTTTTAATAAAAAAGAAAACCAACTTCAATTACTTTGAGGAGATCCAAGGTGTATCTTCGAAGTCAAAGATCCAATGCCAATTAAATTTAAGTTGGGGAAACCTTGAGGTATCACATTTCCAACGAGAAAAAAAATCATCTAAATCGGTTTATAAACAAAGATGTCATTTATGGCTGAACATCCTTAAAAAATAAGGATATTTATTTGGATTGAAAATCTCCTCCTTTTTTGAAATCCACTAAAAAGTAATACATTTTCAAAAAAACTACATATAAGTAGAAAGATTTAGGTAAGAAGTCAATAATTGGTAAGGTATAGAAAAATATGATAATTAGTAGATATGGTACGCTCAAAAAAAAATTGTTTTTCCTTGGTAATTTTTTTAACCAGTTATCTTGCTAGGTTAAGTAAGATAAGTTATAAACAGTGAAAATAATTCACGTAATAAAAGCATGTAACCGTCACGAGCGATTGAAGTAAAACTTTAATGGTCGCCACCATCCCGACGGTCATCACCACCCCGACGGTCACCACCATCCCGACGGTCACCACCATCCCGACGGTCACCACCACCTTGACGGGTAACGGACTTCCGTTGCATATATTCCCGTAACGGACTTCCGTTGCATGTCGTCCAGTTACCTCCTAGTCGCGCCTAAAGAAGTTTTACTTCAAAATGTATATAAGTTGACGTGTATTTTTTTTATGTATTTTCAAAGGGTCGAAATAATTTCACGGTGTATAATCTCATTTATAGAAATTAATTTAAATTATACGATTTACTTGAACATTTTAAAAACCGAGACAAAATATTTTCTTATAAAAGCAATCTTACAAAAAACCATACTGATTTAGTAGATCGAAGAGAAAATTCAAATGTATCCCAGTTAAGACATTAAAATTGTCATGTTAACGATATACAGGTGACTGTCCCGTAAGCCTAACACACTTCGGGGATGCGACGTTTGTTTATAAACAGGTGGGCGGTGGTCACGCGGCCTATCTTCACGCAGTCCCTACCTTGGCAATGGACAAGTTCAGTGCGATTTAAATTAAAATAATATTTTGTAATAAAATAGAGTCTAAGGTTTTAATTTAGTGGTGATAATTCGGATGGTGGTAGTTTCAGATTAAATATGATGAGAGAGTTTGTTTTGTTGGTATGTAAATTGTTATATGAATCTATTATTTAATTGATACCAAAACATATAATACATTTTTCCGTATTATCTAAATTTGTAGTATTTACAAAAATAAGTATTGGAAAAGAACATAGTGATGACTTGTGAAATTATTTTCGATATTACAATAATACCCAACAGTGGGATATGTTTATAAAATAATATGATCATACTATGGTAATATAATATTAATAATTTAACTAATTTATTTACTTTTTAGATCCTTTTGGCAAATTTGTTGGCACTGAGTTGTCAACAAGAGAAGTTACCACAAAATAGTATAGAAGATAACTATGCAAACGAAGTAAGTACTGTAATAAAAATGTATTGATATTTAGTATATAATATTTTCTAAATAATTATTTTTTATTTTATTACTTAGAAAAATAAAAATAAATTTTATATTAACGTGTTATACATATTGAAGAAAAAGGACAGGATTTTTTTTTCTCAATTAAATAAACAAATTAAAAAATATATTAACTAGCTAAATTTACCCAACAAATACAAAAAAAAATAGTATTCTAATGAATTGAAAATGATTAATAAAATAATTTATTAAATAACTTAGTACCTATGTACAATACTGTAAACAATTAAAATATATAATTATAATAAATGATCGCGAAATTTGAAATATTTCTAACACGAATTTAAGTGCTTACGTCACGCAATATTAAGTGCATGCATTTCTATAGCGCACGCAATTTCTCTATAATGCGAATATCTGTATACATTGGGAGAAATAGTAAATTTATTTAGTGTTTTAAAACACAATATACCTTTACATAATTGCTTAGTTTATAAAGAATTTATAGATTCAGTGCTCTAAAACTCAAATAGCTTTTGACATATTTATCTAAATGCAAAATATTCAATAACCTAAAGGTGGCTACGTCTAGAGGTAGTCAAAAGCTATATATATATAACATCAACCGGTTAAACCAATTCAATGCGTATCAGAGCAGAGGCAGTTTTTAATTAAATTCCCTAGGACGATGATAAACTTGAAATGTGTCGTAGCAAGTGATTAAGAAAGTGGTTAACAAAGAAATTTATTGAGTTTCTGTTAGTATGTTTTGTGTTCAGCTTGAGATATAGTGCAATTAATTACTTTTTTTCAAAATACTATGTTTCATATTATGTATATGACACGTATAGTGTCTCTTCACACAAATCTTTTTTCATAACTAAATGCTTTGCTTAAATTCGGAAAGCTAGGGTACAAGTAATGATTCAAACGAGCATAATCTTCAAGGAACGTCAGTACATTATCCACTGAGATGACGCAATTGATATTACTATCTATACATAAACAAACCTCCAAACAATGTATTAAGCATTAGCCATAAGAAAAGTTAGTTATATACAATTTTTAAAACGTTCTACAGTATATATATACCTAGTTTCGAAATGGCCTGTATCATGATCAGTCAATGCCGGCCACTGGTTACCCACTTTTCTCCATCCACAACAACTTGTTTTGTAGTAATACCCGTACAGCAAGATGTAATTTTGTCTGTTAAAATATAGTTAAGTATACTGTAAAACAACAGAAATGTTTATTTCAAATTATACGTAATTAATTTCAATTACACTGTTGAGTATTATAATTAGATAGCATCGCTTTTTGCATGTTCGCAGTGTTTTTATTGTTAGTACTTTATTGTGCATTGATTAGCTTAAGTAACAGAGTTGGGTCTAAACTTAGCCGGTCTTCGGAAATTTTGTCAACGAATATGATATCTGAGTTAAAAACAAAACTTTATGATAATTCTGTAATTGTATTATTCTTAATAAAACTTATAGCAGATTCTATATAGTCATTTTGCAGAGCTAGTATTTAAAAACAAGGTTCTATAATTTTATAGAATATATAATGACTATTTATTTTTCTTATATTAATAAGTAACTAAAAATAGGATTCCTTCCTTTAACTTCTTAAATAGTAAAATTCTTACTCATTTTACTACAATGTTCAGAAGAGACGAATACGAATATAATTGTATATTCGGTGTCAATGTCCGCTTGCACGACAGGAGAGTCTTTGTCTGAAGATGATCTGATATACTTATATAATCGTTCATCGCAAACCAATCAATTAAATCAATGTGGCTCACGCAAGCGGAAATAAATGAAAGTGAAGATCCGGTATTTACTACATATTGAGCAATAGAACAAGATATATTCACGCACGTGGTAGATCATCAATGAACTTGAAGAGAGGTTTGCCGCCAACAAGTGACATTAAAAACATGTTTATTAACAGAATTTTATACAAGTTTTTTTAATTTGTTTAATATTTAAAGTTACTATAAGTACTATAAATTTGTTAATAATTTTATATTCCCACTTATTAAATATTATGTTGGAAATAAATGAATATATAATTAATTTTAAGATCTATATAATTTAAAAATATAATAATAGATTACTATTGATAATAGAGTTTAAAACATCTAAACGACAATTATCATTACTTAATAACACAGAAACGCGGTGGATGTTATATCTAATAATATATTCACTCTCATTATGTAAGAGTTCTAATAAGATGCTTTTTATATTTATTTTCTCTATTCCTTTGAAAAAAAAACACTTTTAATCAACTATAAAGCTGTATACCATTTCAAGTTGATTTCCAATAATTTGTATCCACCTGTTTAGCGACACTAAGTTACTACGTGCGTTAAGCAATCTGTTCGGACGGAAAGTGATAAACTCACTATGCATTACACCAAGCGGTTTGACAAACTGAATGATAGCTGTACACTCACTTACTTTACTTACACGCATAACAGATTTATGGAAACTATTAAGCCACTCGCACGTTATTCTGAATACTAAGTATAAGTCCAGCATGCAACATATTGTCGTATAGATTAAAATGCCGAACCATTGCACGCGAACTATCGCTTCACACATTCTCTGACTTTTTTTAACACAATATCGTTGAGGTGTGTAAACAACAATGTATTGTTTATTTTTTGTTGTCAGGGAAAATCAAGCTATTCGTTCAGCTACGGAGTATCCGACGCGCACACAGGAGATATTAAGAATGTATGGGAAACAAAGGAAGGTGATACTGTTAAAGGTAAACTTAAATGTAAAGTACAAAAAAGATGAAGATATTGACGAGCTTTTAATATAACAGAAAATCCTTTTGTATAATTGAGTAATATGAAGAAAACAAAACCAAAATAAATATACTAAATAGATGACAATTGGTTTTTGAAGAATTACTTTTGTCATAGTAATGTACATGTAACTATATGTAATAATTTTCTATTTTATTTCGTATTGCAGGTCACTACAGTTTATTAGAACCTGATGGCTCAATGAGAACAGTGAAGTACTCTGCAAGTCCGAAGATAGGATTTACAGCAGTCGTTAATAATGAAGCCGGTCCAACACACCCTGAGCCAACAACTGAAAGCTTAATCGAAGCAAAATCTATGAGGGAATATGGAAGATTTCCTATTCTTTCTGAAGAACCTGATGATGATTTTTACGAAAGAAAGAGGACAAAATATCCGTTTGAAATGTTTAAAGATTATTCTTCAAATAAAAAGCCAAAATATCCTATCGATTTAGATACGAATGCGTTTACTCACAGTATTAGCATCAAACATCCACATGATGAATTTTCAGATAGTGGTCCACCAAGTCACGTCAGATACGGTTTCGACCCGAATTGCAAAACCAAACCAAGAAAAGAAAGTAACGAACACATAAACAATTTGTATGCCAACGCAGTAGACTTAGAACTAAGTAAAACAAAATATCCTCTGTTTTCACCAGATACGTACAGAGACAATTTCTATAAATATGGTGATATATCTAGTAACGATTTCGAGAAGTCGAAACCATTTAGAAATTATCCTTATAAATCATCAAAATATGAAGAAATGACAATGAGACCGTCTTCTCCAATAAAATATACATTTCCCGTCCTACCAGATATGCCGGAAAAATACTACCCAGACGATATACCTCAAAAACCAAAAAAGAAAAATAGACCATACAAGGCGCGTGAACCGTATCTTAATGATCATTTAGACGATTACATCTTAGTACCAAAGAAGAACTACAAACCACAAAAATATGTTGAACCCAATGATTATCGACAAGAATATGAGGAAGATTACAAACGTCCACAATATGGAGGTTATGATGATCAAGATGATCGTTATCGCAGTCCTGTAACAGCGACTGCCCCTATAGAAATAATCCGAAAAGTTGTTAAGAAAAGGAAACCAGTCATTAATTTATTAGATATACTTGATATTTAATTTACAATTTTTGATACATAAAAATACAAATATAAATCGACAAGAGAGGTTAAAAATTCACCGATAATTTATGTTTTGAAGCATTAACCCAGACTTTCTTATTTGTTTAGAATAATGTGTTGTTATTTTGGTAAAATTAAATTGATTGAATCTTAGTTAAAAAAAGGATTAAAATTGTAACAAATTTTAGTAAAATATGGATATTTTAAGTGTTATAAATAAATCATTGTTGATACAATGCAGGTTTTTTTTTTACATCGATGAACCGGGTAATAATGATAAAACGAAATTTACATAACTTATTTAAGAAATTAATCAATCTATTATTAAGTTGAATAGATTTGTCAATTCTAAATGTTTACAAAAACATAATACAAAATCATCATCATCATAAAAAAAAATATCAGATTAGCCCCTATGAACAATAACATACATAGAGACTTTCGTAAAAAAAATCGAAAAAAAAACTATTTTAGAACATAAGAAACTAGAACTTTTCTATAGTCAGATAAACATTCTTATCTAGCTTGATCTCAAAAAAGGGATACATAAAATTGAAAAAAGTATAGTTACGGCATATATATATAATGACTGACGAAACCTACGGAATATTATTTAATTTATAAGCATTTTTTTATTGTAAGGAGATTAAAAACCTTACGTTTAAATACTTTACACATTTTTAAACAGCAGTCATTATGCATGCAGTACGACGGTTGCGCAAAACGATCTCACAATGATAGTGAAAGTCCAAAGCCTCGTAAAACTGGAGCGGGTGGGTGTGCCGCGGCCGGCGTGAGTACGGTATTACTTCACAAGGACGTTTTCACATACTTTTAAAATATGGAATGTGACACGATAATTCATTGATTAGTTAGATTATACTGAAACAGTAAAAAAAACAACAACAATATCAGTCAAATCAGTCATCTATAATAATATAATAAATCGAAAGAGTTTTTTTGTTTGTTTAAACACGCTTATCTCTGGAACTACTAGTCGGCTTCGAAAAATTATTTCTGTATATGATAACCAGATTCACGAGGAATAGTATATGCTTCACCTCTCAGCTAGCCTTAAATTTTGATTTTTGTTAAGTAGGAAGCAATATTGTTCCCGAACTGCTGTAATTGTGGCGTAATGGTTAGTGATACGTAAATACAATGTTCTATAAAAACATTGCACCTTAGTACATATAAAAAAAGTCTGCGATACCATATGCTTATCTCTTATACATACGCTACAATAAGGTATTTTGTGACACAGTTTTATTGAAAATTGATTTATGAGCATTATTATTAAGCATGGCATATTAATCCTTACGAACAAAAGTTACTTCATCATCAACACTCGGTTCGGGTCTATGAATTACCAGCAGTGGCGCGAAAGAGCCGTGTGAGTGTGACGCATAACCCTGGTCGTCCGATAAAAACATTGTCTATATTGAAATATTATAAATGATCAATCAGTATTTTTTTATTATACGTGGGTGAAACCGCGGGGCACAGCTAGTAATCTTATAACGAATACATATTTACCTCTGGCTTAAAATTATTTTCTGTGTGTGTGAATAACGAGTCTAAGAAACTGAAATAGTAACATTAATACAATAATATTATAAAGCTTAAGAGATTGTTTGTCTTTTTGTTTGTTAGAATGAGCTAATCTCGAAACTGCATGCCAGAATTTAAAACACCTATTTATTAAGAAAGGTTAAAGGGTATTTAACATCACGCTACGACCATTAGAAGCGGAACAATTACCATACAAAAGGTTGGTCAGAAAATGCACTAAGCGAGAATGATACAATAGAGCGGGAGTCCTATACGGCGCGGCGTGGAGTATGGGGATCTGGGGGCAGGTTATATAAAGAGGTAAAGGTTGGACCAACACCTCACAAGAGGTGACTTGGAACTACTGATCCGATTCTGCAAATTCTTTCACATATAGAAAGCTACGTTCTCCCTGAGTATTATAAGACTCACGAATGAAGTCACGGGCGGTTGCTAAATATAAATGTTTGTTTGTTTATTTGTCCTTTATGTGTTCCTAAACAATTCATTTGATTGCGATGAAATTTTGGTGGATTATTGTACGGTATTGTAAAGGTTTCTATAGGTAATATTACAAACATTTTATTATAGGTGGCATGCGAGTCGTTTATTTTTGAGGACAACGGGGGCAGAGTCCCAGGCAAAAGATAGTAAAATATAAAAATGAGAAAACTATTTTATTGTTAAATGTATCGGATATATTAAATATCGTATCGGGCAATAAAAGCTAACAAATATACAGAGACCCTTTATTTATGAATTAATGCTGTTATGTTTATACTTTGAAATTACTTAAAGTAATATAAAAAATACATCAAAATCGTCGAATTACGAGCGATATACAATTTTATTTAAAGTAATCATGCTTTCTATGGACATTCACTGGTACGCTCGGCCATGACACGGTCGGCATTGTCGTAATAAGCTGGCTGTTATACATAGATATAAATATACAGAAGGCTCATTTTATTATTATATAAAAGCTTTACTCTATTTTAATTTAATATTTATATACTATCAACCATTTGAATTCAACAAGATATACAAAAAAAAAATTACACAGAGATAATTTTCTATAGCTTCATTACATCAATAATTAATTATATTTTGCACATGTATATAGATATTGTTTTTATTATTATACTTAAAGTACTGAATAAAAAACAAGACATTTTTTTTTTCAAATTACTTCCTGATTTTTTCAAGACAAAAATTATGCATGATTTTCGATGTCTTCATTGATGATAATCTGTAAGGAATTTGTCATTGTTTTGTGTATTATTTGTTTTAATTTTATTTCTAGTAAGTATTTATGTGCAAAAACTGTTCTCCATGTCTTTATCGTTATAAGAAATATAATGTTGGTTTTTTGTTAAATTTATTTATGCTCGTCATGTAATTAGAAAATAGAACAATAATGAGACATTTTTGTGAATTGACGTAAAACACATTTATGAAATAAAAAGTTATTGAATATTGACTTGTATGTAGTTATATTTACGAAAAGAGAAATAGACCGTCTTTCTAAATAAGGTCTACCTTTATTGTGGAAAAGTCATGCGTCACGCTATGTTTCATTATTACATGCTGTTTGTCACCTATCATTTACCAAGTTGTTTAGGGAAAAGGTTAGATTTTAAATGAATACAGGTATTAAAAAAATACTTTTTTAAATCGCTTTATAGGTTTAGCGTTATGGCCACAATCTCATCTGACTAAGAGACGATGTGACCCAAGATGGTGATACGCTAAGTCTAGTGGGGAAACTGGATCTCAAGTGCAGCCGCCGAAACATATCCAAAGGTGCTTGGTGACAGATTTTCATCACGATGTTTTCCTTCACCGAAAGCTCAGGCTCATTGCAGGGATTTGAATTCACGTCGATCGACACAGTACGTACAGGCTATCACTGAGCAACCATTGCTTCAAATTCCAACATTTTTTTTTATATATCTTCATAATATAATTAATTAATACTGTTTAAAATACGTGTACAACAGTGATTTTAATCTTGTATCCGCAGTCTTTATATTGTAATATATCTTGTAATTATACACATTTTTTTTAATAACAACACGGCAAAATTATGGCACAGTAGCTCAGAATAGCAGAAGCACAGTACAATCCAAAAACAATGGTGACCACGAAAGTATTGGCGGTCTACCATCGGTCGTCGCTGTCATGGCGGCCTGCAAGCCTTTTGGTAGCTGTAACGCGAGATGCCTAAGCGAACCATTACGGCAGGTGTTACATCTGGTGATGATCGCGATCCGATGCCAGTCCGCGCCGAACTGCTCGCTGACGCCATTTTAAAAGTAACCAATAGCATCAATGGTAAAAATGTTTACTCTTTTTGAATGTTTCAGGGATCTTAAGAAATTTAGTAAAGTGCCAAACATCCGTATTTTATTACTTTTAAAGATTTCAATTATTTTTTAAATTAATGCTGTGTAAAAAAGGTTTACCTTGATTAAGTACGAACACTTTGGTAAAAGAACCAATTAAATTGCACCGTGTATACTCGTAATGGTAGTTTTGGATAATCGTTGTTCACTCAGTCTTCTCAGATGTTCAGTAGATGGTATTAATTTTATAGTCTTCTGAATTATTTTTAAATAAATTCTTAAGGCTTACTAACGAATAACGCAAAACTTAAACCGGTGGGTCTAGAAACATATAATTTTTCACGAGGGTTTCTTATATAACTTAGATGAGGAATAACAATGGATTTTTGAAAATTCATGCCCTAAGGAAGTTTAATAAAGGTTAAAAAAGATTCTTGAGGTGTAGTCGATTAGAAATCCTAACGGTTACATGGCTAATCGTGCAATAAACATTTATTTATTATGGGTCATCAATATAACACAGCAGTATACATTTTAACAAAAAATATTCTTTTAATGAAATGAAAATAAAGTGATAACGGCATGTTTGGACAACAATTAAACATAATAGAAGTAAAATAATTAAACATAAATATTAATGACCAGTGAGAATGATACTATTAATAAACGAAATTGAGGAGTGAATAACAAGTAAAACAGAGATTATTTTGCTGTTATTACAAGAATAATATTTATGCGAGAGGAATAGAAAAATTATATACACTATTCCAAAAAAAATTCGTTTGATAAGTCAATTTTCTATATCATGAAATACGTTTAATTCGAGTCTCCTTCTGATCAATATATTGTCTGTATGAAGAATTAAAGGAGTTAATATTTATCGCTTTCCATATCGTGTCCTTTATTTTCTTTCTTCTCAGTTTTCAAGCCCCGTGAAGCTGTAAAAGCCGCAAAAGCTCCAGGACCCCTAAGGCTAACAGTATAGTCAGTGCGAAAAAAAATCTCAGTTTATATGATTTTTCTATCTCTAATGAGCACTTAGTCAAACTAATTAAAGTTTCACAACTATAAATTTATCATTATTCTGGAATTATAATTAAATAATTGTTATACTTAACAAAAATAACCTGTCATTTATCGAATTCATGTACGTTTAAAGTGTGGCATTGACTAACTTCTTTTATTTTTATTAATTCACTTCAGTATCCGTCAAGCTGTACAAAAAGAATGTGGACATTAATTACAATTATTGCAATGTTCATAAACTGGAACGATACGATATTATATGGTTCGAGTTTAATATTATCCGACAATTGTAATCACATTTATGGTGTGATCGTAAAAAAATACGAGACGCTTTTTAAGGACAGTTGTTTCATTTTAGAAACAATTTGCATCACCTTTTGGTTAAAGTTTTGGTTAAGAGGCAATTTATACATTTTATTACGTTTATATAATTTTTTATTTCCTACACAACATTGTATAAATTTTACCCATTATATCAATCTCCCAACTCTTTCCAGTCTATCTCCTGGAGTGAGATATCAGTGATATTTAAAGTATTTTAGACGTAACGGATGTTATAATATGTCAGTTTTAAATAAAATAATTTATAAGAGTGTATTAGTTAATTTTACACAATGATTGATTGAATACTATGTCTATTCCATATTTGTAAAACTAAAAGGTCTACGATATTAAAATTGTCTCCGTCCAATAAAGTTATATATCTCACATTTAATAAGTTAAAATCAAATGATTCTGTAAGTATATTATAAGAAATCATTATTTTCATCTTATAAGTCATTTATGTTGTTACTATGTACAAGTATAAAATGATTGCATGCAAAAAAATAATATAAAATTCAAAATCTCCGCTTGTCACTTTTTATAATTAACTGTTAATGATTACCGTAATATACTGAAACCCGAGTAATTGAAAAAAGCCCTTTCTTAATATAATAAATACCTACTATTATTACCAATATTTGTACTGTATAAATCTTTCTTAATATTTACTTGCACCTGAATACTGACTTGGCCATTCACTTGTTAAGGAATGTAATTGCCCGATCATTTTTCAATTAATTCTCGTTAATTAAGTGAAGGTAAGTTATCGTAAATTTTGTGACAGTTGCAAGATATATTAGTGATTAGAATGTTAATCGATCGTCATATATTTCATTATTATCTAAACTAGCACATTGTAGACATGTAATAAGACCACAATTAAATATCTACACTTATTCCATTAGTTAGTTACAATTTCCACGAAAAAAAATTGATTTATTATGTTGCATTTTTTCATTATATTTAAAGAGGTTTGTATTATATGCAAATAACATGTTAATATTATCTTACGTATAGACTACGTATAGACAACGTATAGACTAACCGTGCTCTACGGTTTTACCCGTGTTTAATTTATTCGAATAATTCTCCACCGCGTGTCCTCCAGTGTGCGTTGTACCACACTCATTTCCTGTACCTGCTTGTCAGAGCTTATCAGATTGCTTGACGTTCATGGTTACTACTCCGCTCCTTGAAATCGTAGCGTGAAGTTATATAGTTTAACACTTTCCTCATAAAATAGGCTATGAAATAGTAAAAAACAAATTAAATTTGACTGGTAGTTTCAGAAATCAGCACGTTCAAACAAACAAACAAACAAACAAAATCTCTTGATATTTATAATATTAGTAGGAGTATAAATAATGTCTTCATGGTTTTTGTCCATGAAGAGCAGTAATGATTTTTTTTATATACTAGGTGTTGCAATATTGCAAAGGAAAACGGCATGTTGTGCTGACCTTACATAGGTGAGAAGGAGATGGAGAAGCTTGATATTGCAATATTAACCTTTTGGTACATTGCTGGGTTTTGTCCTTGACAATTGTTTCTGACTGGGTTCGCGGCCACTAGGTGTTACACTTCTTTTTTCCGATCTGACTACATTGTTAGCCGAAAAGGAACTGAGGCCTCTGACAACTTTTACAGCTTCACCGGGCTTGATAGGTGTACAGGACGACCGCTGTAAGCGCGACCGTCCTGATGATTTGCGGGATGCGAGGGAGTGGATGTGTATGGATATACATGGTATTGAGATGATACCTATATCTTAAGATCATTAGTTTAGGCATGTTATTGCAACTGGAACAGATATGTTATGATAAATAATATTTTTTGTACACACAATATTGTTGTCTTTATTAAAATGCGAATCAAAAACTACTATATTAAAAGAAAATTGTTCGTGTAATCTTTACACGCAGTTGAAGTGAAACTTCTATGACTTTAATCATATATATTGATAATATAATGTAATGAGAACGCGTTTTAGCATTATTTTTGATTTACTGTATAGTTTTTAAAACGTAACGTCCGAAATTCCATTTTGGTAAAATAATCTCACGTGTAGCAGTTACAAAAATAAAACCACATAGTCCCATATGTCAAAGGTCTATTGTTGCCGATGTCTGGCAACAGACTAGCTTCTTGGTCGGTCTTGTTTCCCTCCCGTGTCCCGCAGACCATTAGGAGAGTCGCGCTTATGGCGGTCAAGCTACAACACTCGCTATAGTGGCACGCTTAGACGTATCGTGTCCCGGAATCAGTAAAGGCAAACTGCTTACCGGCCGACCGGCGATGGATTACCGATCTCTCAGTGGTCGTTGTTTTTTATATTACAATATTGTATTTTTTATTTTATATTCCTTATTACAAAATTACTTTACTAGTTAATATTTAACTATATAGAAAATAAGATTTATAATACAACCCGCCTATAATTTTAATCGCTGATTGATGATTTATAATACTCCAGTATAAATAAGATTTTTAACGGGCGGCCAGGATTATGCATTACAACTCACACGGCTCTTTCGCACCACTACCCCTATAGTCATAGACCCGAGACAACTGTTGAATTATTTTAATTTTACGTTATCTCTCAAACTATTTCTCCAAATAACATAGGTACTATAAATGGCAAAATTTATCTACATAAAATTGTCTTCATGTTTCGTTCGGTAGGATTAATATGCCATGCCTAACAATAATGTTCATCAATCACTTTTATATTTTCAATAAAACTTTGTCACAAAATACGTTATTGTGGCTTATGTATAAGATATAGGCATATGGTATCGCAGACTTTTTTTAGATGTACTAAGGAGCAATTTTTTTGTAGAACATTGTATTTACGTATCAGTAACCATTGCGCCAGCGCACGCGGATAAAGCAATACGGGTGCGCTATTTCTTCCGACTTACTTAGCAAAAATCAATATTTAAGGCTAGCTGATAGGTGTAGCCTAATGCTAGATAGCCTATAATATTACTCGTAGTTTCCGACTGGTTGTTTCAGGGATTAGCGTGTTTAAACAAACAAACAGTGAAACAAAAAATAACTTTTCTGCTTTGTTATATTAGTATAGATAGATTATTCGTGAAGATAATATAGTCGTACATAATAATTTTAAAGCGTATACATATAAACAAGTTTGTAAATAATACTTAAACATATTGCAAACATGTCAAGGCTTCAAAACACCTATTTAGAAATTAGTAAGAGGAATGGTATTGATGAATGCATAGCTCATTCGTAACACAATACTATCCTTCACGGAATCTTATTACATATTATAGTAGGCGTTAACATGCACCCACATATCAAATGAATAGATTTCGTAAGTTATTTGAAGCAAACGTATATTGACCCACATAAATCAAATTATTAGATACAGTTAGCTAAAATTATTAATGATAATTTTTTTTGCTGATCTACGTAGTGTAGTAAAATGAAAAAAATGGTAATTGACTAAAATTTAAGCCAGAAACCTTTTATATTTTAGATTTAAAATTTAAGTCAAACACATTATTTGTTAGCAAACAGTGGCGAAGCCTAGACAATATATATCGTTTCTATACGCAATAGTATCTAGACTATTATTTATGCACGAAGAATGACTATGGTGCCTACATAATAGAATAAAAAAGTTCCAAAAATAATATCGTTGTTGAGAGTTAATAGTTTAAAGAAACAAATCAGTTACATCGCTTTCAGTTTAAATAAAAGTATATTTAGTATTAAAACTCGTTATACGAGTATGAAAAAATACATTGATGTAAGCAGTCGACTACAACAGGTTAATGACATTTCGTAGATGAGTCACAACACTGTCACTGTAGACATCTGAGACATGCCACCACGTGCTCGTTTCGCAGCTTGATAAGCTGCTGTTTCATTGAGGCGACAGTGAACATAAATGGAATAGTTTTATACTTTATTTCTGTTTCAAATATATTTATAAAATAAATTTCAACATCATCATTATCTCAGCCAAAAGACGGATGCAAGCCTCCCTTAATAATTGACGCAATAACCGGTCATGTGTTGCATGCAAAGAGCGGGTTCCTGCAACCTTCACCAAGTCGTCGGTTCATCTTGTGGCAGGTTTGATCATGTTGCATCTTCCGGTACTCTTCGACCTATCGATCATTCGTTGTACAAGTAATCTGCCCCGCATAGTACTACTTAATAAACTTATAAAAAAAATCATAAGCGAAATTATTTGAAATATATCACGTAATGAGACGAAACCTGTATTTGAATGTTTAAGATTTCGTACTTGTAAGTTTAATTTCAAGTCATTGCCATCTGCATTACTTACTATTTTAGGTATATGCTAATTGATTGATAATTTTATTCTGTTTATGGATGATCGATTATATGTAGGGCACAGAGAAATTTCTTTTGAGATTTCTCTTAACTTGGGACAGTCCTACTGGTGGGATATCTCCCCCTTCAGAAGATCGCAGCCAAATAACCTAGTGTTGTGTTCCTGCGATGATTATAGGTTTTCCAGAGCTTTCTTGAAGAAGGGTGGGTTCAAAGAGAGGTAGGGCACAGAGAAATTTCTTTGGAGATTTCTCTCTACTTGGGGCAGGCCCATTGATGAAATAATACCCCCACTCTACAGAAGATCGCAGCCAAATAACCCTGTGTTATGTTTCTGTGGTGAGTAGAGTTTCTGGAACTCCTTGGGAAGGGGGATTCAAGGTCAGCAACGTGAGTGCGACAAGCGTCCATAGGCTACGGTAGCCGTTACCATCAGGCGAGCTTGTTTGCTAATTAAGTTATACAAAAAAGCCCTTCTCAAATGATGCGCTTATCAACGGACAGCATTTCATTTTATCAATATAGATATATAAATTTATTCATAAAATTCTAAAGGAAATGTAGTATGGGAAATATATTAGGTGTTAATTATTTTTACTAATCCATTGGAACGCTGTACAAATACAGTTTCTACACTATTTTTAAGTTTTAAAATATTTTATAAAAATATTTTTCCTTGCCACTATAATCAAATATAATATAATACATAATACAATTTATATTCAACATACGAGGTAACAGTATAATTGTACAATATGTCACACAGAATTATTTATACATTAAAGCAATATCGCAACCAATATATAGTTTACAATGCATTCGTTTACATTAATTTATTTCGTATATAATATATACAGCTATGTGAACCTATAGCACATAATCCGATATCAAACCTTATCGTTGAGAAGTTATGGATCTGTTAAGTTTATTTTTGTCTTAACTTATATGTATTTTATGAAATGGAATAGAAAATTCTCCAATATATCAAAATTATTATAATCGAAGTTGACAAAATTTAAGTTATTTTAATAGATAGAATAGCTTGCTATGTTTTTTTATACGACTGAATTGGCAAACAAGCGTGCGGTCCGCCTGATGGTAAGCGGTTATCGTAGCATATGAACGCTTGTAACACTATAGGTAACACTAGCGCGATGCCGATCTGAACTTCCTTTCCCTTAGGAGCTCTGGAAATCCTGCTCACAGCAGGAACACTTCACAAGATTATTAGGAAGCAATCTTCTGTAAGGTAGAGCTATTTCACCAGTCGAGCTGCCTCAAGTAGAGAGAAATCTACAAATAATTTTTTCTGTGCCCCACATGACTACACATGATTCATATTATTACATTTTCGTTAAATATGTTTTGTCATTTTTCTATTTTCTGTATTAGTAAAACTTTATCTACCTAGTAATGAGAAAATATTCGTTAAAAGGAAAAATATATCTCAAATCCGGGTGTAGAAAAGTTGTTTTAAACACTTTACATGTAGAAAATAATACCTATGAATTAATATTTATTCATAACTACATTTTTTTTAATTTAATCTAAAAATATCATTTGACCGTGTGTTATGTCATCATTCAATAGACAAAACTAAGGTTAAAGGTATTATTATGTGCAAAGTTGAGTTTTCTAAGATTTTAGTTGAAACATGAAATTTATTCAGCACTTTTTCTTCACTTTGTAATCATTTTAGAGTCACTTGTCACAATATAAGGTAATAAAAACATCAGTAAACTGTATATATAAAGAAATATTATACGAAGACGTCACATAAATTACTAATTGGCGTTACCAAACACATGAATCCTATACAAAAAATCGTAACTTTTCCAAGGTAAAAATTTAAATAAAGGAACAAATTTTTTTCCAGTTCTTTTTGCCTTTTAGTCAATAAAACAATATGATTAAGTAAATAAATTTGATTTTAAAAAAATTTGGTGGCTCGCAAATTATATTTTGTACCATGCAGTCTACGTTCATGATCTTTAATTTAAATCATCAACGTAAAAACCATGACTAATAAAAGATTTTATCGACTGTGTATTGTAAATCAAAAATAAACTAATGACGGTAATGTCATTCGAGAGGCTACCAGAAATAGCCATTTTTTTAATATAGTAAATTAATTATTTTGGGTACGTCCACTCTATGGAAAACATCAAGTCTCGTTGCGGACAACGCCCATTAGATAGATCTATGTAAGTTTAATAGGTAAGTTTTCCTGCACACTCGGGACCCTTAGCCTGTATCTATAGAACATACGATCTGTATAAAAGCCTTGGTTATCACACAATTTGGCACACAACAAGTCCTAGTGCTTAGATTAACGTACAGTTTTACAGTTAAGACAAATAATAGAAAAATGTTCGGAAAGGTAATAACTATTTAATAAATCTAGTACCTGAAAAGATTGCGATTGCATATAGTTTTTAACATTTTTGCTGTATTCAATGTTTTACATTTATTACAAAATCTATAATACAGTACAGTATATGTAGACAATATTGTCTACTAAAGTAATAATTTGAATAATTCTTGTATTATTAGATTGGCAGGTAGTGCTTTAAATACATTAATTACATAATTTTAATAAAAATCTCATGATAAAAGATAAAATTTAAATACAGGATTGTTCCCATCGGTAAAATAACATTAAAATTATATCCTTAACGAAATTTGAAAAGACGCTATTCTTCTCCGATTGTATACACCAATAAGTAAAAGTCTATCAAGGCTAGTTGCATGTACACTCTTCTAAAAGTAAGAAATAGGTTCGTAATAAACAGTAGTATATAAGAAGGACAGATATAATAGTATTTATTCTATTGTTTCTTAGAAAGAAAACTAGAATTTGCGGGATAATATTGATGTTGTTATTTATTTATTTTCTACGAATTTCACGGCACATTTTTAGCTATTTTAAAACATTAGAATATAATTTTAAAGTGCTAACTACTTTTTTATTTCTTTGATTATAGGTATTTTTGCTGTGTGCTGTAATTAGCGCAGTTCGTGCAGGACTGATCGCATCACACGGAGCGCTGTCATCGCAGAGTATTGTATTTGGAGCTCCGGCTCTTTCTCATGGCTATGCTGCGGCAGCACCCGCATACAGCTATGCTGCCACAGCACCTGCATATAGCTATGCTGCTGCACCAGCTTACGGCCGAGCTGCTTATGGCCTCGGATTAGGTACGTCAACAATTAACTTGCACTCTTTATATAATTTGCGAAGATCGCAATGCTTTGTGGGTTTTTACTGTAAATATTTATGTGAATATTTTGATGATGTTGAGCATAACTCGTTTATTAGCTGATAAATAATATATACCTGTATATAAGCCTCAACGCAACTCAACTAGACGCAATGGTAGTAAGCCCTACATTTGGACTCGACAGGTCGCGGGTTCGAAACATGACTGATTTTTCTTTGATGAGCATAATTGTCAATTGTGGTCCGATTGTTTTAAATATATATTACAGCTGATTAGTTATCATAATACAAACATGTCTGGAATTAAACGACCGTGTGTGAAATTGTGTTACCCATATTTATTTACCATTTATTATTATTATTTATATACTGATAACTTCTTACTATAAATATTATAAACAATTTTAGTTTATCCATATCCTAGATCAGTATTTTACCGTTGACTGTAATAAATAATTACTATGATTATTAGGTACTAGCTTCTTCCCGCGAATTCGTCTGCGTACACATCAGAATTAGGTATTTATTGGGATAATAAGTATCCAGTTAATCCAGTTGTATTTTCATACAAATTGGTTCAGCCGTGTTTGAATAATTGAGTGACAAACATACAAACTTACATTATGATAATAATTGTTTGTATAGAAGGATTTAATTTAAAGTAAACAAAGTGGTCATTTTTATTGTATATTGCATAAATAAATAATTTTGTACTAACTACATCTTTGCTAAACTACTAATTTATCATAATTGTTCTGCATAAAAAAAATCTTATTATATTCCTAGACGCAAAACAAATATACTAATGCCACATTTGGACTCACCGTATGCTAAAAATCGTTCAATCATTTACTTTTTGATAAACGAGAAGTCTCTGCCAGCGACTTTTAAATTAGTAACAAATCTAATTGACGATAATATGATTCCATGGGAGCTACCGTAACCGTCTAGTGATATAGGTAATAACTAATACACTTTTACTTTGCAATTTACTAGTTATGTGAACATACGTTACAGGTCACAGTTCTGTTGTTGCCCACGCCGCCCCGGTGCTTCGAGCGCCCTTGGCTTCGTATGCGCATGCCGCCGCTCCTGTCGAAGTTTATGTATGTGTCCCTTTTATTAGTCCCAACTAACTAGTGTTACTAGCCTCAAGACGACGAGCGTAGAAGGCACTCAGCCTGTTGCCAACAAGCGCAAGGGTGCCAAAGTGGCCGAACCTTGGACTGTTTGTGTGTGTAAATAAGGTCTTTTATATTTCCAGGGCAAAATTACTTTATATCCTAAGGAAAACAGCAACCTATATCTATTGACAATTGGTAACACCAACATATTTCATGAAATCTGCACCTTATAACTTGCCATCTTGGATCCAAGTTTTTAAATAAATAGGTTAAAGATAAAATACCATGCAAATACCTCTACGTATCTAACTGAGTGACAATAGTAATAATAATTCCTGCCTATGTGTCTCACTGCTAGGATGTGAGGCCTCTGTCCAAGGGAAGGCCTGGGCTTCGCCAGCCCACGACGTATTGGTAATTTCAAACGCCGAGAAATTATCTTTTCTATGTTTTTTCCCACATACAAGAACATTTCTTAAGCGTTCAGGTGTCCTCATGATGTTTTTTTACACTCTCAGCTGATAGTATTACCAATTTATATTAGTAAATGTACGCGAATTCCGAATAATTCTGGGGCATAAACCAGTGGATATTGAATCGATATTCCGTCGATCTAAACTACTCAAACACCACGATCAACATAGAAACTGACACTAATACCTTGACTGATTCTATAAAGTAACTCGCTGAATCGAATTATTACGGTATGATGATTTTTTTACGGACATTACGATCCAGCTGAAAGGGAAAGACTCCACTATCGCCTTGTCTAATATATCTTTAGATGTGTATTATATAGTTTTACTTGTCTTGGATGTCTGAGATATCTTATAATATAAGCTTGTAAAACATAATTACAGGCCCACCCCAATTACCAGTTTAATTACGGGGTCTCCGACGGTCACACCGGTGATCAGAAGAGCCAATGGGAGGCTCGCGATGGTGATGTTGTCAAGGGACAGTACTCGCTCGTCGAACCCGATGGCAGTGTCCGTACCGTCGATTATTCTGCTGACGACCACAATGGGTATGTTCGTAATATATCAAACATTATATACATAAAACTTCTTTTTCTTACCCTCATGCCACCTAAGTAGCGTCGGCACTACATCTCTCATCTTCCACTCTCCTCTATCTGCTGTCATCTCAGTATTAACATTTTTTATACACATATAATTTCTCACACTATCCATCCATATCTTCCTTCTACTTTTAAACTTATATCTGTCCATCTAAATAATAATTTAAAAAATATTATTCTCCGTTTAAATAATAAATATTTCGTACTAGCTGTGACCGGGGCTCCGCTCGCGTGGACTTCAGATTTCTGTCGGTCGAGCGCACGTGCAAATTGTGCTGCCCCTAAAATGCTTATTGTGGTTGATCCTTAGAAGATAGACATATGCTATCGCTGATTTTATTGTGGGTCTGTTTTTAAGATCAACAATTATGTAATACATTAATTTGATATATTTCTTATGGTTTGTTTACTCAGTGTAAGACATTTAAGACTCTCAAAAGTGTCTTGTCTCCGAATTGATTAGCCATTATCGTCGCTGCTTATTTCGTACGTTATTTTATTTAATAAAATATATCCTATATCCTATAATCTGACCAGATAACATAGCTATCAATGAAAATAAAAACCATGTAAATTGGATAAGTGGTTATCGTGTGAAAAGAACATAAATTGACAGACAGACAGAGAGATGTTGAGTTTTATAATAAAGACAGTTTAAAAGTCAGCCAAAAATTAAGACTACTAATATAAAGATGTCATAATAACACAGAGAAAGATTTATTTCGATGTAATGCTGTGAATTTACATTTTTACTTTTACAGATTTTATTTTGGTTACAGAGATGTATTCTAAGCCACTGATTCTTATATTATTCATTATTATTTCATACCTTATTTTAATATGACTTATACTTCAAAGTTTATAAGAAGGCATTAATAAATACTAATAATAATAGTGACCTTTTGCTAAAGATAAATGGACAGAAAATCTAGCGAGCTTGACAATATTATACCTTTATTTTCATTTTACAAACAGCATGATATTTACATACCACCAAGTTTTATGTATAACTATTTTATATCCGACATTAAACACTGTATGATACTTTCAGATTCAACGCGGTAGTAAGCAAGAGCGGTCACGCATCGCACCCCGCAGGCGCCGCTGTGATCGCAGCCCCAGCTGGCCATGGATATTACCACGGCTAGACTTCAAACTCAATCACTCATCGACCACTATTTATTGCTACTTTATACATATATGTAATATAGTATAGCGGACCGCGGCAAAGGATAAAATTACGTGAAAATAGTAATGTTTGATACGCATTCAAAGGCTAGACGTTTCATAAAATGTAGGGGACTAAGGCACAAATTAGTTTGTATAGCTTAAAACTTATTAGTTGACTTTTGTATGATATTTTCTTGTAGATGTTAGGTATTTTCTGTTTTTAAATATGGTAATTACATTTTATGCAACGTCATTGCTGTGCTTCAGAAGGTGACGGAGAAATGATACATGTGATTTGAAAGTGTAAAATAATTATATAATATTTTCACAATTATTTTTTTCATTCATATTTATAATTAAATGTTGTCTCGCTTAACACGATCCATGCTACATTAAGCCTAGATGACGTACAGCTACCTAACTTTTTTCAAATAGCTTATTATATTTGATTCAAAATCGAATCTTGTATTCGTTATGTCAGACGCTATGAACAATTAAATTAAATTTTTGTAATCCATTATCATAATAAATATACCTAACATTCAAATAAAACTCAAAAAAAATATATTTTAATCGAATTCAAATTGCATACAATGAGAAGGATCTTTTTAATTATAAATAATCGGCTAAGTGTGTGCAGGGCCACGCGCAGTGTAAGGTTGAATTTATACGATATTTTCCTTTTTATTTACTTCTCCATACATTTTATAAGTTGGTCGACTATAGTATATATAGTCGTTAACTTGTAAAGCCTACTTAACTGTGATTATTTTTCTTAACTTCTTACTTACTCGTACACTATTGCCGTGAATTTTTTCACGAATTCAAAAATTTAGCTATCAGGGAGTGGGCACACTGGACTCTAACAAAAATTAGCACTTTCAAGTTTGATATTTTACAAATGGATCCCTATATTGAAAAATAATTTTAGCACACCCGCAATATTTTGAACGATCTTTCCAATGACACTCTACATGGCGTACACCGTGGGATAGAAGGGTACAAAAAATCATCCTCACTTCACGCGTAGGAATGGTACACTATAAAAAATTAGTTTTCAAGTTTTTATTTTACCACTTAGTCGGCATGATTAATATGTATACCCATACCAAATAACAGCTTTCTAGTAATAAGAACCTGTGAACTAAGCCGCGGAGACAGACTTACTTGGCGAAAAAAAAAAAACACATTCTACTCATAAAAATAATATTACTGCATTACGAAATATTAATTAAAGTCATTTTAATTAATATTTCGTATTGCAGTAAGGTTTTTACCAGAGTTTTTACGGTTTCTTGTACTATAAAAAGTCACAATTTGTTTAACAATTTATTAGTCGCAAAGCTTCCCATACCCTAGTAAAATATTCTTAAAAGTATGTAAAAGTAATAAAACTAAAACATAAAATAATCAAGGTAAAACGAGAGTTTATTCAAACTTATACACAAGTTTTATATATAAATTTATAATCGGTTGCTGATTAGAGACAAATTTGAGATGTAGATTAAAATTGACTTAAAAGTACTGTTTGACTAATTTAAACAATTTGTTGCGAGTAATTAATGTCATTTGATTTTAGTTTTCAAAATTATAATTTTTTTATATCTTCCGCACGTAAGTAATAGGCATTAGTGAAATTATTGAAAATATTGTAGGAATACATACTATGGATATGAGATTTCGGATATGGATGTGGATGCGGATGTCTTAAGAGTATTTAATCGGTTTCGATTACGGATAAGGATATGAAATTATTTCAAATATCCGATTGTTTCGGATAATTTCGGTTATGGATAATACATTTTACAATGTGTAAAAAAGTTGTCCGATTCGTAAAGTTGTAATTTGGTATCGAGATTCAGTTATATTTACGAAATCATTTTGAGAGTACAAATTGAATATGTAACACGAAAAAAAAATGTTCCGCTTGTAATCTTTAAAATTGTTTGATTACAGTCGTCCGAAACTTTGGTTCTGTATGTGTGTTCGTTTGTAACAATGGCTCATTCGACTTTGCCCTATCCGAAATTATCCGAAACATTTATATCGGATACGGTTGCGGTTACGGATATTTTTTTATTTCGGATATCCGATAGTTTCGGTTACGGATACGGATATCCATAACATCCCTAATTATAATGCTGACCTTCATCCTGATAGCCGCAAATGGCCAACACCATTACGGATATGTTCATAGCTACAGCAAAGTGTATGAATGAATTATCTCTGCCCACTTCATCTCTAATCACGAGCTACATAGCAACTGTCAGTATCATATTACCATGAAAACTGTTTATTTTAACTACGGTGCTCGCGGAATAGCTGAATATGCTACTCCTGTCTTGGAGTCACAACACTCAGAGACGACTCAAAATGTTTCAATGTAATCAATTCGGAAATAAGACGCATTTGGGGTGTTTAAATGGCTTACGTTGAGTAAACCATACAAGATATATAAAATTAATGTTCTACATAATTGATGTTGACTTTTCAACGACAATATTTGTCTATCTTCTAAGGATCACTCACAAAAAGTATATTTGTCTTTAAAATAACCGCCGCGCCGGACAACTGCCGTAAGAGGGGGTAGGTGAGAGCGGGGGCAGTATTAACATGCCTAAGGATAATATACATTATTCATAAAAAAAAAACTGAAAAATACTTATGTAATCCACGCGAGCGTAGACGCGGGCACAGCTAGTAATAGATAAAGCATTAATAAATGTTATTTAGTCAATATCATATTAGAGATATAATTATAAAATGCAAAAAAATTGAATAATAATTTAACAAAAAAAACGATACGAGCAAGCATGCTGTCTAGTTAACATGTCAATTTCTTTACCGGCTCATCAAGACGTGATAATCTGGGAACGACCGAGAAATATCTTAGAGATCAGTTCTGTAGTATTTATGACTAAGTGAGGGGACTGGATATTGAGGTGATCTGAATGTTACGCTTCTACAAAAGTTTTCAATGAGATTATTAAAAAGTTTAATAGTTATGTTAATATTAATATGCCGTAATATATTCTGTATGTGCAGATGTAGATGTAAACACAAATTTGTTTATATTTAACCTTTGTGAAAGTTAATTACAATGATAAGATTTTGGAAAACTAGCAATGTAAAAATATCAATTATCTTTTTACTTGCTTATTGTTAATAAGATTTTACTTTCTGTGATATTTTTAATTATTTCTTTTTCATGTTATCTTCGTTGTTTATTTCAGACTAAAAATAATTTTATACTTATCTAGGTAATTATGTGTTTACTTACAGATTCAACGCAGTCGTGAAACACTCTGCACCGGTCAAACAAACTCATTCCACTCAATATTACCATCAGTGAACATAACTTTGCATACGGCATCAACTCTTGATTTTGTTACATTGCTAGTTATTACAAATGATGTGTCTAGTCTTACAATGTGAATATTGTATTTTTTTTTTTTATCGTTATAGGTTTGGCTTAGTGGCCACAATCTCACCTGATGTTAAGTGACGATATGGCCCAGGATGGTAAACGCTAAACCTAGTGGAAGACTGGCTCTCAAGTGCAGCTGCCGGAACACACCTATTGGTGCTTAAATTAATCTATCAAATTCTTAGGCAATAGTTAATAGTTACTTACTTATTATCAGAGATCAGATAAATACAAGTTCTGAGTTATGTAATTAGTTTCATTATGATGTGAGTACAATCAGTTACGAAGTAGGCCTACAATGATAAAAAATATTGAATCGAATCTTGCATAATATAATTTCGAAATAGAACAATTTGTACATATATTTTACACTATACCTTAATGTATTTTTTTTTTGAATTATTAAACGTTCTATGCATTTAAATAATAATTAAATTATAAAATCACAAACAAACAAAATAAAGTTCCTAATATTGTATACCTAGAAACATAAAATTATTAAATTAATTATTATTATGTATTGAATGCGATGTAAAAATGACAAATAAAATTAAATTGTAGCAAATTATAGGATTTAAATTGTTTGACAATTAGAGCACAGAAGGTTTAACAACATCATGTGTGAACATTTTTGCTATGAAAATTTGATCCCACCATGATACATCTAATTCCAATAGCATCGCAAGTGATGCCCAATTTTTATTATTTCCCTAAACTAAAGGCAAATTAAATGAAATGTGGTTTACTTGAGGTAAAGGGTGGTTGAAGGATCAAAAAGGTTTTTAAATAAAGACATATATATGAACTCATGAATAATCTTATATTGAAATAAATATTCTTACAATAATAGTTAGGTACACATCTAGTAACAATAATTAAAAAGGCAACAAAACCGATGTACAGTTATCGAAATTGACATTACAAGTCAGACTTCAAATAAATATTTAGTTTTGATCATGATGAGTTTCAATATGCACATGCTGACCAGGCGCTGAGTGCTTTACAATGGCGTTAAAGCTGAAAAATAAGTATATTAATATTAGCAATTATATTAATATTAGTAATTAATACTAATATTTATTTATTAGTATTTAATTATTTCAAAATGTTACACGGTAATGATTTAAGCAGCAATTAAAAATAAAAATATGATGGTATCTTTTTAAAATCATTATTGGTTTAGCATTTGGCTACAATCTAACCTGGTGTTAAGTGACGATGTGACCAAAGATGGTAAAAACGTTAAACCTATTGGGGAAACCGGCTCTTAAGTGTAGCTACCGGAACACATCTATAGGTATTTGGCAACAGATTTTTAACTCGAGGGTGGTAGTTACTAAGGCAGGCATCAGAAAATCCTCTATCACCATGATATGGGATTGTCACGATGTCTTCCTTCAACGAAAACTCAGACTCCATTCAAGATTCGAACTCACGTCGATTGTCGCGGTATCGGTACACGCTACCAATGAGCCATCATTAATTAGAGATTACAATGAAATTGAAGTAATTCGAGAAAAAAAATCAAATAAATATTTTGTTCAATCAATGTAACTGATTGTTACATAGGAAACCAAAATAGTTATCAAAAGTTTAAACTTTCATATCGATTAAAACAATACCCGTTGTGCTTGTCAGAGCTGTATTCGACGATTCTGACGGATCCATCGGCCTCGTGCAGACTGTAAACGCCCTTAACTGTGTCGCCGTCGCGAATCTCGTGTTGGAATTTGTTGTCACCAGTATGGGGATCCTCTACTTTGTACTCATACTGGTACTTTGGGTAAGC
Organism: Saturnia pavonia; assembly: GCA_947532125.1. NCBI lineage: Eukaryota > Metazoa > Arthropoda > Insecta > Lepidoptera > Saturniidae > Saturnia > Saturnia pavonia. Next base: position 6,488,373 of record OX383901.1, read on the forward strand.
CTAGAATAGTAAAAGTTGATTAACATAAACTACGCAATTTGAATGCGTTTACACTCTATAGTTGTTTAAACGGATCACTTTGTGTTTAGAATAAATGAATGGAAAGTTAATATAAAATTAGAAGTCGGATATAAACGATTAATATTCTGTTTTATAAAACTTACGTAATAGTCGATAGGTTCATCGTGGGATTCGTGAGCGTGGACCTCGACGGGACGATGTTCTGGGGCTTGTTTAAGTTGGACGCCACGATGGAAACTGAAGCCTTCGTGCGACTGTGCGTAGTGAGGTTTGGGCTTGTGCGCATGTTTGCTACCGTCATCTTCATGGTGCACAGGAATAGGGTAGTGGACAGTTTGATATTTAGGATGTGCTAGATGATGAGCATTCACTTCTTCGTTTTGTTCCTGAACATATTGATATACAGGAGACACGTGTTCGTCTTTGTTTTCCTCGGATTCTTTATGGTTAGGCTGAGGGTGATGAACAATGCTCTGAGATGAATAAGCAGGTCTGTGGTTTTCTGGTGATTGTTCGTTATTTTCGGGTGCTTGTTCGTATACATGTTCATGATTTTCGGGTGCATGAGCATACACATGAGCATGACTTTCGGGTGCGTGAGCATACACATGAGCATGACTTTCGGGTTCGTGAGCATACAAATGAGCATGACTTTCGGGTGCGTGAGCATACACATGAGCATGACTTTCAGGTGTATGTGCATATACATGGCTCTCTGGCTCTGGTTGATATTGCTCCTCTTTGATAGGCGCGGGTTCCTTCGGAACTCGAATAGGATAGGAAGGGTGAATATGCTCATACGAATGTTTATAATCTTTGGCTTGCTCTTGATGAAGCCGCTTCCTTAGATATGCATTATCTTGGCAGAATACCGCGGCCACTGCAACAGCAAGTATCAAAACCTGTAAAGATGATTCATAGTTAAGCCAAATATCACAAAGGTTTACGTATCTTGTTTAAAACACCCACTTTTGCAAACATGTTGCTCTTTCTCCGTAGACTTCCGCAGTGGAACTGATGAATTAACATAGTCATTAGCTCAATATATACCGGAGACGTTACGAGAGAGTATTGAATAGATTTGTTGCCGCTTGGGGCGTCATGTTTGTAACCCAACACGCGCACAGACTTCATGACGTAATTTATGTAATCAATGTGAAGGTTGTTCTATCAAGTAAACTAGTACACCGATCTTATTTACGGGTGCTGTGATTAATAAAAATGAACTTTTAGATGTAGACAGTTAGATTGACCACAATAGACTCCCAAGTAGACAGTTAACGGGCTACAAGTTAACGATAGAAATCTTTTCAATTTTGTATTCTAGTTAAGTTCTACCGTTTCCTCTAAATGTCGAATTTTTTAATCAAGTCCGATTTCTCCTTTAAAGTTATGGTTAAATCTTGGAAATTAAGTATATTCATTACATTACACTGTAATAGATTTCATTTGTCACTGTGTCTTACGCGATTTAATGTAATGCTATAATTTTTTTCAACTTTTATATTTTATGTATAATATAAAGAAATTGGTTGTTAATATATACGAATATACTTTACTACAGTCACTTTAAATCTATTTTGTTTTCTTTATTGTCCAGTGTCTGCTAAATATTTTTATTTCATATCTAAAAAGATGTCTAACCACTTTCTTTGTGAAATATTAACATATCGATCTCAAAAACATGCAAGAAAAATGAAAGTTAAATGGAATGAAACCGTAACAGTATACAAAATTATACTCACAATCATGAATTATGTCATCAACTAAATTCGTTTATTCTCGTTACATTATTTCTCGTGATTACAGAAAGTGACCTCTACGATGTCATTGTCACTTTTTGTTACATGATCAACCGTACTGGGTACGCATTGACTCTCTTCAAGCCATGAACCACATTTAACTTTTTGTATAGATTTCGAAAATTCCATTAATATTGAATGAATGGTTGCAAATGGTATTTGTCAAGCATGGAATAAATTTGATCGTAGCAGAGATATGGGAATAAATAAAATAAAATAATTAGTATATTCAACAACAAAATAATGTTGTTTTTTATTTTCTATACCATAGTGTTTAATAGTTTAGTCGTACATATAATATTTAGTCAGATATCGCAATGAAAAGATTTTATAATTATTATTTTTATTTATATTATCTACTTTATATAAAAACATGTTGATTAAATATTCTTTTAATCATTGTTTGATCGTTATAATGTTGTATTCCTTTATAGTAACTTTCACTATTCAATAAGGAAAAGGATTTCCGTGGTTCGTGTGTTTATAATTAGGTAATAAATTATATTAATGGTTACGTCTACTTATAAAAAGTCCCTAATAAGGATTGTCATTTCCGTTGATTGTAAAGAGTGAATTTATTGTATTTTTAATGAAAATAACGTATTTTTATTTCAAATAAATGTGCTACGTATTTAATGGCGTATTATGTTTATTTATATTAAAAATAAAAAGAAGTTTATTACGATTTATTCCCAGTAAATTACTTAAACCTAGTTTTATTAATAAATATCATGATGTGTTTAAACGATAAATAATGTAGTAATAAATACAGGAGGTCAGTAGGATTAATGGTGATTGTGATGATGTTGAGGTTCTTCGTGCTTGTGTCCTGTATTCGATACCACAGCATTGAATCTGTAAAGATAGGCATTGTTAATGTAGTATAAAATCTTATATATAAAAATCTTGTGTTCTTCTCTTAGTCGTCGTGTAACTTCTGAACGAATTGACCGAAATATACACATAATACATTTGCTTTATCAAGAAGATAGTTCATAGCTATGTTAAGATACGATAGGTTCCGCTGCAGTCCGAAAGGGCAGAACTACGTCTACCGAGCAACCTATATACCACAGATATTTTATTAATAATTTTGGATACATGCTTCTTCTTAATTAAACCTAATTGAATATCAATTATGTGTCATTATTCGTTTTTAGATATGATTAAAAGTGATATCGTTTATTAAATTGCTAATGAATGTTACATCTTACATCTTGAAAAATAATATTTATGCAAATCTATTCTAATATATATATTATTACAAATTATAAAACAAAGTCTCCCAGCCGCGTTTGTCTGTCTTTCGGAACAAGATAAACTCAAAAACTACCAAACGGATTTTGAAGCGGTTTTTATCAATTAATGATATGATTGACATGACATGACAAATGTTTAGGTACATAATTCATTAAAGGTTATGTGTAAATTAGTTGAAATATGACGATGATTGTTGAAGATGTTGGAAAAAATCCTACCGACTGGGAGATGTACAGGAGCGTGTCACGTAATCCAATAGAGTTATATGTATTACTCTGCTATCCGTGAGAATACGGGTGGGTTGCTAATATATGATATTACAAGCTACACAAAATTTTATTTTGTTTGTTTGTTTGTGTGAGCGCGCTAATTTCACGAACTGTCAGTCAGATATGAAAAATTATTTATGCACTTATTGAGGAAGGTTTTAAGACTACATAACTTCACACTACAACCCTAAGGAGTGGAGCAGTAACCATAAAAGTTAAACAATCTGGTAAGCTATAGGCAAGTATGAGAAGTGAGAACAAAACAACAATAGGTTACATTGGTGCGTTGTCGGCAATGAAGTGGAGACTTGGTCGTATATATTTTACACAGGTGAAACCGTAGGGCACAGATCGTCATTCATAATCAGAAAATTCAGCCAAGTACGATTAGCCTTCTAACTTTACGCAATTAGTAGTTGCGCTTGTTGAGTTTAGAAACTGGGTTCAGGTGCGTAATATTTAGATTCGTCTGATGAAAGATACTATTCGAGTAATTAAAGCTATGCACCAGACTAAAGCGGATTATTAGTTACCCCGTTTTCTTGTCAGCGGTATATTTGACAGTGCGAACGGAACCGTCGGCCTCTTGAAGGCTGTATACTCCTTGAACGTGATCTCCGTCGCGGCTCTCGTGCTGGAATTTCTGGTCACCAGTGTGTGGATCCTGTACTTTATACTCGTATTCGTATTTAGGATAGGCCTAGAGATAATAATAAATTGGTCATCATATCATAATTTGTGCAAGTACATATTTATTAAAACTAAATTTATTTGTTAACTGTATCGAAACAATTGAAACAAAAATATAAAGAGTTTCGTGAAAAAGGCTTAAGACATAAGTCCGTAAATATGGACCACGACAGATAAAACAATATAAAATAAGTGATACTAATTGACGTCAACTATAATGTCATGAAATTAGTTAAAGACGTACACAACATTGCAGAAATGAACAGAGGAGATATTTCTGCTCATAAAGTAGTCTATTGATTAAAACTGTCAAAATAATAGGAACATTCGTTATGTTAACTATCCAAAATATAATAAATGGTTAATAATACTGATCGTTCTATTTGATTCATTATTTGAATATATAAATATTTTGTAATATAAAAGAGATTAAATAAACTTATGAATATTGTCTATATTTAAAATATGAAATAAAAATAAACTTACGTAATAATCTACATGATGGGTCTCGTGGTCGTCTTGATGCGATTCCTTGTGGGGAGACTGTACTTGATGAGCAGTTTCTTGTATGACATGATGAACGGGCTTATGAATTACTGGTATATAAACCGGGGTATCTACTACTGTTTCGTGGACTGGGGCCGGTTCGTGATGATGGACGGGAACGAAGTAGTAAGGTTGTTTGTGGTACTCATGACGGATGATATTTTGGGAAGATAGACCTTGACCGTGACTGGCGCTGATTGCATCGACTGGTGTAACGTGGACGGTGTGTGTAGGGATAGCATGGTGGAATTCAACCTTCTTTGGAGCTTCATGTTTGAGCAAGGTTTGGAGAGTGTATCCATGATGGTATTGATCTTGGCAGTAAATTGTTGCCAAGATAAAGAAAACGCTTAAAACCTGTTGAAATTATAACATAGATATTTAAATCAAAATTTTTTTTACTATCTGAAGCGTTCATAATATAATGCATTCACTTACTGTTATAGGTTGATATTATAATAAAAGCTAGACACGCTTTAATTTTACACACATTAAAACCACACATGATGGCTCAGTGATAGCGCGTACGTCGATCGACGTGAATTTAAATCCCTATAATGGGCTCGAGCTTTCGGTGAAGGAAAACATTGTGTTGAAACCATAACATGGTAGTAGGGTATTTGGTAATACACGTCTGGATAGCTACCATCCTCAAGTTGAAAATCTCTCTCAATTAACATCAAATGAAATTCTGGCCATAACGTTAAACCTATAAACAAATATATATCTATATAACAAAGATATGTAACAAAAGAATAATAAATTATTAATATACTAAACTAGACCAATATTAGCAATAAAAAGGATAATAAAAAAAATACTTTTCCAAATCGTACCTTAAGGAACATTTTGTTTCTTATGCCTTCGAAATAAATCGAACCACTGATGCTTTATTCGACGAATGTTTACGAATTTATACTTCGAAAAAATTAAACACGAAGCCGGTTTTGGTTCAGTTTTACTTAAAAATTATAAATGTGTTGTAAATTTCATTCAAACACACTCATACACAACGTTAAGAACTTCTACGTATATTGAGACTTTAATGGTATCCGTATGGAGTAACACAACTTTATTACCGCAATATAACTTAATAAAACATGAAAGTAAAGGGTTAAGTTGGAGATAATTTTGAAAGAATTTATTTACGCAACCTTAGTAGTTCATTATACAGCGCATGATAAAATATATCCTTTTATTGAATACTTGAAGACTTTCATTTCATATTAAGGAATTTTTATAAATACATTTTTAACATATTTAGGGTGGGTTATGATGAAATATTGTACGATATTTCTAGAAGTTCTACTCTATACATTGTGAAAACAATAATGCAAGTGAAAATATTTTATTTCACATAGTTTTTATAGGATTATTTTCACGTTAATCATTAAAAGACCCGAAAAGATGATCATAATTTACCTATCAGCGTAGTAAATACACTAAACAATCGAGTCTGTATCTTGAGCCGTTGGTAGATTTTAACTATAAATAAGTGTCTATAAAAATAGAATTAAATAAAAATGCATTTATGTATTGAAATTGAATTTGGTATCGTTAGTGTAATATACAAATATACAACAAGGACAAAACCTACTTATTCTCCTATTTACTTATTCTGTATATATATATATGTCTTCATTTATATTTTACGACATATTCTATTTTTAATTCCCAACGCAAAAAGAGGGATGATATAAGTTTCACGTGTGTTTCTGTGTATCTGTCGTTTATCTGTGTGTCTGTTTGTGGCATCGTAGTTCCCAAAATGCTGAACCAATTTTGATCTAGCTTTTTTTTGCTTTAAATGTGACGTGATCGAGAGTGTTCTATGATTCAAAAAAATCTGTTCAGCCATTTGATGATTATTACCTCTTTTTTAATCGTTATAGTTTTGTCGTAGTGGCCACAATCTCACCTGATGTTAAGTGAAGATGCAGCCCAAGATGATGATAACACGCTAAACCTAGTGGAAGATTGGATCTCAAGTGCAGCTGTCGGAATACACCTATTGGTGCTCGGCAACAGATTTCCAACTCGAGGGTGGTTGCTAGCCAGGCGGACATTAGAAAAAGCCCTACCACCATGCTATGGTTTCCTCACGATGTTTTCCTTCACCGAAAGCTCAGGCTCATTGCAGGGATTCGAACTCACGTCAGCCGACGCGAAGTCATACACGCTACCACTGAGCACATTATTAATCTTTTCTAGTTGATCAATAGGTGTGAGCATCTTTCACGGGTCTAATCGACTCTAAATTTGGTATTCCGTTACTTTAATGATATTAAAAGAACACGGCTACATTGCACAAGCATAATCTAGAATGTGCAGGGTACCTAACTCCTCACCAACTTACAGCAGATATATTGTGTTTCGGTCTCAATAAATAGGTTACTTGTGTCGGGGGTTCCTTAAATTTACTTACCTTGTAATACAATGCGCTTATTTCTTGCCTTTATAAACCAATACGAGTATACTGTTTAATATGTGTTAAGAAAATAAAAAAAATTAAGAAATACCGATAAATGAAAAAAATATCTATTAATATTTACCATAATAATATGACAATAAAAATAAGTTACTTAGTAATTAACATTATGATAACGAAGATCTTGCAACTGTTTTCATATTGAGTAGGCTGTTTTTTTGCTAATTTAGATTTGTGTCAGTATAATAATACTACAGAGTGTATCTTGCATAATTGCAATGTCACACAATCAACTGTAAGTGGGTACACTCGACAAATGCCTTTACGAAATTGTTACAAATAAACTATATTTAAGGTCTCGCATAATTTTAAATACCCAATGATGTAGAGAGAAATCAACTTTACCTTGGATCTTTTAGTTGACATTATAAAAGGCTGGGATTCTTTTAGATGTCTATCAGTTATCAACTAAATAGTGCCTTAGAAACAGTACAAAATGTTTACAAAGGTAAATAGTTATAAAATAATAAACTGCGAGGTCGTGTATTCGATTTCTGCACATGACGAATATAATAATTATTAACCCGCTCTCTGAATGTTTAATATCTATGAACAAATTATTATAATTGTTTAAAATTTAGTTTAATAATTAAATGTTAAAGTGAAGTTAAGATGAAAATTATCTTCCAAACGAGATATTATGCGTATAATATTAATGCAAGTTATATTACTTTTTAATTCATTTTCGCAGGTGTTATGCTTAACAGTATTCGTAGTTGCCGCGTCAGCTGAGTACGGTGACGTTCATGGTCAGGGCCAGGGTCACGGGCATGCTTACTCATCCCAACACGTCTCGAGACATGATGGACCCGCGCAGGTCGTACATGTTAAAGGTCACGACAGCGGGCACGGCCACGGCCATGACGACTCCATCGATTATTATGTAAGCTTTTTAATAAGTAATTCATGTTAAGTGACTTATTTTATAGATCTCGTCTAAATCGACTCGTCGTAATATATTTGAATTAAATTTCACGATATAAAAATATATATTATACATATCATTACTCCGAGAATAACCAACTTAATTACAATGAATATAACACACGTGGATATTTAAATATGAAATGTTGACTAATGCCCTTAATACGAGTATAGGTAACGTCTTATGGATTAATCAAACACAAATGTCCAAAACAATCTGACTAATTTTTTTAATTATAGTGCTTGCATTTTCTCGCGGTTTCGTCTTCGTGTTTTTCATTCTATGCCCTTCTCCAGGCCTCATGATATATATAAGTCAAATTTTACTGTGGTTGGTTCAGATGTTTAGTCGTGTAAAGGTTATAAACCAATAGAGAGAAAGAGTTGCCCTCGCATATATAATATTAATATGGATTTTTGGTTAATGTAAAATATTGATACGTTTTGAACCGGTCAAGCTTTCTCAGAGAAATTATTTAAATTAAATTGTCAAAAATCTCGATATAGCATTTTTTATACTATAACGGAGGCAAGCAAGCCTGTAGTCCGCTTGATGGTAAGCGGTCACCGCAACCTATGGATGCTTAAAATACCAGAATCATCATATGCACGTTGCCAACTCTTAAAAACCTTTTCACTGTCCTCTTGAAGAACCCCATACTATAGTTCTCACGAGCTCATTCCACATTCGGAGCGTCTGTAGGAGGAAACTTCTCTAAGACAGGACTGTCCAAGATCATTCAGGTTCCAACATGTGAGAATGAACTCCCTGTCGATGGCGAACGATGTAATAGTGTTTCTAGTATTTTCTACCTTGCAACACGCTCGTGTGCAAGTGCTTATTGGATTTCTGACAGATTCGCATGAGAATCTAAGCTATTAAATAAGCTTAAAAAGAAAGCTTAATGTTATATTCAAATATTTTAGCACTAAGCTTCAGACGTAATTAGCATGAAACGCTTACTCGTATCGTTATAAAAAAGTGGTTTTATTTTTCCAGGCATACCCTAAATACGATTTTGCGTATGAAGTAAAGGATCCCCACACGGGTGATCACAAAAGCCAGCATGAATCTCGCGACGGTGATGTAGTGAAGGGTTACTACGCGTTTCATGAGCCCGATGGCTCAGTAAGACACGTTGAGTATTACGGCGACAAGGAATCTGGGTAAGCTATTATCACAATATACTAGTACAGTAGTTATGAAAATTATCGAGTTATTATAAAATTAGATAATATTTGAAATTGATCTAATTCGAAAGTTTGTTTCGACAACACGAAGTAGTCTTCATAAAATATAAACAACATACGCTATATAAAAGTAGTCTTTATATTTTATGACATTAATATCAATTTAAAAAAATCAATATTTACACATGAGCGAAGGTCTCAGTAAAACCTAATAATATAGAGGCATATTTATTTTATATCTTATATATGGCAAACTAAGCAAAATGACTCAAGGTATAATATTATGTCTCCTAATGAAAATCCAATCAAATATTTGTGCGATGCGAGTCTAATGCAGAGAGGCAATATTTGACTTTTGAAGTCACTTTATAAGCTTCCAGAGTATTAATTTTATAAGTTGATAGAATCCTATGCAACTATCATAAAAAATAAAGGTCTAAAAGTTAAAAAAAAATATATAAATGACGATTTAGTTAATATCATATCAATTATAATAAAAAAATCAATTTCTCCACAGTTTCCATGCAACGGTGAAACACGGTATTAATCACATCGTCCCAGCGAAACACCACAATTAATTATTAACAAATAAACTGTGATTTAAAATTATAGCCGAAAAATTGTTCTGTTTTCTGCGATTTTTATTATTTTATTATTGTAAATAAAATATGTTTTACAAAATCTGTTTAACTGTATATGTTACCACCCTTTAAATGAATTTTATTACATTATAACAAGTTGAATGTGCAGTTTTAAAACCTACAATACAAAATAAAGAGCTCTCTCTCATCATGTAATCGAACTACATTTTAATATACATTTATTACATAATATTAAATTTAATAACAAAAAATATGTTATTTAGCATGTAGGGGGAAGTGGGGTACTTTGATACAAGGGGCACATTGATACACCAACAATATTTCAATATTAACAAACATTATTAGAGACCCGACAAAACTAAAACGTCCCATATACATGTCTTAGCTCCACAGCTATAACCACGCTGACCGCTTGTTAATCGTTAGCGTTGGAACAGAGTAAGTGTGTTTTTAGTGCGACTAACTAAAAAATACTTAAGTATGTGAAAGTATTTCTCTGCTGTTTTATATGATATAATTAAGATTTAAACTTACAAAACGTTAGTTAATCTATCCAACATTCGGTATTAGAAGTATTTTTTAATGTTTTCGATGGTTTTATTGAAATTTTTTTTTTTTTTTAATTATCTGCTGGGGCACATTGATACATCAATACGCGGGGCACATTGATACGTATTAATCACGTCCATGTAAGCAATACGAATGTGATAAAATCGATAAATACAATAGAAGTCGTATTTGTGGATACTGATACTAGTGCAATTATTAATGCTGCCGAAATTGTGAAGAAAATGAAATATCTGCAATTGAAACTGACCCAATATCTACGAAAAAACCTGCATCTAGTAAGTTTGTGTTTGTGTGAATATAAGACAAGCGTTTATTTTGCAGCTGCAACTGCAATACCTGTGCTTTAGCTGTTACTATTTCTTTAAAGGGAACGTCTCGAACTTTTGTCTTTTGTACTTTTTGAAATAATTTAAACGTATATAACGTTCAACCACACAGCGGTGGTAATGATGCCAGCATAAATTGAGATACCTTTAGGAACTTGTCATTACTGAATAGAGCTCAGCTTATACCTGGAACTGTTACCAATGGTGCAAGGTTGACTGTACCTAAACATTTTTTTATTGTAGTTATTAAATAATTAAATCCATAGTAGTTTCTATAGTTTTGTTTTAAAGAGAAAAGCCTTTGAAACATATAATTTTTCCTTTATTAATAATTTTAAGTCTTATTATAATGTCCACCAGTTAAACCTTATTTCCTATTATATATTCGTACATATATATTGTCGTACTAAAGTGCCCCATTCTATGTATCATTGTGCCCCATACGTGGGTACAAAACCCATTTTTTATTAAATTAATTTTATTCTCATTATTATTTAACTTTAATGATTCTTATGACTCATATTATAATTTTGATAAAATTTAACATTCAATAAACATAAAATAATAATCTTTTATTAATTATTTATGCATAAAATACGACATTGAATTTTTGTGTATCAATCTGCCCCACTTCCCCCTACACACTGGTGCATAGATGACCGAAAGTATTTGAACATGTAGCAAGGGCATTTCACTTACTAAGTTATTAAATAGGCATTGTATCTTACTAATGAAAATAACATTAATAAAAAAGAGTGTGTGTAATTCACACACGTCAGAAGTGAAACTTCTGAAAAGTTGCCAACGAGACATTGAGATAGATACATATAAGAGTATCAGTAGTATTATGGTACCTACATGTAAGGTTACTTATTTTTTACCTAGTAAAAAATATATTTTAATGTAAGAAATTATAATATAATATAATTCATATATTTATTATATTGTGTATTGCACAATAAAATATTCTCAATTGTATTGTAATCTTCAATTATTACACGCAAAAGTTCTTCATCTGCTTCGCGATGTGATTTTAAATCTTTTTAGAACCATAGTCGATCACAATCGGAGCATGTATAACCAAACATATTGTTTAAAAACTTGCGGCAAAATTCCTCATGAGCAAATTTATGTCGACGAAATTGTGAATACCGCATTTCAGGGTGCACATGTGCTTGTGGGTTACCTAAAAATAAACATATTTTGCAAAATTAATGGTTTGCATTATTATTAAAAAAAAACTATATTAACAAGTATAAAAATATTTTTTTAATTATTTTTTTAAAGAAAGTATGTTTAATATTAATTTTATCAAATAAATTTACAATTTTAAATCATAGTGCTGAATTTTTTTTCCATTTATAATTTATACTGATGATATAGAAGATGCTAAAGAAACGCTTGCATTTCTATAAATAATTAGATTAGAAAATAATTTTTAGCTTATATGTATTTAAAAAATAATAATAAAGTTATTAGACATATGCTACTCCCTCTTCTGGTACTTACAATCATTGTTTACAGTATCACTTCCCGTTGGAACATCACTTTGCCCTTGAAAATCATCTAAAAAGCAAAATATGCAATGTATTCTATCTTATTCTCTCGCCGACTCAATCATATACATTTATGTATATCTTTCTTTATCGTGATGTGTCTTCGTTTCATCGAGTTCAAATCACAACGATTCTATAGAAGTTTCACTTCAAAAATATCATTTTATATCACTGCAGATCCCATAATAAAACACTATTTATAAATTGATTATTTTGTAATTTTTTATCGTGTATGTTTAGCTCTCTAACTAAAAAAATGTTTACAAGTCCTGAACTTCAAAAACGTAAGAAATTTTGCACAGAGACAGATAGAATTTATTGATAATTTAGGAAAAAACATTGTAAGTAAATTATGTTTTATATCATATTATTAGCTATGAGACATACATAATAAACAATAAAATAAACACAACTGATTTATACAAAGTACCTAAGCCGAAAGTTGAAATATTAATATATGATAATATAAATGAAGAATAAAAACCAATATCGGACCAGTAAGTGACTGTGACGTTTAAATAAATTCCTTATGCAATAAATAAATTCCTTATACACGTTTAAATTAAACGGCTCTAAGGTATAAAATAGCACTGTCATGTTACTGACAGGTTACCCGAGGTCACATTAAGTTATCACTTAAGATATGTGATCTGTAATAAACGGGTTACAGATTTTTGTATAATTGCGAAAAATTTATTCGCATTACCTTAATTTTCGTGTATAAAAACGGAAAACAGAAAAAACAAATTATCAGTTACCTTATCGTGTTCATATTGAAAACAAGAAAAATATTAAACATGTTTAAGGTAAATTTTAAAATTATAAATAAGTAATAGTCTTTTAGGCCATATCTCGCGAAGAACCGATAACCGCTGGGGTAAACGGGTTCCTGAGTGGAGACCGCGACTCGGCAAACTTAGTGTAGAACGCCCTCCGGCCAGATGGGATGACGATCTGCGAAAGACTACAGGCAGATGCTGGATGCGGCAAGCTGAAGACAGGGCGCTATGGCGCTCATTAGGCCTATGTCCAGCAGTAGACTAATATAGGTTGATGATGAATAGTCTTTTAAATGAAAATAAAGAATATTCCTAAATTGAACTATAAGTGTTTATATTCATAAGTATAGAGGACATAGAAGAAAATGTATGCAATCAAAAAATATTCTTGATACCTACGTCAAAAACATCTTAAATGTTTTGTCTTTTGAAATCTGATAATATTTTTAAATTAATTGGTATGATATAAACTGATATTTATTGTTCTTAATAAAATAAAGAGTAATCGTTAATTTAATAAACTTTGATTCAAACTTTTTACAGGTTATTTTAGTGGCGGGGCTATTTATGCTTGTTAATGCGCGACCTCAACATGGCCACGGTCAAGATCAACATCATAGACACGCGTTCTCTTCCCAAAGTATCGAGTTACATGCCGGTCACGGCCACGTAACCCACCATGTTCCTACGTATCATGAAACCAGTCACCAGTACTACCAGACCCATGGATCAGAACACGAGGGACAATACAAGGAACACCACGTCGACTACTATGTAATCAAAATAAAATAAACCATATTTAATATAGTAACTCAGAAAAAACATTTACGAACATCAGAATTACCACTGCTTAGAAAAACGTCTAACGATAATAAAATATCTATTAAAATGAGAAACAAGAATGAATTTTGAAGCAATGATGGCTCAGTGGTATCGTGTACGACTTCGCGTCGATTGACGTGAGTTAAAATCCCTGCAATAACTTGAGCTTTCGGTGAAGGAAAACATCGTGAGAAAACCATAGCATGTTGGTAGGGCTTTTTCTAATGCCCGTCTGGCTCGCTACCTCAAGTAGCAACCTCAAGTTGAAAATCTGTCGCCAAGCACCAGTAGATGTGTTCGGGCAGCTGCACTTGTGAGCCAGTCTTCCACTAGGCTTAGCGTGTTATCATCTTGGGCCGCATAGTCACTTAACATCAGGTGAGATTGTGGCCACTACGCAAAACATATAACGATAAAAAAAAAATCTTGAATCTGTCCTGCCGCCAAATGTTTTCATTTATTTTGTTTAACAGGCTCAACCCAAATATGAGTACGAGTACAAAGTAGAGGACCCCCACACCGGTGACAAGAAGTATCAGCACGAGAGCCGCGACGGTGACGTAGTAAAGGGAGTCTACAGTCTGCACGAGCCAGACGGCACCATCAGGATTGTTAAATACACAGCTGACAAACACAGCGGGTAATAATGCCATTAAAAAAAACATTTTAAACTGTAATTATCTTGCCATCCGTCAAAAGTCACTTCCTGAATCCCGAGGGAACATTGTTTAGCGTTGACCGTAATGTGTGGGCAATTTGAAATGTCGTCTAATCTAAATTTTTCCTATACACTAGCCCTTACTGCTTGCTACTTATATTCTATTTCAAACAATTAGACAAACGAATCGGACATCGGATTATTTTAACTCCGCTCATAACCATTCGGTCACCATGATTCATGGCAGCAATATACATAATAATATAATATAATATAATAAATAATATATAAATAATATAAATACTAATACTTACTTAATACTAATACTTACTTACTTAAATTATATATATATATATATATATAATTATAGGACTTGATTCTACTTCATGATTTTGAACAGTTAACGCAAACTACATAGATGGTTCTATGTAAATCTGTCAACGTTTTTCTCGTTTTCAGATTCAATGCTGAAGTTATCCGCGAAGGTCACGCAATACATATCCAGCCTGAACATCACCATCATCATCAGTAATAGCTTAATATCAATATAATTATATATATTAATGAATAATGTTGATTCGTTTTAAGTGTTTGCTTTGGTTTATGTGTTGTTGTGTGTGAATATACTTTCAACTTTTAATATTGAATATTTTCCTTTATTTATTTCTACCAACTAGTTAGTAACCACCCTAAAATATAAATCTGCCTACAAGCGTTGATCTGTGTGTTTTAGAAGCTGGACTTTTATTAAAAGGCTTTATTAAAAATATCTTATGTGGAGAATAAGTGTTTATTGTTTATTATTATTATCTTAAAATATAGCAATTAAATACTTAAGTAAGTATATTAATACCTATTAACAATTGACAAAAAATATTGTGCAAATATAAAATAACTCTGTGGTAACGTAATTCAGTAGATTCGACTAGGATTTTTTCCCGAAGTAAACCTGAATAACCTCTATCTAATTAAAGTATTACTAGAAAATCTTAAGTTATTCTAACAAGTTCAGTTAATAATCATACAGCATTTATATTTCTTAATTCAATGAGTAAATAAATTGCTTCGGCCATTTAGAAATCAATAGGGGCCATTGACTAAATTTTGGATGGTTTTATGGTAATTAAATAAAAAATGTTTCGTTGTGTCTTCATAACACACAGGTATTCAAAATAAAGTTTTTTACTTTTACGCTGCCAGATACATTTAAAGATACCGCCTTCCAAGAACGAAGTTCTTTAATTTAAAACAATACATTACTATATATAAACAAAACCGCAACATCTTACATATTTCGATAGAATACATTATTTTACACAGGCAAAATACATAATTTTGTAATAGGTATTTTAATGAAATGGTTCTTACATTTTAATCGTACAACCCCAGTGACGTTATTGGGACCTGGGTACTTTTCTACTACTCTACCATATAACGACTTTACCGGTGGTAGTTGACTAAAATGACATCTCCTATCTTAGGTGCTGGTTTAACTTCAGCCCATTTATATCTTTGACAAAGTTGAGTTAAATATTCTTGGGACCAACGTTTCCAAAAATCCTGAATCATTCGCTAAGTCATTTTCCAACGATTCAAATTACGAATATTAAAACTTTGATAATTGGTATCATGAGGAATAACTAACGGTTCACCAATTAAGAAATGCCCAGGAGTTAATGGCATCGGATCATTTGGATTATCACTTACAGGACACTGAGCTATTGGACGAGAATTAAGTCACGCTTCTATTTGCGACAGTATGTACAGTTGATATTTCTTCAAAAGTCAATGTATTATATTAATGTATATTACCTATTACACGATGGTATTTGGTAGATTTTACACCTTCCTCCCATAATTCTCTAAAATTTGGTAACTATACTGAAACTGATATCCAGATCTCGAAGGACCATGATAATTTTTGGATGATTTATGGTAATTAAATAAAAATTTTCGTTATATCACCATTGATGTATAATATTTTTCATACACAAATCTTTTTCTTACATTCTTTTTTATAATGGTATTCAAAATATAGATGCTACTTTTCGCTGCCAGATACATTTTAAACATCCATTAATTTCAGTATTTCTGTAAAAACGATTTATGAATTGGGCACAATGATTTTGCAAAGATGATTACAAATTTGCATAATTTTAATATTTTTTTTATATGTGGACATAATTTCACACACGGCCATTTAATTCCATACTAAGCATAGCTTGTATTATGGTAATTAAACAGTATACATGTATACAACTGTCAATTATGCTCATCACACAAAAGTCAGTCATGGGCGGGGATCGAACCCGCGACCTCTCGGCTTAATAGTAGGGCTTACTACAACTGCGCTACGAGGCCTGTCTCCATTACAGTATCCATTACTACATCAGGCCATTACTACAGTAGTTGAAAAGGTACAATTATTACAGAATTACATAAATTTCATTACATACATTTCTGTAATATTTAATCAAACAATAAAGAACATTTTATACTACTGAAAATTACAACAAATTCGTACTTAATTGCATATCTGTTTTATAATTATTTTATTTATGATAAATAACATAAACCTAATTTCAACAAATCTACAGCAATTAAACATTTATCGTCATAAAACATACTATGACTTAACTATATTAGTGGTGTCGGTGATGATAGGGGTTCAGGTTCGATATGCTGGAGTGACCCTTTTGTATCAATCGATAGAGAATGATATAATATTATCGCATTTATTTAGGACATATTTATACAATAAAGTCATATAATAGGATTTGGAAACAGTTTACTATTTTAAAAAACCATAATTGATTAGTAATTACCTCATTAAGAAACAATATAAGGAAGCGAGCTCATTGTTATCATTATCGCGCGAGAAAATTTATTAATAGTTAATGATGTCATTAGAGGGTTGTGGAGATGGTAAATCCTGAAAGCGATCTTTTGAATCAGTAGAGGTATCACAAAACGGATGACGGCAATCGATCGGGCGTAGTCGAAAACTTTTTTTATTTTAAGTTCAAACGAAATAAAGACCCTCCCGTACCCTTCTATGATTGGTGAGCTGGAAATGAAGAATCCCCCCTACAAGGTCGCTAGATTTAATTACTCCACTAGATTATTTTCTGTGGGGTTACGTTAAAGACAAATATTATAAAACCAGCTACGATACCTTTGAAGGTTTAACAGTAGCCAAAGATGCAATTTTAACACAAACTCAACACTTGAAAATACATAAGGCAATAACAAAATTCACAGGTTCAGAGGTTCAACAAAGTTCAGAGTTTCCCATACTAACCGGTGTCAATGTTACAACCTGTACATAAACAATATAAAATTAAAAGCAACTTGTAAATAATAATTGAAGTACCGTTTTTCGTGTTTTTTTGTTATACTACAAATATGGAAAACATGCGTACGGCTCGCGGTAAGTGACTACCGTAGCCTATGGACGCTTGTAATAACATGAACCCCCTACCCCAAAGAGCCCTAGAAACCTCAACGCAGGAGCACAACACTAGGTTATTTGACTGCGATTTACTGTAGTGCGAAAATATTCCACCTATAGGATTGCCCCAAGTGGAGGGAATTCTCCAAAGAAATTTCTCTTTGCCATACTTCTCTTTGAACACCCCTTTTCCCATGTATTTCTGGTGTCCAATGCCCCATGGTGTCGATGATGTTGGTATGGGTCTGGGGGTATGCAATATTGTGGTGCGTGATGATTTTCGAGTCAATGGCTGGCGAATAGCTGCAGCACTACACTCTGAGAGTAGAGTGAATGCCGGTGACCGTGGCCTTGGTGGTCTTTTAAATTACTATGCGGGCGGGGATTATTACCAAAATAAACTTTATATAGTTGTTAATTTAAAAGATTAGAAAATTTAGATAAAAACACAAATAGGGTTAGATTTGTTTTAATTATAATATACTAGCGAGCCGCCCCGGCTTCACACGGGTGCAATGCTGATACTAAATATACCTACCTACTACATAATGTCCTTATAAACAACGTTTACAGCTTTTTTGTCATTTGACAATACAAACATGTTTTGTCTAGAGGTTACTCTTGAAAGAGCGACATGTAATTGACCATGGTATATAGGGCCGGTACCGCCGCATCGCTATGTCCCTGCATTTTAATTCTTTAATATCTTCGAAAATATTCATTTAAATTACATTCTGAAAAGGGTCATATTGATCTATATTAAATGGACAATGTATTTAAGTTACTTAATTGGTAAGGGTTAATGCTGTATTGCTTAAAATAACTTCGTAAATAAGCCATTTTTTCCCGTAAAATGTAAAGGATAAAAAATGGTTATTGTGAGTTATCCTTCAGATATAGACATATACCATCGCGGACTTTATTGTTGACCTTTTTAAGGTGTACAATACTGTAGTATATTATTTTGATTTATATCATGGGGTTCAGCCAGCGTTTGCAATGTAAGCGCAAAAATATGTGTTTATTTACGACATCAAGTTAGAAACCTCTAAATTTATCAGTGTTTCTCTGCAATATTATGCATTTATTATACATATAAACCTTCCTCTTGAATCACTCTATCTATTAAAAAAACCCGCTTCAAAATCCGTTGCGTAGTTTTAAAAATTTAAGCATACATAGGGACGGACAGAGCGACAGCGACTTTATTTTATACTATGTAGTGATGATGTGATAAAATGTAAACCTACCTAATTATAGAAAATGAATCCATCAATGTAATACCACATTGCTTAATATATAATTACAATTTCGTTACCAGCAAATATTCACTGAAAATCAATATTTAATAAAATATGGGTACATCTATTGAGTAAGAATATATTTAAGGAAATATTATTTTTAAAAGATTTCTAACAAATATACATGAAAACTAGTTGAAATGGATTACGACAGGCTTAATACTTTGTTTTATTTGTGTTCTTTCTATTGAATGATACTTGTATATAACAATCAATAAAATAACAAGACAGCATTTATAATAAGCGGAAAGTTAACTTTGATACTAGTACGGTTTAAATTTTGTGTTTAAATAAATTTCTTATGAAATTTTATGCGTGTGAAAAATTATACAACTCTTACTTGTTATAAAGAATTTCTTATAAGGCCCTAACTCAATTCTGTTACAGGACAGGTTGCTCGAGGACATATTAAATTATTACTACAGATATGTGATCTATAATAAGCGGGTTACATTTTTTGGATAATTGCGAAAATTTGCTCATATTACCTTAATTATGGAGTATAAAAACAGAAAGCAGATAACAAAAATATATCAGTTACCTTTTTGTGTTCATTCAGAAAACAACAAAATTATAAAAAAATGTTCAAGGTAAAGTTTAAAGTTAAAAATATGTATACATAAAATTTTTTTTAGTGAACATATTTATAAGGATTGAGGAAATACCAGAAAAACTATGTAAACAATGAATATTCTGGAGACTTGCGACCAATGAATTTTAATATCTTGCCTTCTAAAATCGGCTACAATAACATCTTTCAATAAGATAAAACACCTTTAATTGTTGAATAAAATATAATATAAACTAATATAACGTTGCAGTTCTTAATAAAATAAGGTTTATTCGGAAATTCAATACACTGACCAATATTTTTTACAGATTATTCTAGTCGTCGCGGTATTCGCGCTTGTTGATGCACGACCTCAATATGGGTCGAAACAAGGACAGGCGTTCTCCTCCCAAAGCATCGTGTTACATACTGGACACGGTCACGTAACCCACCATGTTACTCCTGCGCATCATGAGACCAATCACCAGCACTACCAGACTCATGAGTCAGGACACGAGGAACAACATGAGGGACACCACGTCGACTACTATGTAATCAAAATAAAATATACTTCATTTAATATAATTTCACAGTAATCTGGCAGTACCATTACCAATGAAGATCAGAATTATCACTGCTTTTCTGCCCAGTAAAATAGTCATCAAAACTAGACCGGAAAAGAAGTACTGATATTTACTTTCAAATTAAAGAACCATCTAATTCATGGTTTTAGTGCTCCATTATTATTATGTATTTTGTAATTAACAGGCTCATCCTTAATACGAGTATGAGTACAAAGTAGAAGACCCCCACACCGGCGACAAGAAGTACCAGCATGAGAGCCGCGACGGTGACGTAGTAAAGGGAGTCTACAGTCTTCACGAGCCAGACGGCACCATCAGGATTGTTAAATACACAGCTGACAAACACAGCGGGTAATGCCACCATTAAAAAAACATGTTAAATTGTATATATCATGCCAGCGGTCAAAGACCTCTTCCCGATTTCCGAGGGAAGAAGGTTCAGTGACCACATGAAGTCGTAACGTGTAGGCGATTTGAAACGTTCTGAAATCTACAATTATGTATTTTATCCCTTACTGATAGTGTTGCTAATTATATTCAAATTAGTAACTATACATGAATTTCGAATAATTCGGTAGTATGTGCCAAAAATCGACACTGAGCGCAACGGATTAATTTACCTCCGGTCCTAACCATTCGGGCACTATGATTCATGGCAGCTATATACATCACCATCATCATCGTCAGCTTGTATATGCTGGACATAGGCCTCCCTGAAGGATTGCTACTGGACCAGATGTTCGGTCCTTCGCATCCAGTCGAATCCAGCCACCTTTCGCAGGTTGTCATTACATTTTGTAGAGGGCGTCCCACACTGCGTTTACCTGAATGCGTTCTCCACTCCAGAACTCGTTTACCCAATCGTTTATCAGTTCTTCGGCATATATGGCCAGCTCACTGCCACTTCAGTGAGCTAATCCTTTGAGCTATATTGATCACCCTGGTTCTCTGTCTGATTTATTTCATTTCTGATTATATCCTTCAAAGAAACTCATAGATCATGACCGGTAGCACCGGACGTACTTATTGGAGGCTCTTAGCTCTGACACAAATTAGTAATCCTAATATTTATGATGCATATTATAAACCTCATCTATACGTAAGTATAATTAAATTGAAGTGTCTATTGATAATGTAAAAATAACAGCTATTTACTAAATGCATATAAAAGTATATTAGGTAAATAACAAAAAAATAATTTTTAATTTTTTTGTGTCTGTCTGTTTGTTCCGGGTAAACTCCGAAATTGTTAGACCGATTTTGACGGGGCTTTCACTGGTAAATAGCTGGTATTATAAGGGGTAACTTGGAGTACTTTTTATTTTAGATTCTATAATCCACGTGAGCGGAGTCGCGGTTACAGCTAGTACTAAATAGATAAATCCTTAAACAATATTTTTTATATTACGCGAAATAGTTGATACACAAAAGCACCCCAGGCAGGAGTTAATTTTATTCATAAATATAAGATTCATTATACTTAATGATTTTTAACAGTTAACAGAAAACTACATAGATGGTTCTATGAAAATCAGTTGACGTTTTTCTCGTTTTCAGATTCAATGCAGAAGTTATCCGCGAAGGTCACGCCAAACATATCCAGCCTGAACATCACCCTCATCATCACTACTAATTTAATAAAACTATAATCGAATATATTAATGAATGATGTTGATTCGTTGTAAGTGTTGAGTTTGGTATATGTGTTATTGTGTGTGAATAAACTTTCAACTTTTAATATTAAAGAAACATTACTTATTTTTATATAAACAAGCTAGCTACCACCCTAAAAAAGTAAATCTGTGTATATTTCAAAAGCTGAACTCAATAGTGAGTCCTCTTTTTAGATTAAGCGTAAATCCTTAAGTGATATTGGGGTTATTTTCAATAAAGGCACTGATAAACATAATTCAATAAACAATACAATTTAGCATTTACAATTTGCTTATACTTCTTTGTGCTTATCAATTTCCTAAAACAAAACAATATGTACCTATTTACTAAGACCGAAGGCAGCTAATTGATGAAGCAGGTAGCGAGCGAGATTTTAAACTAGTGATTATTTAATAGCGAAAAAAGAATCTTTTGAGACGTTTAAATGGCATACGCTGATGAAACCATACGAGATATACCAAATTAATAGATCTTGAATAGACCTACAAAAAGTCTGCAATAGCATATCTATTTTCTAAGGATCGCTCACAATAAGCATTTTGTCTTCGGTCTTTTTTGCGGGTGCAGCACGATTCGCGCATGTGCTCGACCAAACGGCCTTTAGTAGTTCTCGCGAGTGGAGCCGTGGGCACGGCTAGTATATTATAAAGAGATAAAGTTTATAAATATGTTTGCAGTAAGTAATAACTGAAACGTATCGAATTATAAAACAATATTTCACTAACAGAAAACTATATTTAAGTTGATGGTAATTCTCTACATTTTATTGTAATTAAGTATTATACTGTAATTAATTAGTTATATCGTATAAAATGTTGGCCTATTTTTTATAATAAATTTAAAGGTTCTTTAAGGTCACCACATTAAGTTATCACTTATATGACAAATAGGCTGAATTTGTTTGTGTAATTGCGACAAATTTACTCGCTTTACCTCCATTGCTGTTATAAAAACCGAAAACAAACAGCAAAAAACATCAGTAGTATTTTGGAATTCATACTGAAAACAACAAAAGTATTAAACATGTTTAAGGTAGGATGTACAGTTATATACGAGTAACTATACTAATAATGTAAAAAAAAACATTCCTAATTAGTATTAATAATCACAAATATGAAAAGAAAGAAGAAAGAAAAGAAATTGCATAAAGAGTAATCAACTGATATTCTGGAGAACTACGTCGAACACATATTTATTCTTTGATTATTAGATAAATCGACATAAGATAAACCAGTATTTAATTTTTAACAAGGTGTATTCGGAAATTCAATAAAGTTGATTGATATTTTTTCAGATTGTTCTTGTGGCTACGATCTTTGCGTTCGCTAACGCGCGACCACAATATGATCATGGCCATGATCATCATCATGGACAAGCGTTCTCTTCCCAAAACGTCGTGTTGCATACTGGTCATGGTCACATAATCCACCATCCTCCTCCGCATCATGAGACCCATCACCAACATCACCAGACACATGAGTCAGGGCACCATGAGGGACACCATGAGGGACACCATGAGGTACACCATGAGGGACATCATGAGGCACATCATGAGGGACACCATGAGGCACATCATGAGGCACATCATGAGGGACACCATGAGGGACACCGTGAAGGACACCATGAGGGACACCACGTCGATTACTACGTAATCAAAAAAATAAATGTTTATTTAATATAGTTTAACATAAATAATAAGTAATTACAAATATAAGAACTAACAATACTTCAGAAAACATATGTCTACTTAAAGACCTAATAATTTCGAGAAATTTAAAGAAGCCCTTATTTGTTAAATGTGCTGTGACGCTATTTGTAATTACGTATTTTATATTTAACAGGCTCATCCTAAATATGAGTATGAGTACAAAGTAGAAGACCCCCACACCGGCGACAAGAAGTATCAGCACGAGACCCGCGACGGTGACGTAGTAAAGGGAGTCTACAGCCTGCACGAGCCAGACGGCACCGTCAGGATTGTTAAATACACAGCTGACAAACACAGCGGGTAAAACTACCATAAAAACACAATTATACCAGACTTATAATTTTCCTGCCATTTTTTTATACTCTATCCGAACGAAGATGGTTTAGACGACACATGAGACTTCAAACGTTAAGAAACATACAGTTCTTCATATTATATGCTCAAGATAGTATTTCCTTATGTAGTTTCCTATTACCCATAGTGTTGTTAATTTTATTTAAATTAATAAATGTAAACGAATTCTGAACAAATTGAACAAAAGCATCCACGGTAAGAATTTAGTTTATTGATAAATTTTGGAGCTGATTTTAATTGGTGGTTTTGTACAATTAACAATAACTACGCAAGTAAATAGATAGATGTAAGTCTTCTCATGTTTCGTTTTTTTCGTTTTCAGATTCAATGCTGAAGTTATTCACGAAGGACACGCCATGCATATAGAGCCTGAACATCACAGTCATCATCACCACTAATTTTAAATGTTATTATAATTCTTGATTTGTTGTAAGTGTTGATTTTTATTCATGAATGTGTGTATGAATAAACTTTTAATTTTTTTTTTATTGAAGGAATCTTTTTTATTTTACTACTACATAAAAAGGTTACCGCTCTCAGAAAATAAATCTGTCGGCAAGCACAGACCTGTGTGTTACCAAATCTGGACTCTAGAGCGCGACCTATTCTTTAGTTTAAAGTAAACCAGGAAGTTCCATCAGGGTTATTTCCATTTCAGTTTTTTACTAAAACAATTTGCTCGTACAGAATTTCTATTCAAAATTATTTATTATTATTGTTAAATAAGTATATTATTATTATTATTAATTTAAAAAACATTTTGTTGGATTTTACTGAAGCCTTTGTGATTATAAGATCACATGCTGGTTTATACTAAAATAAAAAATAAAAGAAATGAGTTATTATAAAACAAATATTAATTACCACCTATAATACAATATTTTCATAAAAAATTATTAGAATCAAATTATCGAAATTATGTTATTCGTAACATTATATATATTCATATCATATAATAAAAATAAAATTTGATGAGGAACTTACGAGTGTCATCGTTTGCTCACGTGACAAATAAAGACAGGTTTTATTAAAATTTACATAAAGTGTAGAAAAGTAGTTATTTATTTTTATTGTACTGTAAATATTGCATTTAAATACGTACTTAAATATACTAGCGAACCTGTAACAAAAAAGCTGCTATCAAAGTAAGCAATATTCGAATTTACCTTAACTTAAATTCATCAAAGATTCACCACTATTTTGTATATACAATTAATCTTTTCCTCCTTCTTCTTTCTTCTTTCAGAAATCTTCAGATATTCAAATTTTCAGAAATCTTCATATTAGCCCAGCGAATGATCCTGTAAAGTTTGTCACCGATCGGACAAAAAAAATATATTTTTCGGAGCCACAGCAACGCGTAGCTGGATTTGCTAGTTTAATATGAAATCCTATTACGTCATAAAATGTATTGAACATTAACTTAATTCTACTAGAAAATCTTACAATCTAACAAGTATAGTTACAATCATACTGCATTTTCAATCTTATGTTTCTTGCTCTTGTCCTACTTAAGTAGAGTCGGCACAACATGTTTTCATCCTTCATGTGGTGATCTGAGATTCAGATTATTTTACTACCACCCACCTACCTGACTTCAGGCCTCCTAGATCTCTTATATTTTGTAGTTCAATAAATAACTAAGTTGTGTTGGCCCTTTAAAAATTAACAAGCGTCGTCTTTATTTCTCATAGCGAAATGTATATTAAAAAAAAAACTATTACATTACGTTTTATATGATTTTATCGACTTAAGTAGTTCTGTAAAACGATTTACCTATTATTGCATTACAAACTTTTTGCATGAAGATTACTAAATTGTATAATTTTTGAGTTAATTTGTACAGTAGTTAAAAATATATACAATTAAAACAATTGCGTACTTAAAATTATTACTTTCATAGAATTAATGGTTTTTATAATTAATTTATTGCAAATTTATTCATATATTTAAATATTTTAACCGCCAAGGTCACTGTACTAACTGTAATTACCAATAAAAATTCACACTTAATTTGAAGAAGAAAATGTCTCATAAGGCAATCCACAACATGCACTTTGTAAACAAAAAATATATGAAGACAATACAAATGAATGAATATCTGTTATAAGAAATTATTACATATTATTTCAATTAACTATATTTAAAAATCATCTTATGTCAAGTGTCTATGTACAGTAACTGTATAGTCCTTACAAAAAGTGCCTGCAGCAAAGCGCCGGGATATCTGTGAGGGACTCTTAAAGTAATCTTCTCCAGTAACTGAAAGCTATTAATATTACCATGGAGAATATTATGCAGGAAGATCAAATCCAGAACTTGTCAACGAGGTTTCAAAGAGCCCATGTGATAATAATTTAAGTTAATACTGTAATAAACTTTCGATTACTACAATGAGAGTAATATGCAAGATGACGCACAAATTATTTTCGTATTCTTTCAATGTGAATTTTATATGTAGGGCACAAGACTACACTATAATATTCAAGAATACTCCTGACACGTGATGTAAGCATTTTTAACAGTAATTTTAATTGCGCGGTCTGAGACAACCTGACAGTTTCTTATGATAAAACCTACTGCGGTAAAAATATTAACTTCAAATTAAAATTAACACTCAAATCCCTTAATATGTTATTTTCTGTCAATTCTGTGTCATTTATGGTGTGTTTAGCAGGAATTAATTTGAAATTCCCACAGACTGATATAGACGCATTTAGATACATTGATAGCCATTTCGTGATCACAGCACCAGTGGATCAAATTACCGATATCTTCCTGCAGCAGAAGAGAGTAGCTGTTAGTACAAAACTAATTTTTAGCTTTACCACTCAAATACTCACATAGCCACAGCACTTTAGGATGCTAATTAGCATCTGTTGACCAAATTTGTCGAAAGCTTCAGATAAATCCGTTTGAGTATATCCCATCAGCTTGACAACGTCAGTCCACGGCTTTTACCAGTAAATTGTTTTAATATGCCAGACTTGTGCAAGTCGATCTTGATAGAATAAATTTGTGCTGATAGTATAGCAAATAGTTTGTATATATATATATACTTTATGACTATGTATATGTATGTATATATTATAATTTTGTAAGGCAGATAACCTCAAATACTTTCGCAAAATATACAGCAATATGTATGTTGGTCTATAGTTAGTTACTATGCTTAAATCACCTTTTTTGTGGACAGGAATAACTTTGGCAACTTTCCATGTTTGTGGAATTATTCCTGTTTTTAGTTGTTCGTTGTTAAAATTGGATGTGGAAAAAAATAATTTTGTGTGCATTTCCATAAGGATTTTTTCCGAAAGGATATATGTAGTATCTCAATAGACCGTGTATGTGAAGTGGCTTGTGCAGAGATGGATATATCACGAGTACTAATACATGTGTTTATAGACCTCCAGCTTCAAATATCTGTCATTTCTTACAAACAATGGAGGAAATTTTGATAAGTATACTCAATAGAAATAAGCAAATTTTAGTCTGTGGTGGCTTCAATATAGATATTTAAGTTCGTCACAAGAGGTCACTACATTCATAGCGGTATTTAAGTCATTTAACTTAGATCCACTTTTCAATAAGCCAACCAGAACCACGTCCCAGACAGCGTCATGTATAGACAATATTTTTAGTAACTTTAAAATCATTAGTAATAGTATTATTACTGGGATACGGTCTGACCATAAGGGCCAACTCGTTGAAATAAACTATGGCAAACCTAGCAGTGATTGTAAGAGAATGGTTAGACTTATTTCATAAACTAGATTAGATAGTTTAAATGATAAAATTAAACATCAAAAATTATATTATTTTAGTATATTTTGAACTAATCTTGTTCAAAAGTGGTTTGTTTCAAATAGGTTACAATTTTTTCTTTTCAGAATAGCTGTTTTTGTACTCCGAAATGTGTTATAAACACATTTTATGAGCTGATTTTTTCGAGTGAGTCAAATATGCTACATTGCCAGATAGCTAACTAGCGTTTTACTTTTCCTTAGATGTGTATCAAATTTGAGACATTGCTTGATTTTTTATGCTATTGCTAATGCTACTATTTTTTTAATTTTGCTATGACAAGTGCATAATCAGCTTAGTCAACAGCAAAAAGGCAGAGCTCAAGTGGTAGCGCATGTTCTTATACCATGGGCAAAGTCAGATGTGGATGAAAATAGTTTATCTGAAGTTTAATACTAATAGTTTTGATACTAGAAACAGACATAAATTTGTCATACCGTGTTTTAGACTTGGTAAGACTAATAAAAGTTTTTTAAGTCATAGTGTTAGGTTCTATTATAAGATCCCGAAGCACATTACTGATTTGCCACTCATTGAATTCAAGGACCATGTCAAGCAGGTTTTACTGTCAAAAGGTTATTATGGGGTGGATCATTATGTGAATTATAGTAACATCTGGAAGTGACTCCCTTTCTGTGCATCCACCAAATTATAAATATCTTAATGATTATTAACTGTAAATATTATATGTACAATTGGAAAAAAAGCCTGATCGAGTTTCTTGCCGGTTCTTCTCGATGACTGGAATGTTTTCCGAACTGATAGTAGTGTTTTGACGTTCTTAAGTGCCTTCTTAGGGCCGAAATTGAAAAAAGTATTTTTTGATTTTAATGTTGTAGATTATAAACAATGGTAGTTCCAATGAATATGTACATTTAATAATAAAAATAGGATAAAGACTATCAGGGTCGGACCCTTTATTAATATTAAGTCTCTTTAAAGAGTTTTTAATTTCGTAGGCTGGGATCCTATAATAACAAAAGATTCCAAATTAGACTCTTTCATCAACCGTAATGATCTTTAAATGGACTGGGTCGAAGATAACTGAAGAGAAGTGTGAGACAAATAAGTCAGAAATATTTGTTGCAATAGATGCAGGGACGATCTTATTCAATCTATTTTTAGTCATTTTTCAGGGTATGAACCGGAATTTTAACCATTTTTACGTAGAATAGAAGTCCAGAATTAGTCCCTTCTAATATTGACTTCATTATTTCTAAAAGATTTATTATAACGTTATTTTGTAAGAATTATGTATTTGTAAGTTCAGTAATTCAATTAGCTATATTAAGTTCGTCAATTATTATGTCATGATTTTCAACTTGCCAATTATATAATTTTAAAAATAAAAGCGTAGAAACATACATCGCATCTTCTTAATTCTTAATTTTCAAGTTTAATTTAATGATTGTTGACTTTGTTATTTTTATATACACTTAACATTTGATTTTTTTTTTCTAAGTAGTTTCAATTTTTATATAAACTTAATTTAAAGAATGCATGTAACTTAGGGCGGCAAGCGCAACATTTCATTTAACTCTGCGCTAAACAAAATTAGTTTATTACAATTAGCCTCTTAAATGGATTTATCGTAAACGCATTTAGGGTCATCTTGCACGAGACATACAGTGCACTGATTTAGTTAAACATAATTAGCAAATAGGTAAAGTAGTCTCTGCATTCCGTTTCACGTTTTGACGAGTTTCTTAATCCGAAAAGCGCGATGACTTATAAACTTATGCATAGAATCAAACATGCATAGTTGGATGTCATTGTTTGTTGTCTGTCAAAGTGCATAAGAGGAGTTTTGGCGGGATCTCAGACTGTCATGTAGTGGTTTTTGTTTTTTATTCATAAATTTGTGTTTTTGGACCCTGTATTGTGTAAAATAGGTGGCATTTTGCATAATAAAGCTTGGTTATTGGCTTGGTTATTGTATGCCCCAAAAAATCCCTCGAAAGTTCTAACATGGGAGCCGCCATCTTGTTAGGATTCTGAATTCATCATAACACTTGAAAAGTTTTTAGATATTAAATTATTCTGATTTGGTTTTGTTTAATTCCCGGTACAGTTTAATTATTTTTGAATTCGCGTTATACGTTTCCCTCGCTTTGTTGACAAAATGTAAAATACTTGACACTGGCCCATTGCACGAATGGTGCCGAGCCATAATTAAGAAGAAGACGAAGAAGTGCATAAGGGCATACAAAATTTTATAAATGTATATTATCTTCTATAAGATATGAATGAGAAATCTGCTAAAAGTGTTACAAAAACAACGGCACCCAATTTATCCTCTCGTCAATCGAGACGCCTTTTAAAGGATTACTTACACGTGTTTAACCCGCTAAATAGCCCTTTTTGGCTATGTAACTTTGACAGTTCTTTAAACATACTTAAGAACTATTTTTTCTTTGTGGAAGACGCTAATGTTGTTTAGCCACTTTAAATACGTTTAGTCTTACTTTAATCATATTTAAACGTGTTACGCAAGTCGCCCTTAAATTGATTAATTATACTAATCTTTATTTTTAAGACCTAAAGTATATGTTATGATTGTCTTCAAAGGCCTATTGTATGTTTGACCACTGGCGGTCTGAATGTTTTTATATTTTGGAATGAGCTATGTTTTTTTCTTGAATAGACTACCTCATTTATTTGACAATATAAATTGGGATTATTTTAATTAATCTATTTAGTACTTGTGGAATCAAATAATTTTATTCAATAATAAAATAAATAATATTAAATTCAGCTCAAAGATTAATATCACTGTTAAACTAATATGTATATAATGGCGCGTTTTGCAAAATGGTTTTTGATGTTACATTCAAACATTAAATAATTTTATTACTTTTACCCAACATTAGAATGAAACCAACGTTACCTTGATCATACATTTTAACAATATAAAAGGCTCGAATACTAAGCGAATTATGACAAACAGTTATTTGTTCTACTTTAGTGATCATCACAATGTTCTCTAAGGTAAAATCCAAACATGTTATGTTTATTGGTTGTTGATTGCCTATAGATCTACTTCTTCTGAATTAATGGCAAATTGCCTATATAAACAATTATGCCAATGTCACGTGGATAGAATCTTTTTTTAATCTTCAGAATTCAAACCACGCTATAACAAGTTGGTGGCTCTCTTGTTAAAACAACGTGGGATTTTTTTCGGGCAATTTAAGCTTCATGCATCTACTAATTATTTTTATTTTACTTCATTTGTGCACAATAAATACGTCGTGAAAAATGAAATGAAAAATGTCACTAATATTACATAATATAGGGGCATGTAACAAAAGTTTATGAATAATAACCAAATTTACATTTGGACAGATTCAGGATATTCGATCAGGATATATTCTACGTCCGTTACGTATGCTATTTGGGTCTCTGAATAATCTCCATATGGTACAATCTGCTGCATAATAAGTGATGATATGTGATCGTCTTGATCGAGATCAATAGACATTTTAATAATGCGCTACTGTACCTTGCCTTTGCGCAATGGGTTATGGGTTATGGGTTTCGCCACAGAGAGTGTTTGCAGGCCAGCAAGACGATGGTGATTATCAAAGATTTAACTATCTAGACCTAGACAGACACGATTATTCTCCCCTTGTAATTTGTCTAGTCTGTAAAAAATCTATCACCCTCCATTTGAAAATTTGTCGCTATGCATTTATAGGTGTAATCTGGTAGCTGTACTTGAGAGCCAGTTCTCCATTAGGCTTAGCATACTACCATTTTGGGCCACATCGTCATTCACCATCATTAAGATTATGGCCAAATTTTAAACCTACAAGGACTAAAAATGCGTAAACTTTTGTTCATATACTAAATATCGTGAACCGTAGCATACTTACTGTTAAATTGGTGAAGAACGCATTATTTTGAAATTCTGCTGTAAAATCGTGTTGATTAATTTGAATACGATTACAATTACAATTTTATTACAATTTGTTAACGAGTAAGAATATTAACTTTTTTTTTAATTATTTCAGATGGTAACATTCGTAGCGCTGATGAGTACAGTAGCAGCGCATTATGCATTCTCGTCTCAACACATTCACAAACATGACGGACACCACGAGCTCGTACACCACGGTCATGGACATGAACATCATGATTATTATGTAAACCAGAAATAATTTCAGTCAATCTTGATTATTTTTAACTGACACTTTGAATTTTATAATAATTAATTTGTTAAAACCACCAGACCTACCCCAAATACGAGTTCGAGTACAAAGTGAATGACCCGCATACACATGACTACAAGAGTCAGCACGAGACGCGCGACGGTGACGTCGTGAAGGGTTACTACGAGCTGCATGACCCGGACGGCACTCTCAGACACGTAGACTATCACGCTGGCAAACATTCAGGGTAGACATATATTATTACTATATTCATTATTATTCACTAATATTATTACTAACTGTTTTATATAATAAATTGTTGTTACAGATTCCACGCGACTTTGAAGCACAGCACACACCATATCATACCAGAACAACATCATCATCATCATAATCAATGGTAAACTGATAATTTGTTCATAAGTATTCATTGTAAATTTATTACACGCAATAAACTGTTAAAGAATATTCTGTATTTCATTTAAAATGGTCTGCCCGATTTATTGGTATGATTTCGTATTTTTATTGTATATGTTTGTGTTTATAAAAAACTTCTATTTAACAATTTTGAATTTATTGTATTGAGACGAAACTAGGATAATTTGCTGGAAGGTTATTTTGACCCGAATGGATCACGGCTTCCATATGAGTGTAGCACCTTGGGATAAGCTTGTATCAATTTATCAAGTAATTTATAAGTTGATTTTAGGTAGAAGTACCTATGGACTCAGCAATGGCGATTGTTCTTACATTTTATATAAATTAACTTTCCAACTTGTTTAATACAATCCTAATAGTCTAATCTAACCTATCTATGTAACTAAGAAAGTAAATAATAATTAAAATACAAAATTTCATCGAAATCATTATAGACGTTCTCGAGAATACACATAAATATACATACACATACTCAACCACAGCGCCAAATATCGTATTTAGGGATAAAATAAAACACTTTCATATGAAAAAGCACTTATAATGCACCTACGTACATGGGCATCGGTCAAACGGTGTTGGAGTTTATCATTCCCACATATTCCAACGTCCATTGTTATGGTTCCGAAGTCAACCCTTATAGTTTCGCCATGACCGTTTTACTGTCCAGCTTAGCTTCTTAGTACTAGAAAGCAGTAATTTGCTATGGGTATACATATTAATCACGCCGATAAATTGGTAAAAAATGGAAAAAAATATATTTGGTGCCTTTCTACTCGTAAAGTGGGGATGATTTTTTTCTCGTCTTTGCCATGTTGTGGATTTCACCGGATTGTTAAGACTAAATTTCGACTGGATCAGACCTGTGGAAGATGCTCACACCCATTTATCACCTAGAAAAGAGCTGATAACACTCTCGGTCAACAAGAAATAAATCAATACTAAATTAAAATCGGTTCAACCGTTTTATCGTCATAGTTTTGACGTAGTGGCCACAATCTCACCTGATGATAAGTAACGATGTGGCCCAAGATGATAACACGCTAAACCTAGTGGAAGACTGGCTCTCAAGTGTAGCTGCCGGAACACACCTATTAGGAGCTAGGATGCCATAGACGTTGGTACACAGATACACATGTTAAACTTATAACGAGAAATAATTATAAAAAAGCGAGTAAGATATATAAAAATGTGTGTAGGTCCTTATGCATGCACGTAAGAAGTAATACATCTTTGGCAAAAAAAAAAAAAAATATCCGCCGATTTTGATGAACTTTTGTATACGGGTAGTAAATGCCATTTTTCAATGAGGTTTAATAATTTTCAATAATATGTGTAAAAAACAAATTAGCAGTCGAAAAAAAATACTACTGTGTAATAAATACGTTCAGAACCGCAGAGCAGCAATAGGTTAAAATTAAACCTGTTTTGGTAATTGGTCAAAAAAAAAAACAGAGCAG
This sequence comes from Saturnia pavonia, assembly GCA_947532125.1. Taxonomy (NCBI): domain Eukaryota; kingdom Metazoa; phylum Arthropoda; class Insecta; order Lepidoptera; family Saturniidae; genus Saturnia; species Saturnia pavonia. Next base: position 6,522,349 of record OX383901.1, read on the forward strand.
TAAAGATCTTCCTACAAATAGAAATCCTTTATTGCAAATTATAAACTGGAGTCCCTCGGCGTAAACTAGTTTTTTATTACTATTCCATAAAACTAAAAAAGACATTTGATTATTAAGAGAGTTATCCTAGTTTTAATTTCCAATTTTAAAATGAAATTAAGGAATTTATTATCAAGACATATTTTGTAAAGTATAAATAATTAATTGTCTTTATTTACTTATAATCATCTGATAGATTTATATTATTAAAAAAATTAGGCAAATTGTAGAAAAATGCTATGAATGTAATACTCCTATGGTGATGTTTCTTTGGATTTAGGTGAAAATTAAAATGTCGATATTCTGCTTTTACATCTGACTGAAATAATATGGCGTTCTCTTGACGTATTTTGTATTCTATCAGATGAGGAAATAAGATCATTGAAATTTGTATTAGAACAGTAGAACTAATTACAAGTTCGATTTTAGAGTCGACCATCATTAGTGTTATGTGTGGTCCAATTTCCCATTTAAGGAAGTTTTTGTCTATTATAAAAATATGCAGAATACTTATGTTTACGAAAGGTTTATTCTTTAAATTTTAACTTTGACAAAACTGAAGTAAGTTCAAGGTTATGTGTAATTAATTAAATCAATAAAAAATAATTGATACGAAACATGTAATATTGTACAAGATATTTAAAAAGAAACTCATTCCATGATGTATTTACTGCTATGAAAATAAATAAAGAGTTAATTAAAAACCATAGAACCGTAACTAAACGTAACAAGAAAGCGATATAGTGTATTATATTTTGCGAAATAATTACGAAAGTTGCATACTAAATATTGAATAATTTAATTGCCTTTACTGGCCTCATATTATAGTGAAACCAAAGGCACCTTGGGTATAGGTAATCGTAATAGTTAACAATATAAAAGACTTGATATTCTATTGGTATATGTCATTCGACGGTTACTATTGCATTCATCAACAATTCAGGAACAAAATGTTCACTAAGGTTATTTTTGTACTCCTTTTTCTTCACTTTTATGTACCTATACATTCAGCGTACATAAAATCTGATCTCTTAAAGCGAGATAAAAAATATTATTTACTTCTTATAATTCTTTATTGAAATCGTTAAATTGTTAACCTAAATTATTTCAGGTGGTATTACTCGCGGCTGTAATAGGTGCGGCGGTTGCGGAGCATGCATTTTCTTCTCAGCATATCCACAAACATGATGGACATCATGAGCCTGTCCATCACGGTCATGGACATGAACACCATGACTACTATGTGAGACTTATTTTCTTTCTCTTGCTACTATTTGTTTCATGCCAGATATATTTAGCTAGAATTCACTGCAGCATATAGAGCCATGTATAACAAATTTCAAAAAAAATCACAGTCGTGAGGCCATTCATAATGGATCCACCCCTGAGGACCGATTTCCATCTCATGTACCATTTGTGTTATCAACCACAGCTTTCGAACTGAAACATAACTGCTTCTTTGCAGCAGAAATAGCTATGTGTGGTAATGTCGCTTTCAAATTCGAACCTTATGAAATACGCAGTGAGATGGACAGGGATACTTCACTCAGAAACAGTGTTTATTGTAGTCGATCTATTAACTGATCTTCACTATTCGATTGCTCGTGCTTCGATCGGTCGTTACTTATAAAGTACGTGCGGTCACAGAGCACACCTGTTACTATCACGCTGAGCCAATAGTGCGGCTCAAGAGTAAAGTCAATAGTACAAATACTAAGTCTGTAGTACGGATACGATAATCACATCATCACGATTCTTCTAAAATAGTACCTTATTTAATATGACGTGTTTGTAGAAGACGCCGGTGCTTGTAACACTGCATAAACTTTATCACTTTTTTTGTTGCTTATTTCTCAACTTATTGTTTTGCTTCATACTTATAACATTTTCATATTCTTAATATTAATTAATTCAGACTCATCCTAAATACGAGTTCGAGTACAAGGTGAAGGACCCGCACACACATGACTACAAGAGTCAGCACGAGACGCGCAACGGTGACGTCGTGAAGGGTTACTACGAGCTGCATGATCCTGACGGCACTCTCAGACACGTCGACTATCACGCTGATAAACATTCAGGGTAATTAATATAATACTTAACAATATTTTTGAGGAAAAACATTAATATTAATTATTTTTATTTGCCGACAGATTTCACGCAACAGTAAAACACAGCACTCATCACATCGTGCCCAAACATCACCATCATTATTAAAGCTCAAATATATTTAATTATTAAGTTTATTTAATTATTAATATTATTTGTTGTTTGTTATTTTATAAATAGTGCAATAATATTTAAACTTAACAAATACTATATTTTGTGTATCATTTTTAATTTTACCTATATTTTTAAGTGATATTTCGTCGCAAATATCGTCTCAAGCAGTCGTCTCCAAATTAATAAATTTAAAAAAATTAAAAAATTAATAAATTTATTAAACTTTAAATAGCAACTGCTGCGTTAGCGATAGCAGAAGTTCTCTATATTAAGAAAATATCAATGTCACAACAAAGAAAACACTAAAAGCTCATATTGAAATCTAACATAAAAAAAAATTATTCACACAACATTCACATTATTTCACTTTTTAGACAAATTATCTCAATTTCAAAGAGCAACTGCAAATAGCGATAGCAAAAGTTCTATATATTATGACAATATCAATATCAGAATCAAGAAAATAGTAGGCACTCATTTTGTAAGCTAATATTATTTGTTTTATTATTTGTATTTATTAGTTGATAAAAAGGAATCTTAATATATCTATCTCATTTACTCTTTAGTAGAATTATGATAATGCGAATAGTACCAATTAAACTAAACTTGGCTATCAGCGCTCCTCGACACATTTTACAACCAAGTCCAACGAATTTGAGACAGAGTTTCTCTAAACTACAAATGCAATAGGACATGTGTCTTAACTGAATACTCGAACTATAAAAATAACGTAAACGTTCATTTTCTTCACTTACAGAATATAATTATATATACACTTATTAATTATAAATGTAGAATGTCGGTGTAATAAATTATGTAAATATAAATGGAAATAAAGACTTAATAAATAGATAGCATTATGGACGAAAACATATAACAAAATATTGATTTTACTGATAATTATATACTTACTTAATTAAGTAAATGAATTGTAAAACGAGTTTATTCATGTTTAAAGTCTTTACTTATTACAAAGATCAAAGGTGTCATTTTTAAATTCCTAAAATAATTTTAGCGCCATCTATGGACTTAACTCTAAAAACAACTAAACTTAATTAAATCAATAAGTCAATTAGTTAACTTCGAAATGTTAAATTCAATCAAGGATGAAGCAATCAATCTTTTTTAATGTATTTATTTTATAGGAAGACAAGCATCCTTTGAATTACCAAAGAAATCATAACTAGAGACACATGGCATACAAGTCCTCACTGATAGTTTCGTTTCGTTCGACGTTTCTTGGACTGGTGCTCAAGGAGATAAGCACTTGGTTGTTGGCTTTCAACTTAAGGATAATAACTAACCAAACTTGCAGTATAAGATAATCTCCTACGTTGAAAGCTGAAGCTCATTGTAGTATTCGAACAGACTCGGTTAGATGCGGCGTCTGAACGTGTCTGAACATGTACGTTCGTTGCATCTATGTGTGTAAGCTTACCCTAAAATAAATTTTATATGATATTTCCTCCGTTTACTTTTCCTTTTTTATATGCAATCTAAAGCTAACCTAACCATACAGTATGTTTTCGTAACATTTTAAAACATTCAACAGGTTTAATTGAGCATCACTTATCACTGACGGCTACATCGTAGTGTAAAATAAAGTTTAAAATCATTAAATGTATTTGATTGACGAAGTCGTTACTTTGCGGAAATCCATCGTAAACAATTTATCCGAAATTTTTTAGCTACTTCCACCTACAATAGATTAACAGTAGTTTCATCTTCCTACAACATAAAAGGTTTAAATCGTAAATAAAGTAACAAATTAATATCTTAAAAAAACTATGATCATAATAATTAAGAAAATTAATAAATAATATTATTTATATAGTAATTCTTTGAAGAAAAAAAATAAGTGAAATAAAAAATACGAATAATATTTAAAAGTAAGTTAAATTTAAAGAACTATGTTGTAGATGAGACGTAAATTCATTCACACGCTTCGGAGTAGTCAACGTCGATCTGAGGATGTCTCGTTCAGAGGTGAAATATGTGCCATTGATTGTGGTCGTTTCACGTCTCATCTGCAACATAGTTCTTTTAATTTGTCAAAGAGAGAGAGAGACATCAGAATATACTATCGAAGACACCAGGGTTTTCCTTGATATCATTCTTCATTACGGAATAATAAATCTTGTGGGCGTAATCTGGGTTAAGTGCAAGCATTGTAGAGATGCACATGGTCCGACAATCCAAGTGAGCATGATGTCTGTTTTATTTGGGGTTGCCCCCAGTGGCCTCCAACCTCCCCTATAGCCACCCCATGCCTCGCATATCTGTGTTATCGCTGCCCGTAGGTGACTTAGTAATTCATCTTAACGTCCTTCACGATCCGACAAGCTCCACCCAGAATAATCTTCTCTTCGGGTTCCGACTTAGTAGGTGGTCTCGAACAATCTTAGGATCCAATATTAATGGAGATCTGCACGTTACAAGGGCTCGTGCTAGAACCATCCTTCAAGCCCGTCGTTGTCTGCTTATGTGATTGCGTAGATCACAGAGCACACCTCTTGCGAGCGCGTGGCGTCATCTCTACTTTATTTCCATTTATTTTATGTACGCCGTATTTTTGAATACCTGACAGGCTTTGTTATCTCGTTACTATGAGACATGATTTCTTTTTAAATAATGACATAGACACGATTCTCTTACAAATTTAATTTATTTTTAAATAATATTTGAATTTTTTTTTACAATATTAAAACATTTTGATTATTATATGTTATTATTTATGAAATTTGGTATTTTTAAGTATAACTATTTAAATAATATTATTATTTATTACTTTATATTTTCGTATTTTGTTTAAGTCGTGCGTTTACTTATTAATTAAAAAAATGGTAATAAGCATTATTAAAATCAACAATAAAAATATATTAAATATACATATCATTTTAGTTATGTTTAATATTGTTGAGATATAATATTTATATTGCAATAACATAAATACATATATTGTGCCTGAATACACATCTAAATAACTGTCTTAGATAGAGACAGTTAGAGACTCGGATAGAGTAATAAATACATGTACTTAGATATTGATTAAGTTTATCATTGCTGTAAGCGGATTAATAAGTTAAAAATATATATGTATATTAAAGTACATTGTGTTATTCTTAATAATTTTGTATTATAATGTATTAAGTATTATATTTTTACATAATTTCATATTATAGCTTAATAGAATACTTTGTTAAAATAGATATTGAAAACAATACAACCTTTTCAGGTGTAAACTGAAAATTCTGTGTTCACAATTTTATATCAAGCTGTTTTCTTATTGTTACCAATGTATACTGTGCTATATATTGATGTTACTATAATAAATACTCTTAAAGTGTGTACTTATCCAAAGTGATGTTCATAAATTATTTCGCTTTCGTCAATTTTCAATGCACGCTCTGAGCTTTGTTATGAAAATAAATAGTTAAGCCGTTAGCAATGTTACCTTTACGAAACGATTGCATACACATTATGCCAAACATTAAATACTTTTAAAACCCTATCATAATTAGAGTGAAATGCATATTGCCTTGGTTTTTTGCAATACTTTTTAACAATATAAAAGACGTGCATTAATGCACAGCAGCATTCAGTTCCACAACTACTTCCTTGAGGACAACAAAGTACTAACAACAATGTTCAGCAAGGTATATTTTAATATATTATATGTATTTCTAATGCATATTATTATTATAATATAAATATTTATTACAGTACAAGGAAACATAATACAAATGTAGTAAATTTTTCAATATATCAATGTATTTCTACGAGCAGTTATTTTAAGCTGACCTATTATTTTATTATTATTATTGAATCGATTGATTAATTAATGGATTATTGAATTTAGTCATATTTTACAATTGAATATATCCATTTTTATAATATATTTTAAAACTACTTGACTGCGATATAATAACCAATTCATTAATGTTTCTAGATATTTTAATTTTTTAAAGATTTTTTTTTTTTTACGAAATTATTCTTCATTTTAAATATTTTATTTACCCTAGCTATCTTTTAACGGGTGACTATTGTCGCTCTATTTGAATGATATTAGACAGTATTTTAAATGCAAAGTAGCTCAGTATAATCATGGTCTTATTTCAGGTGTTATTTTTGGCTGCGCTAATTAGCGCAGTGTATGCGGAATATGCCTTCAGTTCTCAGCATATCCATAAATATGACGGACACCATGAGCCCGTGCATCATCATCACGAACATGACCACGGACATGGCCACTATGATTACTACGTAAGAAAATATTGATTTTATTCTCTCCCTTAAATAGCTACGCTTTTTGATCCATCCAACTGAGTTAAGTAAAATGAATGTGTTAGTGATTGGTTTCTGATCGAGTGGTACTAAAATATTTTTTACAATTAAACTTACTGTGTCCTACAGTTTCATATGTTTAAATTTACTCAAATAACTCTACACCGCACCGCCACCAAAGCATACGTTTAGCCTATTATTTTTCACCCTTCTCGTACTATCCTACAGCTTTCTAGATTGCTTGACTTTCATGGTTACTGCTCCGCTCCTTAGAGTCATAGTGTGAAGTTATATAGTTTATACGTCAATAAGTGGGCTATAAATTGCACCGATAATTTTTAAAATCTGACTGATAATTTCATAGGTTAGCGCGTTTAAAAAACAATCGTTTGAGATTTAGGTATAATATTTAGGGCCTATTTTACAATATAGATATTATACAATATATATATATATAAATATATATATATATATATATTATAGAACGAATAATTTTGACGTTTTGAGACAAAATGTATGTTTATTTCTCAAATAAAGTTGTCTATTGATTGATAAATTGACCCTAAGTCGGATAAGTTGGTAATATGAAATCAATTTGATTTCCTTTAATTTCATAAATTATATCTTATATCTATCATACTACGTAAGTTCAGGAACTTTACCGACTTATTAGCGTTAATTTTTTTTTAAATGATATGTAAAGGTTTTCTGATATCCCTGATTTTTACTTTCACGTGTTTACACAAACTCTCACAGGCATATCCCAAATACGAGTTTGAGTACAAGGTAAAAGATCCACATACACATGACTACAAGAGCCAGCATGAGGCGCGCGACGGTGACGTCGTGACGGGTTACTACGAGCTGCATGAACCTGACGGTAACCACAGACACGTCTCCTACCACGGTGATAAACACTCCGGGTGAGTTTTTTTTTACTCCAGTAGTTATAAAATTTTGCTAGTAGTCATATTAGAAACGCTGAGTTTAATATATTAATGCTGACTGTGATATAAACGATCATGCGATCAATTATTTTGCAATTGTAATTAATCACTAACCTTTGATCTTTGAACTGTCAATCAACCAATTCCCAGGTTTGTTCCCTACTTGTAGTCAGCCCTCCTAATACTTTTCCTCCACTCTTGGCGATTTTGTGTCATATCTGGCGTTAAGCAAATAGTCAACGAATCATTCGAGTAGTCGGTGGGCGGGCTCTCCCTCTTTTGCCTTATTTAATGTTCAAAACCTGTCGGGTCATATGGTCCTGCATGCATGGAGCATTATGTGTTCAAACCGGCGTAAGCGGGTCTGTTGCATCTTTTCTTGTATTTCAACGACTTTAAAAGTTCCTCGAATATACTTGTGTAGGATTTCATGAAGTCTTGTGACGCCAGCTGCCCATAATAGCATTCTCATCTCCGTGAAAACTCTTATGTTCTGTCAATTTTTCGTGATGATAAAAGGCGATGTATTCACAGACACTCAATAACCGCTTATTAGAATTTAGTACCTTAGTTAATAGATAAATAACATCTACTCGTATACAAAACTTCAGACTGTTAACTAATTTTATTTTTTGCCGAATAATATATATTTTTAATGATACACTACAAAACACAAAAAAAAACTAGAGTACTTATAAAAAATGAAAAGGAAATAAAAAAGTAAGTTACAAAATTTAGAGCAGTTTTATAAATAATGTTTTGTTTGTTTTCCAGGTTTCATGCTGACGTGAAACATAGCACTCATCATATTGTCCCTGAAAAGCACTACCATCACGGATATTAAATTGTAGCTAATACGAAATAATAATATAATAATGATTGTTTTATAGATATATGGTTAATTTTGTCTTTATGTTATTTACTTTTATTATGAAAATAAAAATGGTATATACCTGGTTCATAATCTTTTTAAAATTTTACTTAACTAAACAAATACCTTGACCCAGCGTACATTTTAATATAGCACTAACGGTGCCCCGATGCTTCATACGCGTTTATTATGCAGTAATCATTATCGTCTCGTTATTCTATATGGAGTCATATTAACTATAATTCTTATATTTTATCAATTGAGGAATATTGTACGCGGGATGTTTTTTATTAATTGTGACTTCTGCCTATGTAGAAGCCATCATTAATAATAAAATAAGCGTGTACAAAACCAAATAAGAATCGGTTCAGCCATTTTCTAAAAATACTTTTTATAAAATAAAATTTTTTAATTGAAACAATTATTTTTAGCATATTTGTAGAAAATAAATCTGAAAAAAACTAGTTTTATTTCCAAAGTTGTTCTCTTGTTGGACACAGATTAACAGATCTCTAGTATTTGTTAACTAGTAAGCCACACATTTCATTATCTCAAATCTGTGTAGTAAACTATTAAGTACGTATATGTATATTTTACAATCAATGTATATAATGCCTAGGCAAAGTATGTAATAATTCTCTTTATGCAGGGTATTCATAGGCATTATATCGAATGCCGGCATTTTATACATTGCCTATAGCATTATATAAAACGTAAACATAAAACAACAATTTTCAAATGATTTCGTCTTCCGTGTTTTCCGCTAAACTATGAAACTAAATGTTAATTTAAAACAATTATATACCACATTTTTAAAATGATGTAAATGTATCATCATCTTCATCTCGGCCTAAAGACGTCCAGTGCTAGACATAGGCTTCCCCCAATAATCGGCACAATAACGGATCCTGCGCTGCTTGCATCTAGTGGGTCCCACAGTTCACTAAAACATAGTCGCTAACTATGGGCCTCATAAGAAAGCTCAAAGTACTCAAAGGGCAATATAATATCGGTATGCTCGGAGTTTCTTTGTGTGTACAAATCAGAAATGAGGAGATCTGCAAAAAACCAAAGTCACCGACATAACTATAAGAATTGCTAGACGTAAGTGGAAGTGGGCGGGCACATTGCTCGTAGAACGGATTGCCAATGGGCCGAAGAGTTCCCGAGTGTCGGACATGTACCGGAAGACGTAGCGTGAGCAGACCTGTCACAAGGTGGGCCGATGATCTGGTGAAGGTTGCGGGAATTAAGTGTATAAATTATTTTTCTTCTTTATTTTTTTAATTTAGGATTTGGTCAGTAAGTGGCCATGTAACCCCAGTGCAAAAAAAGGAAGAAAGTTGATCGCATACAATATAATCATAGTAATAGATATTTCCCCAATCCATGATATCTTGTTTTTTAATTTAAATGGTTTTCTACTTTTTAGTTATGTCACCAAAACAATCGTCATATCGGTACCCAATAGATAAACAACTAAACATTCAGACGAGAAACTGACATAATATTGCATTCTCTCATCCAGTTTTAAGCTACTTTTGAAGTACAAAATCTTTAGCTCATCAGGAAATTATTTTAAAATCCATTGTAAAATTTGTAATTAACAACCAAACAAACACACAGAAAGAATGCAAGTTAATGAAAACGTGCTCATAAAAATAGATTCCTTGACTGTCCACCTTTCTCGTGGCATTCTCAAACGTTCTTTCAACATTTGTTCTGAATCTAATTATTAGTGTCGATTTGGTTGAATTAAATATTTATTACCTGTAAATGGCAGGAATATGGTAACTATTTATAAATTTATTAATGAAACAAATTTAATCTATACCTATAACGGCAAGTCAATATATATACCTACATATAAATTCGATCTTATAAAATTACTAGCTGTGGCCCATTATTTATTTGACCAACCCTCAATACGCCGCCGCGCCGTCAACGCACCCGTGTCAGTAGCCTATCGTTGTTATAGCTTCCCGTACTTAACCATGGCTGGTGAAATTGCATGACGTAACTATGAAAGTTACTGTTCCGCACCTTTGTGTTGTAGCTTAAAGTTGTATACCTTCCTCAATAAATAGGCTATAAAAATATGTTTATTTAGATAACGAATTTATTTCAGTGTTTAGACAAATTATCTTATCTTTTTCTCTATATTATGACAATATAAATTTCAAAATCAAGAAAATACTAGGTACTAATTTTGTAAACTATTTAGTATTATTTTTTTACATAATGAATTTATTTCAAACTTTCTTCGAGAAAAAAAGTGTAGAGTTGAAAAAAGAGGAATGCTAATATGTCTATCTCATTTACTCTTTATTCAAATTATTTTAGAGCGAATAGTACTACCAATTAAACTAACCTTTTAATATCTGTGCTCCTCGACACACATAACAGCCAAGTCCTTCGAATTTATGACAGAGTTTCTCTAAACTTCAAAGACAATAGGTAAATAAATATAATTGGAAATTAAGATAGTAATAAATTGATAGCATTATGGACGAAAGCATGTATCAAAATATTGATTTTACTGATAATCATTTACTTACTTAATTAAATAAATGAATTTTAAAATGAGTTTATGCATGTTTAAAGTCTTTACTTATTACAAAGATTCACAGGTGTCGTTTTTAAAACCCTACAATAATTTTAGCGCCATCTATGTACCTAACTGTAAAAACAACTGAACCTAATTAATATCAATAACTCAATAAGTTAACTTCTAAATGTTAAAGTCAATCAAGGATGAAGCAGTCAATCTTTTTTAATGTATTTATTTTATAGGAAGACAAGCATCCTTTGAATTACCAAAGAAATCATAACTAGAGACACATGGCCAGTTACAAGTCTTCACTGATAGTTTCGTTTTGTTCGACGTTTCTTGGTCTGGTGCTCAAGGCGATAGGCGCTTGGTTGTTGGCTTTCAACTTGAGGATGATAACTAACCAAGCTTACAGTATAAAATAACCTCCTTACATTGAAAGCTGAAGCTCATTGTAGTATTCGAACCGACTTGGTTAGATGCGGCGTCTGAACCTGTCCGGACATGTATGTTTATTGCATCTATGTGTGTAAAAATACCCTAAAATAAATTTTATAAGCATTTACTCCTTTCACTTTTCTTTTTTATATGCATATCTTAAGTTAACCTACCCATAGATTATGTTTTCGTAACATTTTAAAAATTCAACTGGTTTAATTGATCATCACCTGTCGCTGACGGCTACATCGTTGAGTATATATAATAAAGTTTAAAATCATTAAATGTGTTTGATTGATGAAGACGTTACTTTGCGGAAATCTATCGTAAATAATTTATCCGAAAATTTTTACTTACTTCCACCTACAACAGATTAATAGTAGTTTCGTATTTCTACAAAATACTCGTATAATGTTTAAATAGTTAGTAAATAAATTTGTTACAAATGAATCTCTTAAACAAACTATGATAATAATAATTAAGAAAAGTAATAAATAAGTATAGTAAATATTGTTAAGATATAATATTTATATTGTAATAACATAAATAAATAATTGGGTTAAAAACGTACTTGCATATCACTATCGTTGACCGTATCGTAGGTCTGCGCTTGTTAAGTACTAATATGCAATAGTCGCAGGAATATGGATGTTCCTCACTGCCCAATCACTTTTTATAGATAGATGATTTTCGACAGAATGCAGAAAATAGAAAATATATGGCTAATAATAATAAGTGTACGTAGATATTGATTTAATAAGTTAAATATAGTCATAAACATTAAACTATACAGTGTTATTCGTAATAGTTATGTATTATAGTGCATTAAATATTTCATTCTTAATAAATATTTTTGACGTATTATAGCTTGACAGATTATGACAGACTTATCCCGATTGATGTTCATTCATTTCAGTTGTTTTTAGTGCTACATATTATAGGTAATTAGTACTTTTTCGATTGCTATGATAATTTTTAAACTTAGTAACCATCATGATAAGCCATTGTTACTTTTAGTAATTTAATATATATTACGTACGTTTCGCATTCATCAAATTTTCAACGCACGCTCTGAGCTTTGTTATGAAAATAAAAAGTTAAGCCGTTAGTTATGTTACCTTTACGAAACATTAAATAATTTTAATACCCTATCATAATTAGAGTGAAATGCATGTTGCCTTGGATTTTTGCAATACTTTAAATAATATAAAAGACGTGCATTAATGCACTGCAGCACTCAGTTCCAGGACTTACTTCCTTAAGTACAACAATGTTCAGCAAGGTATATTTTGATATATTATATTTATAATTCATATTATTATTATTATAGAAATATGTATTGCATTAAAGGAAATAGAATTCACATGTAGTATTATAATATATAAATGTATTTCTACGAGCAGTGATTTTTAGCTGACCTATGTTATTGAATTTAGTCACATTTTACAATTGAATATATTCTTTTTATAATATATCTTAAAACTACTTGACTGCGATATAATAAACAAATCATTAATGTTTTTAGATAATTTAATTTTATACTTATAAATACTTTAAAAAACACTTCAGAAAATTATTCAGGAACAATAAAGTATTTTATTTACCCTAGCTATCTTTTTACCGGTGACTATTGTCGCTCTATTTGAATGATAGATATTTTAAATGCAATGTAGCTCAGTATAATCATGGTCTTATTTCAGGTGTTATTTTTGGCTGCGCTAATTGGGGCAGTGTATGCGGAATATGCCTTCAGCTCTCAGCATATCCATAAACATGACGGACACCATGAGCCCGTGCATCACGGTCACGGACATGACCACTATGATTACTACGTAAGAAAATATTCATTTTATTTTATCCCTTAAATATCAACGCTTTGTTATCTATCCAACTAAGTTAAGTATAATGATTATAGTAGAATTTGGTTTCTGATCGAGTGGTGCTGTAAAAATACTTTTTTGTAATTACACCAGCTGTGTCGTATAGTTTCATATGTTTTAAATATATTCGCACATCTCTCCACTGCACCGCCGCGAAAGCATCCGTGCAGACTATTATACTTCTCACTTCCCGTACTATCCCGTACTAGCTTTCCATATTGCTTGACGTTCATGAATACTGATCCGCTCCTTAGAGTCAGTGTGAAATTATATAGGCTATACCTCAATAAATAGATAATTTGTCAAATCCTACTGATAATTCCATAGGTGCACGTTTAAAAAACAATCGCTTGAGTTATAAAATATTTAGGGATAATTTTTCAATCGCCAGATAATTTTATACGAGGAATAATTTTGACGGTATGACAGATAATGTATGGCAAACTGTCAAAATTTAAAAATTATTCTACAAATAAAGTTATCTATTGATTGAAAAATCGCTTCTAAGTCAGAGAAGTTAGTAATATGAAATTAATTTGATTTCGTTTAAGTTCATAAATTATTTCTTATATCTATCATTCTACATAAGTTCCAAGAACTTTACCGACTTTTTAGCGTTAATAATTTTTGTAATTCACATGTAAAGGTTTGTGACAACCCTGATTTTTACATTCACGCGTTTACAATACTTCAAAAACTCTCACAGGCATATCCGAAATACGAATTTGAGTACAAGGTAAAAGATCCACATACACATGACTACAAGAGCCAGCATGAGACCCGCGACGGTGACGTCGTGACGGGTTACTACGAGCTGCATGAACCTGACGGTAACCACAGACACGTCTCCTACCACGGTGATAAACACTCCGGGTGAGTTTTTTTTCTACTCCAGTAGTTATAAAATTTTGCTAGTAGTCATAATAGAAAAACTTCGTTTAATATATTAATGCTGACTGTGATACAAACGATCATGCGATCAAATCTTTGATCTGTCAATCAATCAATTCCTAGGTTTGTTCCCTACTTGTAGTCAGCCCTCCTAATACTTTTCCTCCACTCTTGGCGATTTTGTGTCATATCTGGCGATAAGCCAATAGTCAGCAAATCATTATTATGGTTCGCATCCAAGTAGTCAGTGGGCGGCCTCTGCCTCTTTTGCCTTATTTAATGTTCAAAACTTGTCGGATCATATGGTTTTCAATTTTGAGCATTACGTGTTGAAACCAGCGTAAGCGGGTCTGTCGCATCTTTTCTTGTATTTCAACAACTTTAAAAATTCCTCGAATATACTTGTTATGGATTTCATCAAGTCTTTTGACGCCAGCTGCCCACCATGAAAACTCTATTTGAAATAAAATCATTCATTTGACTTTTTTAATTATTTTCTGTCAATTTTACGTGATGTTAAAAGTCTATGTAGTCACAGACATTCAATAACTACTTATGAGAATGTACTACATTAGTTAATGTATAAATAACATCTTTATGAATCTTCAGGCTGTAAACTAATTTTATTCTATGCCGATTAATATATATTTTTTAATTATAAACAATACACAACGAACAAAATAGAGAACTTATAAAGAAATGATAAGGAAATAAAAAAGCAAGTTGTAAAATTTAGAGCAGTTTTATAAATAATGTTTTGTTTGTTTTCCAGGTTTCATGCTGATGTGAAACATAGCACTCATCATATTGTCCCTGAAAAGCACTACCATCACGGATATTAAATTGTACCTAATACGAAATAATTATTGTTTTATAGATTTATGGTTAATTTTGACTTCATGTTATTTAATTTTATTATGAAAATAAAAATGGTATATACCTGCTTCATAATCTTTTTAAAGTTTTACTTAACTAAACAAATACCTTGGCCCAGCGTACATATTGATATAGCACTAGCGGTGGCCCGATGATTCATACGTGTTTATTACGAAGTAATCATTATCGTCTCGTAATTGTATATGTACTTACATTAAATATAATTCTTATACTCCATCAATTGAGGAATAACTGAATGAAATATTGTACGCGGGAAGTTTTTTTGTTAACCGTAACTTCTGCCTATGTAGAAGCCATAATTAATAAAAAAATAAGCTTTCCGTGTACAAAATCACACAAGAATCGGTTCAGCAATTTTTGAAAAAAAAAAGTTTTTGAAAACCAAACATTTAAATTAAAACTGCATTATTCTTGATATATTTTTTGGTAATAAATCCGAAAGTACCAGTTTTATTTTCAAAATTATTCTATTGTTGGACGAAGAATGACAGATCTCTAGCATATTTCAACTAGCAATGATGGCTCAATGACAGCGTGTACGATTTCGCGTCGATTGACGTGAGTTCAAATCCCTGCAATGAGCCTGAGCTTTCGTTGGAAGAAAATATCGCAAGGAAACCATAGCATAGTGGTGGGACTTTTTCTAATGCCCTCCTGGCTGGTTACCACCATCAAGTTGAAAATCTGTCGCCAAGCCCCAATAGGTGTGTTCCGACAGCTGCACTTGAGAGCCACTCTTCCACTAGATTTAGCGTGTTAAAATCTTGGGCCACATCGTCACGTAACATGACATTGTGTCAACTACGCCATAACCTACAACAATAAAAAAATATTAAGCAACAAATTACTTCTCAAATCTGTGCAGTAAATAAACTATTAAGTTCGTTTATGTAAATGTTATAGGCAATGTATAGAATCCCGGCATTTTATAGAATGCCTAGACAACGTATGTAACAATTCTCTTTTTGCATACATATAAAACATAAAACAATAATATTTAAATGATTTTGTCTTCCGTGTTATCCGCTAAAATATGAAACTAAGTAATTTCTTAAATAAACATTTATTTTTAATATACTACATTTTTAAAACGGATGTAAATGTATCATTATCATCGACACGACCGAAAGACGCCCACTGCTAGACATAGGCTTCCCCCAATAATCGGCACAATAACTGATCCTACGTTGCTTGCATCTAGTGGGTCCCACAGTTCACTGAAACATGGTCGCTAATTATGATCCATCCTCAAAAGAAAGCTCGAAATCAAATCAATGTAAAAGGGTTATGCTCGGAGTTTTTTGCGTGATCAAATCAGAAATGAGAAGATCCTCTAAAGAACCAAACTGACGTAGCGTGGGTACTCACTCAACGGTGCGTGGGTAGGTAGACCTGTCACTAGGTGGACCGATGATCTGGTGCAGGTTGGGGGACGTAAAGGTACTTATAAAATACATATTTTTCTTCTATATTTTTATTTATGGTTTATTTAATCAGTGACAATAGTGCAAAAAAAGGCATAACGTTAATCGCATACATTATATAGATATTTGATGCACGAATAATTTACCTAAGTCGCACAACGAATGAGACTCATGCACTGCAAATGGCTTGAACTGTTTGTTTGAGTTTTCTCAACGAAAGCTACTCCCTACAGTCTTTGCTATAAGCTATTGTGATGCGCCCTACATTTTCGTGTTTTTTTAAATTTAAATGGTTTTCTACTTTTTAGTTATGTGACCAAAACAATTGCCATATATGTACTCAATATATAAAGAATAAACAGACACTGAAGAAAGCGAAATAATATTCCGTTCTCTCATCCAGTTCTAAGCTATGTTTGAAGTTTAAAATCTCTAGCTAATCAGGAATTTTTCTTTAAAATCAATCGCAAAGTTTGCACTTAACAAACAAACAGACATAAATAATGAAATTAATAAAAACGTGCCCAATAAAATAGATTCCTTGATTGTCCACCTTTCAACATTATCAAACTTGTTTTCATCATTGTTTCCAAATGTGATTGTTGGTATGAGATTAGTTAAATTAAAAGTTTTTTTAATGAAACAAAAAAATATCTATATCTATAACGGCAAGTAAATATATACCTACATATACATGCGATCATTAATCGTATAAAATGACTAGCTGTGGCCAACTATCCAATCTATTTGACCAACTCTCTTATGCGCCGGCGCGCCGTCAACGCATCCGTGTCAGTAGCCTATCGTTGTTATTGCTTCCCGTACTTCCCAGACCTTAAATTTGACTAGTACTTTCAGAGGTAACCGTGTTCTAATGAACAATAAATTTTTTTGGAACTTTATAATATCAGTTTAGATACATATTTCAATTTATTCCAAACTTAATAGAGTAATGAAACTGAAAACCGTTTATTTCGTATCATTTTTTTTTAAATAATGCAGTGCTTATTCTGGTCTGCAGGTTATGTTGAACTTTTGCAAAATCTACGTTTAATTAGGTAAAAAAAACAAAATGGATCAATTTTGTAAAAATTAGTTTTATTAAGCATCACATTAAAACTAGGTCACAAAAACTTAGATTAAATTTAAGAATCTACGTTTAATGATGATGGTGATGGTGATTGTCGTGATGATGATGGTCATGATGGTGATGGTCATGATGGTGATGATGGTGCTTGTGATGTGTGCTGTGCTTCACGGTGGCGTGAAAACTGAAAAGTAAAAACACATCTTGCTATAGAATATTTATAATTCAATTGTTCTATACTGATTCTACTTTTGTAAATCAACTGTTCACAACCACATATTAAAGAAAGGTATAAAGTATGCTCACCCAGAATGCTTGTCAGCATGATACTCAACGCGTCTAATAGTTCCATCAGGCTCCATAAGCTCGTAGTAACCTTTTACGACATCACCGTCTCGTGTCTCGTGGTGACTCTTATGATCATGTGTATGTGGATCTTTCACCTTGTACTCGAAGTCGTATTTAGGGTGGGTCTATAGATTTCAAGAGATGATCATGATAAAACAATAGATATTAGTCATATCTTACTTAATAAGGAATTTTACCATTATTAAATGTGTGAATGTAATAAACACGAAATTAAAAAAATAAAGCTTTTGTCCTGACTAACTCATCAGCGCCCAGCCCAATCTACTAAAGATAGAAAATTTGGGAAGATGTTGATTCTAGGCATTGTTTAATAACTTGATTCCCATAGATGGTATTAATGCCAATTTTACGCACATTTTGTGCGACCCTGAGACCCAAAGTGTTAAGAAAGAATTTCTTCAAATTCTATCCCTACGGTTGTCGTGACACTGTCAACTATCAAGGTTTTTATTGGAAATAATACATTTCAGTTGAAATTTATTTGAAACTTGGTATAAATACCCGCAGACACAATGAAAACAACACAATGTCGGCATTTTTATAATTGTAACCCCTAAGGGTAAAAAGGGGATAAACTATTTGGGATAAGATGAGAAATATTATTTTTCAGGTCAGATTTATTCTGTGTGGCCTGTTACAAAGTAAATTCCAACAATAGCCTAGTAATTTTTCAGCCAAACAGTATAAACACCAGCGTGGTTATACCAAGTACTGTGTTTTATTTAATTCTAACTTTCTGCCGGCAGTTTGTTCACGTAATTTAGATTTGTACAAGTTGCTGATTTAGACAATAGACATAACAACATATAAATTCAACTAAAATATATAAAATAAAACACTATAAATCGTAGTCTAAGCGAGCTAAGCCGTAGGTGGAAAGCTAGTATTAGTATAATTAAAACCTTTATGCAATAACAGAGATAGCAATCTTAGCAATCAATTTTAATTTTTTTATAAATTGTTCTATTAAGTATATGAAATTATTATATGTTCTGGTCTATATATTATTCAAATTACTGTGTGAATGAAAGTTTTATAAAACTAAGTAATTACTTAAATGTATTATTTTACAAAACTGTTTGGAAACATTATATTTCACTTGGAAACGGACGATTTATTAAGTAATCTACCCGTAAAATATATCATGTATATACTTTCCTGAATGTCGTATCAGAATAAAGAACTTTTACTAACATAATAGTCATGATGTTCGTGTTTATGACCGTGATGTACAAGTTCATGATGTCCGTCATGCTTGTGAATATGCTGGGAGGAGAATGCATGTTCCGAAGATGCGACACCCACTAACATGATCAATGAAACCACCTGTAATACACATAAATAAATACAAATTCTAACCTAAAAAAATAATAAGAGAACATTATTTTCATGATACTGCTTATTTTAGTAAAATAAATTACACAAAAGAGGTATTTGTAACTAGTTGTGCCCGCGGCTCTGTTTGCGTAGACTATATAATTCCGTCGAATCAGCACACGCGTGAATCGTGCTGTGCGTAGAAATATTTATTGTGAATGATCCTTAGAAGATAGACATATGCTATCCCTAGCTTTTTGTAGGTCTTTTTAAGGTCAACGATTATGTAGTACATTAATTTGATATATCTGATATGGTTTACACAGCCATTTAAGCGCTCCAAAAGCGTCCTTGTTCTGAACTGATTCACAATTATCATCACTGCTTATTTTGTAAGTTACTTAACAAAATATATCCCATAACCTGGCCTGATAATATACCTATGAATTAAAGAAATAACCATGTAAATCTGATAAGCGGTTTTCACGTGAAAAGAACATAAACGGACGGACAGACAGACAGAGAGACGTTGAGTTTAATAATATGTATAGATGATTAATTAATTATTATTCCCCTACTTATTTAATAGCAACGTGTGTTTATACATAATGGTACCAATGTCACGTGGAATATTTCTCTAATTTTCACAATTCCTCTCCAGGGAGTTTTTGTCACAATTTAATAAAATTCATGCTTCAACTATATCACGCAAAATCTAACAAATACTTCATAAGATAATAGGGCAAAAATAACGTAAGTATATGAATAAATAACAAAATCAAAACATGGCATACCAAGAAGATGTAATACTTAATTAAGAACTTTTGTTTTTAAACATGTTAAATGAATAATTTGATAGAATATTTTCGTATTTATGAATTGTTACCTAATTATCTACTACTAAAATTATCAATTCTCTTGAAGAGAGATCAATTAATTTTTAATATATCTTTTAAGATTACTAAACGCTGTTTATTTTCTATGATTATTATAATTGACCCTACATTAGTTTTAACATATAAGAAATAAATGCTTTAAGAAAGTTAAAATACCTTTAAGAACATTTTTTACACTTGATAGAAGAAACCGTAACAATAAGACAAAATTCAGACACTAACTGCTATATACCGTTAAAAATCAAACTCTTTTATATCGTTACAAATATTCAAGGCAATATTGATTTCACTTTAATTATTATTGACGGTGAAAATAATTTCTTATGCTGTTGGCAAATATTTTGCATAAGCCTACATAGTTGGCGTGTGCCGCTTAGCTAGCCGATAAAAATAGGTAATAAATGTGTATAAAGTTAGCTCGATACAAATCGACAATCAGTCTGTGTAGTCATCTTCCTTATTTCTAATATAATAATTCATTCAATGTTGAAACAATATTCATATGGTGAATAATTACACTTTTTTTCGATCTGACTATACTTTTAGCCTTAAGGGCCTGACCCTAAGACGTCTTTTACAGCTTCACCGGCTTCATTATAACTTTTTTCAATGTAAGCACCTAGTATTCTAAAATATCACAAAGTATGAAAGATAACCAATATTATTGTAAAAAAATCTACATGTATTTACAATTATATTAATAGATCGTCGGTTGATACTGTACTCGTGACGGTTATAATACACAAGTGTATTAAGTAACATTAGGATGTAACAGACTGGTCGCATATTTGTATGTTCTTACGAAAAAAAATATTGTGGTACCTTTTCAACTGTTTATAAAAACAAAAATAGTTTATACATTTTACATCAGTAACCATTTATTGTTTCAAAAGAATAAATTAATTTATTTAATTGCTGGGAAAGGTAATGTGAATATTTTATGATAATGAGTACAGTTAATTATTTTCATAATGTCATATTTGAGTATAATTATTAGAGAATGTAATTAAATTTTATTATACCTATTTGTATTACACAGTAATAAATATTTAATACTTTTATACATTAAATTATTATATGGCAATTTTTACGAATTATTTATGGTGTAGTAATATTACTGATTATAAAGTAAATAATTCAATTTTGTCGAGTTATTATAACATTATATTCCATATATAACATTCATTTATTCATTCTCACTTAACACAAAACGATACAATTTTTTTTTTTTTACAGTCTAACAATTATTATTTTGCTCTGTAGTTAAATAATAGTAAATAAGAGTACTGAAATCGATATTTAAAAAAATTGCTTAGCTGTCATTCTTAAATTGATAGGCTATTAAGAATTAATATTAATACTTTCAAAGATCATAAAATAAAAATATAATTACGTCATGTACTATTTTACTATATAATAAACGCGCGCGGAGCCGCGCAAACAGATTTTTAATTATAATATAAATTAAAAAGAAAACCAATCGATATTTTTAATTTTATAATAGAAATATTCTAAGTTACTTCAAACATTAACATAAAAATGAATTCCAAAAAAAATAATAATTTATTCAATTTAGACCCCAAGAAAGCACTTATGAATGTCAAAATACTACTACCGTTTCGGAAAACATCCCAGTCTTTGAGAAGAAACGGCAAGAAACTCAGCAAGATCGCGACTTA
Source organism: Saturnia pavonia (assembly GCA_947532125.1). Classification (NCBI taxonomy): domain Eukaryota; kingdom Metazoa; phylum Arthropoda; class Insecta; order Lepidoptera; family Saturniidae; genus Saturnia; species Saturnia pavonia. Next base: position 6,544,142 of record OX383901.1, read on the forward strand.
TTTGCATACGCGAAACAATCCGAGCTGAGGTTTGGTCACTTTGGCGCCCTCGGATGTTGTTGCAAAGCTTTCGTGGCTGAGTGCCTTAAGCGCTCGCCCCCAAGCCCGATAAAGCTGTAAAAGCCGTAAAGGCTCCAGGCCGTAAAGGCTAACAGTATAGTTAGTTCGAAAAAAAAAAGCAAGAAACTCGATCGAGCTTATCTTTTTTCCAACTGTACAAATAATATTCACAGTTAATAATCATATTAATAATTTAATGGATACGCAGAGAGGGAGTCACTTCCAGACATTACTATCATTCACATAATGATCCACCCTATAATAACCTTTTGACAGTAAAACTTTCCTGACAAGGTCCTTGAACTCACTGTCTAGCAAATCAGTAATGTGCTTCGGTATTTTATTATAGAATCAAACAACCCAAAACCAAAAAAAAACCCTTACCTAAAAACTCAACAAAAAAACACGGTAAGACAAATTTATGTCTATTTCTAATATTAAAACTGTGGTAGTCTTTGAGAAAATCTAGAATGTCAAAGTTTTTACGAATATACATTATATTTTCAAGAATGTATTGGGAGGGTAAAGTTAAGATATTCAATTCCTGGAACTTTTTCTTTAATGATTCGCGAGGTCTCATGTTGTATATTGCTCTAATTGCCCGCTTTTGTAATATAAATATGATATCTACTTCACAATGCTGAGTGTAAGCCTTCTTAACGATTCATTTCAACCGCAACTCTAATATAATAATTTTAGTTCTAGTAAATACAAATAAAATTATAACACCATACAAAATTCATTAAAAAATATATTTAGGATAACACATTTCATTTGAAATGATGTAACACTAAACTTTATTATTATAAGAGTTTGTTTCCAATGTTTTAATTTTAAGACGATATAAGAGTACCTACATAAGTTTGTGATTTATAAATAATAATAAGCGTCGCACAATGGAACTTTAAGTTAATAAAATACTTTAATATATGTATACTCATATATAAAAATGTTGTTTTAGTTAGTGATCATTTAACTTCTGAATGAGTTGACCGATTGAGGTCATATTCACATATTTTATTTTGTTTTATCTAGACTATATTTGATATCTATGCTAGGATCCGATAGGTGGAATTATGTTTGAGCCATTAACTATCGGAATAAGCAGAATAACATCCAGCTAGTAGTTGTATAGTATACATTTAGTAATATTACTTTTATTCGGGTTTTTAGTTTATATTAATAATAAAAATAACTAAAATTATTTATTAAAAAAGGTTTATTAGATTCATCACAAACAGTTTAAAAATATAACATCAACAATGTCTAAAAGTCTACCAATGATGATGATGGTGTTCTGGAACGATATGGTGCGTGCTATGTTTCACGGTCGCGTGGAATCTGTAAAACGAATTATTTCAAAATTACTACATTCGTATAGCTGCTGCAAACAATATATTAATATTTATTTTCTTATAATTACCCGGAGTGTTTGTCAGCGTGGTAGTCAACGTGTCTAAGTGTGCCGTCAGGGTCGTGTAGCTCGTAGTAACCCTTCACGACATCACCGTCGCGCGTTTCATGCTGACTCTTGTAGTCATGTGTGTGCGGGTCCTTCACCTTGTACTCGAAGTCGTATTTCGGGTGAGTCTGGTGATTAAAAAAAATTAGAATTCAAATCAAACCATTGCGAAAATACAAGATAAATGGGTAAATTTGTGTATTACATAATAATCATGGTGTCCATGTCCATGGCCGTGGTGCACGAGCTCGTGGTGCCCGTCATGTTTGTGAATGTGTTGAGACGAGAACGCATGTTCTGCAGCCACTACCGCCACCAAAGCGGCGAGTAATCCCACCTAGAAAAATAAATATGCTTCATTAGTTTTCTGAATCAATTTTTAAGCAATATTATTATTGTGCCATCGCGTTTAAGTACTTGGTTTCGATTCCTACTATAAGCGTAGCTTTTGCTGGAAGAAAAAATTAGCTGTCATGGGACACCTGGCAGATGTGAAAAGTCGAAATTATTTTATATAGACAACCCTGTTTAGAGTTCGAATATACGATATTAATACACTTGTTCGGAGAGACGCGTACACCGTAACAGTAGTTAATAACATTAACCCAGTTAAATGTTACTTGTAAAGAAAATAATTTTACACAGGTAAATATATGCTAGTTATATTATTATGATAAGTACCTTAACAAACATTTTGTATTATGATGTTCACAATGGTACGGAGAGAAATAGATTGATATGTTTCATTGATCGTTTATGTCTTTTATATAGTTAACAGTTACAATCAAGGTGATACTGATTTCACTCTAATATTAGGTAAATGTAGTTAAATTATTCAATTTTTAGTAAGCTTCAATTGTAACGGTTTCGTAAAAATGTATAATTATATCGTTTATGGCTGCGACATTACACAGATTGTAAGTAACCGGAGAGTTTTTGCAGTAACTACTGCTGTTTGCAACAATGTTCTTAATTTGTTTCCAATTACCTACTTCATGAAATCAGGTAATTTAGTAAAATTACACTAGATATGAACAAAATGTTTGTTATTGAGAGCTGTTATAATGAGTAAATAGGTTGAATGAACCTACACGATGGATAAGAATTTAATATTAATAAGCATTTTATGACATATTATTACAATATGTATAGGTGTCGACAATATTAAATCGAATTAGGTAAGTACTCTATAGAACTATGATTTTCTCGACATTTAAAACCTTTAATACGTCGTGGGCTAGCGTGGTAATTAAGTACGTGCTTTCTCTCGGGAAAAGCCCTTTGCACAGCAATAGGACACTTAGAGCTACCCCCTCGAAAGGGGCCCCGATCTCCCACCCGCGTTCGATAGTGACGATAAGGCAGAATGCCTTGCCGCAAGCTTGGAGAGCCAGTGCTCTCCAAACTGCGACAACGTAGACACTGCCCACATCGAAACCATCGAGACCGCCGTTCAGGAACTAACGACGATTCCCCCCGCGGAAACGTTAAACCCGGTCACGCATGACGAGATTTGTTCTGTTATTAAAGGCCTTAAGCCTAGAAAGTCCCCCGGCCCCGACGGTATCAGGAATGAAGTACTTAAACTTCTTCCCGATCACCTCATAGCTCTTTTGGTCTGCATCTTCAATGTAGCCATAGCCCACTGCTATTTTCCAGCCGTCTGGAAAAAAGCTATAGTTATAGGTATTCACAAGCCCGGCAAAAAAGCTTCGCTTCCCGATAGCTATCGCCCGATCAGCCTTTTAAACACACTAGGGAAACTTTACGAGCGGCTCCTTCTGAACCGTCTCAAAACCGTTATAGATATTAAAAATCTATACCCTCCCGAACAGTTCGGTTTTCGCGCCCGACACTCGTGTACACATCAAGTGCACCGCCTCACGGAGCACATCACGAGCAACTTTGCCAAAAGTAGTATCGCCCCCGCCCGTACGCTTGCGGTCTTTTTCGACGTAGCTAAGGCCTTCGATAAGGTCTGGCATGCCGGACTAGTCCACAAGCTACATCAATTAGAAGTCCCGGATAGGTTAGTTCATCTAGTTCACGATTTTCTACGCGACCGCACCTTCCACTACCGAGTGGAAGGAGTACTATCTACCGCCCACCCTATACGCTCAGGCGTCCCGCAAGGTTCCATTCTGGCGCCTTGCCTTTTCAATCTGTACGTCAGCGACCTCCCGAAGCCCCCCGGGGTCGAGGTAGGGCTCTACGCTGACGACACAGTCATATATGCGTCAAACAGACACAGAAAAAATCTCGCCTGCGCAGTCCAACGTGCCGTAACCACTCTCGGGGAGTGGTTTCGAACGTGGCGAATAGCTATTAATCCGGTAAAGAGCGCCGCGATTATGTTCGAACCGCATACATGCAAACTACCACGCACGGTAGGACCCCTCTCATTATTCGGTACGAATATCCCTTGGGCCACCAAGACTAAATATCTGGGTGTCACCCTCGACTCGAAGCTTAACTTCAACGCACACGTTACTATAGTCAGGAATAGGGCCATCTGGATCCTTTCCCGCTTGCGACCCTTGCTCAGTTCGGTAAGCAAAATGTCCTTAAGACATAAGCTCACACTGTACAAGATGTGCGTCCGTCCGATCTTGACATATAGCTGCGCCGCGTTCGCACATATGTCCAAACATAACTTTGCCCGCATGCAAAGAGTCCAAAATCGGTTTCTCCGTCGCCTGCTTGACCCTCCAGCCTTCGTTAGGAACATGGACCTGCACAGGGACATGAGGCTTCCCTCGATAGAAGCCTATGTGAAATATCTCACCAGGAGATACTTCGATAGCGCTTCGAATCATCCCAACCCGCTCGTAAAATCCACCGTGAACTACGTCCCAGACAACTCGATCCCCGTTGCCAAACGTTATAAACGCCGTCCGCGAAATCTCTTTGTCGATCCCGATGACGACATCGAGAACGCTAACAATTTCTACGCGTCCGCTCCCGCAACATATGCGTGCTCGCGCCCACGCCCGCGAAACCACCGTTCCCTCCGCAGGGGACGTACGGTTAACTTCGCTCCCGCACACCCGCCACGACCGCCCTCCTCTGCGGCAACTCAAGCCTAGGTCCGATCCATCGGCATGGAGCCCTTGAGCCAAGCAGCCGCTCGCGCGATACAAGTGACTCTACAATCACTAGCTTTCACAGCCATACATGACACTGCATTATACACACATGCACAACACACATAGGTACATAGGTTCTGTAAGGGACCTTTTTTTTTCTTTTTTTGCCTAGTTAGATTAGACAAAAATTTTCAGACCACTAAATACACATACACATGTTCCTTCCCTCCTCCCAGGGGGCAGAAACATGTATATATGTATAGTTAGTTTAGATCGAATTACGGATAGGGAATTAGTCAGATCGCGACTTAATTGCATACGCGCAACAGTCCGAGCCGAGGTTCGGCCACTTTGGCACCCTCGGATGTTGTTGCTTAGCTTTCGTGGCTGAGTGCCCTAAGCGCTCGCCCCCAAGCCCGGTAAAGCTGTAAAAGCCGTAAAGGCTCCAGGGCCCCTAAGGCTAACAGTATAGTCAGTTCGAAAAAAAAAAAAAAAAAAAAAAAAAAAAAACTTAGAGCTAGTATATGTATAATAAGACAATCAAATCATAATATAATTTAAATAAATTAATATTAAAATAAGTAGATAGATATAGTAAGCACTTAATATCTTATTAAAAACTATTTAGATTAACAGGTAACTACGTACTTGCCTAGTATACAAGCTTGATAATCTAATTAAGACGGATAATTTCCACCAATAGTTTTAATAGCTGTCTGAGTTTGATTAGTGTAGAAATAAAGTTTATAAAAGTACATGTAAATTCTTTTTTTTTTTTATTTTAATCTTAATTTTATTTAGAGACTTTTATCACCTAGGATATGTCAGTCCCATCATAACCTATACCTACTACTTATACCAACACAAGCATGTAAATTCTAAAAATGAGCTTTTCCTTTTCATTTTCAATCATAAATTCCCTTGCAATTATTGATCCTTATTAGCAACAAAACCAGGTTGTGTATAGATGCTAGAGACAATGTCACAATGTCACAAATTATACCTAAAGAGTAACTCGAAGTCAAATATTTTTATAGAAATTAAAAATATGATATCGAACATCTCAATGAAAATATTTAAATTTAAATTTAATTTAAACTGACGTTGATGTAAAAACCATTATTATTAAAAATAATGTTATAAATAATCACTGTATATAAAAATTTACAAAACAAGTTACATTACTCGTACTATCATAATACTAAAAGAATTACATACTGTTACACACAATTGAATAACAAAAATTGCGTTCAAAAGTAATTAGTGGTGAAACCAATCACCTTGGTTATATTTTGTTACCGTTATAAAAAGAAGTAAGTTTAGACAACGTGTATCAGTCAACTATTAAACTCACATTTATCCATACAATTAAAAGTTACGCTTCAGATAAAATGATTCCTATGGTAAATATATTTTTTTAATAAAAAAATACACTAAACCAATTCTTCTATTTAATTTAATATAAAATACACTGAAAAATACATTAAAATAAATCTGATAGATTTGTAGCCCAATTCATCCCTTTACTGCTACCTGTACATTTCCTATTTTAATATTATTATTTTGGAGTTTTTGCGGCAATTTGACCTGTCATGATGTGGTTTTATTTAAATTAATTAACTCATGGTATATGATCTTATATTGCGTAATTTTGGTGGCATTTCGCTTAATATTTTTATGTTTTGTTATGTCGTACATGTAACTAGAAACATGCATTTTAAGTTGGCACAACACCTCCCTGGACTGTTTTAACAATAAATCAACAATCTTGTTAAAGCGTTTTTTGAATTAAGAACTATAATAATATGAACCAAAACGTTGGTAAACTTGTGTATATACACATGTTACAATTAAATAAGAAGACGATGAGAAGAGTTACATCACTCCCAACGAAAGGGTTTTGTGAATGTTACGCATTTACTATAAAGGTAGATTTCTAATCATCCGATAAATATGAAGAACTTCGGTGAGAAGAATAAAATTCCTTTTCTAATGTCAATTTCTAAAAAGATCAATAGAAGGCAGCTTACTAAAGATCGAACTGAAATATAGAATACGTCACAATAAAATAAGGAAACGGAGAAAAGTATTAGATGCTTTATCTTTCTCGCGAAGCTTAAAATGGAGATGCAGAGGTAGGCCAAAGGCACGGTGGAAGGACGAGTTAAAGGCTATCGCAGGCAAGAGCTGTTCAGAGGTTGCCAGACGCTTGGCATTCTTTGGAGAAGCCCAATACCCGAAGAGGGGTCCATGTATCTTAAATACTATTAATTTTTTTAGCTTAATATCTTTCTATTGTTTTAAGTAGCAGATAAGTTAGTGGAATAAATAGGCTTTTTTTTATTTTTAATGTTAAATCTATTACAGACTGCTTTATTGATAGTGCTGGTGGCTGCAGTATATGCCGATCACGCATTCTCATCCCAGCACATCCATAAACATGACGGACACCATGAACTTGTTCATCATGGTCATGGACATGAACACCATGACTACTATGTAAGTATATTTTAATAAGTCATTTATACATTACTTCTAAAATGATCTACTGAGTATTTGAATTCTTTATTAAAGACTCATCCAAAATACGAGTTCGAGTACAAAGTGAAGGACCCGCACACACATGACTACAAGAGTCAGCACGAGACGCGCGACGGTGACGTCGTGAAGGGTTACTACGAGCTGCATGACCCGGACGGCACCCTCAGACACGTCCACTACCACGCTGACAAACATTCAGGGTGAATATTTGAACCGAGTGTTTATCTTCGAAGCTCATTACTATATTAATTATTAATATAAATTATTTTTACAGTTTCCATGCCGATGTCAAGCACAGCACTCATCACATTTATCATCATCATCACTAGACTGCTATTATAAAAATCACTTGTAATTTTGTTTTCATTTTGTGTTAAAGTAATGTGTTCGTAATTATAAAAATTAACTGTAATAGATATTTAAATATATCGTTTTGTTTTATTCATTTTACAAAATTAAGTAGAACCTTATTACAAATAAAAAGCAATAAAGTGACCATTTATATTCTTTATCTTTTTCAAATTCATTATCATAATTCTATGAAAGGAGTATAGATATATGACTTGTGACTTTATTATTCTACGATAATATTTATAAGGTCTTCATTTGTATATCTATGATTATTATATATTAAAGTATGCATATTTTTTAATTCATCATTTCACATTTATTTAATTAATTAATGACCACAAATAGTATATTACTACGGTATCACTCGTATATAATTTACGGCAAATGGGAATATACGATATTTCTTTTATAAGGTTATATAACTTTATCCATTTTTAATACTTCTATATGTAGCCCCCAACATTACAACTAGTGCAACTCATTGCCTTATTTGAAGTACTACACATGCCATTATTGTGTCATCTATTTTTATTATAATTTAGTCGTATAAAATCTAAGGCTACAAAGTAGGTTTGGTAATTCAAATACAACTAATAAATTTCTAATGTATCCATAGACATTTAAGGTAAATATTTGCCGCCTTTGATATATTATGACTCAATTATTACATTTGCGTTTTCTGACAAATTTGTTCATCCTTTACCATAAATGTTACACGAACGTGGGTTTTTCTTGGAAACTCAGTGTTGCAGCGTAGGACTTGAAACTGAACCTAATGCATGTAACGCGCCTACTAAGACTGTACCACAAAACCTGTAAATTTATATAAATTATTAATTTTGCATTAAACAGACTAGGTACATCTAAGACTTTCTGGTCACATCAGTCAATTACTTTGACTAGGCCCGCAGTCTTTTGTAACACAACGATGAAAACAATTATAATGAAAACTTTATTTTATAGCCTATATGATCAATTATAACTGCATAGATATAGATAGATACATAAATAATTATATACTAAAAACTTACTTGAAAATTTTACTTTCTATAATCGCATATCTACTAAGTCTAGTCAATAATTCAAAAATTATTAATATATAACAAATTTTGACATTTTGTGTTAACTTTAAAAAAATTAAATCAACTTCCATCTCGTGATTTTGATAACTATATATTTAAGAAGAGTTCCAAGAACAAAAAAAATATATCAATTATTTAAATTTGTATGTCATCATTTGTGGAAATGAAAATAGGAAAAGTTAGCTGGTTAACAACTATAAAAGATTTTGAAAAATTAATATAAAAAGAATTCCAACGGTATTTATTTTTTTAAGTATTTATATTCTCATTTTTGTATCAATTTTTTAAATTTATATTTCATACTATAAAAAATATTTTGTGTATTATAGATACTGTTTTCCACGACAATGCGCCCAATGCCATAATGGCCACGCGTAGCCCCATTTTCAGCGTTATTTTATTTTTTCATAAATAATGGAGATAGATTTCCGGGAGTCAAGACTTTGTATTGGATCTTTTAAATAATTTATTAAAATGTGTTAAACACTAATAGTTTTTGAGTTATTAAGGAAAAATAATTCAGAAGAAATAATAATTTCAGTTTTATTCCATTTTATTTTGTTAATAACAATTGCATTTTTATGTGCAAATACATTGTCGAGATACATTTTTCTAAATGTAATTCTGAGTCGAATGACCTATCGCTCATATTTTAGGACCTTTATCTCGAGTTAACACCATTTTGAACTTGTTGACTAGAATATAGCTACAATGTGAAGTTTCACATAACTAATTAATGTTATCTAAATGTGGAATTTAGAATCTAATGCTATTATTTTATATTTACGTATTACAAAATGCTACGTTTGTATTTGTCTGTTTATTACTATATATAATATTATTATTATTTGTAGTATATTCCGTATTTGAAGTTGAAAATTATTTAATGGACCTTTTTTAATAAAAACAACTTTCCTTACAACAATCCAATTACTAGAATGTGTCGCTCATACAACAATATCAAACATTGACGAATTCTACAGACATCATACATTTATCATATTTAATTTATGCCTAAATGATTCCTGATAAGGCCCTACAGGTATAGGGTAAAAGAATGGACTGTATTTTGGTATAGGTATATTACTGGCACGAATTAATAATTAACAACAAGTGTCGCCTCGCGCGTCGGTCAGCTGAGTGGGCGGCGCAACCGCCGCATGCCGCGGCAGGGAGATGCCCCGGACCGACACCCGCAGTCCCCGGTGTCGCCCTCAGAGGCGAAAGATGCGCCGACAATTCCGATACGATGTTAAAAATATTACTTGTCTTTATTTTAATTTTCTATCTTGTATTTGTCATGCCAGCAGTACATCTTCAGCTTATATTATTTAGTTTATAATGTGTATATGTCCCTTTATAAATAAATATATACGTTTTTATACCCAACTAATTTTTTTTTAAATCATCTTTGCCTTTTTCGGCTACAGCGACTTATTCACTTTCAATATGAATTAGGAGATTTTGTGGTTAGCTTTAATGTGGCTAATGTATGCTATTTTAGCAGTGAATGTACTCTTGTAACGTGTGCACGATATTTAAATAATTATAAATGGACTTTGCAGGCGGTCTATTTTTCAGAGCGACTCGTTTCTTGTTAAGTTCTCACCTTCAACTATTTTAAAAATCATTTACGTTACTCTTCATTGAACCTCTTCACTCAGTGTGATTTTCTGCAAACGTTTTCTACTAATAAGACTTAATATTGCATAGCTACATATGTCTCTTCCGTACAATATCCTTGTATCTAAGGAGCTAGTCATTTATTTATTTTATTTTTTGTTGGTTATCTTAGTAGTCAACTCGCCTGTTTTGGAGGGGTGTATTTATGAGGACATCATAAGAGGTGTAAGGAATCTAAAAAGTTTCGAACTTACTTCTAGTCTATTCCGAGTCTTTTTTCAAAACGGGTATACAGCTGCACACCGGCACGCAATATTTTGTATACAGGAATGTGCACTGCTAGACACATTACAATCCACCACTCATTCGAATATACCGATACCTTAATAAAGTCATAGTATAGTTCCTTTCAGCTCTCTTATTTGCCGATGACTGGAAGGATTTATGGACCACGTAGAAGGTACTTAATGAAAAGATGGAATGCGTGTAACATGATTTATGCAGTAAAAGCATATGCAGGAAATAATACTACAAAATATAATTTTTGTAATAAGTTAAAATGTTTGCTTTAAACAGTTATAGATCTATCTGTTAAACATTGTTCATAAAAAATCCTTGAGAACCGCCTGTTCGATTTACGTATTGTTCTTTAAAATATAAAGCAGCGCTTTGTACAGGAAAAGAGTTTATATACGAAGTGAAACTGAATGTTTAAACAATCAATTATAATAATATCTTAGCATCATATACTTCATCTCAAATTTCAATAAAGTAATATTGAATTAAACCGTCTCCGAGAACACTATATAAGGTTAAAATCCACAGAGCAAGGGAGATTTTCATTCAATTGAAATATATTATTGAACAATTACTGTAGGTACCATTGACCTTAATATGCATACACATAAATTTAAATATCGATTACTTAGAACGCAGTCACCTTGATCAAATATTAAAATTGTATAAAAGCCAGAAGCTAGACGTTACATATCAGACTATTACTTAATATTGACAGTGATAGAACAAAACAAAAATATGTCGTTTAAGGTACATTAAAATACAATTCCATTTTAAATAATTTATTTTAAATAGAGCATATTTTTGTATTTAGATTTAATTACTCATTTCAGGTGATTTTACTCGTAGCACTGGCAGGCGTAGTAGCCGCTGAGTACGCGCACTCCTCTCAATACATCCACAAATACGACGGACATCATGAGCCGGCTTACCACGGCTATGGACATGGTCACGATGAGCACCAAGACTACTATGTAAGCTTTTACTTAAAAAAACTTAATTATTTACAGTAGACATTTAACCAAGAAATAATTTGAAGTATGTAGAAATATTTTTTTATTGATTAGGTTCGATTCCCGACTCGTGTATATTTTCATATTTTTTATCTATGATTGCAGTTTTGTTTATCTTTAAAATCGATGTTATGGTTATTTAGTAGACATTTTCTATTTCTTATAGTTTCAAAGTTCCCCTCACAGACCGTTAATATGCAGAGGGCATATTAAAAAAAGAGTAATATACATGACCACTAGGAACTCATTATTATGCATAATAATGCATTATTATTTATATATATTGTTAGCATTAAGTCGTCAGTACACTAACCATGTATTAAGTTTAAAATCGTATATGACTATTTTTGAAGAGGATTTTTACCATAATGTCTTTAGGAAAATAGAAGCTCACATTATAAAAAATCCAACAAATTGTATCTTAATGATCTATTAATTATATGAGTTTTTTAGAAATATTGTTTTTACTTTGAAATTTTGTGTACGTTTTAGACCTATCCTAAATATGAATTTGAGTATGAAGTCAAAGACCCGCACACCTATGATCACAAAATCCAGCATGAGAGCCGAGACGGTGACTTCGTAAAGGGTTTTTACTCTCTACACCAGCCAGACGGCTCGATTAGAGACGTCCACTACCACGGTGACAAGCACTCGGGGTAAGAATAATAATAATACCTCTATAATACACTCCAGATTATCTGATAAATGTTTACATTTAACAATAAATTTTGAACTATGAAATATGTTAAATGAGGTTTTTTTATTTTCTAGATTTCACGCGGATGTCAAATACAGCACTCATCACATTGCTCCAGAGTATAACCATTATCAACACTATTGAAATTTAAAATATTTATAAAAACGTGTATGATTTTTAATTACAATTATTTGATAATAAAGTATAAATAAAAACATTCATATAGTTTCCATTAACATTTATACTATTAAAATAATTATGATTGCGAACTTTCTTATCAATTCACCAAATAGTACAAAGAATGGTTTGTCTAATCTATGATTGATTAAATACTTCAGGGTTATGGAAGAAAGTTTTGGTTGAACATTTTTTCAACTTAGATTTTTAAGCTTCAATTTATGTGCGGAGCGAAGATGAGAAAAAGGACTTAGCAGTATTTTTCATCATGAATAAAAATGCATACACTTTACACAAACAATCTGAGTACATAAGTATGAAATGAAGTACTGGGGTGATATAGAAAAAGGTTGATTTTTTCTTCTCTCTTGCACCAATCTTAAATGTGTCATGTTGTTTAAGGCATAAAAATGGGTTTGTTAAAATATGTGCTCCTAATATTAATGTTGACATAGGCGCATCGCATTCCCATAGATATAACATGAGAAAAAATATTTTTGCTTGTTCTAATATTGGTAACTATTAACGGTACGTCATACAGGGATGCTACATATTTTTCACTTACTCTCTACAAAAAAGGTCTGAAGTCTATTTATGATACGTATGTTAGAGCTAGATTATGTACACAGCAAAATAAAAAAATAAAAATTCAAAATGTGTCGCCTTTTATGAGTAAGCAGTGTGACGAAACGAATACCATTCCTTATGTATCTTTCAAGGAACCACTCTTCCAGGTCAATAGAAACGGTATGTCACAAATCATGCAAGGACAAATAGACTATTATAAATTTATCCTATAAGGCTATAAGAAGAAAAATAAGAAACCGTTTGATGTTAGAACTGTAAAAGAAAATTAATTGTTAACATACTATTTAAACTGTTTTTGTACTTACGCGCGATATTTACCACAATTTTATTTGTAATACTTTATTGATAGATTTATGCAAATATACTGAGAAGCCACGTTACAGTAAAATAGCAAATCAAAATTCATATTCTTGGCTATTTTAAAGAATTCATTTTACTTTTGTATAAATAAATGTGATTAAATAATGTAAATCAAATTTCTAACAAAACATTCCTACTACCAAACTTAATAGGTGAAAATAAATGTTTGTAAAGGAATTTGAAATGCTATATAAATTAAAAAAAAAAAAAACTGTAAAAGTTTTTTTATTATGTACATTCACATTTAACACTAGTCGAAGTTAATAGGAAATGAATTTAAAATCAGCTATATTATATAACCCTTGCAATTTAATTGGTTCTTTTCCAGAAGTGTACGTACTCTGTCAAGGGCGTACTATTGTTACATACTGATAAATAAATAAATAAATAGTATCTGAAAACCTTCAAAAAAATAAAACACGTTTGTTTGGCACTTTACTGAATTTTTTGCCATCACTACAATATTCCCAATGCATACAATAAATATACAAAGCATAGACATTTTTTCGAATGATGCCATTGATGTTATTGGTTACTTTTAAAATACCACCAAATAGCCAGCCAGCCTAGCCGGTGCGAGTGGTATAGCGCCGTAGCGCCTATGTTGTAGTAATTATTTCAAAGATCTAAATATTAATCGTATTTTTTTTGCTTGTTAAATTTAATATTAAAAGATCTTATATGATTATAGACTATGTACTGAGTACGTACATTTCGGGAAAAGAACCAATTAAATTGTATCATGCATATAATATAAGGGTTTCAAGTGTGAAATTTCCAATTTTTATATTGACTAGTGTGAATATCGATATCTTTCATTCTACTTAAAATTGCAAAGTCATATTAATTTTATAATATAGCTATGACATTTCTTTTTAAAAATCAATTGATCATTTAGATTTTTTAGATTTTTCGTTGATATCGCTTTTTCACTGACCATAGAAAAAACCAAATTCCCATTATTTTTCGAATACGAGTTCCCTCGTGGCATTAACGCAGCACAGGCAACACGTAATATCAACGACGTGTATGGATCAAGTACCGTACGTGAAAGTGCGATAGGTTTTTTTTGTTTCATGGCTTCCCTTCTGGAAATTTTGATCTCAACAATGAGTCCCGTTACCAACCGGAAAGGAAAGTCAATAACGATGAATTGAAAGCGTAGTGACAGCAGATTTATCTCATATTTAATTGACAAAGGCGATGTTTTTAAATAAGTAAATATAATATACATATAACTTATTTATTTTAAAATATTTTCCATATTAGTTAATGTAGATTATTACTTTAAAAGAGATTATTGTAAAACAGCAACCTTAGAGTTTCTTGCCGATTCTTCTCTAAAGGACGGTGCCTTCCACATCGGCTTAGAGTTAATGAAAATATTGAATATTTACATATTATTATCTTAATTATTATATAACATTATTTACAAAATTATTTAAATTAAATCATTTTATGTTGTAGATAAATGAAACTAATATCAATCTATTGCAGGCGAAAGTAGCAAAGAAATTTTGAATAAATTATTTAGATTCATCTCACACCATGTCGGAAAAGGTTTTTTTTTTTTTATAAATCATCTCACTCTCAACTCGCATAGTATTAAGTCATCAGTACAAAAATCATATGTTTTGTATTTTAACTGTATAAAAAAGTGTACGAAACATAGGCACAGGGCTGCATAGGAAAATAAAATCAATTATCGAAAGCACGATTCACTAGTTGCTGGAAAACTCTTATTAAGTATTTAATTTAAGGCAAATAATAATATGCTTATTTTCTCTATAATATAAAAACTTAACCTTGAAAGACAAAACAGAGAATTCAATTAGATCTTTTTCTATCATTCCCTTGTTTTCTAATAGCTTAATTAATTAAAGATAATAACGATATTTCTGTATGTATATCTTTTCTATGGTGCTTCGATCTACTTATTTACGAAAAATTAAAAAAAGTTAAAAATGTTATACGATAACACGTTGGAACAATCGATTGAGAAATTATTAGAAATTCATAACAAGTATTGAATAATGACAATTAAGGTAATTTACGGTGAAATCAGTCACCTTGATCATATTCATAACCAATATAAAAGACGTGAGATTAGATTTATATGTATCATTCAACCAGAGAATTCAAATTGTAATAATCGATAGTCAAGTTGAAAACTCAATAATGTTCTTTAAAGTGAGTTTTAATTTGTTCATTACGTCTTATTACTGAGTAATTATTATCGTCTCGTAATTTTATTTTTAATCATGTCATTGACAATACAGTATCCTTTAGCTTATATATAATAATATAATATAGCCTATCAATGGAAGATTGACTTATACTTCTCGTGTACAAAATTTCATTAAATCGGTTAAATAGTACTTTTTTTAGTTTATATTAGGATTATTTACTCTTTTAATATATCGATTATGGAATGACATATACTTCCTTTGTACAAAATTTCATAAAAATCAGCGGTTGAGAATTATTAATACAAATGTAAATTTTTGTAATATTTTTTTTAGGATTTCTATAAGTAGTATTTACAATTTTTATAATGACATATAAGCATCTCGTGTACAAAATTTCATATGAATGGTTAAGCTGTTTTTGAGTTAAATCCGGAAATACAACGGACAGACAACCGACATATCGACAGGCAAAATTTTTTAACATATGTGTCCTTATATAGGATGTCCAATAGGAAATTAAAGAAAAACTTACAGACAGAAATATAGATTTTCGTGACAAAATCATAGCAAAGCAACAGTATATTTCCTACTATGCACCTTCGAGCTGTCTATCACCAAGCACTTATTTTAATATTTTCTGTCAGACCTAATCATCTCTTAACATTTAGAGAATTTTTGTGTGTTTAGTTTAGTATCTAAAAGATAATATGATTATTACTGTGTTTTAGACGGCGTTGCTCGTAGCTGCTGTGAGCATGGCTTCTGCAGATCATGCGTTTTCCTCCCAGCATATTCACAAACATGACGGACACCATGAGCTCGTGCACCACGGACATGGACATGAACACCATGATTATTATGTAAGTTATTAAATTAATAAGTAAATATTTCATACTCATTATATCCTCAAAACTATCCTGCATAAATTAATTTCTGAAAATTCTAGACGATAAAATTATAAATGGTGATTTGCTAGGTGGTAGAACACACATCTAGTCGAGATGTGACTCTCGTCATAGTGGCACGCTTAGGCGTGTCGTGTTCTAGAATCAGTCAGTGTATATTCAGTAAACAAGCGGGGTACTGTATCTGTACTCGACTGGGTCCCATCCGTCATGCACATGGTGATAAATCCGTTAGAGTTACTCTCTTCTCTCTTTTCGCGTTTCTAGATCACCCAGTATATATCCAGTTGCCAAAAGTCTTGAACGCGACGGCCGTTGATGGATTTTCGTTTTCTGGTAGTCGCCGTTGCATCTGGATTGTACTGTGCTTACCATATGAATATATAATTTCATTCACAGAATAATGTTTACCAATAATTGCTTGATACGGTTACAAATAGAAACTATGTATCTAGGTACTAATTTATTTTTCAACATTTTTTTCTCTGAACAGACTCATCCCAAATACGAGTTCGAATATAAGGTGAAGGACCCGCACACACATGACTACAAGAGTCAGCACGAGACGCGCGACGGTGACGTCGTGAAGGGTTACTACGAGCTGCATGACCCTGACGGCACCCTCAGACACGTCCACTACCACGCTGACAAACATTCAGGGTAAATATTTGAATCGACTGTTTACCTTTGAAGCTCATTACTATATAAATTATTAATATAAATTATTTTTACAGTTTCCATGCCGATGTCAAGCACAGCACTCATCACATTTATCATCATCATCACTAGACTGCTGTTATAAAAATCACTTGTAATTTTGTTTTATTTTTGTGTTAACGTAATTTGTTCGTAATTATTAAAATGAAATATAATAAATAGATATTAACTATATCGTTTTTTTTTTCATTCGTTTTAATAACTCAGTAGAACCTTATTACAAAACAAAAAACAATAAGCTGACTATTTCTATTCTTTCTCTTTTTTAATCAATTATTTATTTAAGTAATATGAAAGCAGAATTTAGTACTAGCGACTTTCTTATTCCACGATAATAATTATAAGGCCTTAATTTGTACATCCTATAATTATTATAAATGTAAATAAAACCGTGAGGTCTCCGGGGACAACAGATAGGAACGCAGTTTCTTATTATAATTTTTTTTTTTCGAACTGACTACACTGTTAGCCTGAGGGGCCCTGGAGCCTTTACGGCTTTTACAGCTTTACCGGGCTTGGGGGCGAGCGCTTAGGGCACTCAGCCACGAAAGCTAAGCAACAACATCCGAGGGTGCCAAAGTGGCCGAACCTCGGCTCGGACTGTTGCGCGTATGCAATTAAGTCGCGATCTGACTAATTCCCTATCCGTAATTCGATCTAAACTAACTATACATATATACATGTTTCTGCCCCCTGGGAGGAGGGAAGGAACGTGTGTATGTGTATTTAGTGGTCTGAAATTTTTGTCTACTCTAACTAGGCAAAAAAAGAAAAAAAAGGTCCCTTACATAACCTATGTACCTATGTGTGTTGTGCATGTGTGTATAATGCAGTGTCATGTATGGCTGTGAAAGCTAGTGATTGTAGAGTCACTTGTATCGCGCGAGCGGCTGCTTGTCTCAAGGGCTCCATGCCGATGGATCGGACCTAGGCTTGAGTTGCCGCAGAGGAGGGCGGTCGTGGCGGGTTATTATAAAATATTAATGTGAAGTTCTATTGGAGATATAAGGAAAATAATTATTCGGGTATACATTTTTTATCTATAAAAATAAAAACTACTTTACCAAATTATCTCAACAACTTTATTTTATTTACAATGATTTTTTAAAAATATATAATAATATAATAACAGTCATCACGTAGACTATACATTAGACGCTGTATAGCCGTCATACATAGATTATACATAAAAATCTTACGCTTTTTAGCGCTACGGATGTTTTTTGCCGGCTAGAGTACCCCTCCGCAAACCCCATAAGGAACTTCGTTCCAAAAATATTCATTATTTTACGAATTTTAATTAATTAATGACCATAAATAATCCACGCTATCACACGTATATCATTCACAGCAACATATGGAAACATATGATATTTATTTTATTATGTCATATAGCTTATCAATTTGTAACCCATATATATGTAGACCCCGACGTTACAACTATTGGAACTCATTGCCTTATTTGAAGCACTACATATGCCATTTTTGTGTCATCTATTTTTGTTATAATTCAGTCTTATAAAATTAAAGGCTGCAAAGTAGGTCTGACCGATAAATTGATAATTCAAATAAAACTAACGAATTTCAATTGTATCCATAGACATTTAAGGCGAATAATTGGCTATTGCGTCTTTGATTTTATACGACTCAATTAAGACTAAATTATGTCATGTTAGTTTTCTAACAAATTTTTTCATTCATCACCATAAATGTGACAAGAACGTAGGTTTTTCTTGGAAACTCAGTTTTCTAAACCACAAAACCTGTAAATTTATATAAATAACTACTTTTGCATTAAACCGACATGGTTCATCTAAGAATTTCTGGTCACATCAGTCAATTACATTGACTAGGCACGCAGTCTTTTGTAACACAACAAAGAAAACAATTATACTAACAACTTTATTTTATAGCCTATATTATCTATGATAACTGTATAGATAGATATGTAGGTATAGATAGATACATAGATAACTATATTCTAAAAATTTGACTTTCTATAATCGCATATCTATTTATTTAGAATCTAACGCTATTATTTTATATTTACGAATTACAAAATGAAACGTTTATATTTATCTTTTTATTATTATATTGTATATATATTATATTGAAGTAGAAAATTATTTAAATTACTTTTTTTTAAAGAAAAACAACTTACAAAAGTCCAATAGCCAGCATGTGTCGCTCTTTCAACAATATCAAACATTCTCGAATTCTACAGATATATTATATATATATTATACATTTATCATAATTCATTTAAACAAAATTACTTGTCTTTATTTTAATATTATATACTCATACTTTATTTAATTCTATATCTTGTACATTAGACTAACTTTATATATTGACAAATAACTCTGCAACAGCTAATAATCTTTATCTGCATATAAAAAATATGGATTAAAAGCCTGTCAAAAACTTTGTAGCTTCTTCAGTTTATCTTATGTAGTTTGAGTAATGTGTGCCTTTATAAATAAATAAATACGATTTTATACACCACGGTTTTTCTTTATTCAACCATCCTTGCCGATTTCGACTTTTTCTCTTGAAATATGAATTAGGATATTTTGTTTTTAGCTCTAATGTGGCCAGAGTATGCTATTTTAGCAGTGAATGTACTCTCACTGTGTGTGGACGTTAGGATACCATTTACATAATTATAAATGAAGTTTGAAGGTGGTCTATTTGTGACTATTTTCAAAATCATTTACGTTACACTTTATTAAACCTCTGCTGTTTTCTGCTATCGTCTCCCAATAAGAAGATTTAATATTGCATACCTTCATAAAATACATCTCTGTACAATATCCTTGTATCTAAGGAATAAGCAATTTATTGTTTGATGTATGTATGTTATGTGCCCACTGTTACGAATCTAAAAAGTTTTGAACTTATTTATAATTTATAGAGTATTTCTACTCTTTTTGCCAAACGGGTATATAGCACGCCAGCATAGGAATGTCGAACTGTTAGACACATTTCAATTCACCACTCTTTGGAGTACTCCAACACATTAATAAAGTCTTAGCATATTACCTTTCAGCTTTCTTATTTGCTGATATCTGGAAGAATGTATGGACCACGCATAAGGTAATTTGTGAAAAGATGGATTTAGTGCATAGAATGATTCACTATAATATGATTTATGCAGTACATATAAATAAGTAATACTAATAAATAGATACATTTTTGTAATATCTTAAAATGTTTTCTTTAAATAAATATCGATTTATCTGTTAATTATTATAAATAAAAACCTTGAGAACCATCACTTCGATTTACGTATTGTTTTTTAAAATTTGTACACTTTTGGACAAGCTTCTAGTATATAATTTGTTAGGTTATAATCACGAAAATGTAAAAATTTGCCAAGTGCATGTCGGGCTAAGCCCGGATCCGGCCCGGTGTAGCATGAATTACTTAATAGAAAAGTATACTATTTATATGATGTTAGATAGTGTTCCGGCCGGCGCCCGGCTTGGTGTAACATTAATCAATTTTTAGAGTGGGGTCTTTAAGTTGTTTTCAATGAAATTTATAGGAAATTACTTCTCTCTTCTACTACTACTCAAATTGTCTTTTTAATGAAGTAACTTTCGTTCGTAAAGCCATTGAAAAATAATAATGCTCATAAATCATTTTCAACTTTCAATAAATTTTTGTAAAAAAATACCTTATTGTGACTTTTGTATAAGAGATAGGCATATGGTATCCTGGACTTTTTTAAATATATTAAGGAGCAATATTTTTGTGAAACATTGGATTTACGTATCACTAATAATTACGCCAGCGCACGTGGGTAAAACAGTTCGGGCACGCTGTTACTTCAGACTAACTTTAAAAAAAAAAAACAGTATTTAAGGCTAGCTGGGAGGCTATTCCTCATGAATCTAGCTATCTTATAAAAAAATAATTTTTCGTATCTGACTGCTAAACTCTTCCGCTTTATTATAGATTCTTAACTCTTTAACTTGTAAAGCTTACTTACTTCTTGCAGTTTTCCTTTCAACTTCTTTATATATACTACTAATATGATTTTTTTTTCACATATCCAAATACAACCGTTTAGTTGGCGGTGGGAGGGACAATAATCTCTAACAAAAATTAGCACTTTAAAGGTTAATATTTTCCAAACGGATGCTTGAGTCAAAAAATTGTTGTCACAAACCCACGATATTTTTGATCAACTTATCCAACGACACCCCACACGATATGATAGACGAGAAAAAATCATTTCCACTTTACATGTAGGGAACGTAACCTAAACAATTTTTTTTCAAGATTTTATTTTACCACTTTTTCGATGTGATTAATATGTATACTCATACCAAATTACAGCTTTCTAGAACCAATATCAATGACTAATGATAACTATAATTCATGCTTATAATCAAGCAAAAATTATGTTCTTTGCCTGCAGGAAAAACTGCTGTAACAATAAAGAAAGCAACGGACTGAGTTTGAAGCTTCATAATTATTGGGACTATGACAATTACAAAGTATTTATGAGTCTATAAATTGAGTTTTAAGGCAACAATTAAATAATATGTAAAATTATGTTCGTAAATAAGATAAAAAAAATCTCAAAAAATAATGGTGTTGTTGCAGTTTTTTTTAAATAATAATATACGTATTATACTTTTATCCCTAAATTCCATAGTGATATATTTCTACATCAACAAGTTATTTTCTTTTAATTATCACTTTTTACTTTACGTATATTAAGTTTTTAATATAAACAGAGAATCATGCCTTTAAGGATTAAGTATTTGGACTTTATAAAATTATTATATTCTTCATCAAATTCCGTAGCTAATTCAGAGACACAAAAATATATGGTTTTTAATATAGCACCATCCGTCCTAAGTGTTTTATTATTTATTCTAATATACGATACGAATACCGGATGAGTTATATTAAAATTGAGATATATACTAGCGCTTTGTACAGAAAAAGAGTTATCATACCAAGCCCAAGTATATTTAAACAATAACTTAGCATCATAGACCTCATTTCCACTTTCGCTAAAGTAATATTTAATTAAACCTTAAACAATAACAGTCTAAAAAGTTACATTTCAGGGCAAGGATAAGGTATTTTATTCAGTTGAATTACATTATTGAACAATTACTGTAAGGACCATTAACCTTAAAATGCATATAAATAAATTCAGCTACCGATTAATTAGAACGCAAATCACCTTGGTCAAATATTAAAATCGTATAAAAGCCAGAAGTTAGGCGTTACGTATCAAACTATTACTTAATATTGACAGTGACAGAACGAAATAAAAATATGCAGTCTAAGGTACATTCAAATACAATTCCATTTTAAATTATTTATTTAAAATTAGAGCGTATTTTTATATTTCGAATTAATTTCTCCTTTCAGGTGATTTTACTCGTAGCTCTGGCGGGCGTAGTAGCCGCTGAGTACGCGCACTCCTCTCAGTACATCCACAAATATGACGGACATCATGAGCCGGCGTACCACAGCTACGGACATGGTCACGATGAGCACCAAGACTACTATGTAAGTTTATGGTATAAAAAAAAACACTTATAAATTTACAGTAGTTACTTAAGCAAGAAGTAGTTTGAAGTATGTAGAAATAATTATTTCTCAGGAATTATTTTAAAAACTCTAGAAAATGTAAATAATTTTAGACACAGAGCCTCCTAGCAATATTTATTCCTTATAACCTACACTATCAATTATCGTAATAAAATAACATACGTTTTATTTTAATGATTAGGTTCGATTCCCAACTCGTGTATAAGAATTGTTTTTTTTTAATCTATCAATGCAGTTTTTCTTACCATTAAAATCGTAGTTCTTATGGTTCTTTAAAAGATATAATTTATAAGCTTATATTTCTCTCTCTTATAGTTTCAAAGTTCCCCTCACTGACTGTAATCAATGTTACATATCTGTATATTAAAAAAATATTTATATACATAATCGCTAAGAACTTAGTATTAAGCATAGTTTAATGTGCATATATACTGTTAGTATTAAGTTGTCAGTACCTACACAAGCCAATAATTTCTTTTAAATTGTGTTCAATTTTTAAAGAGTAAATTATATCTTAATAATACGTTAACTATATTAGTCATATATAAATATTTTTTTACTTTGTAATTTTTAGACCCACCCTAAATACGAATTCGAGTATGAGATCAACGACCCGCACACATATGATCACAAAATCCAGCATGAGAGCCGAGACGGTGACTTTGTAAAGGGTTTTTACTCTCTACACCAGCCAGACGGCTCGATCAGAGACGTCCACTACCACGGCGACAAGCACTCGGGGTAAGAATTCAATATTTCCAGATTATCTCATAAATATTTTCAATTCAATAAATAAAATAATTGAGGTTAGCCGTTGTGCGCGCATCACGCAAAAATACTGGATAGATTTTTATCATTTTTTTACTCCTTAGATATACCTATGTCCTTATAAAAAAACGATTTCTTCATAAACAATAATTCTGTAGTCCACGAGAGTGGAGCCGCTGGCACAGCTAGTTTAACGATACATTTTAAATTATGAAATACGTTAAATGAGTTTTTTTTTCTAGATTCCATGCGGATGTCAAATACAGCACTCATCACATCGCTCCAGAGCATAACCATTATCAGCACTATTGAACCTTAAAATATTAATAACAACGTGTCTGGTTTTAATTGTAATTATTTGATAATAAAGAATGAAATAAACAACATTTCTCTACTTTTCCATAACATTTCTATTATTAAAATAATTACGATGAAGGTACCTAATGCAACAAGATCTGTTGCGAACGTTGTTCTGATTGCGAGCTTTCTTATCAATTCACCAAATAGTACCAAAAACGGTTAGTACAATCTATGATTGATTAAATATTTCAGGGGCTTGATTAACATTGATCAAAACTGTGATTGTATTTTTTTTTTAACTTCGATTATGGAGCCTCAATTTATGTGCGGAGCGATGTCGAGAAAAAGAACTTAGCAAGATTTTTCATCATAAATAGTACATACAAATAGTACAATAATACATTAAATTTACATAAACAATCTGAGTTTACAAGTATAAACATATACATAAACATACGTACCCGTTTTATTTTATTATATTTGTCAAAGAGAGACACATCAGAATAAGCTATCGGAAACACATTATACACATTATGGTCTATCAATTGAGAAATTACATATAATTTTACAAAATTTTATCAAAATCGATTAGGTACAATTATTTTTTTTCAATTCCTAAGTGTACTATTGACTATTCTTATTGCCTATCAGTTATGGAATGACGTATGCTTCCTGTCTACAAAATTTGCCCAGAATCGGTTAAGACTTTTTTTTTCTTTACGTCTTCCAAAGGTATTATTGAAAATTCTTATAGCGTATTAATTGACCAATGACATAAGTTTCACGTGCACAAAATTTCATAAGCATCGGTGAAGCCGTTTTTGATTTAAATTCAGACTTCAGACCACTCTGTCAAAAAAGTACCGGGAAAATATCAATAATACCCAAAATGTTAATTATTCATCCAAATTGTTTTTATCGCATTCAAAGTATTCTCCTTCAGAAACGATACACTTACGTTAAAGAATAATCCAATCATCAAAACATTTCTAAACGCTTATTCCGGAATTGAGTTCAATTCTCGTCGCGAATTCCACTTTATGTCTTCTACTGGATGAAAACGGGTGCCACGAAGTGTTAAATTGAGTTTAAGAAAAAGAAAGAAGTCGGCTAGAGCCATATCTGATAAATAAGGTGGTTGATCGATGGTATTTGTTGAGATTATTATCATTGCATTATCGGAATATCGTGGTGCAAAACCCAATAAATTTCTTTCCACAGATCTGGACTTTTTCGTCAAATTTGCTCTCTTAAACGCCGCATAACGTTAAAATAATATACTTTATTTACCATTTAACCTTCCAGTAAGAATCCCGAGTGCACAACACTGTGATAGTCAAAGAAAACAGTCAACATGACTTTGACTTTTAATCGACTTTGGCGTGGTTTTTTCGGTTTCGATTCAGTTAGAAGGCGCCACTCCGAAGCTTGTTGACTAGTTAGCATGTCAAACTCGTAAACCCACGTCTCGTCACTAGTGACAATGCATTTTATGAACGTTAGGTCGGAATTGGCTCGTTCTAACATGTCCTCAGCGACTCTTATGCAATTGAGTTTTTGTAGAAAATTCAAGTATTTTGGAATTAGCCAAGCGGCCACATATTCATACCAAATTGATTATTTAAAACCATACTCGACCGATAATATATAGCTCTCTCGCTCTGGCTCACACAAAGAGGAGAGACCGATAATGTGCGTTAAACGTTCCCACCTCATATAAACTTTCAATCCCTATTTTACACCCTTAGAGGTTGAATTGCCCAAAATCCTTAGTCGCGAAAGTAGTTAGTATGCGAAATTTCAAGTCAATCGTATCTATGGTTTCGGAGATCTCGTGATGAGTGGTATTTCACTTTTATATATATAGATTAGAAGATTAGTATTATGGTTAAAAGATAACAAAAAACATGAACAAAACAGAAAAATAAAATAAATCCAAAATGCGTACGTAATTAATCAGTGTAACGAAACAAATAGCAATCTTTATGAATCTTTCAAGTGAACACTCTTCCAGGTCAATAGAAACGGATATTACAAATCATGCAAGGACAAAATAAACTATTATTGATTTGTCCTATATGGCTATAAAAAGAAACCGATTGATGTTAGCATTGTAAAAAAATAATAATAGTTAACATATTATTTCAACCGTTTTTATACTTTCGCATGATATTTACCACATTTCATGAAATTGTTAACTAAAAATCGTTTTGTTTACGATTTTTATTGTAAGCGTTCAATGGTAAAAAACTTTTTAATCAACTGGTGTCGCATTATTATTTGCCAGTGTCAATGTATTATTGCCATAAAAATTCGATGTCGTTCTTATTCTTTGATTCTTATATTTTCAATGTCTAAGCTGTTATCCCAATATATTGAGAGTAGTCAAGTCACTTACAGTAAAATAGTAAAACCAAAATTCATGTTTTGGACTATTTTATCGAATTCATTTTACCTTTGCATAATAACCTTTTATCACGTAAAATGCCACCAAAATTATAATATAATATGGTTGCATAATACAAATCAAATTCCTAACAAAGCATTCGTACTACCAAGTTTAATTGGTAAAAAAAAATTCAAAAAGGATTTTATAATGATTTACTTAAATTGGACTCTAATGAAGTACTTTTGATTGACAAGTGTTTGTATGGGACATCAATTTAAAATGCTGAAAAAAATACATACACTATTATCACACTATTACCTGGCATTAATAGGAAAAATGACAGAGTATTTAGAGAGAATTATTATATAAATGTGAGACAGAACTTCAAAAGAACTCTATCGAACAGAAAACTCAGGGATGACACCATATTTTATAAGAAAGGTAGGCCACAGAGAAATTTCTTTGGTGATTTCTCTTTACTTGGGGCGGTCCGACTGGTGGTATACCTCTACCTTACAGAAGATCGCAGCCAAATAACCTTGTGTTGTGTCCTGCGGTGAGTAGGGTTTCCGGAGCTCCTTGGGGAAGGGGGGTTCAAAGAGAGGTAGGCCACAGAAAAAAAAATGGAGATTTCTCTCTACTTGTGGCAGTCCGACTTGTGGAATACCTCTACCCGACAGAAGATTGCAGCCAAATAACCTAATGTTATGTTCCTGCAGTGAGTAGGGTTTCCAGAGCTCTGATACCTATGGTATTACAAGCGTTCATAGCCTAGAGTAGCCGCACTTAGCATCAGGTGGGCCGCATAATGGTTTGCCACCATTGTTGTATAAAAAAAAGATAAGCATGGAAAGTAAAACAGTAACCACATCTGAGAAACCAATATACCAATATATTTACTAGTATACCCACAGTAATTATTTACATCACGTAGTTTATTTTTAATAATATTTTATTATTTTATTACTTACCTACCAATTTCAGCATGACTAACACTTCCTGTATACAAAATTTCATTATAATCTATTGAGATTTTTTTAATGATTAGTATTAGTATTATTCATACTTTTTATAGCCTTTTAACTTTGGAATGACCCTGTATACAAAACTAGAAATGCCCCAAGGTTTCATCCGTGTTAAATTAATTCGACAAAGCCAGGTGCCTAGCGTTGTTCTCACATCCAGTCCTTGCCTACCGCTTTGCCAGATTGCTTGAGGTTCATGGTGACTACTCCGCTCCTTAGACACGTAGCGTGAAGGTATATAGAGTATAACCTTCCTCAATAAATAAGCAACCAGAAGTTTCAAATCCTACTTCTAGTTACAGATGTTAGCGCGTTTAAACAAACAAACATACTCTTGAGCTTTATATTACAATGGATTTTAAAGTCGATTCAGAATCAATGAAATTACTTGTTTCATCACAATAAAATTGAGAAATGGTTCCCGTGTACAAAATTTCATTGATATCCGTCAAGCCGTTTTTGTGTTAAATTTAGACATAAACGGAAAGCTAGAGTCAGTCGGACAAAAAAAATATCAATTCGAAATCAGATGCCAATAAAATAGCTATCTAGCATCACAGATTTGAGAAAAAGGCAGAATCGAACACGAAAATGTCACCAACCATTTTTTTTATTTTCTTTAATATGTCAATTTTCAAAGGAGATTTAATGCAATGTTGGCATCCCATATGTTTTAGTATTGTATAAAAATATGCCGTCTTCAGTGTAATTACACAGTAAAAATTATTCCTAAGAATAAAGAAAAGAAGACGTATTTTCGTTTCTTAGGTAACAAAGCATATTTTAATATTATTTTCCTGTTGTTTGTCACTAATTACAAAACTACAACAGCGTTGCTAGGTTACAATGAAATATTTTCCTAGAAGTTATAGTAAAATACATTTATGTAGCGTTTCTCTTGTTTTCGGATAGTACTCTGTGGTAGCGTTGAAACATCATTTTATTGAAACTTTGACGAACGACAATTGACGAAACTAAATGTAATATTTATAACGTTATTATTTGTTTGTTTGACAACGATCTACAAACACTGAAAGAGATTACGATATAGTTCAAAAGTAAAGATTATAGAGAACCTTATTCAATTTAGTTTCCCAGTCAAACATCTAAAATCTAAGATGATCACCAAAATTTTAGACGCTTACGACATCTGAACCAAAAGTAAATATTATTTTAACTACCCTGGCAAGATTATTCACGCGGTCGCACATATTTATACAGTGTTATTATCTGGATGTCAAGGACACACAGCTAAATGAAGGTTCCAAATGTATTGTTCCTAAGTAACCATCTGCGTTTTTCTGAAAAAAATGTGTCTAGCTCAAATTTAAGGAAAAAATATTTACAGACAGAACTACAAATTTATTAATACAACAGATATACCTTTTTTTTGTTTGTTTTTATTATATTACTCCTTCAACAAATTCTTATAAAGTTATGAAAATTGCTTTTTTGTTGATTATATTAAATGGTGAATGTTAATTTACGCTTAAATTAAACATTTTAAGGTATTAGGTCATTGTTAAGTGTTTTTTTATTACTGTTTATAATTGAGTATGAATGACACCAATTTGAACTACAATATATAGAATAATTTAATTAAACTCTCAATAACCTAGTGCATATCACCTTGGACATATTGAGTTTTAAAACAATATAAATAACAGTAGTTAGAAGTTGTGTGTCAGTATACATTTTATTTTATAGTAAACAACGGTAAAAGCAAAGGATAAAACATGTTCGCTAAGGTTTGAAATTATTACTTATTAACTCAAATTCTTTACTATTTTTAATTTCCAAATCATTAAAGATACAACCGCTAAGAATTGCTTTTAAGGTTTTTAGCACAGTTTTTTATAAAACTCTAAAGAATTAGCTCACTTGTATAAACCACAAATCGAAATCGAACGAAATAGAAATCGTCTTTGAAGCTAAAACAATTAACCCTTTATATGTTTTATAATGTTAAAGCATGCGAACTTTTTATTATATTATTATTTTATTTTATTTATAATACTGGTGATCGAGTGGCTTAGACTAGCAGAATATCGAGTTGATTTGATTTCATTCGATATTCGTGTACATTAACTAATTTGAATTGGTAACTTTATCGGCTAACAGGGAGGAAAACATCGTAAGAAATCCTTAACGCAAGGGAAATGTGAGAGAAAATTATATCATTTGAATTCACCAATACGTCGTGAGTGGGCGAGGCGATTAAGCCCGTGTCGTTCATTACGAAGAAGACTTCACAGTGGAACATTTACAAGCTGATATTATTATTATTATTTGACCACAACAATTGGTGCCTGCGGATAGATTTTGAAAACTCGAGGGTGGTAGCTAAATAATATGGTATTGCTAGCATGATTATATTATATTTTCTCCATCGAAACTGCAAGTTCACTGTATTATAGCATAACGAAACTAAATCCCTTAAAGTGTAATTCGAGCCCACAACTGTCCTGTAATTTTTTTCAAAAATTCACATTTATTAATTTTTTTACAGGTTGTGTTGTTTATCATGTTGGTAGGCGCAGTGGCCGCAGAATACGCTTACTCTTCTCAATATATTGATAAGTATGATGGACACCACGAACCTGTACACCATCACGGATACGAACATGGCCATAACGAGCACCTTGATTATTATGTAAGATAACTCTGAAAATTTTATTTCCCATCGCTTCACCCGTATTAAATTTATTCTACGAACTATCCACCGAACCGTGGCCAATCCACCCGTGTGGTCATTCGTGGTTCTCACTTCTCTTAATTGCCTACAGCTTGTCAGATTATTTGACGGTCATGGTTACTGTTTCACTATTGAAGATCGTAGCGTGAAGCTATATAATCTCTCTCAACAAATCTATATCTATACTAATATAATAAAGTGAAAGAATTTATTTCTTTGTTTGTTTGTTTGCTTGAACACGCTAATCTCAAAAACTACCAGTCGGATTCAAAATTTTTTTTTAATGATAGCCTAATTTCGAGGAATAGGCTATCTACGTATGTTAATTGAACGAATAGTTTGGGAGATAATGTAAAATTACAATAATTCAACATTCGGCTCGGGTCTATGAATCTTGGCCGCCTAATAAAAATATTGTCTATACTGAAGTATTATAAATCATAAATCAACCATTTCTATTAAATTAAACACGGTAATAAAAATAAAATAATCTCTTTAGTTTAATAATATCAAAGTCGCAGTCTTTATTACAATGACTAAAAAATGTAATATTTTCTTATTGGATTATGCTATAAGGACTCAAAAATAACTGTTTTATGTCTGTCATTATTTTGTACCAGGTATTCGTAACCTATCTTCAAAGCGTATTGTTTCCATTACACGATAACCAATCACGGTAAATAAACATTACATAATTACTACTAATATTATAAAGAGATATATTAATTTCTGAGTTTCAATCTATCTCCGGAACTACTAATCCGATTCTAAAAATTCTATCACTTATAAGAAGCTACTTTTCCCTGAGTGCTTTAAGCTTATTATAACTATTTATTAAGTTTTATGTTATAATTAAAGCATACGAAGTGGAGGGCAGTTGCTAGTTTGAAAAAACAAAAGTTAAGAAACTAGATTTTGGTCTCTTAATGTATATAGTCACTATGGCTCTTCTCGTGTGAACTACAAACAAATGTAGTTACCGGGATAAAAAGTATCTTATATGTAAAATACATGTGTGCCAAATTTCATTCAAATCTGTTTATTGTTTGAGCGTGAAGAAGTAAAAAAACACACTCACTAACTTTAGCCTTTATAATGTTATTTTGTATTGTATTATATTATATAGTTAGGATAATATAATATGTTATATTTTATGTTGCAGACGTACCCTAAATTCGAGTTTGAATACGAGGTAAAAGACCCGCACACCCATGACTACAAGATTCAGCATGAGTCACGTGATGGTGATGTAGTGAAGGGCTTCTACTCACTGCATGAACCTGATGGCACCGTAAGAGATGTACACTACCACGGCGACAAACATTCCGGGTGAGACAGAAGAGCACTTGTTTTAATAATTACAAGTAATAAGGGTGTGATTGGCAACACATAATGACAGTATATTGACCAGCTGAGTTCTTTTGAGACTGGTTAATTAATATAGTTAAAGGCTGCAGTAACAAAAGTCCAAAGTCCAAAGATGGACTGCAAGTCCGAATATTTAATTTAAAAAAATATATCTAGATAAGTAGTGAACGCCTATGAAGAAACAATTAACCGATAAGGTTTCACGGCGATGATGAATGTTTACGCTTCTTCTTAAGCTGTGTTGTCAGTCAAATTGTTGGGTGTCTTTTTTGATAATTACTTCTGTTGTCTGAGGAATACATTTAGTCGGTAGCATTTTTTTGGCACCTTGATAGAAATTACTTTAAGAATTAAAGCTGGAGATGAGATTTCTCCTCCATTTTAAGTTACTTAACAAAGAGCAGGACGTTTACAAAATGATCAATTTAAAATAATATATGACGATCCTAAATACTTTTATTTCCAAAATGAAAAATAACTTTATTTAATTTAGGACCTAAGAAGGAATTTAGGACATAAGTGCCTTATGAACATCAAACACTACTATCGGTTCGGAAAACATCCCAGTCATCGAGAAGAACCGCCAAGAAACTCGATCGGGCTTGTCTTTTTTTAATTATGTTTTCCCAACTGTATTCACCCTGTACCCAATTAGGTACCTGAAACAAGTATCCATTTACATGATTCTATTTTCTTTTCTAGATTTCATGCAGACGTCAAGCACAGCATTCATCACATTATTCCTGAGAATCATCACTACCACCACTACTAAATAATGACTAATCTTTTACTGTATTTTGTGATATTTTGATTTAATTAAATATATATATATATATATAGCCGTAGCCGAATTAATAAAGATGCTCAATATAAAAAAAAAATTTTTCATTTATTATACTTTTGGTATATTATATATTGCAAAAACAGGCATTACTTTCCTTATACCTAGAGTTAATAAATTTAACAATGAACAAATAACTTTAGAAGTCGCATTTAATATGTGGATTTTATTTTAAAATTACAAGTGATTATATTAATCCGAGTTCAGTTACAAAATTAATAATTATTTATATATTTTAAAAATTAATTTATATTAACTTTAAAATATTTATGCTGGAAAAGTTGCTTCTTAAATGTAGTTAACTAGTTTTTATTTTAAGTTTTACAATACCGTAAAGCTTTTAGAATATTTAATTTAATACTTGCTGAAATTTTACAAAGTATTCTTGTTTCATAACAAACAGGAAACTTTTCAATTATGCAGTTAATACATCGCCTGCACTAAACGGCCTCCTCATTACCACCTCGCACTTCTACACTAATGGCCGTTGAAGATATCTACCATTACATAAGAATCACTTGGATCTACTTTTCACGGGAAATAAAAAAAGCAATAGTGACTAAACAAATTAAATATGAAAATTATGTATTTAGAACAGTACACAAAACCTTAGTATAAAATAATATAATAGAAAAATCAACAAGTATTAACATTTACACAATCCATCACGAAACTATTCACTATTCAACAATCATACTAAATATACAAGAAAGCAAAAACATCGATCACAGATTACGTTTTTAATTATGGTGTTCAGGTTCAATGTGTTTTGTATAACCTTCGAGTTTCACTTCAGCGTTGAATCTGCGTGAATAAGAAAATAGCTTTTATTTAATAATTATCCCTGATAAGATATTCATTAATATTAAAAATTATAATTATGACGACATATAGTTAAAAATAGACTAGAATCGCATTCAGATTTTGTAGTATTCTATTTTTCAATAAGACGAATAAAGCTCTTTTGTAAATAATATTGCTTACCCAGAGTGTTTGTCTGCAGTGTATTTAACGGTCCTGACGGTGCCGTCTGGCTCGTGCAGGCTATAGACTCCCTTTACTACGTCACCGTCTCGGGTCTCGTGCTGGTATTTCTTGTCGCCGGTGTGGGAGTCCTCTACTTTGTACTCATACTCGTATTTGGGATAAGCCTGTAAAATGTATGCGCTTATTTTAACCATTCGTAAATCGGACATAAACTAGAGATAGATAAACTCTGAATAGACTTACATAGTAGTCTACGTGATGGTCCTCATGTTTTTCTTTATGTCCTGAAGCATAAGTTTCGTAACCATGATGAGAGTCAAGCCCATGATGTTTTTCAAGAATGTTGTGGGAATTACGATCATGTTGAGCCTCTAGTCCATGATGAGTCTCATGGCCGTGGTGGATTGCATGACCATGGTGAATGCTTTGGTCATGTTGAATTTCGATACCACGATGAACCTCATGACCACTGTTAGCTTCAAGTCCATTATGAGTCGCATGCCCAAAGTAGGTATCGTGATCACGGTGAATGCTTTGGTCATGTTGAACTTCGATACCATCATGAATCTCATGTCCACTGTGAGCTATTAGTCCATGATGAGTCTCATGACCGAGGTTCGTGTCATGACCATAGTGAAGGTTCTTCCCGTGTTGAACTTCGATACCATGATGAACCTCTTGACCACTGTGAGCTTCGAATCCATGATGAGACTCATGGCTGTGGTGAGTTTCATGACCATGGTGAATGCTTTTGTCATGTTCAACTAAGATACCATGATGAAACTCATGTCCATTGTGAGCTATTAGTCCATGATGACTCTCATGACCGAGGTTGTTATCACGACCATGGTGAATGCTTTGGTCATGTTGAACTTCGATGCCATGATGAATCACATGACCGTGGTGAGCTATTAGTCCATGATGAGTCTCATGACCGAGGTTGGTGTCATAACCATGGTTAATGCTATGCCCGTGTTGAACTTCAATGCCATGATGAACATCATGACCACTGTTAGCTTCGAGACCATGATAAGTCTTATGACCGTGGTGGGTTTCATGACCATTGTGAATGCTTTGGTCATGTTGAACTTCGATGGCGTGATTAACCTCTTGACCACTGTGAGCTTCGAGACCATGATTTGTATCATGATTGTGGTGGGTTTCAAGACCATGTAGAACTTCTAAACTATGATGATCATCATGAACATCATGACCGTGGTGATTTTCTACACCATGATAAGTTTCATGGCCTTGGTGAGACTCGTGACCATGATGAGTATCAAGTTTGTGATGTCCTTGCTCTCCATGATTTACATGTACTATAATACTTTGAGATGAGTATGCATGTCCATGATTGTGTCCATCTTGTGGGCGGGCTACGACGATAGCAAACAATAAATTTGCTAGTAAAAATAGCTGAAATTATAATATAATATAATGAGCATATATAATTAAAATTAAAGGATATTAATTTAATTGAAAGATTATTAATTTTCTACATTGAATTAGATAAAAAATATATTAAAATACCTTGTACATTTTAATTAAAAGCAGGTGATATTTGTGTTTGGACAAATACTAAAAACTGATCATTTACAAAAATACCGTTTCACTTTTATACACAGAAAGTAAGGGACTGGTCCAGATTTTTTCGTAAGAATGATCTTTATTTGCTAATGAAAAACCTGTTTGCTTCTTACACCTTACTTAAAGCGTACTTAACTTAGCGAGTTTATTTATTACGATCCTGTGCAATGGTCATATCGGATGATTAATGAAATATCATATTATGTCATTTATCTCACATAGTTTAAGATTATTCAAATTCTATTCCACTTACAGAAAATTAATTTTATGTTAATAGAACCAATGTACAAAGAGACCTGGCCAGAACAATGCACTTAATTTCATTTAGGTACGAATACGTAGTTTGTACTACTTAAGCTATCAAGAAATTAATAAAATTTTCACGGCTAGTACCAGATTATGCGAAAAAAGTCTAAAATTAATTCTGTCAAGTAAACTGATATAGATAAAAGTTATTTATTATTATTATTATATTATATAACTTATTATATAAGTAATAAGCACCTGAGTTAATAAATCCGATAATAACTTAGATAGTCATATCGCCTTTTTAAACTTATTTTTTCGCCTTTTTAGACTTATTTTTTATAAATACAAAAGCCGGAATTAAGTGTGAAAAATGATAGATATTGGAGTAGAGAAATACCGAGATTGCCAATTTTAAATATGTTTTAATATAATGTGTCCTAATTATCGTTTTGATTGGGGTAACTTGATTGATTGACTGATTGGGGTTTGATTGGGTTATATTGTGGTAACTTTCAATTTTGGTAAATTTACAACACTCATGGCATCTCATTTAATATAATAATTATTTTGTACTGTACTTTTTAAATTACATTAACAATCCATAATTCTAACATGCTTCAATTATGAAAATATCCCTCTGGGTGTTTTACATTTTATAAAAACAAACATTTCCAGAGCACTACTAATCGAAACTTTCGAAGAATACCTTTTGCGTTTAGTAATAATTTGTTTAACATATTGTGTTTTATAAGATAAACCGGAGTAATTATTTTATATTAAACATGAACAATGATATTTAATTTTATCAAAACTAAGTATCTTTTTACGTATTTATATACAATGTTCGTTTTTAATAATTCTATATCTTAACAAATCGGAATGCATGGATAATTAAGTTGATAATTTACAATAGTGTAGAATTAGCACTATCAGGCACAAATTATTTTATAACGTTTTGTGTTAACAATGTCGAAACTGATTAAAAATATATGAAAGTTATGAAATTGTTACATACTGTAAACTAATTTGCCGATATACACTGCAACGTTACCTTGGACAAACTTACTTTTAAACAATATAAAAGCCCGTAGATAGCAATATCGATATCAGTCTATTACTAAACTGTGTCAGATAATTTATTTATTCTAAACAAAACACTATGATCTGCAAGGTACGCTTTTTTAAATGTAAAGGAATAAAGTTTCTACAATTGTAAATGATTTAATTGAATTAATTAATACTTCTAGGTGGTTTTGCTGCTAGTTCTGGTTGGCGCAGTGGTTGCAGAACACGCATTCTCATCTCAGCACATCCACAAACATGATGGACACCATGAACTCGTGCATCATGGTCATGGACATGAACACCATGACTACTATGTGAGATATTATTACCTTTACTTCTACATTTATTAATCACTAGAAACCACACGTGACTTCGCATTAATTACAATATCAAATTTAATAACAATAAAATATTGCCAGATCGTAGATTTTAATCAGTAAAATATTTTTTAGATTTAGACTATTACTTCCAAAGATTACCACCTTCAAACATAGTCGCAACCTTATATATAAATAATTATAAAGTAATAACAAAAAACCATAGATCGAAACTTTTAAATTCACTTGAGAATGCTCTTATCTAACTTAATTGTGTTCAATTATAATTTCAAATTTTTTATCTTTTTTTCTTGAAGAATCTTTTAAACTATTAATCACTACAAAATTAACAGCTTTCCCTTGACAAAACAATATAATTGACGTTATTCTTATAGACCTATCCCAAATACGACTTCGAGTACAAAGTGGATGACCCGCACACCCACGACCATAAGATTCAGCATGAAAAACGCGACGGCGATCACGTGGAAAATGTCTACTCAGTACACAAAGACGATGACAAACACGGCAGGTTAGTAATAATTTTGGTAATTTTACTTTACCATTCGATTGTTTTTTACATATGTAAACCTT
Source organism: Saturnia pavonia (assembly GCA_947532125.1). Classification (NCBI taxonomy): domain Eukaryota; kingdom Metazoa; phylum Arthropoda; class Insecta; order Lepidoptera; family Saturniidae; genus Saturnia; species Saturnia pavonia. The sequence goes on from OX383901.1 coordinate 6,581,058, forward strand.
TCTATATACACCGTAACCCGGAGCAACGACTGAGATTGTATCTAGCTTGTTCGAACAAACGCTCTTCTTCGGAGTTGTTTAATCCGTAAAACTGATTTTAAAAGATCAAAAATACTAGACAAGAACCATTATAACTGTATTTTTTTTTTTTCAGTTTCCACACATCAGTCAAGCGCTACTTCGATCATATCGTACCTGTAACGCATCACCATCACCATTAATATTCTAAAATCACATATTTATATGTTATTATGTTATGTATACATGTTAATAATGTTTTCATATATTTTTATTACCTACGAAATAAAATGGTGTCCTTCATAATACGAAGTTGGTATTCATTTAATCATCACCATCATCAAACAACCTCTTTTTTCCTCACCAACATGGTTTTGTAAAATCCCTCTCCACTGTTACTAACCTGCTTCTTTTGTTAGTGAAGTTTTTGATTTTGTTGATCGTGGTGTCCCTGTTGACGTCCTTTACACTGATTTTTGTAAAGCATTCGACAAAGTTAATCATAATAAATTATTAAATAAATTATCATTGATAGGTATCTCGGGAGACCTCTTAAGATGGTGTAAATCATATCTATCAGAACTTAAATTTAGAATTGTTATAAATGAACTGGATGGGAATACCTAGATGATATCATCAGGGATGCCACAGAAGTCCCACCTTGGTCACGTTAACGTTTTATCAACGATATCACACAGACTTTTCATAATTCTAATATATTATATGCAGCCGATTTCAAAATAATTAAACCCATTTTTGTGAGTACTCTGACTCTGGCACAGTGGTAGAGTGTATGGCTTCCACGTCGATGGACGTGAGTTCAGATTCCTGCATTGACCCTGAGCTTTCGGTGAAGGAAAACATCGAGATGAAAAACCATACCATAGTGGTAGATTTTTTTCTAAAGCCCGCTTGGCTAGCTACCACACCTTTAAGTTGACAACCTATAGGAGTGTTTTGGCAGCTGCACTTGAGAGCCAGTTTTCCCACCAGACTTAGCGTGTAACCTACCATCTTGAGCCATATCGTTACTTAACACCAGGTGAGATTGTGGCCATAACGCTAAACCTATAAATTAAAAAAAAAAATTACCTATAGCTTATTCTTTAAATCAAGAAACGCTGCAGAGGGTCGACCTTCTTAAAGATATAATCGTTTAAAATTTAATTTACCTAGAGATAAAGTTCTCACTAAATCTTATAAAATGTGGGGATATTTACTTCGCAATTGTAAAAAGTTTAAACAAGTAAATGCTAGAATGCTATGCTAGAATATGGCAGCACTGTTTGGTCGCCCCTTTACTGAGTACATGAGAAACTTCTCGAAAGTGTACAAAAAATATTTTTATGGCACATAATCTACCAATGTAACATGGCAAAAACTCTGCATCTTATCAAGACCGTCTAAAATAATTTGAAATAATTTCCATGAAGTACCGTACGCTAATGTTAAACCTTACATTCTTATACAAGCTAGTAAATGGTGCGCTAGACTGCTCTAATTTGCTAAATCAAAAATCTTACATTAATAAGAAGTTACCCAATAAAAAACAGCATATATTTACCATTTAAACCTAAACATAAAAACAAAAAAAACAGAACAACAACATATAATAAACAAAGATCCCGACATAGACGTATTCGGCCAAATGTTACAAAGACTACAGAGAAAATGCTTGGAAACACATGTGTAGTGACTAAGTACATTAATTGCAAATTTATGTCGTTCTCTATATTAAGTTTATATTTAAACTCATTACATATTAAACTGTAATTTAAGAATGTATTTTAAAATTGTTATTGAACTGTATGCCTTGCTGGTAGTTTCATAAATATACATTCAGGGTTAAAAGTACAACAAAAACGATTTCTTAAATATTATTGACGATTACTTCTCGTCTAAAAAAAACATAAAAATCGGTATTATTTAAATCCGTACAGTATTGATTTTAATAGATGTCTATCAGGAAATAAGTAATAAATATTACATATACAGACATAACTAAGGATTTATTAATACATATTAGTAATTAACACATTGAACTCAAATATAAAATTGACGTTTAAATAATTCTATACGTTTGTCTTCTTTTCTAACCTTTGTTGTAGTTAACATAAGTCCAGTTAATGATATATTAATGATACCTTAAATACATTATAGGTAAAATGACACATTAATATTCTAACATACAGGTACAATGTGACCATACAGATCATAGGCATACATTTAGGGATTGTAATCGGACATGATTTTCAATCCGGCCACAATCAGCCGGATTATGGCATCCGTCTGGAACCGGCCGGATCTGGTTGTATAGGAATTTTGTTAATACTAGAAGTATCCATATATATTTTCTCAAACTCTGCTAAGTAAAAATAGGTAACAATGATATTATTCCAAATAAACAAAACGTTTATTAGTTATTATTAGTTATTTATTTATTATTTATAGCTGTTAGTTACAGCATTATTAGTTAGCAATAGAGTAAACTTATTTTACAAACAACACAAAGTTTCTTATTTTTTCACTTAGTAGACTAGTCCAAAGTATGTTTCCATGCAAACAGCAAGTTCTGATTTTTTTTAAAACTAGCGTTGCCCCGCAGCTCTTCTAGCGTTTATTACGTACTAATTATTTTCGTCTCGTAATTTACTCGTATCATTAAAAAAACATATATTCTATTTATTGAGGAATGGAATTTGGAAAAAAATCATATTCGGACAGAACTAGAGATTTATTAATATAGATAGATAAGTCCTCTTTAACACCATATATTCGTAATTATTTTATTGAATCGCAAGTGATACCGGTTTGTTATGTTTGGTAGATAAATGAAAGCTACTCCCAGATACACAGTTTTCAGATTGATTTATTAATCCATTCTGGCAACGGTGTACGTGCCATTTCATGCGCAAGAGAAGAGGCCGTTGAAATTGGCGGTAGGTGTAGGGAAAAGGAGAGATCAAAATGGTTAGCAATCGCGATTCTCCAATCGAATTGACCCATATAAAAACGTATACGTTTTGGTTTCGTTATACACAGACTTTGACTGTACAATGTTATTATATCGCTTCTTAGAACTTCTAGTCCTTAAAGTTAACATTATCTCCAACCCTGATTAATTCTTTATACATATTTTATGAAGAAACTAGAAGCCTACAATAAAACGTAAATTTGTATGTTTGACAACAAAATGTTGGTTTCAGACCTTTGTAAAAAATATTCTACATATATATAGCGTAATTTGTAATATGTAATTAGACTTGCATTCATAAAAACTGTATTTCTCCCCTTGTATTCCCAGATCAGACGACCCTACCTATAAACTTAAATATGCATACGTTATAAAAATCTGATAAATTTTAAAATGCGTCTTTAATTATTTTTTTAGTTCCATTGCTTTGCGATGTTGCAAACAATACAAAAAGTAATGCGAAAAGTATTATGTAATTGTCACATATAGCAGCGCAGTTATTTGCTTACAAATAGCACCTTGGTCGATATACTACTAAATAAACAATATAAAAGCACGTGCGCAGTTATATCTATATCAGTTTACTACTTCATTTTACGTCGTTAGGTCGAAACAAAATGATTTGTAAGGTAACGAATTACTTTCTTTCTTATTAAAAAAAACTAATCAGGAATAGTTCTGCAATTAGGCTGACAGAAAAATAACTGATTATTGTTGATAATATATCCATTAGATAAAATAACAACCAATAAAATCTATTGTTCCATTTTGTGTTTTATAATTTCAAATAATTTAATTTGTATGTTGCTCTTTGTATATCAACATTGACATTATTAGGTTTTACAAACATTGAGAAATATTTGTTCTCCAATATAACCAAAGATATAAATAAAATACAATTGTAATTGTAAAATTAATCTTTTTGTACAGGTTGGACTTCTTGTAGCTTTGGTGGGTGCAGTAGTCGCTGAATACGCCTACTCTTCCCAACACATCCACAAACACGACGGACATCCACAGCTTGTGCACCATGATCACAAGCATTACGACTATTATGTATGTATATTCTTGTGTTGATTTAATAATTTCATACAGTAAGTGTATACAACATCTAATAAGTAAATTCTATGGTAATTCGAAGAAAAAAATTAAAACATGGTTATAAAAAGTTCAATTATTTTTTTCCTTTGTCTATTGTTTATGCTTCTATGGTATATTATCGTGAAAAATTCCTGTAAAATTTTGAACACTTATTGATAAATTCATATTTCAATTTTAGACCCATCCCAAATATGAGTTCGAGTACAAGGTCGATGACCCGCATACCCACGACCACAAGATCCAGCACGAGAACCGCGACGGTCACCACGTAGAAAACGTGTACTCAGTGCATACGCAGCACAAGCATGGAAAGTAAGCGTTTAAAAAAAAAAAAAAAAGCTATTTGCAAACGCTGACGTTTGAAAACAATTTTTATAATTCAATAATTGTTATTTTCAGTTCGTACGCATCAGTGAAGCGCTACGTCGATCATGTTGTCCCCGTAGAAATCCATCACCATCATCATTAATTTATCTGATTGCATAATTACTGTTATATTTATTAAGTACATTAATAAAATTTTATAGGAAGGTAATAGCATTTTTATTGTTATACATAAATGTTTCCATGTATAATTTGCAATGATAAAAGACGTTCGATTGGGTCCAATGATCGTGAACCGTAAATCTGTTGCAGTTTTCATTTTATGTAGGAAGTCTCTGCAACTACTGATTTTCTCTTAAAAATGAAATAACACGGTTCACAACAGCCAAAGTTTCAACAAATATATTTGTTACTAAATTCCAATATATATTTTTGCTATCACTGGATTCAACAGTAATGATATCTGTAAAATACCCGATAAAAATTATTTGTGAAAATGATATTGTAATTCAATTGAGTGAATCCTCTTTTTCAACATGAGTTTTCGATATTTTTCTGTGATGCTTTCTGCGATAGAGTTTTGTTGAAACTCATAAACTGTAGTTAGTTTTATTAAAACAGGTGCAATATTGTGTATTCTAGTCTTTACTATATTTGATAGTTGAAAACAAAACATACAGCCTAATTAGAATATTTCTTTAATACTGTCCAACTTTTTCAAATAATGCAATTTATAAAAGAGTGTATATTGTCTGTTTTTCTTAGAAATTTTACATATCTTTTGGGTTACATTGAATCAGAATACACCCATTTATATATCGTATCTTCTATAGTCCAATTTCACATTAAGGTTATGTGACACGTAATTAAGGTTTTACAAATGGTGTTATTTAGATAAAATATGTATAGAAGCTACTAAAACTGCTCAATGGCTTAATGTAAGAACATTGCTAAAAACAATTACCGCAAATACTGTGATTTTTGATTAGACGAACGATTATTTTGAGAAACTATGTAAATAAAAATAAAACTTTTGAATACCTAAAAGGACACCAGTTCAGCATGTCTTATGGACATAGCGCTGGTTTTAGATGGGTCCAGCTACAGAAATGTAGAGCGATAATGAAAATAACTATTTTTATTCAAATTCGTATACTTTTTACATTTCTCTGAATTTCAACTAGCTGATTAAATACAGTATATTATAAATCGTCGATCAAAAAACTCTGAGCAGAGTGATCGTAGTTGTCATATTATTAAGAATTACTAAGGCGCTACACGAGTCATGTGGTCGCATCGCCAAATTTATTTGATGGTGCTTTGCCATAATCTGGGTATGGCATAAACCCATCCCACTCAGTATATTAACTATCACTCATTCTATACCAAAAGATATTAGATAGAGTACTTAACCTGTATGTGTTAAGATAGTTTAATTTTATTTATCAGAATTAATATTTATAAAAGACAATTTTTAAGGAAACAGATAGCCAATTTCAATTATTGGGAAGAGTTCTCTGGCGTATCTTCGAAATCGAAGGTCCAATACCGATTAAACTAAAATGAAACTACCTCTTTCGAACGAATCATCTAAATCGGTCCATATACAAATAAGTTATGACTAAACTTCCATGAAAAAATATACATTCGAATTGAGAATTAAAATCGGTTAATAACACAAAATGTGAAATTCATGGTGGTATTCTCTAATGCCCATCTGCCTGGCCATCCTCGGCCATATTGTCACTTCACATTAGGTGAGATTGTGGCCAAACGCCAAAAATCGATATGAATTAGTACTCTTAAAATCGAAATGAACAGTTTGTGTGGTCGATTTCATACCACGATAATTACAATGAATTAATGATTTCAAGTCCATATTGGCTTGTAAAAAATGACAAAATAATTGTATTTATTAAAAAAATTGAAATACACTTTAGTAAACTGTTAAAAAGAATGTTATGGAATTATAGGGCTGACACAACCGGTTGATCTCATATAAAAACCCAGAATAAACTGATTACATTGTTATTACTCAAGCATAAAGCCCTGTAAATAGAGGTTATTATAGACCACAAGCTACTTAATGCTACTATGTTCTCGAGTCATAAGTAACTCGTAACTCGTAACGTTAGCGCATATAGAATATATTGATTGCTTCTGAGAATTCAAAACATTTGATTTTATCTTTAATTATAAAGTTATTTTCAAACTAGCTATACTCGCAGCTCTGCACTTGTTTATTACGTCTTGTGTTAGCTTACACTTAATGATTTTTTTGAAATCAAATTGATGTTTTTTACAACTTATCAATTTTGTAATGAAGGTAGGTAGTAGAAACTAGTAGTAGTAGTAGTACCTCTCTGTAGATAAACCAAATTTTACTAAATTTGTCTGAGAATAAAATAATTTCTATAAGTTATTTTATTACGATTTCTAAAAGCTTTATAGACATGTTTCCATCTTATCAATCGAGAAAACATATACTACCCAACTACAAAATTCCATTAAAGTCGGTCTAGCCGTTTTCAGTAAAATCTAGCCAAATAGGCAGACAGACAGACAAATAATTTTTAATGTCAAATTCGAGATCGGTGGCTTATAAAATGGCTATCTAGCACAAAATTTGGAAAAAAAAATGTGTACAGGTAGATAGATATCTACAGATTTATTCATATAGATTAAACCATCACACAAAATTTAAAGGATACGTATTGTAACGTATTATAAAATAGTTATTGTGTGTATTTTTATTTATTTAATGTACGTTTGCTTTTAAGATGTTGAAACCGATTAAAAAAAGTAAAGTATACCTTTTACATAACTGTCACACATTAAGCAGTATTATTACCTTGAACCGACATACTTGTGAAAAAATAATTAATATAAAAGAAGAACCGCGCTTTGTAAATGATATCAGTTCCATACTATACGTTGTGGCATTAACGTCAAAATGATCTGCAAGGTACATAAAACATTTATTTAGCTGAACTCTTCAAGTAAAGCATAATATAAGACCTAAAAAAGTTATTAATAGAGAATATGACATCAAAGTGATATTTTCAAAATCAGTGTTTTTTTAATCGAGAAAACTTAAACTACATAGACAAAAATAATAATCATATACATACTCGTATATTTGAATAGTTTTAAACTGCTAACACATAAAATCGATGAATCAATATGAAACAAGTTTCATATTCAATACAAGTACTGAAGTACAAATAATTCTTTCATTTATATAATGAATAAAATAAACTTCCAGGTAATGTTTCTAGTAGCGCTGGTAAGCGCAGTATCTGCTCAGTACGCCCATTCATCTCAGAATCTCTACAAACACGAAGGGCACGCTCAGCTCGTACACGAAGGCCACAAACACTATGATTACTACGTAAGTTAACTATTTCTACTAATAACTGTCATAATATGTATTTATGTTATAAAATTACAAAATAAATAATTTTGTACTCATAACCGTACACCATGAAAACAATTCGAGTTAATGTCAAGAACGATTCAGTTATATATTTAAAATAGGATATAAATGTCCTGCTTTATTAGCTAAAGGGCCAATGCACATTTAAAGTTGGAAAACTTATACACTATTATTATTATTATTACGAGCCGTGTGCCCGTTAAAGTTTCTCGTATTGCCGACATTTCAACAAAAATTATATTTTTTAATCCCTATTTAAAACCCTTAGGGATAAATTTCATAAATCTTTCTTAAATACCTTTCACTTTATATAAGGAACATCTGTACAAAACTTTATGTTTATTAACCCACCGGTTTACGATGTGCGTTGTCTGTAAGTCAGTACGTAAAGACTTTTATTAATTAGATATATAAATGTATTATTTATTATTAACAGAGTTATCCCAAATACGAGTTCGAGTACAAGGTCGATGACCCGCACACCCACGACCACAAGATCCAGCACGAGAACCGCGACGGTCACCACGTAGAAAACGCATACTCAGTGCATACGCAGCACAAGCACGGAAAGTAAGAAGCTCTTTACAATTATAACATGAAAATAAAATAATTACATAATCATAAATTAATCGATATGAACACGATAACAAATGAAATAATAACATTTTTCGAAATTTAATAAAAATAAGCTTCAGTATTTTTAAATATTTTTTTTATAGTTACATGACTATATTACATAATACCTAATATATTTATGGTGTCTTAATTTTGTGTTCCTTAGTAACATATTGCTAAGTTATAGTTAATATGAAAAACTTGTATCAGAAAATAATTGAGTTGTGACTCTGTTAACATCGTTTTTCTGTTTCAGTTCCTTTGCATCAGTGAAGCGTTACGTCGATCATGTCGTCCCCGTTGAAATCTATCACCATCATCATTAATGAACCACAATGTATAATTACTATTATATTTAAGTAAATTAATAAATTGTTACGAAAAATAAGATACTTTTATTTCTGATATTATTAATTTCTTAGTAATAAAAATGGTCTAACTCGACTATGTCATGAATTTGTACAATCTTTGGGACGTTTGCAATGTACCTATGGTTACTTTTAAGAACACTGCTAAAAACGATTTTGAGAAACTATTTAAATAAAAATAAACTTTTTCAATACCGAAAAGGACACCAGTTCAGCATGTCTTATGGACATAGCGCTGGTTTAGATGGGTCCAGCTACAGAAATGTAGAGGGAGAATGAAAATAACTATTTTTGTTCAAATTCTAATACTTTTTACATGTTTTACATTTCGCTGCATTTTAACTAGTTGATTAAACACAGTATATTATAAATCGTCTGTCAAAAAACTCTGGGAGAGTGATCGTAGTTGTCATATTATCAAGAATTACTAAAGCGCTACGCGAGTCATGTGGTCGCATCGCTAACATTTTTTGATGGTGCTTTACCCATTATCTGTGTATGGCATATGCCCCCTCCCACTCAATATATTAACTATCACTCACCCTATACCACAAGATATTAGATAGAGTACTTGACCTGTATGTGTTAGGATAGTTTAATTTTATTTATCAGAATTAATATTTATAAAAGACAATTTTTATCGAAAAAGATAGCTAATTTCAATTATTTGGAAGAGTTCTCTGGTGTATCTTCGAAAATGAAGGTCCAATGGCGATTAAATTAAAATGCAACTACCTCTTTCGAACGAATCATCTAAATCGGTTCATAAAAAAAGAAGTTATGATTGAATATCTATAAGAAAATATATATATTTGAATTGAGAATTAAAATCGGTTAATAACACGAAATGTGAAACTCATGGTGGTATTCTCTAATGCCCATCTGCCTGGCCATCCTCGGCCATATCGTCACTTCACGTCAGGTGAGATTGTGGCCAAACGCCAAAAATCGATATGAATTAGTACTCTTAAAATCGAAATGAACAGTTTGTGTGGTCGATTTCATACTGCGATAATTACAATGAAATAAAAATTTGAAGTCTATATTGGCTTGTAAAAAATTTCGAAATAATTGTATTTATTAAAAAAAATTGAAATACACTTTAGTAAACTGTTAAAAAGAATGTTATGGAATTATAGGGACATTGACATTGACATAACCGGTCGATCTCGTATAAAACCCCAGAATAAACTGATTACATTATTATAACTCAAGCATAAAGCCCTGTAAATAGAGGTTATTATAGACCGCAAGCTACTTAATGCTACAATGTTCTCGAATCATAAGTAAACTCGTAACTTGTAACGTTAGCGCATATAGAAGATATTGATTGCTTCTGAAAATTCCAAACATTTGATTTTATCTTTAATTATAAAATTATATTATAATATATTATACTCGCAGCTCTGCACTTGTTTATTACGTCTTGTATTAACTTACACCTAATGATGTTTTGAGGTTAAATTGATATTTCTACAACTTATCAATTTCGGAATGAAGTATACTCTCTGTAGGTATACGTAATTTTATTAAATTCGGCTGAAAAAAAATATTTTCTTGAAGTTTTGTTATTACGATTTCTAAAAGCATTATTGTCATGTTTCCATCTTATCAATCGCGAAAACATATACTACCCAATTACAAAATTCCATTAAAATCGGTCTAGCCGTTTTTCAGTAAAATCTAGACAAATAGGCAGACAGACAGACAAATAATTTTTAATGTCAAATTCGAGATCTGTGGCCTATAAAATGGCTATCTAGCGCAAAATTTGGAAAAAAAAATATGTGTACGGGTAGGTATCTACAGGTTTATGAATATAGATTAAACCATCACACAAAAATTTAAACGAGACGTATTGCAACGTATTATAAAATATTTATTGTGTTTTTATTTATTTAATGTACGTTTGCTTTTAAGATGTTGTAACCGATTAAAAAAGTAAAGCATACCTTTTAAATAACTGTCACACATTAAGCAGTATTTTACCTTGAACCAACATACTTTTGAAAAAATAATTAATATAAAAGATGAACCGCTCTTCGTAAATGATATCAGTTCCATACTGTACGTTGTGGCCTTAACGTCAAAATGATCTGCAAGGTACATAAAACATTTATTTAGCTGAACTCTTCATGTAAAACATAATATAAAACTTAAAAAAGTTATTAATAGAGAGTATGACCTCACAGTGATATTTTTAAAATCAGTGTTTTTTTATTCGAGAAAACTTAAACTACATAGACAAAAATAATAATCATATACATACTCGTATATGTGAATAGTTATAAACTGCTAACACATAAAATCGATGAATCAATATGAAACAAGTTTCATATTCTGTACAAGTACAAATAATTCTTTCATTTATAAAATGAGTAAAATAATCTTCCAGGTAATGTTTCTAGTAGCGCTGATAAGCGCAGTATCTGCTCAGTACGCCCATTCATCTCAGAATCTCTACAAACACGAAGGGCACGCTCAGCTCGTACACGACGGCCACAAACACTACGATTACTACGTAAGTTAACTATTTCTACTAATAACTGTCATAATATGTATTTATGTTATAAAAATACAAAATAAATAATCTTGTACTCATAACCGTACACCATGAAAACAATTTGAGTTAATGTCAAGAACGATTCAGTTAGATATTTAAAATATATTTATATCCTTCTTTATTAGCCAAAGGGCTAATACATATTTTAAGTTGGAAAACTTATACAGTATATATACAAATTTATGTAATATGAGTATAAGTTTATTCGATTTTTCAATGATTAATAAATAATTATTATTATTATTATGAGCCGCGTGCCCGTTAAAATTTCTCGTATTGCCGACATTTCAACAATAATTATATTTTTAGATCCCTATTTAACACCCTTAGGGATGAAATCCTTTCTTAATGACCTTCTACTTTATATAAGGAACTTCTGTGCAAAAACTTTATGTTTCTTTACCTACCGGTTTACGATGTGCGTTGTCTGTAAGTTAGTACTTAAGAGTTTTATTAAGTAGATATATAAATTTATTATTTATTATTAACAGAGTTATCCCAAATATGAGTTCGAGTACAAGGTCGATGACCCGCACACCCACGACCACAAGATCCAGCACGAGAACCGCGACGGTCACCACGTAGAAAACATATACTCAGTGCATACGCAGCACAAGCACGGAAAGTAAGAAGCTATTTACAATTATAACATAATTATAAATTATTTTCATCATCATAAATGAATCAATATGAATACGATAAGAAATGAAATAATAACAATTCTCGAAATTTAATAAAAATAACCCTCAGTATTTTAGATGTATTTTTATAGTCTGACTATATATATTTATGATATCTTTGTGTTGCTTACTAACAAATTCATAAGTTGATAGGTAATACGAAAAAATTGTATCAGAAAATAATTAATTTGTGACTTTGTTAACATTGTTTTTCCTGTTTCAGTTCCTATGCATCAGTGAAGCGTTACGTCGATCATGTCGTTCCCGTTGAAATCTATCACCATCATCATTAATCAACCACACTGCATAATTACTATTATATTTAAGTAAATTAATAAATTGTTACGAAAAATAAGATACTTTTATTCCTGATATTATTAATCTCTTAGTAATAAAAATGGTATAAATCATTATTATTTTCGAACTGATTATGCTGTTAGACTTAGGGGCCCTGGAGCTATTACGGCTTTTACAGCTTCACCGGGCTTGGGGGCGAGCGCTTAAGGCACTTAGCCACGAAAGCTTTGCAACAACATCCGAGGGTGCCAAAGTGGCCGAACCGTATGCAAATAAGTCCCGATCTGGCTAAATCCCTATCATTCGAGCTAAACGAACTATACAAATATACATGCTTCTTCCCCCTGGGAGGAGGGAAGGCACATGTGTATTTGTATTTAGTGATCTGAAATTTTTTGTCTAACTAGGCAAAAAAAGAAAAAGAAAGGTCCCTTACAGAGCCTATGTACCTCTAACTCGCCATTACTTCAATGTCTACAATAACAAAAAATGGGTCTTACATACAATATTTTTTTTTTATAACAAATAGATAATAATAATTATAGATAGTTATAGGTAGGTGAGATAGACATCACATTCATATTACAAAAGCGTGCGGTTCGATAACATGAGAACTCGCTAATCACTGAGGAACAGGTTCCAAGAGTATAATATATTTACTTTACCCTCCCAATATATTCTTCATAGTTTGATGTACATTCATAAAATCTTTGACTAGCTTATAAGCCGTAATTATTTTATTGTTTACTTTTCGTAAACAGGCGATAACGCTGTCAGCTGTGTTAGTCTATATATTAGGTGTTTACCTATGAAATTGCCGTTTTGTATGAAAAAAATTAAACGATGTTTTTTCATGTATTTTTTATTTGTATTCATCGAAGTAATCACCCATGCAATCAATGCATCTTTGCCAGGGCAGTGGCAGTTTATTGGTGCCCTTCTTAAGAAATCAGCTGGACGGGAGGCAACAAATTCTTCAAAGGCATTTTGTACTGCCTCTCGGGTATTGAATTTTTGCCCGCCAAGGAGTTATCTAAATTCTGGAAAAAGTAGTAGTCTGTAGGCGTAAGGTCTGGTGAGTAGGGCGGATGACGGAGAACTTCCAACCCCAGTTCTTGCAACTTGGAGACCGTCTGTTGTGCAGTATGAGGTCGCGCATTGTCGTGCAGGAGCAGCGGAGACGAGCGATTGACCAATGCTGGTTGGAGATGTGCCAGCTTCTCCATCATTGTGTTCAGTTCTTCACAGTACACATCTGCAGTAATGCTCACCCCGTTTGTTAAGAAACTGTGATGAATCACACCGGCGCTAGACCACCAAACAGTGACCATCACTTTTCTAGGGGTAAGTTTTCGTTTAGGGCATTGTTTAGGTGCTGAACTAGGATCCAACCAACTTGCTGAGCGCTTGCGGTTATCAAACAGAATCCATTTTTCATCGCAGGTAACAATGCGGTTCAAAATTCCTTCATTTGTGTGTCTGTTGAGCAGTGCAAGGCACGTCTCGACGAGTACTTCGCGCTGGCGATTATTGAGTTCGTGGGGCACCCATTTGTCAAGCTTTTTTACCTTGCCAATTTGACGAAAATGGAACCAATATTGTTTTGACGCTAACGTCGAAAGCTGCTGCTAATTCAGCCGTAGATTGTGTATCATCAGCTTCCACAATCGCCTTTAATTCGTCATTGTCGACCAAAGTCTTCGGACGAGACTTTCATGAACCGCGAGGTTCATTTTTCAGGTCGAAATTCCCAGAACGGAAGCGAGCAAACCAATACCAGGTGGTGCGTTGGTTTGTACTGTTAGCTCCGTAAACGTCGTTGATGTTGCGTGCCGCTTGTGCCGCGTTACTGCCACAACGGCACTCATATTCCATAATTACTCGAATTTTTAACGTTTCCATGATGACAAAAAAGATTTAAATGCGATGCAAATGAAACACATCAATAAACAAATGACTACTTCTGGAAAAATAATTTCATGTTTTTAAATTAAAATTAATTTGAAATTAGAATTCTTAGCCAAACAAATATTATTTTGATTTGAAATGATCAGTACTGCAGAACGACAATTTCATAGGTAAAGACCTATTATTATCTTTGCTGCGACGCCATACGGGTCGAAAACAAACATTTAACATTACAGCATTGACGTATGACGTCACAGCATAGACTAATATGGCTGACAGCATTTTCAGAGCTCATAATTAAAAATGAAAAAAATAAAAACATTTTTGAAATTGTAAATATGTAACCATTTTACACGTTTAATGTCTGAAATCGATAAATATTGGTTTCTTAAGTCAAATACTACAGAAAATATTTATTTATTGTGCCAAATTTGATATGAGGCAAGTAGCCTATTACTCAACCAAGAAATTAAATTTTATGCAGTCTACTTACGAGTATATGCAATAGGATCGCTACCAAACAGTAAGTACTAACTTATATAGCGTAATAAAGTAATAAATAATTAAGTGTAATTAATTAAAAAGCATAAAGACAAATTATGCCATTCCAGCTCATTAGATAAAACACGGTACGTGTTTATTATGCATAATTTATTCGTCTCGTATTTTTATTTTTACTTACATTTCGTCATTACTTAAAGTATTACTGGCAATTAATATAGCCTGTCAATCGAGGAATGCATTTACTTCCCGTATACAAAAAATATTTTAGAATATATAAAAATTTAATTCTAGCTAAATAAAATACGAATTTTGAAAGTAGGTATTATTGAAATATTTATAAAATTGAGGAATGACATAAGCACGTGTACAAATTTACAAACACCCGTTAAGTGGCTTTTGATGTAAATCCTGACATACAAAGAGACAGACAGATATTTTTTAATATAAGGCTATCATGAAATTTGAAATGTAATTATATAACTATATATTTTTAAATATAGATATAATTTATATGCAATTCGAATCCCGGTAGTCTAAATATATAATAAAATTATAATTTAGAAGTACTTGCAATACATACATTTTCTTCATCTGAATGTCTATTAACTTACATCGGCTTAATGCTACTTACTCCCCACGAGTCCGCGGACCACATAAGCGTTCATTTCTAAAGTTTTTTTAGGACGTGCAAATTAATACTAATGATCCAAGGTTTATTTGTCGGCATCGTACAATCCTCATCATAGAATCCACTTCTAGAAGTGCCTATCTGGACTAGTCTGGACTGTGGACTAGTTAGAAATCAGTTACATGTACCTATCTAGACCTATCTTAAACAAGTCGTTGCAGCTTATATGACAACTAAGTAGTAAGTGAGAATATTTACCGTTCTGACAACGTTTCTTTATTTTATTTTTATATAGAACCTTCAAAAGCTGCTTTGCTGCTTAGGCGCAGTTTTCTTAAGTAATACATTTTATAAATTAAAAAGTATATTATACAAAGCTTATCTATTTATTTTGAAATTATTTATCTATTCTAGTGGCGAATATCCGTTCGCCAGAGCTCTGTCAGTCTTTCATTAAGATACAGTATAGCAACTAATCGGTCGCTATAGCCACCCCATGTGAGATGGTGAAAGTAAAAACTGCGTTGTTTATAGTTTTATATTACAAACCAGCATTGAATATAAACTGGTTATTGTTTCGTGTTTTGAACCCTGATGTCGAATATCGAACGCCCATACTTGTTAACATAACACTGTCTCGCAGTTTATGCTGTCGTAACCAATTAAAAATGTGAAGCACAACTTTTACATAATTATCACATACTGTAAGTATTATGATAATATGAATGCAACATTACCTTGAACATGCATACTTAAAAAAAAACAATATAAAAGCACAACAGAGTTTGTAATTTTATTAATTCACTGCTGTACGTTGCGCCTTCAATTAGTTCAAAGAAAATGTTCTGCAAGGTATTATTTCGATCTTTTCATATCAATATTTTCAAGTTGTAATTTATAATGTATTTAAAATATGTTTTAAAAATATTTTAAATTAAATATAATATAATGACTTTAACCGATAAAATTGAAGCAATCAAAAATCAATTTTATTGACCTATTAATACGAATATTATATTAAGAGATTTTTTTTTGAATGCGCTAATCTGTGGAACTACGATTTAGATTTGGAAAATTTATTTTGCCATTTATATCCTATTTATTTAGGAAGCTGTATAACTTCATGCTTCGACCCTAAGAAGCGGAGAAGTAAATATGAACGTTAAGAAATCTGGCAAGCTGTAGACAAGTTCGGGAAGTTAAACAGCGATAAGCGTGTGCGTTCACTGTGGCGCGGTGGAAAATTGGTCGAATAAATTTAACATTGGGTAAAACCATAGAGCACACCTAGTTTATATAATAAATCTTTTTAGTTTTCTTAATCATGTAGAATCAATTTAAAACGTGCATCGATGTAACAAAAATATAAGCTCTATATATAAAATATATATATATTTATAATACATAAAATTTATTAAAACTTAACCATTATGACCAATTTATTTAATTTATACCTATTCCAGGCGGTATTTTTAGTAGTACTCGTGGGCGCAATATCTGCACAATACGCCCATTCATCTCATCATCACCAACATGAATACGAAGGACTACACGATGATCACAAACATTACGATTACTACGTAAGTTTAGAAATTTCAAACTACTAAAAGAATTATGGCTACAAAATATATTTCAGTATGATGTAATAAGGTATTATTACATTCAAATAGTCAATAATAAATAAATGAAATTATAGAATCAAATAGATATTCTTGTTTACAGAGTCATCCCAAATATGAGTTCGAGTACAAGGTCGATGACCCGCACACTCATGACCACAAAATCCAGCACGAGAACCGCGACGGTCACCACGTAGAAAACGTCTACTCAGTACATACGCAGCACAAGCATGGAAAGTAAGAATTTCTTTTTAATTTTAACATGAAAATTAATTAATTTCAAAAGCATGAAATAATCAACACGGAAACGATAATAAATAAATTACTAAAAAATTTCTACATTTAATAAAAGTTAGGCTCAACATTTTAGATAAAATACTCTATAATAATCTAATGAATTGTTGTATGATTCCTACTAATTACGTAAATTAATAAGTAATATAAATAACTTGTATCAGCAAGTAATCTCAATCTACAAATATTGTTTATCCTGTTTCAGTTCGTATGCATCAGTGAAGCGTTACGTCGATCACGTCATCCCCGTTGAAATCCATTACGATCATCATTAACCAATCTAACTAAGCTATATAATTAAATTACTGTTAATTTTATTTCATAAACTGATAAAATAAATAAAATCTTTTATTTGCATTATGCTTACCATGTTTATACTCGATACTAAGATTTATTTATTTTATATGAATCAAAGCTCCAAAACATCACTCTACAAGCGATAACTCTTTCTACAGAAATATCTAATAATATAATAATCTCATCCTGTAAAATGCAAATATTTTTTTTCCTTTGATTATACAAATGAAAAGGAACTTCGTAGCTTGTCAGTAACGATTACCAATTTATCACAAGAAAATAAATATATTATCTATTTTCTATTTCAAAGAACTATTAATTAAGACATTAACACATTGATTAACTTTTAATATTTTTATATGAATATTTTATAGATATATTATAAATAATATAAACTTAATTTAATTACAAGTAAAGGGTCACACATGACTAGATATTTAAGTAATAAATTGTAAAACATATAAAGCTGTGGATGTACATTAAAATTTATGCATATCTACTTAATATACGGAAAATTACAAGCCGTTTGATAAATATAAAAAACTATCAAACCAAGTTTAAATTATTATAATTATTACGTCCACAGGAGCCGGTATAAGTAAATCATTTACAGTTTCCTTTTGATATCGCTTTATTTATTATTATTATTACATAAGAAAATAATAAGTATCTATCAGAACGTAAATTTACGATTTTGTTCATGGATTTAAATCAGATACCCAGATAACGTCATCGAGGGCGCTACAAGGAGACCACCTTGGTCCTGTCTTTTTAAATTTTTTCATCAACGATATTATACACACTTTTCATGATTCAGCCATTTATTTATATAGACGATCTCAAAATAGTTAAAGCCATTTGTAAAAACTCTGACTCTGCACTATTACAAGATGATCTGGTTTGTTTTTCTGATTAGTGCAAAAAATAACATATGTTTAAACACGGACAAATGTTACCGTATTCGCTTCAGTATAAAAAATAAAGATTTGCCTGTAGTCTATTCGTTAAACCACCAAATTCTGCAGAGGATTGATTATGTTAAAGATCTAGGTATATATATAGACAGTCGTCTTAATTTCAATTTACATATATATAAAATTCTCACCAAATGTTATAAAATGTTGGGGGTTTGCTTCGCAATTTAAAAGAGTACGAACATGTAAAGTCTAAATTTTTAGTTTTTAACAGTTACATCCGTTCTATTCTAGAATATGGCAGCACTGTTTGGTCGCCTCTTTACTCAAGACATAATAATTGTCTCGAAAGTGTACAAAAATGATTTTTATGTCATGCAGTCTACCAGTGTAACATGGCCAAAATTTGAAATGTTATCAGAACCGTCTTAAAGACTTTGAAATAAATTCCTTGGAGAACCGTAGACTGTTGTTAGACCATACATTCATATACAAGCTAGTAAATGAAATGGACTGCCCTCATTTGTTAAATCAAATAAACCTAACACTCCTTATAAATTACCAAGAAGAACAGTATATGTACCATTTAAACCTTTAAAAGTAATTTGGGGCACTTCTCCTACGTGAATAGAATCCAAAAACAACACAACAGCGTAAGCAAGGATCCTCACATAGATATATTTGGTGAGAGTTACAAATACTACAGAGACAATTTTTTGAAACACATAGGTAGTGACTAAGTACTTATGTCATTTGTCTGTATTCTCTTGATTTTATAGACATTTAAACTCATTTACACTACTAATTTTTGCATGTCAGAGCTACCTTTAGTTATGGCAACACTTAGATTCTAATTAAAGCATGTTTTGTATTATTATTATTTTTCAATGTTGGTGGCGTATGCCATGCCTTGTTGGTTGCTTAAATAAATAAATAAAATAGTAAGTAATTTATAAATTATTATTTTGTAATCTTTTTTAAAGCTAGTGCATTAACAAAGTAAAAGATTAAATGATAATTTATTATTTCATAAATGCATTATGGTCACATAGAAATGAATGTGCATAAAAATTAATTAACTTAAAATGGTTTATAAGTCAAAATATGACGTAATAATATTATTGTATAAATAGCAGTGCCCGCGGCTTCGCTTGCATGGACGACAGAAGACACTATGAACGAAAAATCGTAGTCTCTTAAAACTTTAATAAATTTTTATTGATTGAAGATATTATAATATATTTATTTTATAAGGAACAAGTATATATGGACTAAAACACTAAAAAATTGATCAAAATAGTTTTTGTGTGATGCTCGCACAACGGCAAACGTCTATCATTATGGACGTCAAAAACTATGGAATCAAATTAAAGTTATTGTTTACAGTGTCATCGCAAACGAGTTCAAGTACAAGGTCGATGATCCACACGCTCGAGACCATAAGATCCAGCACGAAAACCATGACGTAGTTACAATATGTGAAACAGTTTTTTAAGTCTATGTCATATAAGAAAATCGGCTTCACTAAATTATGTATATTCTTGTCCATTGGCTTGGGACAATGAAAATATGTGTTATTGGGATATTAACGTTTCTTTAATTAAACAGCTTTTCATTGATAATTTGTATGAAGTAATATATATATATATATATATATATATATATTATTCATCACTTCTATTGGAAACTCAAAGTTATCATATTATTTAAACTTGAAGGTTTCGTTCTGCTTATCACATTACGTCGGGATCAACATTTCAGGGATTCGCTTTGCTTATAACATCATGTCGGGGTCACCAAATGAGGGATTCGTTCTGCTTATACAATCATTTCGGGGTCACCAAATGAGGGATTCGCTCTGCTTATGACATAAGGTCGGGTCACCAAATGAGCGATTCGCTCTGCATATCATATCATGTCGGGGTCACCAAATGAGCTATTCGCTCTGCATATCATATCACGTCGGGGTCACCAAATGAGGGTGTTTTAGGAATGAGTCGTAGAAACAATTAGTATTTTCTCTCAATATATTTAATTATGATTAAATAATTACTGTTACATTTAAATGATTTTCCTTCATTATCTAAAATTATGTCTCAAGCATAAAATTCAATATTGAAATATTGCGTTTTAAAAACTTTCTTAACAGATATATTGGAT
The DNA here is from genome assembly GCA_947532125.1 of Saturnia pavonia. Taxonomy (NCBI): domain Eukaryota; kingdom Metazoa; phylum Arthropoda; class Insecta; order Lepidoptera; family Saturniidae; genus Saturnia; species Saturnia pavonia. The sequence goes on from OX383901.1 coordinate 6,601,758, forward strand.
CTAATGAGAATAAACTTTCCATTTCAATTTGATGTTTCGACCTGAATACGCATGTCGCTACCACGACCAGACTGAACATGAATTATTTCTCTATTTATATTCGATTTTGCAGGCACTTATCAATACACTACTACCGGTTCCGCAAAACATACTAGTTATTGAGAAGAACCGAACCCAATCGGGTTCATCAAGATTTTTTTTAAATTGGTTTTTAGTGTATTTTAACTTATTTTATTTTTATTGTTTAGAATTATTATCTTTGTCAGTAGATGTACAGAGAGGGATTCACTTCCATCAACGTCATTCACATAATGGTCTACCATCATATCATCGTCCGTAATGATCTGTCAATTTTAGTATTCATTTCCTGCTGAGGAACTTTACTCTAGGAACTATTTTTAAGATACTTTTTTATTTACGTTTTGTAAATACTGGTAAATGATTGGGTAATCGTTTTGCCTCGGTTTTCGGGTTTTTGTCTCGGGTAATTGTTTCATTATTTACAAACTTTGCCCATCCGTTACCGAACTTGTAGATGTCTATATATTGTGTATTTTGAAATTAAAAACGACAGAATCTATGTAAATGTCGCAAGGTCAAAACTTATATTGACTGCTACATGGCTTCATAAATAATAACGGATCCAAAAAAATTATCAATAGTGTACTTTTGATAAAAATAATAATAATAATGAAATGGTTTATATTAATGGAGCTTTGCAAATAAAAAATGCAATATAATTAATTACGTTACAAAGGTATTAAATTATATGCAACTAAATTATAAGCAATATGACGCTCCCAAAAAGTGTAATAATAGTTAATGCATAAATTGCAAATTATATTACTACTAGCAACGACCCGCGACTTCGTATCCGTTTATTACGCAATAATTATTTTCATCCCCTAATTTAAACTTTACTCGTGTTATTGACACTTCATATAGCTTATCAATTGAGAAATTACACATACTTCCCACGTACAAAATTTCAACAAAATCTTTCCTAAATGTCTTATTGACTAGCCTGATAAATGGAGTAGACATACGCTTCCCGTCTATAAAATTTCACACAAATCAATTCATAATTAATAAAAATGAATTTTCTTCGAAATATTTTTTTTACGATTTGAATTTTTTTATAGCTTATCATTTCTTCAGTATAAGATTCCAGCGTACGAATTTTCACGAAAATCGCTCAAGCAGTTTTAGAGTTCATTCCAGACAGACAGACAAAAAAATATATTTAAGAGCGTATTCATTATCGATGTCCTTCATGTATAATGAGTAGCGGAAAAAACATTGGATGTACAGATAGAAGGACAGATTTATTCATATTAACATTTAAAAAAGTAACTTTAATTTGTGTTTCTTTATAATTTAAAAGTAATTTAGGTTTAGAAAATTTAGTTACTAATTATGACTGTTATTTAGCCGATTAATTGCATTACACAACTAATAAAACTTATTAAACTTACAAAAAAGATAATTACTGTAACACAAAATAAATGTATCGCGACATTTATTACTAAAGGTTAGTAAAGTAACAATACAATGAATACAGCGCCCTCATGGTGTCCAGAATTCTATAATGCTTAAAAATAACTTAGTTCCTGTCATTTACTACGTTCGTTAGTGGGATTAAGTAATGAGATATAAATCTCAAGAAATTTGTAGCACCATCTATTTATTATGTGCATTAATATTGTCAGTCTTGTTGCGAAATATATGTTTTTCATTTTAAATCGTAATACGACAAAGTGACTGCAAAGTACGTGTTGGTAAGCACAGTATAATCCCACAATAACGGATGTTAGAGTTTTTTTTTTTTATAATATACACAATATTATACATCTAACTTTTGCCTGCGATATCGTTCCTGTTGCCTTGAAAATGAAAAGTTTTGCACGACATCTGTTGTTAACTGGTTGTTCTAATATATAAATCATTTCACTCAATCTCATCAAATCTCAATTTTATGCTATTTGTCGAATAATCACTATCTCACTGTTTATCTGAGGATTTAAAAATCGGACTTTAATCTCGCGTTTTAAATATAGGGAAAAGAAGTTCGAAACAAAATACTTTAATATCATAATATCACATGGTTTTTCGAAAGTTGGTAATAAAAATTATTTGAAAGATACGAGTAGATTGGTGTTCGTATATAATCAACAAAAATAGTCATCAAACTCGTTTAAAGACTAGCTGTGAGATTTGTCGATGATCCCAAATTCACAAGCGATATCGAACCTCTAACTCTAAAAAGAGACTTCGCCTCCATGTGTGTGTTCTACCGTTTGTAAAATATTGGCTATATTTGGAGGAATTATTCAATATGATGCCAGCGACTACTTTCCACCATAGCATCGCTCGCTAACGGCAGGGAGTTCATCCTCACACCTTGGAACCTAAATGGTCGGGGGCAGTCCAGTTTCATATGAGTTTCTTCCCGGGAACACTCCGGATGCGAAATGAGCGCCCTGCTGAGGTTTTCCCAAACATCTATAACATGAGGTTCTTCAAGAGAGGAGTAAAAAGGTTTTTAAGAGTCTGCAATGCGCATGTAATACTTCTGGTGCTGCAGGCGTCCACAAGGCTACGGTAACCGCTTACCGGATAATCTCCCAGATGATAAGAACTTGTTTTGTAACTTCTATAATAAACAAAATCTTCGAATTCTAACAGTAACAGTTTTCTATGATTTGTTGCATTTAATTTGATCAACCAAGTAGTGAGTTGCAATGGTAGTTTATCCATTATTTTCCAATGCTAGATCACTAAAAGTATAACTATATCCTAGTAGTAATTTCACAGTTTGGGTACAACCTTGTATCCCATATGCCCAAACCAGTCCAATGGGAAGACAAGCTCCCCCACACATGTCTCCTAGTTTAGGTAGGAGGTGAATGAGCCATAGCAACCCGACGCGAGCTAGTGTAACTGATAATTGGTTTGGTAACAAATTCATATTTCAAACCAGCGGTAAATATAAACCGACTATTATTTAAGTTTGTGAGTCTGATGACAAATATGGTACGCTTTTATTTGTTAACGTACCACTGTCTCGTGATTTACGGTGTTTAACGGATAAAAAATGTGAAGCACAATTTTTACATAATTATCGCATACTGTAAATATTATAATAATATTAATGCAATATTACCTTGAGCATGCATACGTGAAAAAATTTAGAATATAAAAGCACTACAGAGTTTGTAATTTTATCAGTTTACTACTATACATTGTGCCTTTAATTAGTAAAAAAAATGATCTGCAAGGTATTATTTCGATAATTTTAATTTGAAGTATAATTATTTCTTTTAAATTGCTAATGCTTCTCTAAAATTTTCATATAGTTTATCATATAAAATTAAACCAATTTACAATCCACAGTCTTTAAATTATCCTATAATTGACACAAAATATTTATTGAAATAATATTTCAGGTGGTGTTTCTAGTAGTGCTGGTAGGCGTAGTATCTGCTCAACACGCTGCGTCTTCTCAGCATCTCCACAAACATGAAGGGCACGCTGAGCCCGTACACCATGGCCATAAACACTACGATTATTACGTAAGTTCAAAAATTCCTAAAAGAATAACTGCTACATAATGTAATTACTGTATAATTTAATAAGGCATTCATATAGTCCATAATAAATGAATAAAATTATAGAATTAAATATTTATCCTTGTTTACAGAGTCATCCCAAATATGAGTTCGAGTACAAGGTCGATGACCCGCACACTCATGACCACAAGATCCAGCACGAGAACCGCGACGGTCATCACGTAGAAAACGTCTACTCAGTAAATACGCAGCACAAGCATGGAAAGTAAGAATTTCTTTATAATTTTAACATGAAAATAAATTAATTTCTTAGGTATGAATTAGTCAACATGGATACGAAATTCAATATTTTGCTAACAATTTTCGAGATTTAATAAAGACAAATTTCATGATTTTATACGTAACACTTAATACTTACTTACTAATTTATAGAATTATTAAGTAATACAAATCATACCAATATATATCAGCAACTAATTCATTTCCCAAACTAAAAACGCTATTTTTCCTGTTTCAGATCCTATGCATCAGTGAAGCGCTACGTCGATCACGTCGTTCCCGTTGAAATACATCACCATCAACATTAAGTGACCTGGCTGAATTATGACTGTGATATCTCTGTTAATTATGTGTTAATAAAAGTTTTTATAAATTCCCATGCTCATTTGTTTATTCTCGTTTTATAAAAAGTAAAGTTTGTATAAGTAGAAAGTAATATCCGAAACGACTGATCCTATTCCTAAAAATATTTTAAAAATTAGGAGCTACATTATCTCTGACTGCTATAGGTTATTTTTATATTATTAAATTTTAAATACATCCTAATAAATACGAACGAAGTAATAGATCCATATGTTTATATTTCAATCTATCATGACCGTAAGCATTATTTTTCATTCATCTTAAGAAGACTAATGTCACACGACATATGTCAAATGTTTGTTATAGAGATGTAGCATAATTTAAATTGTGAGTTGATTTTACAATTATCAATTCTTTTTTAGAACAAAATATTTTCGATAATACGACTATGCTTTAAATGAGATGAAGGGTGTGTAAGCCGTGTAAATGAAATAACAAAAGTAAAATAAAACTACAATAGGAATGGCAATGAACACTTAAATTGTTGAATGCCTGACTCCAAATAACAAGATTATATTCTTTCAGCCAATATGCTTCGTTGCTTTTTACTGCAGTAAAAATATAACAATTATATACTTAGATATTTTTTTTATTCGAAATTAAACAAGAAACCAATAAATTAAATATACAACGGAGTTCGATCAATTCTGTTAATTTTCAATTCGTTCTATTATTACGATTAATTTTCGATTCCTTGGTTTCATTGTTTTGGTCTACTCTAATTTTATGTCATATAGAAAGTAACGATGCATGTAATAACTAAAAAATACGAAAATTTACAAAAATCATTGTATGGAGGAAGTTATTTCGGATTGTATCTTGCATAATGTTTTTATAACGTTTATCAGTATCAAAAATGTATTTAAATATATTGTAACAATAAGGTTTTTGGTCATGTCATTATGACGTAACAATTTACGTTCTATGGATTTGTCATCCAAGTCTTTTTACGATGAATAACGTATAGGTGGCCCCCCGGTGGAGTGTCCGGTCATGAGTACATGGGTACATACCCGCTCAGGGGAGCGAGTGGTCATGTGACACACCGACCGGTATCCGCGGATCATCTTTAGCGCCACAACACGCTGCGCTGCACGCAGCACAAGCTGGTTATGAGCGATAAGGGTGTCAACCCATTTCGGTGCCCCTTAGACGGCCATGCTCCGCGCGACCCCGCCTCCCCGTATTCGGAAGGAGGCGACTGAGAGCCGCCGCCGCTCCCACTATCCGCGGTCCAAGTCCTTTACAGTGGGACTCGAACCGACAAACATGTGTATCCCTAGCCCGACCAGCTCTAGTAGCTTTAAATTGTATAATATTATTGCATGTTATTCTGCAGTTATCTTTTTGTAGAAACTCACGAGTACCTTACTCGTTTCTCGTAGGATAATATGTAAAGATTACGCTGAAGAACACTTGGCAATGTTGTGAAGCGAAGAAACAATTTGAAAGTCAGTGAAGCTAAGAAAGACGAGCAGAAACATCTCATCACAGTTTCGTTGAAGAGAGTCCGATTTACTAGTTCGATTAAGTTCATAGTTTGCTTTGGGATTCAGAAGCTGAAGTAGATACCATAATCATACTACAAAAAGGGGGTATTCGCGCAATATAGACTCACCAAAGAACAAGTTCCAGAAATTTAATATCTTCCCAATCCCAATATATTATTGATAATTTAATGTACATTCGTAAAAACCTTTACAAGCTAGATTTTGTCAAAGACCACATTTTTAACACTAGAAATAGAAATAAATTTCTCGTATAGGGTGGATCATTACGTGAATGATAGTGATTTCTGTAAGTGAGTTCCTCTCTGTGCATCCAATAAATTGTATGATTATTATTATTTTATTATACCTATTAGGTATTATTGTATTATATGAATACTATTGGACAGTTGAAAAAAGATAAACCCAGTCGAGTTTCTTGCCGATTCTTCTCAGTGACTCAGATGTTTTCCAAACCAATAGTAGTGTTTGACGTTCTTAAGCGCCTTTTTATCCAAAAGCAAATATTTATCTGGTAGGGGAAACACTTGATATATTTAATTTATATAAAAACCTTAATATATTTTGCAAACAGAGTCGAAAAATGATTTTCACACACCCGCATTATTATTGAACCACCTGTACAACGACACCACACACGATGGGATAGACGAGAGAAAAAGAAATTAATTCCCACTACAAGTGTAGGGCAAGGTATCCTAAACAAATTTATTTCATTTTTTTTTAATTCTTTGTCGGCGTAATTAATATGTATATCCATACCAAATTACAGCTTTCTAGTACTAAAAATATCTTAGTCGCGGACAGACAGATGTACATAGCGAAATTATAAGGGATCCTTGTTGACTTCGGCACGCTAAAGAAGACGTGTTTCATAGTGTTTTCAAATTCAATATCTAAGGGTGTAAAAGATCTGTTGAAAGTTATTAATAATTAATAACTTTTTCTAACTGAGCCACAGCGAAGTGTGGCCGTGTTTAGCTAGTATAATATAAAAGTTCAAATTATGAAATTCTTCTGAATTTGAAGTTGACGTGATATAAAAAAATACTAGTAGTTTCCAGTGACTTTATTTGCGTGATTTTTATAATAATAAACTATAATAAGAGATACAGTCATTTGTTGAAACGAGTCGCGTGTTACCGACGGGTGCGTGTATTGATGGTATAATGTCATGCAGTCAGCAATTTGAAATCCTTGTGCTTGTTGCTATTTCGGCGGAGTGCCTTCTGCGCTCGTCACAAAGTTCGATAAGGCTTAAAATTAAAGACCCTTTAATCCAACAGTATTACTCAGTTCCAAAAAAAAATTGGATGAATGCTCCACGAACACACAAGAGATGAATTCAAAAATTTTTTTTATTCTTAAGAAGATGTAAATAAAATAAACCTGGACCAGCACCCAGTTAACATAATCCCTTTTGCAATATCGCATCGTTCAAATTAAGTGTGAAGAGGCATTTACGATCTACTCTTAAAGGAACTATTTAGTAGTCGCTCTCAGCTTCTAAAGTGCATTTTACTACAGAAGTCGAGCGGTGCTTTTCTTCTCATTTGGTTAAAAAAATGATCAGTTGTATAAGTAGTTCATCCTTTAATTTATAATATTTTTAGGGCAACAATAAAAATTTACAAATACATATATACCTAATCAAGTACACAGCAGAATATCATTACATCAGTTGCAACAACTACTTTATATTATGAAAACTGTAACGGTGACGTGATAAATATCACTTACAGCCTGCATTAACCAGATGTCAATATTTTTTTTTAATTTATATGATATTACTTTGCTTTACACTTTATATTTAAAATAAATAAGCAAATTGATAATATGTAGAAGACCGAGCCAACCTTTAAAATAATAATAAAACCACATGCGATATATGAGTTAGTACGACTTATTATGATTACGTAATTATTAGAAATCTGCTATTTAGATAGTTAATAGTTTTAACTGCCAATTAATATTGAGTGAAATCAATGTTACCTTGATTTGATTTGATTTAGATTTACATAAAAGTCGTGTATTTTCGACAATATATATCAGTTTGTTGTTAGATCTCACAGTAAAGAAATATACGACATATTAAAATAAAATGTTCTCTAAGGTAAGTTTCTAGGGTTTTACTAAAAATGTTTATAAAGTTCCGTCGTGGTATATACTTCTTTATAATGATATGAAACTTAAAATGTTTTTAAAACTCCTTTGCATATTCAAACACCGCTAAGTTTATCTATAATCATTATATTTAATTCGTATTGACGTGAACGAAATTTGTGATTAACCTATGTTCACCGCTCATCAGTCTCGAAGTGCTTTAACTTCAGATGTTAAAGGAAATACCTACAATTTTATACTGTATTGGTTTTACAATAAAAATTAAAATTTACAATATTTGTCGTAGTTTAAAAAAAAGCATCAAGTCCAGTTCGATAATTAATAATTAAATTGAGATAAGAATGAAATGTCTCTCATTATGCCGATTCAAAATGCATTTAAACTAGTTGAAAGAATTAAAAGACCAAGAAATATTGTCAATCAAAATAATATCTTCCTTAATTAATAATTTCTTTATTATTTCAATTATTGAACATGACTTATATTAACTATAACTAATTTCAGATGGTGATTCTCATAGCCCTTGCGGGTGCAGTGGCCGCTGAACATGCACACTCTTCACAGCATATACACAAACACGACGGGCACCATGAAATTGTGACTCATGGTCATAAGCACGAACATCATGACTATTATGTAATGTGTCAATAACTTTTTTTTATACTACTAAGATTGCAAACAAGCGTACGGCCTGATGGTAAGCGGGTACCGTAGCCTATGGAAACTTATAATACCATAGATAACAACTAACGTTTACTCCAAGGAGCTTTGGGAACCCTACTCACCGCAGGAACACAACACAAGGTTATTTGGTTGCGATTTTCTGTAGGGTGGAGATATTCAACCAGACGTACTGCCCCATGTACAGAGAAATCTCCAAAGAGATGTTACTAAATTATTAATAAGTTTTGTTAAGGACAGTACGATCTGAAAACAAACGGCAAACACCGAAAGATTTGACATCCACCGACTATCACCAATGTCATGCCGGCCTACAAGCTTTTCTACAGCTGGATATATACTGCCTAATCTCGAAACGCAACAAACCGAAAGATAATCACTGTGACGGGCTTGTCACCATGTAAATGATTGTCGCAACCCAGTCGGATACAGATACCTTACCAACCTGCTTGATTGCTGGTTATAGACAGGCTCATCCCGGAATTCGACAAGCCTAAGCGTGATGGTCGCGATCCAATCGGACACATTAGTCATGTCCTACCAACCAGTAGCTATATTATCCTAATATAAATAATTATAATTTGCAGACTCATCCCAAATATGAATTCGAGTATAAAGTAAAGGATCCGCATACTCATGACTACAAGAACCAGCACGAAACGCGTGAACATGACGCTGTCAAGGGTTTCTTTGAACTCCATGACCCTGATGGCACACTCAGACACGTCCCTTATCACGCTGACAAGCATTCTGGGTAAGCACTGATTCCTAAACACCAAAATTCAAACAGTTACAAAATAATAGAAGATAATTTTTTAAAGAATCTTGGAAGCAATGAAAAGAGAAGTTTGCAGCAGATATTAAATGACCGTATGGCCTATGATTACAATACGCTAAGCCTAGAAAAGACTGGCTCTCAAGTGGAACTGCTGAAATATATATATATATATTTGTTTAGTGACAGATTTTTCCACTCGCAGGTGGTAGCTAGCCAGGCGGACATTAGAAAATACCTTACCATAATGCTATATGCTGTTTTTTTTTTTTACAAAAGGTCAGAGTCATTTTAGGATTCGAACTTACGTCGATCCATGCTGTATTCTAAAACACTGCCACTTAGTCAAGATTAACTTTTCGGCATACTCGAATTATCGAAAACTCCCATTTCTTTATATTGAGACGCTAATATTAACTTCACTTGTTACAAACAATGTAATAAAATCTTAGAAGTCAACTTTAACCTACTTCTAATTGTCCTATCGAAATGAATCTTTGTGTGCATACGTAGTTTGCATGACAACACTTTAATTTGGTATCTTGGAGCTGATCTGATGATGAAGCCAGGAGGTGGATAGTGGAACACTTCAGTGGCTACTAGTAAACCCCTCAAGTTTTAGCTCATATGATTTGTTTTGACAAATGCAATAGATTGGGCTTAGTAACGAAGGTCTGCTGATAGAGCCAGGAGGGGGATAGTGGAACTCTTCAGTGGCTACAAGCAACCCCTCGACTTTAGGCTCATATTATTCGTTTTGACAAGTGAAATAGATTGAGCTTAGTAAGGATATGTTATTATAAGACTAAAAAGTTTTATAATTTTAGTGCGTAATTAAAGCGTGATTTTAGTTTGTAAACTATTTAAACTTATTCTTATTATAATCATACCTCTTTTTTGCAGTTTCCACGCTCCAGTGAAACATAGCACTCATCACATCATTCCTAAACATCATCATCATTAATATTTTGTTTCGTTTTATTTATGTTACTAAATCTTTATGTTGTGTTAATTTTTTTTCTGTATATCATAAAATCATATTAAAGTTTTATTATATTTTATGTGACTTTCTTATTTTCCTTTTCTTTGCTTTTTAATTTTACGGGTTAACTTTTGTTTGAACTTTAAGTTTCGAAATATATTTACAAATTTAATTTATTTACAATTTTTATTAATATGCTAGAATTAAAATATTTACTTTTAGATAAACATTGTAAAAATAATTTAATATATTTGAAAAAATATTGCAGGCTTTACGTATTATTTACCACTAAGTTTAATTAAAATAGTAATTTAATAAATAGTACCTTACCTTTACAGATTTCGTAATCTATTAATATTATAAAATTGTATGTTGCAAAATGATTTTCTTATTTAAATTATATTTGCACAATATACCTAGCAATCTATAAAGCAACATATTGGTATGTAAGAAATGTAGAAAGTTGTTGGCAATACCTCGAAAAACCAACTAAATATTACAGAACGTATATTTTTAATAGTCGTTTTAACTGTCCACTATTTGTAGGAACAATACTTTTACATTGACATTGAGATAATATATAGTATGATATTGTGTAACATACTTGTTTATAAAACAGGCAAAAACATCAAATATATTTTATTGTCAACATATTAAAGTAGGTATACAGAAGTGTTAATTCTTAATATTATAACTTATCCCTAATATTGTAGCCTTTTCCAGTTATGAAAAACAGTAGGTAATCCAGTTGCAGAGAATTTGACATTACCCAATACTCATATTAAAAGTTAAAAATTTGAAAATTATCATCTACATTTCTGTGACCGTAATTACCTGTGACCGCACCACGAAATTATACGCATACATGTATTCAAAAGTATATTGTATGTGGAATTTACACGTAAAACACGAATGTTAGCTAATATCTGTTTTTGTAGATACCTACATATTATTATTGGATTAGGAAAAATATGAATAATTCTCGGTTACAGAACTACATTAAGAAGAAATTAAATAAGTTTATTTTGTAATTCATTTAGAAATAAATTTACTAAATTCAGTTCTATATCGTGTGGAAATTTATGATATTCTCATATTTCCAAGACATCATTTTGTTTTATCAAGTTCGGTATAAAAAGTTATAGACAAGTAGCTGTGTGCACAATGGGATTTTCTATCACCAACATTTCAGAATAATACCTTACTAGCTGACCCCGTTCGTATATTTCGCACATAATAGAATGTAAACAATCCAACAGATTTCATGTTAGTTGAACAGAGTATTAACAGATGGCGCTCTCCTACATTTTTAAGAATATATTACCTCCTTCACTAGGAAATAAAAGTGTTTAATATTTTTTAAGGAAAAGTATAACTTTAAACTTTCTTTTTTAATAGCAGGGGGATCATAGGCTTTATAAAATGATGTTTGGATCATAAATACGGGAAGATGAATTTTCGAAAACCTAAATGTTGACTTCTATACATGTTATAAAACGCAATGTCTCTCTGTATGTCTGTCCGTTTATGTTCTTTTCAGACAAAAACCGCTTAGCCGATTTACATGTTTTTATTTTATTTTAATTCATAGATATGTTATCTGGCCAGGTTATATGATATATTTTGTAAGTTGAAGTACCTAACATACGAAATTAGCAGTAACGATAAAGATGATTCAATTCACAAAAAGATGCATTTGGGGCAATTGAGGCTTACGCTGATTAACTCATAAAAATATATTAAACTAATGTTTTACATAATTGTAGACTTTAAAAATACCCACAACAAGTCAGCGATAGCATATGTTTATCTTCTAAGAATTACCCACAATAAGCATTTTCGTCTTTAAAATAACAGGTCGACCACCTGCTTAAGTTGGAGCAGCACGATTCGAGCATGTGTGCTTGACCTACGCCATTCTATAGTCGACGTGAGTGAAGCCGCGGGGCACAGCTAGTACGTTGTAAAGGAACTCCTGTTCAACGTTTCATGATTCTAGACCCATCGTACCACCAACGTACTAACTTCTATCATAATTCTACTTGTGTTTTTATGAATCATCCTAGTTGCATTTTCGTCTATTTTCAGAGTATGACTTCAAAAATTTCGTATGAAAGAATCATTACGACCATAATGTTATTAAATATTTTGAGTTTGCCAGGTGCTATCGTGTTTTCGTACTCGTAACTATTACATTATTTTCGTATACCTAAATGTATGACTAACAATAATAATCCAGATAACAAGACAAAAAATATCTTGCAAGCTCATATGAAGTACAAGTGTAATTACAAAGTGGTAGATTTCTACACTAATAACAAGAAGTACCAACACGAGAGCCGCTACGAAACTGATGGTATTATCAAGATTGTTAAGTATGCCGCGGGCAAATACTTAGAGTGAAAGTTTTTATTACTAAATACCCTTTGCAAAGGTAGACAAAGTTTTTAAGAAATTAATGTATATTGTTGCCATTCCAATGGCCTCACAATTTTATCTATTCAACCACTTTCGATGCCCTTCTTATGTATTTACTTTAATTCTTTACACTCTGGTGCGCAATTCCGATACTGTTATTATTGGGTTGGAATAATACCAACCAGTGTTTCTCAGTTTTGTATTAAATGTTACGCTGTATGATAAGTATGTACTAAAACATAAACAGAATAAATTGCGAAAATTCCTGTCAATATTTCAAGCGAGAAGCTTTAAGGTAAACAGTTCTGTTATGTAATAAGTTTTTAAATTAATTTTAATTTATAATGACAAATATTTCATAACTCAATATTTGGTATTAATACATCAAAAAGACAATAAATATGTTTGATTTATTTTATTCAATAGCCAACAATAAGTATATAACAATTCTTAATTATTCTTATTTTAATACCAGGTGGATATTACGGAATATAAAAATAAAGCCAGAACTTAAAATTTAGTTGGATGCCCTTCGTGCCTCACAGTTGCTTTGAACCTATAAATTAGAAAAGAAATAAATGCTTATAAATAAAATGGAAATTATACTATAATACATTTTAGCATATTATGATTTCAAAAATCTATAGACTATATGAAATTGTCAAAATACCAAATTAAAAAAAAAAATTCTGGCATAAATATTTAAATAAATATTGCTAATACAATATAAAAAACCCGTAAAAAGCCATAATTTTTACTAAAGTCTTCTGCGGGTTCTCATGTTACATACATATTATTTTGCTAACAATAATCCTGTAATAATAATGTAATTTATTACACTATTTAGATGAATGCCTTACCCATTATGCTTGTCTGCCGTGTACTCAACGATCCTAGTTGTGCCATCAGCTTCATGTATTGTGTAGAAACCATGAACTGTATCTCCATCACGTGTTTCGTGATGTGTCTTAAAATCACCAGTATGTGTGTCTTCTACTTTATAATCAAATGCATACTTCGGGTGACCCTGGAAAACGAGATAAATGTTTCTAAAACTATTCTGAAAAAAGGAAGAAGAAAAAGCCTATATCTAGCAGTGGACGTCTTTTGGCTAAATGGATGGATGGATGGAAGACTAGAAGTCATTCTACCGATCAAAGTACTCTAAGTGAAAAATTACGTTGTACTTACTGACTTCCTAAGCCTCGAAGTACTAAGCTTGAAAGTGAAAAGAAAGATATTTCTGGTTTTGTTAGTTATGGATATAATTATTAAATTGCTAATGTCAAAATACTATAAAATAATATAGCCACTAAAATAATATTACAAAATTATTCCCGGTATTCAAAAAAGTTACTTTAATATAATGTTTGTCTCATACATGATATTCAACGTGTTTTTCTTGGTGTTTCTTGGGCACCTCATGATGTTCCTTATGGTGCTTATTTTCTTCAGGATGCTTGTGTTCATGTTTGTGTTCTTTATTCTTATGTTCATGTTTATTTTCTTCAGGCTTGTGTTCATGTTTGTGCTGTTCATGTTTATGTTCCTTATGTTTATGTTCTTCATGTTTATGTTCTTCGTGTTTATTTTCCACATGTTTATATTCTTCGTGTTTGTGCTCTATGTGTATTGGATGGTAAATTTCATGATGATGATGAACATGTTCATGGTGGTGATGATGATCGTCAGTGTGCAATTCAATGTTTTGGGACGAGAACGCGTGACCATAATGTTCCATATAAGGCCGTGCGTTGACCACAGCGAAGACAGCCAAGCATACAATCTGTAATTAGTTTCAACAGTGTTTAAATTAAAATCATACAATTCTTTACGCCATTTAAGTTCTAAGAAGACATATATAAACGTTAAGTACTACTAAAGGTACGGAAAACATCACAGTTATCGAAAAGAGCTGGCAAAATACTCAAGATGCATGAAAAAAAAAATGATTTAGTTAAAGTTGGAAAATTAATACTGTTTAATTTTTAAGTTAAATAAAAATGTAATCTATTCTAACATGCACATGAGATGTACATCAAAAATAAAATTATACAATGCACATTAAACTCGCACAAGACTTTTTGAAAAGTTTTAAATTCATAATTTTTTTATAAAACAAATTTGATTACCTTAAACATTTTGTTATACGCAAACACTTTGTACACAACACAAAACACTCGACATACATGCGATTAAAACAAAAAGAAATTACTTTATATACGAATGATATTGTAATGGTTTTCGCAAGTTTTGATCTTGAACAAGGCTTTTAACACAGGAAATTGCAAATTAACAGTGAAAGTGTTTGTTTCAACGATAGTTGTTGCTATTGCCATGTGCTTACTAAATATTTTTTTATTAAAACAAGTAAATTACGCTTCCTTCTTAACCAATATATATCAAGATTATTCTCATCTCAAATATTATAAAAACTCAACGTCTTTCCTGTAAGTTTATGTTCTTTTACGTGAGAGCCACTTATCCTATTTACTTGTTTTTTTTTGTAAATATAAGATAAAGGCACGTGCTTGACCTCAATCTCACCTGATGGTAAGTAAAGATGCACTGTGTAAAGGAGTCCAATTTCCTTTTAAAAACTCCCAAGTTATATGGCGAAGGAAACACAGACGCTGGGAGAGAATTTCACTCTATAGTCTCATTAAAAATTACAAAGTGAAACGATTCGTGCGAATCAGGGGAAGGTCTACTACATACGAGTGAAAGGCCTCACGGTGCTTAGTTGTCCTATGGTAGAATGGGGAGGGTGGAGTTAAATCATGTAATTCCTTTGCACACTCTCCAAAGTATACCCTATAAAACACCGAGTGGCAAGCTGCCCTATCGACGATACTCCCGACTGATCATTTTCGCCTTCGTCAGTGTTTCATCGCCAATAAGCCGTCGAGCACAACGGTCGACGGCCAACTGGTATTTAGCTGATCCATCCCAGAGATGACAGCAGTGTTCCACGTACAACCGTACTTGTGCTGAGTACAGAGTAAGGAGTTGGTCCGGTATGAAATACCGCCTAACCTTGAAGAGGATACCAAGTTTCTTAGCGGCCGTTTTCGCTCTTGACTCAATAAACTGCACAAAGTTATTGCGCCCTGTGATTATGCACTCTGTATAATTATTTCAATTATTGTTTATAGTAGCAGATAAAATTACAACAAAAACAATGACGACCAAGGAGACATCGGCAATCCATCGTCGGTTGTCGTTGTCATGAATCATTCAAACTTACAAGACTCTCTGCAACTGGATATGTACTGGTTGATCTCGAAACGCAACAATCCAAAAGAGAGTGACTATGACTGGTTTATTACGATGTGCAGTAGTAGTCGCGACCTAGTCAAGTACATGTCCCTTGCACTCTGCTTGACTACTGAAAATACACCGGCAAATCCCAGAATGACGTCTAAGCACGCCACTATAGCGGGAGTTACATCTGATGTATGATGGTCACGATGCAGTCTGAAATAACTGTCGTGTACTACCACTCAGTACATCTCTATTAACTACCTGTAACAGTATGTAAACTGAACAGCAGTTCGTTACCATTATATAAAAAAAACAGCCTGAACATATCAAACATAAGACAATTTTTAACAAAAACAAGAAACAAATTCAATTATTATAAGCAGTTCCCTGGTGTATCTTCGAAGTCGAAGGTCCAATGTCAATGAAATTCCCTCTATAAAATTATATTCTAAATCAGTTCATAAACAAGGATGTTATGGCTGAACATCTGAAAAATAGCTATTAAGTTAGCTAGTAGTAGTATTTAAATAGTTTAAAAAAGTAAAAACACGCTTTACTTACGCAGTAAAAATTATAAACCTTTTTAGTCTTATAATAACATCTCGTTTCCAAGCCCAATCTATATGACTTGTCAAAACGAATCATATGAACTTAAATTCGAGGGTTTTTCTAGTAACCACTGATGAGTTCTACTATTCACCTCCTGGCTCCATTACCAGAACTTTGTTATCAAGCCCAATCTATTGAACTTGTCAAAACAAATTATATGAGCCAAAACTCGAGGGGTTTACTAGTAGGCACTGAAGTGTTCCACTAGCAACCTCCTGACTCCATCATCAGATCAGCTTCAAGATACCAAATTATAGTTTTGCCAACCGAACTACATATGTATACAAAGTATCATTTCGATATCATAATTAGAAGTAGGTTAAAATTGACTTCTAAGATTTCATTACATTGTTAGCTTATGTATGCGTGTTAATATTGGTTGGTTATACTCGTATATATATTTAAACCAACTGAGTACGTATATAATATTTGAAAACCAAAATTAGGACATAATGAATAATTTGCATACCAACACTGTTTCTCGTACAACATAATATTCGTATAATCTCGTATAACATAATGTTCGTATACTTGTAACTCAGATTACGGTACAATGTAATATAAAAAAATAGGAAAAAAAAAACAAAATTATAACACATTTTTGAAATACATACAAATTAATGCTATTATATAAAAATATGAGTGCCAAGCTGCTACATAGCAAATGAATGAAAGAACCAAACAAATATTTTTTTAGTTAATATACCTCTAGTAACAAACTAATGGCCTTCTGCACAATTGCCGTTAAATTTGATACGTGTATAATTCGAATATCACGTATAAGTTAAAGATCACGATGTTTTATACATACAGGTTTATTTATTTTACACATTTCAATAATAACGATGTAATTTTAATATTTGTTGTGAGGTTTTAAGAGAATGAAACATAATAAATACTTTATAAATATCTGTATATTACATAGAAGAAGACATATATGTACATTTATACATAGGAAAATAAAAACCAAGTAACTATATTTAAATTGACACACGTATTATACGATATTTAAAACAACTTTTTTCTTTTATACGTGGCCAGTTACGATTATTTACAACAATATTGCACGCTAAAATTCACTAAAAATGCTAAAAACACTCATGTTTTGTTTAATTACACCTTATGTGTAAATTTTTAATTACAAATATTTGATTGTATTTCGTGTAGCTATATATACTTTATCTATCATGTACATTAATAAGCATATGAATTTTTTTAGACGGAAAGCATATGGACGCCGTAAAACGTCATTCCACATTAACTGAAGCCTCAAGCTTTAAAAAAAATATTTAAAAAATTAAAAGATCTAACTTTTTGTAAATTTCATTAAGTATGTACTTACCTGCGCCTCTGATCTGTGACCACAGAGGGGGTTCTCCTATAACTTTATTCTTTAAAAACATTATTAATTTTTTAGCTCAATTATTAATGAATAATATTATTTTTTTCAGTTTATTCCCGCAAACGTCTATGTAATTATACAAATGTTTTGTTTGAATTTGAACCAGTACAAAGTCTTTATATTTTATAGAGTTACACCTTGTTTCTCTTTCACTATTTTAAGATTCTATCGAGTCGCAGCTAGCTTCTCTTTCTTTATTAGCATCTTCCTCGTTTTCCACATTTTCGCATATATATATATTTTTGTAATTTCGAACCAATTTACTGGAATCTAATTAAAGTGCACTTTTAGTATCACGAAAACTATTGTAAATAGTACATCTCTTCTAAAAACAAAACATTGGGGTTGTTCAAAATAATTCTTTTGGTCATAGCAGCCTCACGGGTATTCTGAAAATAGAAATACTTTTTTTTACGTTACAACCTTCAGTGACTGTGAACTTTAGTTTTATTACCTTAAGAATGGAATAATCTATATAATAAGCTAAGTTAACACTTACCAATACTCCTTGGTTTCCATGAAAACCCTTATAAAAAATTCACTCTGTTTACTTAGTGTGGTTAAAAACAAATATGGCTTCTCATTTGGAACTTGGTGGAAGCCATGACAGTGCCTCCTTCTCTCGTACTTTTTGGCCGATACATAATACGAATTAACCATTTTGAAGTAGATATTTAGCAATTTCTGCTATCGATTTACCCATGCAATATAATAAGCAAGGGGTCGGTTCTCGCGTCTTTATTTTTGTATATAAATTATAATAATACCTATATATATTTATGTAACAAATATGAATTAAATATTGTTAATAAGCAATATGTATATGTTCACCTATAATTATGACAAAATTATGTATAGCAAAAGAAACACCTGAGAATATTATAGAGTGCATCAATATTTAAAAGCTCCATATTATAACAAATACAAAACATATATTATTTATATCACCGTAGCGAATTTTGAATTACTAAATAGCTTTAACCTGTCGACCTTGTATCGTCCCAAATACCAGTACTATATAAGCAGTTCTTTGTAGATACAATGCATCAGTTGCACCTCAGCTAAACATATCAACATGTTTTCTAAAGTAAGGTTTTAATATAATATACACCAATCAACTCGCAATACCCCTTTCGGTACATTAGTGTTTACCATTATATATTACTGAGTTTGTGTTTATTTATATTGTAGCACGGTAAAGTAACGTTAGTGTACTGCACAGTACAATTTAAAATCAACAGGATCCACCAAGAGATCAGCAGTCCATCACTCGTCGTCGCTGTCAATGCGACCTGCAAATCTCCTTGGATCTGAAACGCGATAAACCAAAAGAGAGTAACTTTAAAGGGCTTATTACCATTTGTGTGGTGGTTGCGACCCAATCGGTTACTGATACCTACCATATCTCTCCACTTGATTACTGGATATAACCAGTATACATTGTGCTTAACATTTTCTGCAGTAAAACTTAGAAGACATGGGAGTTTGTATGAGAGAATTTTTATTAGCATCATCTTTTGTAGAGTTGCACCTACAGTCATTGGAACTACTATATTTAATTAATATGTGATTTATATTTATTCTATTAGTAGTGAAATTGTTGAATTAATTTCATTTTCAATTACAGATCCTGGCTCTAAGCGCTGTACTGGCAGTTACTGCGGCCGGTCTCCTGCCTCAACCGCACTATAATTCAGATGCTGCCGTCTCCTCCCAAAACATTGTTCGTCACGATGAGCAACAGATTCATGCTGCCCCTGTAGCCTACCAAGCTGCTCCTGCCGCTTACCGTTCCGTTCCTATCGCTTACCACGGTGCCCCTGCACATTATGGAGCTCAAAATGAGGAATATGTAAGTATATATTCCTGTGGATTAAACCCTGATTTTTATCGTAGTTTTAACTCCTACAAATACATGTTTATTTTTTACATTAATATTTGATTTGCATTATAACTTAATATTATAAGCCATGACGTATGCCCATTTGTTATTATGTAAAAAAATTAAACACGTATCTTTTCCATCAGGCGCACCCTAAATACGACTTCTCGTACTCTGTTTCTGATGGACAAACCGGTGACAACAAGTCCCAACACGAGAGCCGCGACGGTGACGCCGTGCATGGCGAGTACAGTTTCCTGGAGGCTGACGGCTCCGTACGCAGAGTGGAGTACACCGCTGATGACCACAACGGCTTCAACGCGGTCGTGAGCAACTCCGCTCCCGCGCATCACGCAGCCCATGCACCTGTTGTTCTCGGACATCATTAATTTGCACATATGTTGTAATATAGTCGAGTTAAAAATGCTAATAAAATAATTGTAAATAGAAATAATAATATTTTATAAAATTAAAGAAATGTACATTGCAAAACTTTTTTTATATATTTTGAGCTACTTTAAAATATAGAAAGTGTAAAACACGGTATTTTTTCTAGTACAATTTGTAAGCTACTCTCCATTTCCAATAATTTTGTTTTTTTAAATCACAACTTTTTTTGAAACGCGTCGCGTCGCTGATGAACATAAAAATTAAAACAATATCTATAACAATATTTTATAATCAAGGCGAAAAACAAAAACAATTTAATCGTTTTGATGATAGTTTTACTTTAACGTATCAATTGAAATTAACATAAACTTAGAACTTTGAACATTTTTATTATTATTTTAAAAGCTTGAGGTGTAAAACGTCATTCTATTTCAACTGAAGTACCTACCATTTATCATCTGAGAGTTTCAGTCTCTACATCCCGACCCCATATCAGATCAGCTCCATGGTAACAAATATTGCAATGTCACCGAACTTAGACAAATATGACAAATTCCATATCAATCGGATACTTAGCAAGTGGTTGAAAAAAGGTTTGCAAATTTTGAAAGTTACATATTTACATACAAAAATTGCTCGTTTAATATAAGCATGTAATAAATATAAAAAAAAATTGTGCATCAGCTCTGAAACGCGACTGGATTTTACTTCTCATAAAGGCATCTCTTATGATATAGAATAAATGAAAAAAAAAACATAAGGTATGTACATAACGTAACCGATAAACGCATCTTCAATAAATAAGTCAGGAAACCAAATATGTACCAAATATATTTGATGTTTTTTGACACAAACATTTAAATACGCTGAAAACTTTTTGTTATAAGCTGTGTCTATATTTATCTCGATTGATATTTGTTGGAAGTCACCACCGCTGTAGTATTACAAAGTAGTAGGTATTATGTAACACTTATTTGCCTGCACCAATATAAAGAAACATGAGTAATTGTCTTAGTTCTAGATGTGTATAAGTTGCAATTTCTTTACACAAAAATAGAATTGATAAATAATTAAGCTATATAAAGAGTTAGCGCAGATATTTAAGTAGAGTTTTAACGACATTTTTAGTAAAACGTCCCAGAAAGATTTTTTAAAGAAATAGAGTTAATAACGAATAGTAAACAATATTTTAGCAATTTGCTTCATTTATTTTATAAATGTTATTTAACTATTTACAATCAGTTGCTTTTATAATATTCTAACATGGCCTTATTTATGACTAGTTGATTAGTTAATGATGTGCGAGAACAACAGGCGCGTGGGCTGCGTGATGCGCGGGAGCGGAGTGGCTCACGACCGCGTTGAAGCCGTTGTGGTCGTCAGCAGTGTACTCCACTCTGCGTACGGAGCCGTCAGCCTCCAGCAAGCTGTACTCGCCATGCACGGCATCACCATCGCGGCTCTCGTGCTGGGACTTGTTGTCACCGGTGTGTCCATCAGCCACAGAGTACGAGAAATCGTATTGTGGGTGCGCCTGCAAAAATATACATCTCAACATTTGTAAATTCCGTTATTGGTATAATTTAGTTTCAGGGTCTACCTATACAATACACACAAACAATTACTTTGGGTATTTATTTAAATTAGGACTTACATATTCATCCTCATGATGGCCGGATACGATGAGTTTATGCGCAGGAGCAATCACCTTAGCGATTGGGGCTGTGTAGTGAACAGGAGCAGCTGTCAAAATCTTGGCAGTCTGGGGTTGATCATGACGCAAGATACTTTGTGAAGAGACAGAATTAGCAGAGGAATAATGAGCGGGAGCGGCATGGTATGCTATAGGAGCGGTGTGGTACGCAACGGGTGCGGTATGGTAGGCGACTGGAGTGGCGTGGTAGGCGACGGGAGCAGTATGATAGGCGACCGGAGCAGCGTGCAGCTGAGGCGCATCGTGACGTACAATACTCTGCGAAGAGACGGCAGCAGCTGAAGAGTAGTGCGGTTCAGGCAACACACCAGCCGCTGTTACAGCGAACACGGCGCTTAGGGCAACGAGCTACAAATAAAAATTAGTAGTATTTTTATTATTAATTGACAGTATTTTATTATTAATTAATAGTATTTTAATAAATAACAATAAACGGTGTCTGTAAAACTCACTTTAGAGAACATATTGATATTATTACTGTAGTGCAACTGATACTCGAAATATTCAAAAGGGCTGCTTATATACTCGGTGGACACATTTTGAGCGAAACAAGGTCGACGGGTCACGCACGCTTCACGAACCTACTCCATAAATACACTTTCCTTATGAATCAAGTGCATGAACTTTTAAAGTGGATTGAGTTCTTAAAATCCAACGCAACCATTATAATGATTGTACTTTTAATAATCAAAATTACTTTTATGCAAAAACAAAAAAAAATTAAACGAAACTTAATTAGGTAAGGAACATAAGTAAATTTGACGTTTCTTTAACTGTTTGAAGGTAATTAATATTAGAAATATACACGTTTATAGAACATTTTCGAGTACTAATCTAGCAAGCTACCTTTCGTCAAGTAGATCTCCTACTTGAGATTTAAGTCACTTGGCAATATTCAAAGTATCAAAGCAATGTTGGCTCATTTAGACGTGGCGCGCTCTAAAAATCTGTGAAATGAATAAGAATTTTTTTTATGACTGATGACTCCCATAGCTTCATAATTCTTTCCCATAATTCGTTTTTAAATATTCTTAATGTAAGTGGCCAGTTCTGAACATTTTTAGTGCGCCCTATGTAGCATATATATATGAATACCGCGTCGATCGACGTAACTTTGAATCCCTACAATGAGCCTGATCTTTCGTTGAAGGATAACATCGTGATGAAAACATAGCATGGTAGTAGAGTATAGTCTAATGCCCACCTGGCTAGCTACCACCCTCTACTTGAAAATCGGTCGCCAAGCACCTATACGTGTGCTGAGACAAGTTGCACTTGAGAGCCAGTTTTCCTACTACCGTGTCACCATCTTGGACTACATCATCACTTAACGTCAGGTGAGAATGTAGCCATAACACTAAACCTATAAATAATGATGAGAAAAAAAGAATTCTACGTTTCACATATTACTATCTTGCACGAAACATTACTTAATATACGTTACTATGGTTAATCGGAAAGTAATACAAAATAATTGAAAATTAATGAAAAAAATGTGACGTGTTTTTATTGTCTACAGTCGTCTATTAACTATTGGTAATTCAAGTTATTCAAATAAGAACGAGAAGCGTGTTTTCACGGTCTTTAACCTCATAAAACTATAAATTGAAGATGAGTCATTCATTCATGTCAATGTCAGTCAATAATTACGTAGATACTAACGGTGTCGAGTCGTCTGCCACAAACAGGTTTCTGTCTTAGGTCACAACTAAGAATCTTCGTCAAACAAATAATAATATTTATGTTTATTTCGTAAGACTCTAACTCCACTTATATTGGGAAATGAAAAACAATAGACATACGCTTTAACGTTAATTGTATCGAAGAGTATTAATAATAAGTTTCAAATAAATCCGAGCTGATAATTATTACTTCCCATACAAACTATGACGCCCACTTACACACCCTTAGGGGTTTAATTTCGAGAAATCCCTTCTGTAACGATACCTGAAATAAAAAAATCAACACCCTCTTCTAATTCCACATTTCTATCCTTAGCAGTTTGGGCTGGGCTGTGGTGAGTCAGTCAGAACATTATCTTATATACTTAAATAGTCAAAAATTGTTTTATAATTTCATCAATGATACTCAAAATTAAGGAATTACAAAGTTAAAGTATAGTCTTAAGTTTTCTGAAATATAAGGATAAAAGAAGCCAATCGATATATTTATTGGCTATCTGAGTGGGAATATAAAAACATATTTCCTGACATTTACAGTTTCTCAACCACACATGGATCACAATGTTTATTGTGTAATAATGTTTGGCTCGAGTGTTCAAGCAATGCAATGATCAATATTTATAAGGTTTATATGGTAAATACAGCAATATTTGACATTGTACACTGTTAATAAAGATGTTTGATGCATGGAATCAATTCAAAACAAAATGTCTAGTCTATCAATTATATACGCAATTAAATTAAATTTTCAATATCATGACATGTTCAGTACTTTACCAATTAAAACAAAGATTTAGATTAATAAACTATTAAAGTTAGTATTAAAATATTTATTATTTTATTGCATAAATCTAGTTAGGTAAATTTAACTTTGTATGGTAACTTCTGTAACTCTTTCGGCTTTGGAATAAACTATTATCATTGGATTAAAAAAAAATCATAAATTAAAGAAAAACAAACAAACTTTCAAAGCAATCTATTGAAATCGTACTCACATTTTATTTAATTACAGATATTAATTAAATTAAACATATCATGATACTATTAAATATAGTTATTAAAATAAACTTCAAATAAAAGATAATTAATTGAAGGTACAAGAAAACGATGTCATTAAATATTCCAAACAATTTATGACCTAGATTTGAAGTCAAGGATAACTAGCCGAATGTCGGGGGGTGTCAAAAGGCATTACGCCTTCTCGTTGATCAACGCCTGAGCGTAACTTTATATTATTACATGCAAAAGATGATCGGTCTAAGTTTAATACGAATGGGAGCGATTATATATTTTTTTATTTTGTTTGTTTGATGCTACTGGAAGTACAAGTCAAATTAAAAAAGATTTTATGCATTTTATAAACAATTTAATCAGGTAGATTACAGGCTATATAACTTCACGCTATGACTCTAAGGAGCGGAGCAGTAGCCATAAAAGTCAGGCAATCTGGAAAGCTGTAAGCAAGTACGGGAAATGAAAACAACGGTAGGCGACACAAGTGCGTTGGCGCCACGGCACTGTAGTGTTGGTGGAATAAATTTAACGCAGGTGAAACCGTGGGACACAGCTATCTTCAAATTATAATGGCTTAGTGGATGCATGCTCGGACGCTGCTTCGATCGAAGGGTGTTCGAATCCTGCAATGAACCTAAGCTTTAAGTGAAGCTAAAGATCACAATAAACATTGTGAAATTATATGGTATTAAATAAGGTTGGCATACCTACCACCCTTGAATTGAAAACCTATCACCGAGTTTTCGCAGCTGCACTTGTGAATCAGTCCTAGGCTTAGTAGACGGAGAGCTGGTGATAAATTTGGGGAAGGTATTTCAGGCAATATGAAGTTATAAAAAAAGCATATTATGGATGTTAACGAATCTGGAATCGAGAGTCAGAAAGAAGGCTTGCAGTTCTTTTGCAATAGCATATCACATTCGCAAAAAAATTACAATATTCTTCAGACAACTTGAAATCATTTTAATGTTTCATTGTAGTATATATAATAACTAGAAATAAAAATACTAAACTAATTTTACAGTTTTACAGAAAGACCAGACAAGTTGTTTTACAAATAGACACAAACAATATTATTTAGGTACTCAGAATTTTTTTATAGCATATTCATTATATAATATTTTAAATGCTTACAATAAATAAAACAAATAAAAAGGTTTTTAATAAATACCTGACACGAATAAATATTTTCAATGAGTGCGATAAAAAAGTCTTATGTGTAGACGTATATGTATGAGAGAGACAGTCTATCGGCACACACTAGCAGCTGCTGAGCCCTGGCTCGTCGAATTGTGATTGGTTACTGAAAGACCAGGTGACTGTTGGTTGTTGGTTCTGCATGTACTTCGCGTAGGAAAAATAATATTTTAATATGCTAATATGAATATTGTCTCAAAACTACATCAAAACCGCTCCAGTCGGTTTGGACTCCATATGGAACATATATATATATATATATATATATATATATACATGTATATATAAATGTATCTATGTATGTATATTTAAAACGTTCTATTACTATGTACTTCTCATAATATAAAAATTATGAAAGCGCTTAAAATTATAAAATAGTTTAGTACTTTTGAATTTTTATCGTAACTGTAAACCGTATAGATTTTAAAAAGTTTTTTGACAAGTACCTTCAACATAGAGTAGCACATTTACGTATTTTATTAATCTTAATCAGCCTCTGATGTTTTAATATAAGTATTTGTTTTAAGTATCGAATAAGATGTTCATTAATGTAACAAGTCGTTGTTATTAACAAACAGCTTACCCGTGCCAATATTTCGCACGTACGTCACTTAAACAAATTGTTCATAGATGACGCCGACAGATGGCATTCTTATTTAAAAGTTTTTGAATCAATTTATTTATCGAAAACATTAATTTCATACTGTTTTTTTATTCATCAACATAATCGAGGAGCATCAGCTTTGAAATGATGTTTGAATAATTAATTTCGATGAAGAATTAAGGAACATTTATAAGATATAAGAGAAGAGATATATAATAGTTTGTTGCTACAAAAAATATATATATATATATAGATAATAAATTATGACCATTATCGCTTGTCTCTTATAAATTGGCAAGGATTTAAATGCCTTAGGCGTTGACACGATAGTTGCAAGTCAACAACTTATCATCTACTTCATACGAGAACTAATTTACAACAGTAGTATGAATAGAAATAATATAATAAAAGTGTAATACCATAAGACGAATAGTCAAAATATAGTCAACCGAAGCGAAAATGTAGTTTCTAATACGTTATCTATCAGTTCTATTTATTTTTATTCTTTACTAACTGTACCCCAGAATTTCACCCGTATTCGATCAACTCTCTACAGCGCTGGCCCCAACGCACCTGTGTAGGTTGTAGCC
This sequence comes from Saturnia pavonia, assembly GCA_947532125.1. Lineage (NCBI taxonomy): Eukaryota > Metazoa > Arthropoda > Insecta > Lepidoptera > Saturniidae > Saturnia > Saturnia pavonia. Next base: position 6,628,805 of record OX383901.1, read on the forward strand.
AACATTATTGTCACTTCTCGGACTTGCCTACAGCTTTCTAGATTGCATGATATATATGGTTACTACTCCACTCCATAGAGATGATATGACCTTATAAACTTCCTCAATAAATGGCGTATAAAATGGAAAAGAAATCAAGAAATGTGACTGGTAGTTCCACTGATTACACTCCACATATTCAAACTCACAAAATTCGAACTCGTTCTTTATAATAGTAGTAAGTATACAGTTTCATAAAAGATATCTATCTTCAGTATATTCTCAGTAATGCTTTTTATGAAACTAGAAGATAATAGAAAATGATGATAATAGGTACTGGTAATCTTTTATTTTCTCGGTCTAACCATAGAAAATAGACTGGAACTAACTGCTAACGCGCACGGGTGACATTTGTCGCCATGACTGTTTCGTCACTCTTGTCCAGTCTATTGATATGTAACTACGGAGGTGTGCGCACGTTACGACGTGACAGCGATGTGACTTTTTTCCGTCGACTCGTGATCGAACCCGCCATAAAACACTCACTCACAGTCACTGCGGCGCTTGTTTATAATAGCTGTGCGCGCATAGTTGACAAAAGTGACACAATTCGTGCTTATCAGCGTTGCCAGATGTACGCTTTAAGTTGTATTCATATGATTTTTTACACGTTTTACGCATGTACAACTCAAACATGAAAGTCATACGTAATCACATAATTCATAGGACTTAATTACATTTCATAAACCCGAAATTACTAATTGGTAACCTAATCTAACAAACAAATTATTATAATATTATTTTTTTATCGTTTCAAAGATGTTCAAAATATTATATTAAAAGTATTTAAATATAAAATGCAAGTGATCGCTTCTTTTTCTATTTTAAATGCATATAAAAATGCAATGTACGTATTGTTAAAATACCTTTATTCAAAGGCTCAAGGCTAAGCCACATTATCATTCCACCAAAGGAAAATTCCCGTTCAACAGGAACAACAATTGGGAAACAACTATTATAAATAATAATAGATTTTGACTGTTGGAAATATCAATGTTTAAGAAACGAAGTTTATGGTGTCGTAATATTTAAAAAGATAGGTAGATTTAAGGATTATGTTGATTGATAGGTAGATTAGATGCAAATTCGGTAGATATGACATCCCTGAGGCAGCGTGATACAGACTCTATTTGTCACGCTGACAAAAATCACCCGTGCCCGCTAGTGATTGTCATTCTTCATACGTACACTCCCCTTTGAATACGTGACATGATAGTATCAGAAACCTATTTGTCGCAGCGACAAATCACCCGTGCGCGCTAGCTCTAAATAACCTTAGAAACTGGCGCCTTTTATGTCAGCTCTTAATGTCTTTTTTAACTCATTGTAGACTGAATGTTCCTTTTAAAAGCGTTCTTTTTATATCGTTAACTGTTAAAATACTCGATGACATTACTGACACAAAATTTTATAAGCTAAAAATACATAAGGTGGTTATTTTATTAATATACCTATCCAAATTGGGTAAGATATTTATAAATAAAAAAAATTATTAATATACTGTTCATTAAACCTTCGTCGACAAGATACATACTATAATTGTCTTGTATATACAAATTGTAGTTATTCCAATATTTTTATTCCCTACATAATTATATCAAGTAATTATTATTAAGGTCTTGTTGAAGACTTTTCAACTCGATTTTAAGTTATTTTTTTAATACACGTTCAACACATTTTCGTTTCAAAAAATAATGTTTACTTACATACGCTTGTTGATGTATGTCTCTTGTATTATAAATAACTAGCGACACGCCACGGCTCCTCATGGGTAGAAACATATTTTAAAAACTGATTTTCATACATACTTTCATCCTCTATTTCATCACTTTAGGGGTTGAATTTTCAAAAATCCTTTCTTTGTGCTCAGCTACAGTATAAATGGAATCAGCATTTTAACGGTCCTAGCACCAGTAGTTTGTTGTAGTTGATCGATCAGTCAGTCAGTGAATCAGTCAGACAGTCATTTTATATATAAAATTATATTTATATTATACATTTATATGTATAATATATTATTATATAGATTAAAAAATATTTAAACATCTATATTAATAAATCTGAGTTAGTTCTGTCAGTACATGTAATTTTTTCCTAATTTCCTGATTATAAAGGACACTGATCATGATATTGCATTTAAAAAATATATATATTGGTCTATATGTATGTCCGGATTTAACTAAAAGCAGATCGACCGATTTTTTTAATTTTGTAGCTATAATAATAGGATATAGTAATAGGATGTACTTTATTATATAAAGTAATGTACGAAAACAACATGTGAATATAATGGTGAATCAATCTGGTGAAAATATGGTTTTGGGGCGCAAATGGTTTACGGTGAGTAAACCATAAGAGACATATCAAATTAATGTACATTATAATTGCAGATTTTAAAAAGACCTACTGAAGAGTCTGCGATATTATAAGTGTATTTTCTAATGATTACTCTCAATAAGCATTTTTGTCTTTCCTATTTATCTATAATGAATATACATACTACACACATACTTTATTTAAAAAACTAAACAATAATTCTGAACTTCACGCAGGTGGGGCCGTGGGCACTGCCAGTAAGATATAATATCAGAAACATACAAATTGATAATGCACTCTCTTTTCTAACTATGCAATGACGTAATCCTTCACCTACATTCTCGAGACAATAGATGAAATAACCATTCATACATTCATATCATTAGGAATGAAATCATCGATCTTAACACATACCAAAGCCTAGCTAGCTATCATATTATAACAGTCTTTCATCACATCTAATAGAGCTGATACACTATGGATTAAAAATAATCGAATTCCATAACAACTCTAGCAAATCCACTATCAGAAAAAGAATTACAATCGTGATATAAAATACAAGGTTCATATTTATTGTGTAATGAGTGATTACTTCATATTGACGTATACAGAAGAAAAACTTTGGATTCTATTTGCAGTCACTTCCGATGCGACCTTATAGCGAAAATACGATCAAGATGTTGATAACAGTAAGTTTAATTGCATACTAATTTAAACACGAATATGAAATCAGAACAAATAAACAAAACAAACATGAACATTCAAACTGTCTAGAAAACATGATGATAAGCATTCAGTTTTTACTACTTTTTGCATCAGAAAATTATCTAATTTCTTTATTTGTGGGCAAAAACGTTATAATAACAGCCCATTAACAAAATTACTAAATTACGTTACACTAATCTCAAAAATACTGAATCAAATAGCTACAGCAAAATCAATCTATACTTATAATATTAATATTATAAAAGCGAAAGTAAGTTTGTTTGTTACTCAATCACGAAAAAACCGCTAAACGGATTTGGATGGCATTTGGCACGCAGATAGTTTATAGCCTGGATTGACATATAGGATACTTTTTATCCCGGTAACAACAATTTTTGTTGTCACTTTATAATAACTTTATAATAGATAAAGCTTTTTGAATTGAAAACTTCACTAACACAGTTATGGTTTGAAACTCGATGAAACGAAAATGCGACAGTAAAGAGAGACAATCATAGGATCTATAGGAGTTAGCCTACTAGAGAATGCAGATAGAATACATTTACATTATGCACGGTATTAGCATTAGCAAGTCCTAGTTTTTATGATTGTGATCGTCGTCGGATTTGTCTAGTGGTGTAAGACGACCAGATTTCAAACGCATACTGCACGAGTGGTCGATAGTTAGAAATCCCGCTGATTTAGGATATTAAAAAGAAATTTATCAAGAACATATTTTTAAGTTTTTTCTGAAGGTTTTATTTCTGACATGTGTGAACTGCTGTACACATTTTTTTATTGTTATTTACTTTTATTTCAGGTAGTAGCATCAGTATTGCTACTAGCGCTACATTGTCGACCAGCACATTGTCAACAAAAAAACCGTCAAATTCCTTTATCGTATAAGTTAATACCACTCCACAACCGACCTTCACTTAGCCCTAATCATATGCCTGAAGCAATACAACCAGAATTTTACCAACAAAAAATTCATGCCATACAATACGCTCCTCTTCATCACAACGCTGGAGATATAACATTTTTCAGACAGATGGCAGCAGTCAATAATTTTCCTCAGAGAATTTCTAACAATGATGAGTCTAAAACAACACATTTGGAACCACGGAAGCTACCCACGAATAATCTAGACAGTCCAATTTATACACCTTTTATCTTTGGACATAATGTCGAACTTCTGCAATCTGTTAGTCGTTCTCCAGGACACAACACTGCTTATCGAAGTTATCCTGAAGGTTCCGAAAAGGGATATAATAAGGTATAATAAATAATAATAATACCAGCCTGTAAGTGTTCCACTGCGAGGTAATGAGACCTCTTCACGATGGAAGGCACGGGCTTAATCACTATGCCAGCCCACGATGTATCAGCGATTTCTAACGTCGAAAAATCTACAGTTCTATATTTTTTACCACATACAGTGATACTACAAGAACATTTTTCAAGTGTTCAAGTTTCCTCACGGTGTTCTCCTTCACCGTCATCCGATAGTGTTGCTAATTGCGATTAGTAAATTTACGCGAATTTCGGAAAAATCGTTGGTACATGCCTAGGTTCGAACCTGCAGATATTGAACCGATATTCCGCCAGTCTAAACCACATGACTTCTTGATAAGGTGCAACTTATTTTAATAATTGAAGTTATACAACTACTTTAGGCGCGTTATAAATAAATGATTACAGTAAATTTCAACGATACACGCGCACGCGTCTTTTTTTTGGCACAGAGATTTTTTTTTTGAGATTTTTCTCTGCTTAGGGCAGTCCGACTGGTGAAATACCTCCACGCTACAGAAGATTCCAGACAAATAATCTTGTATTACTCTGCGGTGAGTAGGGTTTCCAGAGATCCTTAGGGTAGGGGGGTTCAAGGTCGGCAACACGCTAGTGTTACCTATGGTATTACAAGCATCCATAAACTACGGTAGCGGCTTATCACCAGGTTGGCCGTATGCTTGCTTGCCACCTTTGTAGTACATAAAAAATACAAAAAGTTACTTGCTAAATGTCTTCTTTTATTGTGGTGAAGATTGTTACACTCAATGTTATGTGTTACATAATATCGAGAAAGAAGTATATCTTCTAACCTGCGTACATTAATACACTAAACCACTTTTTGATTTGAAACCTTTTTTGGACACGGTAAGGCAAAATTTGTGTAACATCACGTCAAAGTTACGGACGATATATAATGGTTTAAATTTCTAATTGTTCAAAATCAATGAAGTTTTCTTCAACCACGTCTAAAGATTACACGCATATATATATGTGGGATATTCCAAGACTTGAAGCGAAAATATGTTCCATAAAACCTTTATTTAAATTATTCATAACATAAACACATCTTGCAGCTTTTACAAATTAATTGACAACCTCCGTCATTTTCAACTTGTATTGCCAACAACCTAATTCAAAAATATAAACAAAAAAATTCTAAATAATAAAATATCCGACATATATTTATACTTCCTTTTAACAATTTGATGAAAATAATATTTTTGCAACTCTTCAGGTTAATTTCTTAAGACAGTATGTTATAAACCAAATATCTAGTCAACAGACTAAAAGAACATATACAAGCACAGAAACACTTGAAACAAGTCCAGCGTTACAGACCACAGGAATTCCACTGCATCTATACATGGATAAACAAAACAACAGACCCGAAGCTTACTCGTGAGACTATTTCACTCTTCTTATCTTAAATATTATGCCTGTATTATTTATTCCTTAAATCTTATAATAATCTATATTAACACAGCAATAAAACTATTTTTAGAATTTTATATTGAGTTTTCGATGAAGGAAAACATCGTGATAAAATCATACCATAGTAGTAGGGTATTTTCTAATGAATGCCTGGCTAGCCACCACCCAAATTTTCTAAATCTGTTGCCAAGCACCCATCTGTACGATCCGGCAACTCTGAGAATCACTACCACTTGTAAACTCAACGTGCTATCATTTTTAGCTACATCGCCACTTAACATATGGTAAGATTGCGGCAAAACGCTAAAACCTTAAAAAAACTACAAAATCACCTGTTATTAAACGAATGCTATAAAACTACTCAGAAAATGAAATACTCAATTAAATTTACATCTTTTATAAGTTCGGCATCACGCAAAATTATAGTTATTTGTGATACTAGTGCGGCAAGTTGGTTTTCACAAACGAGTATACAAACGAGATATAAGCCCGAGACCATGTCGAGGGCTTACCATAGTCACGAGTTTGTAATAACCAATTCCGCACGCTTGTCATACAACGTTTTTTAACACATTTGTGAGAAAACAATACAATAAGTAATGAAGCAAATTTTTTTACTAGATTATTTTTAACAGCAAATAGGAAATTACACAGATAGATCATTTGGCATGTTTTATCAAGCCCGGTGGAGCTGTAAAAGCCGCAAAGGCTCCAGGGCCCCTAAGGTACAGTATAGTCATTTCGAAAAAAAAGCGAGTTTTATACCTGGTGTACGAAGGTCGCGATCCAGTCGAATACAATTATCATATTCTACCCCCCAACTAAGCCTAGGTTTAATAAAGATTAAAATTTCAGACTTCTGAATGGAGATTCTACGTTATTAGAAAAAGTTCAACCGCATCAATTACACGCAAAGTCGCATATACTACATTTAAATGTGGCTAGGCATTTAAACTCAGGTCAAGGAATCCAAAAACATTAGCTGATCAAGAATTTCTTAACTACATAAACAATAATAAAATTTAACTTCATTATTTGACCTACATTTTCGATGAATAAATTTTGTTATATTTTATTAAACTATAATTACATATATATTTCATGTATATAATATTTTCACGAAGTTTATTTAATAAAAACAATATTTCAAGTATTTGTACTTTTTATTATTATTACTAATACAAATTGTACATTAAATAAAACCTATTTTAACCCCCGACGCAAAAATCATCGTAGCTCCCAAACGGCTGAACCGGTTTTAGCCTTGTTTTTTTTTTTTTGTTTGAAAGGTGACTTAAACAATAGTGTTTTTAGCTATGTTCCAAGAAATTCTGTTCAGAAGATTATCAGCTCTGTTTTAGTTGATAAATGGAAGTGAGTATCTTTCACATGTCTGATCAAGTCAAAATTTGATGTTCTGTTACCTCAACGATATTAGAAGATCATGGTAACATTAGGCTGATGCTGCACCATCATCTGGAATCTGCAGGTTACCCAGCTCTTCACCAACTTACAGCAGAGATATCGTGTTTGGGCTCATTGGACTGGGCTCAATGAATACGTTACTTGTATCGGGGGTTTGTTATTTTTTTTAATTTATTTTGTCTATATATTTTTACTGTTAATAGTAAATTTTCTCTTGGAAAATATCACACTACAAACAAGTCTTGAACGACAATACAAATATTTGAAATGCGGTCATTTTTAAACTCTAAGGTTTAGTAGCGTTTGACGATAAGCTTATCTGAAGTTGAGAGACGATGTGACCTAATGGTAACGCTGCAAGGCTAGATGAGGACTGGCTCTTAAGTACTCTTAAGTACACACCTATAGTTGCTTGGCGATAGACTTTCAACTTGAGGGTGGTAGCTAGCTATACGGGTATTAGAAAAAGCCCTACCACTGTGTTATATCGGATCCACACGTTTGCCACTTGCCGCAAACTCTTGGATATAATAAGGAAGCCAAATATGGGTATCCACACGTTTGCAAGTGTGTTAGTGTGTCCTGGAAAAGCAAGCATGATAAACGTCGACGTTATGTCGGTTACAACATTTGGCCTTATTCTATTTTTATTAAAAAAGAAGCATAATTGAATGAGGATAAATTATAAAATAAGAAAAAATCGGTAATGAATTTAGTTACAAATTCACAGGAACCACACCAGTTTTTTCAGTTATTTATCGATTACCGCAAACTCCTTTGTTTTTTTTTCTGACTATGTATTTATGCATCAAATACCGACTTAGTTCGGATCGGTGGCAATCTAAGCATAACGCCCTATCCACACGTTTGCATTTTATAATGTTTGCCGAGGTTTGCCAAGCGTGCGGATCAGGTTTAATTATGATTTTGTCTTTTACTGAAAGCTAGGGCATAGTATTCGAATCTACGTTGAATTACGCTGTGTCCAAACATGCTACTACTGAACTATGATCACTCGCAAAAACTATGTAGCAAGAAATCAAATTTTCGGAATGCGTTTCCGTGAAGCATGATACAGCTCCAAGCTATAAAAAAATAAAGACAAAAATACAATTTGCAGTTTCTTTTAGCAATTCTACAAACCAGATAGCCACTAATAGAATGTATCAGTAATCATTCATTAACATTCATTCAGTACAAAAATAATAGCAAGAAAATAGCAATTTAGTTTTTATCATTAAATCACAATATAATGAAATACAAATGTTCATTGCTACTTGTCACTCCTACATCTATTTCTAAACTTTGGACGAAATTGACCTGGTGAACGGAGACCAGTTCAAAAATATTTATGACCTGCGGCAAGGCCGCCTGGTTAAACTACTTGCTCTAAGCCCATAAGTCGATTAGTATAAAAATGGTGATCGATATATTTAAATTATCATTCATCCACTGAGCATAACAGTGTAACCGACAAAATGTTCACTCAAGTGAGTAAAATTTAAAAATATATTAATTATGTACTACTACTACTACATTTAAAATAAATATTTATTAATTTCCTCGTTTTAGGTAGTAGTACTGTGTGCGTTGGTGGCAGTCTCCCAGGCTGGTCTTTTGGCCGCACCTGTACATTACTCTCCTGCCGAGGCTGTGTCCTCCCAGAGTATCGTACGTCACGATCAGCCCGCCAAACTGGTAGCCCCCATTGCAAAGCTGGCCGTTGCCGCCCCAGTCGCATACCACGCCGCTCCAGCACCTATCGCCTACCACGCCGCTCCCGCACCTATCGCCTACCATGCTGCCCCCGCACCTATTGCCTACCATGCTGCCCCCGCCGCCGTTGCCTACCACGCGCCAATTGCTAAAGTTTTAGCTCACCGTGAAGACCAAGAGATCGTAAGTAAACTATCCTTTTTTTAATGATACCGTAATTGACAGCACTTTGCCTGATGCTAAGCAGAGTACAATTATAAAATAGAAAACAATAATACTTAGATACTTACTTAGTAAACAAAAAGATATACACAGTTACAGCTTTATAACCATGTGTATGGTGATTGCAACCCAGTTGGATACCAAATACCGTTTGATTACTGGATATCCACCGGCTGGTTCCGGAACACAACACGCCTAAGCGTGCCGCTATGACGGCTGTTACACCTGTTATATGGTGGTCGAGATCTAGTCAAACACAATTATCGTGTTCTGCATACCACCAAGCTGTTTATATTGTTATGATATGACCCTATAATGACATTATGAATATTAAATATTAATGGCAACTATTACTTAGACTTTTATGCTTATGTTAATATTATTAAATTTTTAACCAACTTAAAATAATGGAGGAGGTTTTTAATTCCTATGTATATTTTTTTAGGGATGTTCAGCCTTAACTTGTCTGTTTATGAATCGATTCCGATGTTTTTTTTTTTGTTGAAAAGGGATACTCGTATATCAAAGGTGGGATCCTATTTTGATTCCATCGGCATTGGACCTTTGATTTCGAAGATACACCAGGGATATCCTCAAGATAATTGAAATTTGTTTCCTTTGTTGTTAAAAATTGTCTTGTAATATAATTTCTTTATTTCGTATAGGCATACCCGAAATACGATTTCACCTACTCCGTTGCTGACAGTCAATCTGGAGACAACAAATCCCAGCAGGAGTCACGCGACGGTGACGTAGTCAAGGGCTCATACTCTTTCCACGAAGCTGACGGCTCCATCAGAACTGTAGAGTACTCAGCTGATGACCACAACGGATTCAACGCGGTTGTGCACAACACTGCCCCCACGGCTGCTCCTACCTACGTCAAGGCTGCCCCCGCTCTAATCAAGGCTGTGCCCGCCCTTCAATACTATCACCACTAAGCCCATCAAATACTTACCAATTTAATTATGATATAACTGTTGATTAATTTATTTATTGCAAATATATGAACATTTTCGATTATTTGAACTGGTTTATTTAAACCTTCAAAAACTACGATTGAATAATTTTTCATTCGATTTTTTTTTTATAATCATGATATACAATTATTGTATTTAAAACTTTATGTTTGCATATTCTATATCCATTTTACTGAAAAATTTTTTTTCATTTAATATAATAAGGGGAATAAATACGTATTAATTATTAGATATGCAATCTAACACACAATATTTAACGTAAAAATAGTAGTTCAAACTAAATTGATTCTTGTGCCAAGTGTTCCCAATACATACAGAACCGACAAAAACTACCAGATACTGAGAAGCAATTTCTTGGAACAAAAATGTTAACGTGGAATAAAATTAGGATCTTTAAGCGCAGGCAGATATTTTAATGACAAAAAAAAACAGTTTTTTTTTGTTTTTATCTATACACTACTATTATATAGAGTAGTTTATGAGTTTAAACCAAAAACTGTAATAAAGAGATTTTTAAATATATATAAATAACAATGAAATGAATTCGTTGATAAGCGCAACACTAGAAAAGGGTTGGACCCTTTCGTTTTAAAATGTATGAGTTTGAGTTAGGGTTGAGAAGGGCTCCCTGACGTTCCGACTGGTGCAGGTGCTATCCGAGCATGGCTGCTTCGGATGCCAGCAACCGTGTGTCACGAGTGCGGAGCTGCGGAGGATACAGCGCAGCACACTCTGTCAGAGTTTGCTACGTGGGAGGGGCACTGCCGCGCTCTTACCGCGGTGGTTGGAGTGGACCTCTCACTGCCGAGTGTGGTTAACGCCACTCTTGTCGTGGATGGCTATGTCTCCTTCTACGAGGACGTGATGCCGCAGAAGGAAACCGCGTAGCCGAACCAAGGGAGAAGGGTCGGGGGGCCCGTCTATCCATTGCACAGGTTCGGCCATCTGGGAGACAGTTGGGGTTGTACCAGACTGTCACTCTCTTAGCGCCGGGGCCCGGCACTTAGCTGGGCCGGCCGCCGGGTCGTCGCGGTGGCGTGCATACGCGATCCAGTGTCGCCCCATCATGACGGCAGATGGTACACCGCTGGGTTTGAGTCCCCCAAGCTAGAGGGGATCAATGATGGATTTCCCAGTGACAAAAAAGGGTTTATGACAAGAAAAGCTGAAAAAGTTTCCCGGAAAATTATTAAATTCGCAAAAATCTGAACGTTCTTCTTTCTATATGATTTTTGGATGATCTCAAGACCATAACTCATGATTCAAAAGTTGTATATGCGCCATCCTTTTTTGTTTTGTTTATGGTAATGCAAATATTAAACAGAAAAAATACGGAATAGGCGGCGCTGTGATAAAGTTATTGACTATTAGAAAAGGCAGAACAAAGTCTACCGGGCTAGTTAGTAATAAATAAATAGAAAGACGAAAAAAAAAACATTTATTTGACGTCCACACGATGTACATCAACAAATATAATTATGAACAACATAAGGGGGGGATTTAGCTGTGTATCCTTGGAAACCAGATAACAATACGTACGACCGTGTGACTAATGTTGCCAGGGTAGTTTTTTTTTATCGTTGTAGGTTTGGCGTAGTGGCCACAATCTCACCTGATGTTAAGTGACGATGCGGCCCAAGATGGTAACACGCTAAACCTAGTGGAAGACTGGCTCTCAAGTGCAGCTGCCGGAACACACCTATTGGTGCTTGGCGGCAGATTTTCAACTTGAGGGTGGTAGCTAGCCAGGCGGGCATTAGAAAATGCCCTACCACCATGCTACGGTTTCCTCACGATGTTTTCCTTCACCGAAAGCTCAGGCTCATTGTAGGGATTCGAACTCACGTCAATCGACGCGAAGTCGTACACGATACCACTGCGCCATCATCGCTTCAAATGTTCAGTTAGCATATGTTGTATGGTGTAGCCGTAAATACACATCATTTGATCTAAAAAAAAATATTACTTGAAATGAAGGGCCCTGAGAACTTTTACATTCGAATTTTCAACGAAACTTATATCTGCCATCTTGGTTTTTTGTCATTTTGATCTGACATAGTAAGAGTTCCTCCTGAAGACAAAAAAGTAACAGAGAAAATCGTTTCATAGGTAACAAAGCTTGTTTTGATATTATTTTCCGCTTTATGTGTTACTGATTACAAAATTGCAACAGTGTAATATGAAGCAATGAAATATGAAACAGTGAAATATTATCCTGGAATTTCTAGTAAAATATTATATGTATATAGCATTGGAACATCACTTTATTTACAACCTAACTATCATGAAACTAAAGGTAATGTAATATTTATCACGTAATAGTTTGTTTATTTGACAACGACCTACAAACCCTGAAAGAAATAGCGTTATGGTTCCAAAGTAAAAATTATAGAGAACCCTGGACAATTTGGTGTACAAATCAAAAATCTAAAATCCAAGATGGTCGTCATTGATTTCAAATGCAAATGCAAAATCGGAACTATTAGGCACAGGTATGGTAAGTTAAAACAAAAGTAAAAAATAAAGAGAACCAAGAAATGTTCATTGATAAGGAAAAAATCAAGATGTCATATATAAGTTTAGTTAAAAATTGGTATGTAAAGGTCTTTAGGCCTCGTCATTCCAAGTACAAAATCAGTTTTTTGATGACGGGTGATGGATTAACGACTACACTACTGAAATGGTAAAAATTACCGTGGCAACATTATTCACAAGAACTTACGTGTTGTTATCTAGTTGCCAAGGACACACAGCTAAATGTATGTCCCACTTTTGTTGTTCGTAAGGCTCCATAAGCATTTTTCTCAAGTCTGTGGTCAGCCATAATGACAGCCGAATTTCGATCACTAGGCGACCACTAGTATAAACTTGTAAAAGAGATACTAGAAATAAGTGTTGCGTTAAGTCAAACAGGTTCCTATCTCGGCATGAGCCTCCAGGCTCACAAACGCAAGCACTACAGAGCTGATATTCTGACAGAACCTGTATGTACAACCACACAGATGCGGACGGATTAACACTACAAAGTTATCAATCCAATAGAAATACTTAAATAAGTATATACGTGATATATCTCTTACCTGGAATATATATATATATGTAATAAAATCACAAATAACCCTCCGTGATCCGTGATAGTGATCCGCGCATCACTTGAAACAAAACCACTAAACCAAACTAAATGCATAAATACATATTTAATACGCATAGGTACGTACGTATAGTTTAGTAAAACAAGACATTCACCTATGCCGGGACGTATCCCGGCTTTAAGCGTTATGCCTCCCGATTGTAAATTAATCCGCTTCTTTATATAAGTTGGATAACATATAGTAGTAATTAAGGAAGAAAAATGGCTGTTGCATATTAAAGGAAATTACTAGTTTTAAAATTATTAACCCTATTCTCACTCAAAATGTTCCTGCCAACATTTTAATATTTTGATATAACAGTCCAGCAGATGTTATACATAATACTCATGAAGTTACTATCTTCTATACTTGGCATATTGCAAGGGATATTACTACTTTCTTTTCTTTTTTTTTATTCTCTAAAAGTTTTATCGTTTGGCTACAATTTTACCTTATGTTAAATAATGATATGGCCCTAGTAATAACACGCCAAGCCTAAAGGGAACTGGCTCTCAAATGCTGCTAAGGGCTAACACACCTATAGGCGCTTGAAGACAGATTTTCAACTTGAGGGTGGTAACTAGCCAGGCAGGCATTTATAAAATGTCCTACCACCAAGTAATTTGTCAAAGTTACTATAATAAAAGGTAGACGTGCGGTGTAGAACCTACGAACCTACATCTATTTTTGCAGCAAAGCAGTAGTTTTTACTCTGTTATCGTCCTAATCGATGGGTGCGGTTAGCAATACTCGAAGGCACAAGAGGCACTCCAAATCAGTACTGAGAAGTTATTATAAGGAGTTTCACCTAATATGACTAGTTTCAGGACTACAGTCTTTTTGAGGGTTAGGCTATAGGCTACAGTAACCACAACATCCGATTGGCTACATGCATGATTGATACTTTATAAAAAAAAAATAAGTTGATTTGTACCGATACAGACGAAAGATATAAATAACAGTATTTTTTTTTAAATAATTCTTTCAATATTACGTATTTAAAATTTGCGTTAAACTTTTTAGTCCCTAATAATGTAAAAATGCGAAGGTTTTAAAAACAGGTACTCACCGTAGTAAATGAAATCATAACCCGGAGCAAGGCCATTCAGAGCGTGTTTGACAACTTAACAGATTACCTTTTATCGGACTGCGAGTATAAAAACTAGAACATTTGACATAAACTTTATCATTTCATGTTTGGTTACAACACAGACATGTTCTCCAAAGTGAGTAAAATAATAAATGAATTAAACATGTCTTATGAGAGTTATGGGTCACTGAAAATAAATACAATTTGATAATTTCAGATCGTAGTTCTGTGCGCTTTCGTGGCAGTCTCCCAGGCGGGTCTCCTAGCAGCACCTGTCCATTATTCTGCAGCTGAAGCTGTATCCTCCCAGAGCATTGTACGTCATGATGAGAACGCCAATCTGGCAGTAGCAGCCCCCGTTGCCTACCATGGCGCTCCCGCCGTCGCCTACCATGCCGCTCCCGCCGTCGCCTACCATGCCGCTCCCGTCCACTATTCTTCTGCTGGCGCTGTCTCCTCTCAGAACATAATTCATCATAACCAACCCCAAACCATCAAATATTCGGCTCCTGTCACTAAGGTGGCTCTTTCCGCTCCCATCACCTACCACGCTGCTCCTGCCGCCGTAGCCTACCACGCCGCTCCTGCCGCTGTAGCCTACCACGCCGCTCCTGCCGCTGTAGCCTACCACGCCGCTCCTGCCGCCGTAGCCTACCATGGAGCCGAGGAAATTGTAAGTAAAATTAATTAATTAGATTTACCACACAATAAAAAACATTTTTCAAAAATTACTATAATAACACTGAAATTTAATAGCACTCGATATACAATACATATAAAATGTTTATTACCCTCCGTAAATATCGCCTTGACTAACAGTTTTTATCAATTAAGACATGAAAAATAGCTTCGACAAATATTATTAAGTGGAATAATTAATTAGTTCAAAAACAACATAATTTCAACTCTAAATATAAATTAAATGTTTTGTAGCTAATAACTTTAAATAAATATAATATGATAAATATGTAATTATTTATTTCTTTTTATAGTCACATCCGAAATACGACTTCTCATACTCCGTGGCTGATAGCCACTCCGGTGATATCAAGTCTCAGCAGGAATCTCGCGATGGTGATATTGTGAAGGGATCCTATTCGCTTCACGAAGCCGACGGCTCCGTCAGAACTGTGGAGTACTCCGCTGATGACCACAACGGTTTCAACGCAGTTGTACACAACAGTGCCGCTACAGCCGCTCCTACTTACGTCAAGGCTGCCCCCACACTCATCAAGGCTGTCCCCGCCCTCCAGTATTACCACCACTAACTATTAATTACTTAATGATATTTAAACCAAAATGACTGTTGACTAATAAATTTATTGCAATAAATGAATAAGTTCGATTAACAAAAGTTTAATTTCCATAGCTTAACCTCCATAAGATATACCTACTTCTAAATACTTTTAATGTAATATTTCTAATTGTAGTATATGTTTCAGCTAAAGTGAAATACTTTTTAAGGCTCCGAAGTCAACATGGAACCCTGACAGTTTCACCATGTTTGTCTGTCCGTCCACGGCTTGGCTCAGAAATTCTTAGTACCAGAAAGTTCTGATTTTGTATGGGTAAAATATTAATCACGCTGACAAAATAATAAATAAAATGTAATGTAGGTATCTCCCTAATACACGTAAAGCGGGAAATAATTTTTTTTTCTCGTCTATCCCATGGTGTAGGTTGTCGTTGAAAAATATTGCGGGAGTGTGAAAACCATTTTTCGATTCGGGGATTCGTTTGCGAAATATTTAGCTTTTTAAAGTGCTAATTTTTGTTACGAGTCAAGTTTTCCCCTCCTGCGAGCTAAATAGTTGTCATTGGATTAGTGAAAAAATTCACGGCTGTAGTATATATAATGAAATTAGAAAAAAAAACTATCACAGCTAAGTAGGCTTTACAAATTAAGGAGTAATAGTCGACCAACTTATAAAATGTACTTGAAGAAGTAATTTCGTACAAAATCCATTGAAAATAACTTAAAACCCTCTTCTACGTCTGCATATTGTGACGGGCAACTACGGAACCCAACACTGCGCGTGGCCAGACATGCACTTGGCAAATTTTTATAATTGGTTCGTAACACTATTAGTAAGGCAAAATGTCCGTTCTGCATTTGATTGTAAGTACGGTCTATGAAGAACAACGACCGTCGAGAAACAAATATCCGTCAATAGTCGGACGTTCTCATTAAGGTTTTATAAAATACTAGCGGACCGCCCCGGCTTATCAGGGGTATTTAACAAAAAATTCAAAAATTATAAATTTTCATACGGATCCCTAACTTTTTATTCTATCGCCTATGTTCACCAGGGGTAATGTACGATTCTAATGGTGAAAGAATTTTTCAAATCGGTCCAGTAGTTTCAGAGCCTATTTTCAATGCAAACAAACAATCAAATCTTTCCTCTTTATAATATTAGTTTAGATGGAAAATATTTTGTCTCTTTAATAATACTGCATAAATTATAGACTCAGCTATCCTTCGTTTAATATTATGTACAAACTTTAAGGTATTTATTATCTGTAAATGATTATATCAAAGTATGTTTGCTGTCTGGAAAATGGTATGTAATTTTGTAATTGAAACTTAATTTTTTGTATTGTGTCTTCGCAATTGTTATAATATTTTAGAATATCAAACACAGCGGGTTGATATTCTCGATAAGTCATTTGTCCGATTCATAACATAATTTGCAAATAGGTATTCATTGGTAGCATTTCCTAATTTACTACAAAAAATTGCATTTCATGAGAAAAATGGATTTTATATTGGTAAATATGATAATATTTCCAATATACCTTTCTATTTAAAAAGACCAACATAAATTTAACTTTTTTATTATTTATGATTACCAGAACTACGAAATTCCTTAAAGGCAAATGAACATTCAAATATTAAATTAATTGGAACGTTTCCCTTAGAATGTAATTTGATACAAAATAAAACATTATTATCATATTTTGTAGTATATTTTGAGCATATAATAATATTCAACCTTTGTATTTTAGAAGAGCTATAAAAAAATATTATTGATCATAAGGCTTTCAGAAAAAAAAAATTCATGTATCCAGCTTTGTTAAGTTACCAACGTTTTTTCAAATATACTACAGTCTCTTTTACAAAGCAACACCTAAGGAATCTGAAATAACACCTTAAAGTGTAAGCCTCCTCGTATACCTCACGGTACAACTACAGAGTGCTATGTCAGACAAAATGTAATTATAAAATTATTAGTTTCCCAGTTAAAAAATACATCGTAAAATATGAGCTTTCGAGCTTTTGAGCTTCAAGAAGGAGAAATACTTTCTGTGCATTTCCATCGGTGCTTGAACCCGTATCTTTGTTCCGAGACAGCCATTTGCTAACTAGTGGGAGCTTATAAGCTTGTTTTTAAGATTATGTTGTTAGCCTTATACAATCACTTTCACACAATTTATTATAAGTTACGTGGAACTAATAAATTTTGATCTGCGAAATAAATTTTTACATTTTAAATTAACATGCTCTACATATTACATCTATACATATTATAAAACTCAACTTCTCTCTTTCTGTGTTTCCAATTATGTTATTTTCTTATGAAAAACACTAATTAGATTTATATGTTTTTTTTTAATTCATAGCTATGTTATAGTTATTCAAGTTATAGAATATATTTTGTAAGATAAAGTTACATACAAAATAAACAGTGACGATAACGGTGAATCAATTGGGAAAAAAGATGCTTTTGAGTCGCTTAAATGGCTTACTTTGCGTAAACCTTATGATATTTATAAAATTAATGTACTACATATTTGTAGACCTTAAAAAGATCTACAAAAAGGCAGCGATAGCATATATTTATCTTCTAAGGATCACCAATAATAAGATTTTTTGTTTCTAAAATAACCGGCGGGCGACAGCCATGGGTTGGAGTCGCAAGTGTAATCAAGTGACGGCATTCTATAGTCCACGCGAGCGGAACCGCGGGCACAGCTATTACATAATAAAGATGAAATAACTAAAGAAATCAAACAACTATAAAAAGGGGGTGCGTGCACTCGTTTATATATAAGCATCAGAAGTTATACATCTGGGGTTAAAATTATTTTTAATTTACACGAAATTAATTTATTAAATTAAAAGAATAAAAGAAATAAAAAGTGCTTAATTGATTTCATTATTTATACTTTATTTCTAGATGATACTGATAAAAAATAACAGCGAGTGTGAATCTTTTCATAATAATAAAACAACAGGTTATAAAGCAACAAAGCAACAGGTTCATCGTGTAAACTTTTTGTTACATTTAAAAAAAATAATTAACTCACATCATTTTTTCATAACGCACTAAAGAAGTATACATACCTATAATTTTTTTTACAAACGCCAAATAATATACATTATAAAAACCATCGTAACTCAATCTGTCTGAATGTTAATGTGCTTATAATACGAAACTACTCATCCGATTAGCGTGAAGTTTGATTAATTAATAAATAATATGTTCTACCCAAGGTTGAATATATATTATGTTAGTTAAAATAAGAAATAACGGGTGATTATAATAGTGAACTAACTCTTAAAGGGCAGAAACAAGAATTCCCACTGGTGGAGAGCTACTATATATAATTATTTATATGATATTTTTGTATTAAATATACTCAAATATGTAATAATGTTAATATTATCCGGTTGTTACCTAAGCTATGGAAGGCTGTGCAATGACACAAATCATGTAATGAAATTAAATGCAACCTTGTACGAATTATTAAATTCCATCCATAGAAAGTTCAAAGTATAAAAAATGGGGCATTATACTGACATTAATTTATCAACATCAAACCAATGCTAAAATCATGAAAATTATTAAGAACGTAATTATTTTCACTCCAGCAGGTACACTGGTTAAAGCTAATTTAAGAAATTCTAAAAGATTACAACTGTTCCATGAAAGCTTCGCGAGAACAAGATGACAAATTTGCAACCCAACGCAAGGTCAGTCAAGTCTGATTTGGTAACTAATGCTGTTATATAGACTGTCATATATCGGAACGCTAGTATAAAAACTAGACTTTTGATATAAACTTTATCATTTCATCTTTCATCACAACACAGACATGTTCTCCAAAGTAAGTTATTTAATAAATGTAATAAGCATGTCTTATGAACAACTGAAAATAAAAATTATTTAATACTTTCAGATCGTAGTTCTGTGCGCTTTTGTGGCGGTATCTCAGGCGGGTCTCTTAGCGGCACCTGTCCATTATTCTCCAGCTGAGGCTGTGTCTTCGCAGAGCATTGTACGTCATGATAAGAACGCCTATCAGGCTGTAGCAGCCCCCGTTACCTACCAGGCTGCTCCCTCCGTCGCCTACCAAACCGCTCCCGTCTTCAACTACCACGCGTCTCCCGTCCAATACTCTTCAGCTGGCGCTGTCTCCTCTCAGAACATAATTGATCACAACCAACCCCAAACTATCAAATATTCAGCTCCCTTCACTAAAGTGGCCGTTTCCGCTCCCGTCGCCTACCACGCCTCCCCTGCCGCTGTAGCCTACCATGCCACTCCTGCTGCCGTAGCCTACCGCGGAGCCGAGGAAATTGTAAGTTAAACTAATTATAATCAATACAAAAAATAATATTATTAACCTACTAATAATTATTGTTTCATCGTTAGTTTTAGATCTAACCTTATGAAAATAAGTTCTTATCACATCACTGCAGGGTATTATAAGAATTAACATGCTAGGGTTCTCGCTAGCTGCTAGTGTCCAAAACTACTTAATAAAGTGGGAATTGAAAACTAAAATAAATACCTAGTTAATTAAAACAGTTTTCTAATTTTCAAAATTTTAAATAATTATAATATACTAAATGTGCCACGCGGTTTCACCTGCGTATAATTTAAAAGAAATCGATTGTTTGATTATTTACAACACCTCAGTATAGACAATATTTTTATCGGGCGGCCAGGTTTATGCGGCTTGTTCGCGCCATTACATCTATAGTCATAGACCCGAGCCCAGTGTTGAATTATTTAAATTTTCCATTATCTCCCCAACTACACATTCAAATAAAATGCTATAAAAGGCAAAGTTTATCTTCGTAAAATTGTCTTCATGATGAAGTAAATTTTTTTCGTAAGAATTAATATGCCATGCCTAATAATAATGCTCATAAATCACTTTTTAATTTTCAATAAAACTTTGTCACAAATTACCTTACTGTGGCTTATATATTGTATTCACCATACATAACCATTACGCCAGCGCACGCTGATACAGCAGTTAGGATGCACTATTTGTTCTGACTTACTTAACAAGAAACAATTTTTAAAGCTAGCTGAGAGGTATATCCTAATGCTAGATAGCCTATACTATTCCTCATAAATCTGGCTATTATATACAAAAAGCTTTTTTAAATCCGAATGGTATTTCCAGACTTTAGCGTGTTTAAATAAACACACAAACAAAATCTTCCGCTTTATTATATTATTAGTATTAGTATAGATATAGAAAAACAAATAATATTGTATTATTATGCTATAATACCGTAAGTAAACTGATGTATTTCTTATTACAGGCCTACCCGAAATATGACTTCTCTTACTCCGTAGCCGACGACCACTCCGGTGATATCAAGTCCCAGCAGGAAACCCGCGATGGTGATGCTGTGAAGGGATCGTACTCGCTTCATGAAGCCGACGGCTCCGTTAGGACTGTGGAGTACTCCGCTGATGACCACAACGGTTTCAACGCGATTGTACATAACAGTGCCGCTACGGCCTCTCCTGCCTACATCAAGGCTGCCCCCGCCCTCCAGTATTACCAACATTAATTGTTAATAACTTAACATTATTTAAACCAATAGATATAATTATTGACTAATTAAATAATTTATTACAATAAACGAATGAGTTCGAATAAGTGCTGTTTATTTATTACCATAACCATAACCTATCAAAGATATGCACCGGAAATAATTTTAAGAATAAATCTTTCAAATATCGTCAATATATTCGTATTGTAGTCAAGTAACATGAAATAAACAGTCTTATTTTCACTTGGCATAATGAAAAGTTTTCCTTATTGTTTCGCCTTGTCCTTATGTCTATCTGCGGCTTAGTTCTAGAAAGCTGTAGTTTGGTGGGTATACATATTAATCACGCCGACAAAGTGTTAAAATAAAATCTTGTAAACATAATATTTCTCGTCTATCCCATGTCATTGGATAAGTCATTCAAAAATATTGCGGGTGTATAAAATCCATTTTTCGATAAAGGAAATGGTGAAATATTAAGCTTTATAGTACTAATTATCATTATAGTCAAGTGTTGTCGTCACTGCAAGCTAAATAGTTGTTTTGGATTTGTGAAAAATATTACGGCAGTAGTATGTATAAATATAACGAACTATCACAGCTCAGTGATAGTGCTAGTTTGAAGCAATGATGGCTCAGTCGTAACTTGTACGACTTCGCGTCGATTAACGTGAGTTCGAATGCCGGCAATGAGCCTGAGCTTTCGGTGAAGGAACACATCGTGAGGAAACCATAGCATGGTGGTAGGGCATTTTGTAATGCCCGCCTGGCTAGCTACCACCCTCAAGTTGAAAATCTGTCGCCAAGCACCAATAGGTATATTCCGGCAGCTGCACCTGAGAGCCAGTCTTCCACTAGGTTTAGCGTGTTATCATCTTGGACCACATAGTCACTTAACATCAGGTGAGATTGTGGCCACTACACCAAACCTATAACGATAACAAAATGTGGGCTTTACTAGTTAACGAGTAATAGTCGATCAAGTTTCAACATGTGCTTGGAAAAATAATTTCGTACAAATTCCATTGAAAATTATTTAAAACCCCCTTCTAACTCTGCATATTGTGACAGGCAACTGCAGAACCCTACACTGTGCGTGGTTGATATGCACTTGGCAACTTTTTTATTATATTGTAATGATATAAGTTCGTTAAGAAGTCTGTTCTGCAAATCATAGTAAATATAGTCTAAGAACAACGGTCCGCAAATAAAATAAAAGGTAATTTATGACACGACATACATACATTTAAATATCTCTATTACTACTGCAGAAATACTGGATCACAAAACAAACACACTCATTTTAATGCAAATTGTACAGATTTTTAGATATTATTTTAATTGTCATAGATATATCAAACCATGTACTTTGTCTGAAAATATTTATGAAAGTCTTAAACTGAAACTTTATTGATTTCATTTTGCCATCGTGACTACTTGAACATTTTAAAGTATCAGACACATCAGGTATACATTTTTGATGAATTATCTGACGAATTCATAATAAAATAAAGTACTAGGCAATATGCTACTAGGTTAGCAATTTGTTTCATTGAATTTGTCTTTCGTTGGTTAGAAAAGATAATAAAACCTTATGGAGTATATTAATTTAAACACTAAAATAAGTAGTTAGAAACGATATTTCTTTTTTAAAATGTTATAGTATTATTTTTTATTAGTCGAAAATTACCGAAATTAAGAAATTACGTGTAGGCAAACGCATATTTAAAACATAAATTACTTGAGCCATTTCCTTGAGAATTAATTTTCGAGGTGGTGGGTATACAGACTGAATTTTGACCACCTACACATGATGAGAAAACCGTCACAAATGACAATTTTTTTACTTGTCGTGTTTCGGGAGTAGACAGTATAAGGTGCCAAGAGCCATGAGAGCGGTCACCAGTGATGGGTTGCCGGTCTGAAGGTGGTCACTGTTGTTTTTGTATTATGTTCTGCTAACCATCAAGCACAACGCCGTATTTTACCGAGCTACAATCAAAAAATCTTTACCGTGTATTGGATTCATTCAAATGTACTAGCGATTTCAGTTATCAATTCAGAATATTCGGTCTGAATAATAATATTATTGTGAAGCGGAAGTTGCTTCGGGGCGCAATATATGCATAGTTATGATAAATAGGAATTGCAATGTAAAAATAAATAAATGTAAAATACATTTTGAATAATTCGAAACAACGAATTAGCTAGATCGCGATGGTTGCATATACGGCAACATATAAAGTAACTCAAATTTGTAACAGTGTTGGTATTATCGGGACGTGGCCTTGGGTAAGGGAGGTTATCCTCTGAAACGTAATATGTATTGAAGTGAAAAACAAACGTATACAAAATAAAAACGAAAAAAAAAAACAAATAGCGTTCGCAGAAAGTATTAATTACAACAAATGAATAAAGAGTAAATACTTATAATTGTTGATTTAAAATAAATTAAGTGCTGTAAGTTGACTAGAAAAATATATAACAGAAAACAACTGTTACATGAAAACTCCGTAACAAGAGAAATGTAAAATCGTAACCCAAAGTAAGGTCACGTAATTCCGGTTGGACAACTCATACACCGCTATTAAGAATCATATATCGGACGGCAGGTATAAAAACTAGACCTTTGACGTACATTTTATCATTTAATATTGAATCACAACGAAGACATGTTCTCCAAAGTAAGTATTATAAATGTAATTAGTATATCTTATGAGTAACTGAAAATAAATATAATTAAATTCTTTCAGATCATAGTTCTGTGCGCTTTCGTGGCGGTGTCTCAGGCGGGTCTCCTAGCAGCACCTGTCCATTATTCTGCAGCTGAAGCTGTATCCTCTCAGAGCATTGTACGTCATGATGAGAACGCCAATCTGGCTGTAGCAGCTCCCGTTGCCTACCATGCTGCTCCCGCCGTCGCCTACCATGCTGCTCCAGCCGTCGCCTACCATGGCGCTCCCGCCGTCGCCTATCATGCCGCACCCGTCCACTATTCTTCTGCTGGCGCTGTCTCCTCTCAGAACATAATTCAGCACAACCAACCCCAAACTATCAAGTACTCAGCTCCCCTCACTAAGGTGGCCGTTTCTTCTCCCTTCGCTTACCACGCCGCTCCTGCCGAGGTAGCCTACCACGGAGCAGAGGAAATCGTAAGTTAAAACTAATTAATTAGACTGACATATTTGTATGTACATTATTTAAGAAATACTTTTAGTTATTACATTTCAAACAAATAAATGCTATTGTATTTAAAAATTGTTTTTGTAGTTAATAACTTGTATATATCTATTACTTATTACAGTCACATCCAAAATACGACTTCTCATACTCCGTGGCTGATAGCCATTCCGGTGACATCAAGTCCCAGCAGGAATCCCGCGATGGTGATATTGTGAAGGGATCCTACTCTCTTCACGAAGCCGACGGCTCCGTCAGGACTGTGGAGTACTCCGCTGATGACCACAACGGTTTCAACGCGGTTGTACACAACAGTGCCGCTACAGCCGCTCCTACTTACGTCAAGGCTGCCCCCACACTCATCAAGGCTGTCCCCGCCCTCCAGTATTACCACCACTAACCATTAATAACTTAATGATATTTATACCAAAATGACTGTTGACTATTAAATAATTTATTGCAATAAACGAATAAATTCGATTAACAAATGCTTATTTATTACCATAACATATGTAATACTTTTAAAATAAATGTTTAAAATAACATACATTCAATAAGAATACATAAGTTCCATATCGTTATATTATATTCTTATTGTACCCAAGGCTTGAGGCATTCTTATTATTACATGTTTGACTAATAATACTTTTTTTAACCTACATATTGGTATTTTCTCCCTTGTTTTTATAAATATCTATTCTTCACCTGGTAGTAAATAGATTATAACAACGGCGAACGTCGAGTTACAAATAACCAACAACTCAACAATTCTTTCAGTGTCTTCCTAGTACTAATGTATAAATATAGACCTTGCTATAATTTCTTGTTTATGGTCATGTACAAATTTTTAGGTATTTGTTATAAGATTAGATATATAAAACCACGACGTGTTTAAAAAATAAAACTAAACTTTACTTTATTATGCTATTTCATCTATTAGAATGTTTTAGGGAAGCTAAGCTTTAATGCGCATCGTTGCGCCCTAAAACTACACTTGGATCCCGAGTCCTAAAATACTGCTCAGGTCTCTCGCACAGGGAATCCATGTATTGCTAAAAAACTTTAAATTCTTGTTCAGGAATTTAAGCTATTCATAATAAAGTATATACAAAGATATTCCTTTATTTGCATCAGTATTCTTTAGGTGAGATTAAAGTATATGTATTTTTTTATTAGGTTTACTGACCACTTCACACTGCTTAACTTACAACATACATGGACATATTTAGAGAAACGTAATAAAAAGGAGAAAATTAAAGTAAAAATAGATTTAGAAAATATGAGCTTTTAAAATTCGTTGTAGAGAATAAATTAGTTAATTGAAAAATTAATCTAATCGAAAAAAAAAATTAGAGGCAGTAAAGCTCAGTATTTTAATTGTAAGAAATGTTGAAAATCTAATATTGTTGTAAAGACTGTTAATTTTATTAAATTGTCAATGAAACTTTGTGGCATTAGGCTTCATTGCAACCAATGCAGTTTTGAGGTCCCTTAGGATAGCTGGTGCTGCAATTCTTTGTTTAATTTGTTATCCCAGGTTATCTCATATATGTTCTATTGGAATTATGTCTGGCGAGCGTGCTGGCCAAACCAAAAATTTAATTACGACCTCAGTAAGTTACTCCTATACTATCGCCGCAGCATGAGAACAGGCATTATTGTGCATTAATAGAAAATTAAGTTTCTTGATTGGAGCAAAATATATCGCAATCTGCTATAAAATGTCTGTTACGTATTTTGCCACAGTTTTCTCCGTACATGCTCTTAAAAAAAAAAACAAAAGAAAGTCTACTTCTTCTTCTTGGTTTGGTGCCGCAAAAAACACTTGCCAGTGTCAATGTGTTTGTCTTCGTAGTAATTTTTATATTCAAAGTTGGTTCAACAAGATGGTGGCTCTCTTGTGTTATCTAGAGAGTTTTTGTGACATCTCAAAATGCATATTTCCAGTTAATATTTACAATCCACTTCACGAATTAACAATATCCAAACTATATCACGCAAAATGCCACCAATATTACATAATATAGGGCCAAAAACCTAAATTAATGAATTAAAAATAATAACCACAATATGGCAGCTCAAGATCCCGGCAATAACTCAAAATGAAAGTTTTAAGTAAAATTCTATTCAAAATCATCTTTTTTCTAATTACATAGTACAGGTATAGGTATATGGCCAGTATGAAATAAGAAAATATTTTCTGTTTTTTTTTTGCGTACTCTAAATATGTCCATGGGTGTATTTAAAACCACTGAAATGAATATGTTGTTCTTACCTTAAAAAATGAACATAGCTTACAAATGTAAATGATATTTGTAAATATATTAATTTACACACCATCATTATTTATTTATTTATCGTGGTTAACGAACATAAAATTGCATTACAAATTTTTTATAAAAACGATTCCTTTAATAAAATTAAAATTTCGAGGTGAACTAGGCATGCTTAGACAACAAACTTAAAAAATAAATTTTACTATAGAATCGTACATCTAAAATAACAAAAATTAAGCACAAAGATTAAACCTTTAATGTTTTATCATAAACATAAATAATAATGATAAGACAAAGTGATAATGAATATCTAATTAGAGAATTGAAACGAAAATAAAGTAACATATTAAAACTGTACTCGGGTACTTCTCGTGTACAAATTTTCTTCTAAAATGGTAGAAAACTAATATTTTTTTACAATTCCAAAAATATTGTTAGGAATTTTTATAGTCTGCCTATTATTAAATAGCATATACTTCCCGTGTACAAAATGTCATCAAAATCTATCTATTCTTTAATCTTCTGTAGGGTGAAGGGTAGGCTGAAAAGATTATCCGGTAGAACAGAATTTCTTGCACTATCGCTTCATTCTCTGTATTAATATATATCTGTAGTTATGTCTGTACAATGTACATATTTTTTCTTCCAAAATTCCAGATAGACTTAATATATAAAGGAAACTGATCACAAATATACCATTAAATACCAAATTGTTTGTACGCATCCAACTCAAAAAAAGGTTACACCGATGCTTATAAAATTTTGAACATGGGAATTCACAGGTACATTGTCCAATTAATAGGCTATAAGAATTTTTAATAAAACTAAAAAATAAAATAAAATAAAATTAATTTAAAAAAAAAAAAAATCTGTAAATTCTCAACCGATTTTTATGAAATATAGAATACAAGAAATATAGGTATACGTAATTGATATATTATAAGAATAGCAAATAATGCTTTAAGAAAATGGTAAAAAAAAAAACAAGAATTTTGTTATTTCTCAACCAATTTTGATGACTTTTTGTACATGGCAAATAGGTATAACATTTCTTAATTGCTGGACTATATATGAATGCTCAATAATATAAACAAAATCACGGGATAATACTAATTACTGCGTAATAAACGCGTGTGGAGCTGCGGGGCACGGCTAGTGCATGATATAAAGGTGTAGATCATGTAAGCCAGTTTATAGGTTTAACCTTATAACCACAATCTCACCTGGTCTTAAGTGACGATGTAGGCCAAGATAGTAACACACTAAGCTCAGTGAAAGACTAGCCAAGTGACCAAGTCTTTATAAAAACCGCATTGATTTCCAATCGTCAAATAATTAACTACCTATTAAAATAAGTTGTGCATTGATTTAGATTTACAAGTAAATTTTAAACTTTGATATTTATTGTCTACAAAATATGGCAATGTCATATTACCTTATTAAAAGCAACGCCAAAAAGCTATTTTAAGAATTTTTTATAGGTACAGCAGAAAAATGTTGCACTTGCGAAGGCTTCCGAGTAACCGAATAACTCCGTACGAACTTACATATGACTTCATAACCCGAGCAAGGTCGCGCAAGGCTAGTTTGACAACTTACACTACTATTCAGATTATCTTATATCGAGCTGCGAGTATATAAACTAGACATCTGATATTACAGCTATCATTTCATGTTTGAGCATTAAAAAGACAACATGTTCTCAAAAGTAAGTCATACAACTAAAATGACGCAATATTAGTCAAATAAGCTACTAAAATTATTTATAAATAAATATATATTTCGTAATTTCAGATTGTAGTTTTGTGCGCATTTGTGGCGGTGTCCCAGGCTGGTCTCCTGGCCGCACCCGTCCACTACTCTGCTGCTGAGGCTGTGTCCTCTCAGAGCATCGTGCGACATGATGAGCCCACCAGACTGGCTGTAGGCGCCCCAGTTGCCTACCACACCGCTCCTGTCGCCTACCATGCTGCTCCCGCCGCCGTTGCTTACCGCGCCGCTCCCGCCGCCGTCGCTTACCGCGCCGCTCCCGCACATTACTCTTCTGCTGACTCTGTCTCCTCACAGAGCATCGTTCGTCACGATCAACCCCGAGCTCTCCAATACTCGGCTCCTATCGCCAAAGTGGCTGTTGCCGCTCCTGTTGCCTACCACGCTGCCCCTATCCAGTACTCCGCTCCGATCGCTAAAGTAGTCGCACACCAAGCCGAGGAAATCGTAAGTGAATAAAAATTTGACTATCTCTTCACATAAACTATTGATTTAAAAAAAAATACCTCAAAATTATGAAATAATATTTTTATTTATACACGAAATTAACCAACAAGACGAGATCAAAAGTAGATACGAAAAAATTAGACTTTTTCAGATCGGCCAGCAATATTGTTTTTTCATTAATATTGCGGATTTTCTTTTTTTATATTTGACACCAACCTCAAAAAATTATACATTTACAGTGCAATTTGTTACGTACCTACTTTTAATATCGTTTTGATGGTTAATTTCCTGTATAAAATAAAAATATTATTTCATAATTTTGGTTTAATTTTTTTAAGTCGATAATTTCTGCATTAATTTTTAATTCCGTAATTTTTTAGTTTGATTTTTCTCACATGCACTAGAATTTAACCAAGGGTTGAGATGTTTTCTTTTTGAAAACATACTCGTAGCTCGTATCAATAAACCAGGCCGTCACTCACAACGTATTAGTCCATGTCTTGAAACCTACAGATCCGATTTTGATGTAATTTACTGTTCCCTAAGTTGAAGTAATCCTAAGCCAATAAAAAATGGTCACAATCTGATTAATAGTCTTGAAGAAATAAGTGGACAAAGATACATATATTTATATACACCTATAAAATTTTGTATATTAGTATGGAAACCCTAATGGTTTATCATATGTGAGTATAGTAACTGCAATATTTGTATATTACAATAATATAACAGTTCCTCCTTTTTTTGAAGTCAGTCAGTTTAAAAATAACCAGATACAAGATTAACTAAATTCTGTACTCAGTTATACTTTAAATTGGATTCTCAGATATGAATAAAATAATTGTGTGAATACTATTTTATGTTTATTAGAATATTGACTTTTAGCTTTTTCCTAACACAGGCCTACCCAAAATATGACTTCTCTTACTCCGTGGCTGATGGCCATTCCGGTGACATCAAATCCCAGCAGGAATCCCGCGATGGTGATATTGTAAAGGGATCCTACTCGCTGCATGAAGCCGACGGCTCCGTCAGGACTGTGGAGTACTCCGCTGATGATCACAACGGTTTCAACGCAGTTGTACACAACTCTGCCCCCAAGGTCGCCGCTACCTACGTCAAAGCTGCCCCCGCACTCATCAAGGCTGTCCCCGCACTCCAGTATTACCACCACTAACTATTAATGACTTAATGATATTTAAACCAAAATGACTGCTGACTATTAAATAATTTATTGCAATAAACGAATAAGTTCGATTAAAAGTGCTTATTTATTACCATAACATATGTAATACTTTTAAAACAAATGTTTCAATTAAAATAAATTCAATAAGAATAGGTACATAAGTACCATATAGTTATTTTATATTCTTACTGTACCAAAGGCTTGAGGCATTCTTATTATTACATGTTTTACTAAAAATAACTTTTTTAAACCACATATTGGTATCGGTAGTCGATATTAGTATTTCCTCCCTTGTTCTTTAAATATCTATTCTTCACCTGGCAGTAAGTAGATTATAAAAACAGCGACTGTCGAGTAGTAAATATTCACCAATTCTTTTAAATGTCTTCCTAATACTACTGTATAAATTTATACCCTGACATCATTTATATTATTTTGTTATGTCAATCATTACAATGTTTTTGAGAAGGTGAGCTTTAATGCGCATCGTTGTGTTCTAAAACTACATTTGGGTCCCAAGTCCTAAAGTACTGCTCGGGTCTCACGTACAGGGAATTCATGGAATGCTAAAAACTTGAAATTATTGTTAAGGCATATAAGCAATACATAATAAAATATATACAAAGATATTTATACTTAATATTTGTTTATTTGAATCAGTCTTCTATACTCATAGGTGAGAGTGAAGTCTACGTTTTTTTAAATTCGGTTTACAAACGACTACGCACCGCTTATCTACAACATATATAGACACATATTTAGAGGAAAGAAATAAAAGAGAGGCAAATTAAAGTGATATCAGATTTATTTGTAAAATATAAGCTTTTAAAATTCGTTGTATAAAATCAATTATTTAAATTAACATAGCAGTAAGGTCAATATTTTAAATGTAAGGAATTTTGAAAATTGAATATTGTTCTAAAGACTGTTTTATTTTCATAATGGGTGAAATAATTAGTTTTTAGTATTGCCTCCTCTCGCTGTCTAAACTGCCTGCATCCATCTGGGTATACTTTTCATTAAATTGTCAATGTAACTTTGTGGCATTAGGTTCCATTCTTCAACCAATGCAGTTTTCGAGGTCCCTTAGGTTAGCTTGCACTGAATTTCTTTATTTTTCCAGGTTATCCCGAATATGTTCTATCGGATTTAGTTCTGGCGAGCATGCTGGCCACACCAAAACTTGTATTACGACCTCAGTAAGATACTCCGATACTACAGCCGTAGCGTGAGGACGATCATTATCGTGCATTAAAAGAAAATTATCCTTTATGAATGAGGCAAAAAGCATAACAATCTGCTCAAAATATCTGTTACGTATCTTTTCGCAATTAAGGACCCGTTTTCTATGATGTGTAGCTCCGTAAGTGCACCTAAGCAAATACCATCCCATACCATTACTGACCCTCCACCATAAGGATTTCTTCGAACTATGATACACTCAGCGCATTTTTCTCGGGGTCATCTTCATATTTTGACTTTTCGATCATCTGACTTTAGACAGAATCTGGACTCGTCAGTAAAGAGTCCTTTTCATCAAGCGTCATCATCCCAATTTCGGTGCGAAGAAGCAAAGTTGGACCAAGCTACTCGATGACCTGCGGGCAAAGGGCCTCTGGCGGGCAAGAACGCTTCTATACCAGCCGCCTTAAGTTTTCTTCTAATCGTTTTGGTGCTAACTGTCACCTGTCGAACTTCCTGCAGCTTGTTTGGTATATCGGAAGAAGTTGCGGTTTCTGAGGACACTGCTTACAATAAATCTGTTTTCCCTCTCTGATGTTACTCTTTTGCGGCCTTGTCCTTTACATCTTGTATACTCTCCAGTTTGCTGGTATCGTTTAACATTGCGTAATGTTTGAGCCACTTCGTTGTAAGTGTAACCATTTTTAATTAAAATTACAGCTTTAGACACCTGAGCAACGCTGAGATCCGGCATTATCACTCAAACTTACCAAAGAAGTTCCCTGCACTCAATTATAACAACGTTTTGTCAAAAAAAAACAGAGATAATGTTAAATTTGTTAAAAACAAAAAAAACCTGCAGTTGTAAACATTGCGTATCAAAGAAATTGACAGATAGCCAAAAAAAAAATCAAATAAAGACTTCTTCTTCTTATTTTGGTGCCACAAAAAGCACTTGCCATTGTCATTGTGTTTGTCTTCGTAGTAATTTTATATTTAAAGTTGGTCCAAGGAGATGGTGGCTCTCATGTTCGGAATATGGAATTTTTTAGGACATCTCAAAATGCATGTTTCCAGTTAATATTTATAATCCACTTCACGAATGCACAACATTCAAACTATATCACGAAAAATGCCACCAATATTATATAATATAGGACCAAAGAACCTAAGTTAATGAATTAAAAATAAAAACCACAACGATAACATAAAAACGAACATAGCTTGCAAATGCAAATGATATTTGTAAATATACTAATTTACACACCATCATTATTTATTCATTTATTATGGTTCACGAACATAACATTGCATTACACATTTTTAATAAAAACTATTACTATAAAAAATTAAAATGCCGTTATATTTCGAGGTGAACTAGGCATGCTCAGACAACAAACTTAAGAAATGAATTTTACTAAATTAAATTAAATTAGTACATTTAAAGTAAAAAAAATTAAGCATAAAGATTAAACCTTTAATGTTAAAGATTAAATGTTTTATATTTTTATAATCAACATAAATCATATTTTTTTTTTTTAATATTAAAATTATAAAAAAAACTGTAATTTCTCAAACGATTTTGATGAAATTTTGAACACGAGAAATATAGGTTTTAAATTGATATACTATAAGAATTGCGAATAATGATTTTGGAAAATGGTAAGAAAAAATAGAATTTTATTAGTTCTCAACCAATTCTGTACATGGTAAATACGTATATAACATTTCTTAATTGCTGGACTATATATGAATAGTCAATAATATAAACACAATCACGGGATAATACCAATTACTGCGTAATAAACGCGTGCGGAGCCGCGGGGCACGGCTAGTGCATGATATAAAAGAGTAGATCAAAGAAGCCAGGTTTTTTTAGGTTATAGGTTTACCACAATCTCACTTGGTCTTAAGTGACAATGTGGCCCAAGATAGCAACACGTTAAGCTTAGTGAAAGACTGTCCAAGTGACCAAGTCTGTATAAAAACGCATTGAATACCAATCGTCAAATATTTAACTACCTATTAAAATAAGTTGTGCAATGATTTAGATATTTACAAAGTAACTTTTAAACTTTGATATTTAATGTGTACAAAGTATGGCAATGTTATATTTCCTTTTTAAAAGCAACGCCAAAAAGCTATTTTAAGAAATTTTTATAGGTACAGCAGAAAAATGTTGCATTTGCGAAATCTTCCGAATAACCGAATAACTTCGTACGAACTGATATATGCCTTCATAACCCGAGCAAGGTCGCGCAAGGCTGGTTTGACAACTTACACTACTATTCAGATTATCTTATATCGAGCTGCGAGTATATAAACTAGACATCTGATATTACAGCCATCATTTCATGTTTGATCACTAAAAAGACAACATGTTCTCAAAAGTAAGTCATACAACTAAAATGACGCAATATTAGTCATACAAGCTACTAAAATTATTTATAAATAAATATATATTTCATATTTTCAGATTATAGTTTTGTGCGCATTTGTGGCGGTGTCCCAGGCTGGTCTCCTGGCCGCACCCGTCCACTACTCTGCTGCTGAGGCTGTGTCCTCTCAGAGTATCGTGCGACATGATGAGCCCTCCAGACTGGCTGTAGGCGCCCCAGTTGCCTACCACACCGCTCCTGTCGCCTACCATGCTGCTCCCGCCGCCGTCGCTTACCGCGCCGCTCCCGCCGCCGTTGCTTACCGCGCCGCTCCCGCACATTACTCTTCTGCTGACTCTGTCTCCTCACAGAGCATCGTTCGTCACGATCAACCCCGAGCTCTCCAATACTCGGCTCCTATCGCCAAAGTGGCTGTTGCTGCTCCCGTTGCCTACCACGCCGCCCCTATCCAGTACTCCGCTCCGATCGCTAAAGTAGTTGCACACCAAGCCGAGGAAATCGTAAGTGAATTAACATTTAACTTTCTCTTCACATAAAATATCGAGTTCAAAAAAAATAACTCGAAATTATTAAATAATATGTTATTTGTACACGAAATTAACCAACAAGAAGGCATCAAAAGTAGGTACGAAAAAAATTGGATTTTTTCAGATGGGCCCGCATTATTGTTTTTTAATAAATATTGCGGATTTTCTTTTTTTATAATTGATAGCTTGAACCAACCTCAAAAAAAATACATTTACAGTGCAATTTTTTACGTTCCTACTTTTAATATCGTTATGATGGTTAACTTCGTGTATAAAATAAAAATATTATTTCATAATTTTGTTTTTTTTTAAGTCGATAATTCGTTAATTAATTTTTAATTTCGTAATTTTTAGTTTGATTTTTCTCACATGCACTAGAATCTGACCAAGGTTTTGAGATATTTTCCTTTTGAAACCACACCCGTAGCTCGTATCAGTAAAGCAGGCTGCCATACTTACACGTATTAATCCATGTCTTTAAAACTACAGAACCGATTTTGATCTAATTTACTGTTCCCTAAGTGCAAGTAATTGTAAGCCAACAAAAAATGTTCATGGTAAAACATGGTGATTAATAGTTTCGGAGAAATACGCGAACAAACATACATACATACAAATACCTATTAAATTTTGTATATTTGTTTGAAAACCCAAATAGTTTATCATGTGTGAGTATAGGAACTGCAGTACACAATATAATAGTTACTCATTTTTTTAAAGTCAGTTTAAAAATAACCAGGTTCAAGATTAACAAAATTCTGTACTCAGTTACACTTTAAATTGGATTCTCAGATTTGAATAAAATAATTGTTGGTATACTATTTTATATTTATTAGATTATTGACTTTTAGTTTTTTCCTAACACAGGCCTACCCGAAATATGACTTCACTTACTCCGTGGCTGATGGCCATTCCGGTGACATCAAGTCCCAGCAGGAATCCCGCGATGGTGATATTGTAAAGGGATCCTACTCGCTTCACGAAGCCGACGGCTCCGTTAGGACTGTGGAGTACTCCGCTGATGACCACAACGGTTTCAACGCGGTTGTACACAACAGTGCCGCTACAGCCGCTCCTACTTACGTCAAGGCCGCTCCCGCTCTCATCAAGGCTGTCCCCGCGCTTCAGTACTACCATCACTAAATTAATGTAATTGCATTGTTTTGAAAAAATGACTGTTAAGTAATTTATTTATTTATTACAATATACGAACTTATTCAATGTAACGTGATGCTTATTGATACATCCTTTGTATGTTTGTTATGTTTTTAACTTATTTCAAAACTAGCGACCCGCCCCGGCTTCGCACGAGTGCAATGCTGTTACTAAATATATTTACCTACTACAGAATCTTTATAAACAACGTTTACAGCTCTTTTGTCATTAGACAATACAAACATGTTTTGTTTAGAGGTTACTCTTGAAAGAGCGACATATAATTGACCATGGTATATAGGGCCGGTGCCGTCCCTGCATTTTAAATCTGTAATATCTTCTGAAATATCCATTTAAATTGCATGCTGTAAAGTGCCATATTGATCTATATTAAATGGACAATGTATGTATAATGTATGTATAACACTTAATTGGATAAAGATTAATGCTGTATTGCTTAAACTTGCTAAAGGATAAAAAATGGTTATTGTGGGATATCCTTAAGAGATAGACATATATCATCGTCGACTTTTTTGTTGACCTTTCTATGATGTACAATGATTTTGATTTATCTCGTGGGGTTCAGCTAGCGTTTGTAATGTAAGCGCAAAAAATGTGTTTATTTACGACATCACATTAGAAACCTCTAAATTTATCAGTGTTTCTCTATAATATTATGCATATATTATACATATAAACCTTCCTCTTGAATCACTCTATCTATTAAAAAAACCGCTTAAAATCCGTTGCGGATTTTAAGAATTTTTAAGCATACATAGGTACGGACAGAGCAACATCGACTTTGTTTTATACTATGTTGTGATTGTCATAAACATATACATACAGTGATACAGATCCACACTCTAAAAAAGTTATGTATAACAGTTGCGACTTTAAGTTGGACACAAAATACAATAATTGCCTCTGAAATACTTCTGCTTACGTTGGAATGCCTATAGACTAACGCTCCATACTATTGTTATCAACTAATTTTATTAAAACTACAACCACGGTTCTGTATATATTGTTTTCTTTTGCAAGTTACCAAACGGTGTTCGGTCACATAGATATTACTGTTAAAACGTTTAAATCAGCGACACTAAAATACTTATAAAACTTATCTATCAAAATTTACATAAATACCAAATTATACATAATAACGAATAGCTATAATGCGTAAATTATTTTAATTATAGAGAAGAGAAGCATGAGATACAAGGATTTTACAGCTAATTTACTATATACATTATATATATACATACATATATACATGGGGCGCACTAAAATATCTACAAAGAAAAAAAAATTGTTTATTGCTGGTCAAAAATCAATTTGTTGTCTTTCAAAATAGTCTCCTTTAGCTTTAATGCATTTTTTCATAGGAATAAACCAATTTTGAATAGATTTATGCGACTCCTCCGTGGTGACCTCGGAAATATGCATTTTATAGTCTTCAACAGCCTCTTCTGTTGTTGAAAATCGTTGACCGCGTAATAATTCTTGAGTTTTTTAAAACAGGAAGAAGTCGCATGGTGTCAGGTCGGTGGACCGAATGCGAAATGAACCATAATATCTACGTTTTTCTGAAATGTTTTTCTGAATTCTTAAAACCAGCTATAAACAGTCGAATTGAATGGTGCATCATTGCAAAAAGCAGTTTGAAGGCAAGCGATACTCTGCTGAGGCGTCAAGCTGCACTTAAAATCGTAGTGATTTCCTACGAAAATTTTCATGAATTAATTCCATGGAAACGTAGACGTAAAATTTAAACTGCCACCGAAATGTAAATTTTACCAGTGATAAATAGATGAAACAAACTGCTTTTTAAAGCCAAAGAGTTCCATTTTCAAATGCGCAATTAGTTTTCAAATATACTTAATGTAAGTGGCGAGTTTCGGAATTCTTTAGTACGCCATATGTATATTATGTTTATGACTTTATCTTACATTTGAGACTACTTCAGTTAATTTAAACAGAAAATAATAATATTGCAAGTAAAATATTACGAATAAGTGAGTCGACGGATTCAAACACAAAGTGTAAAAATTAATAGTAGCTACAAATAAAAAATCAAATTAGGAACTCAATTAAATTAAGATACAAAATAAATAAGTACTAAAAGAATATATTTTAAGAGAAATGCAAATAAATAAGTACAAAATACCAGGGTAATTTTAATGATTTTCGTTAAAAGTATACGTACATTGTTTTTCTTCGTTTTATAAATTTTTTTTTTTTTATAAGTTCGACCAAAATAGGTACAAACAATAAGATAAAAATATTATTTTTCCCAATTAATATATTATGAATGAATTTACAAAAAAGGGTTTCGATTTTCGTTATAAATATTTGGACAACTTTAATACCTACTGTGATTATTTCTTTTAATTAAATTAAGTAATGCTTAATTTGTATATGGATGTGTATCACAGCACTACAGGTGAAATACGGTTTATATGTTACACAACACCGCCCAATACGGCCTCAAAGGCTACCCACCACACCTTACATAAAGTTTCTCATGCGTCAAAGGAAATAATTTCGTTGCGTCAAAATCTAACAAAGATTGTGTTATTGTTGCTTTTAATAAAACTTTTCTTATGCTCATTCTATTTTGGGGATTGCTTTAAATGGTTCAGTGCATAAAATCAGCTACGTAATAAAGTATATTAAGACAACAGAAGGTTAGAGTAATTTATCATAAAAAAGCACGTGTGCTGCAATAGCTTGGGTTGAGCCAGCCTGCCTCGGGTAAGATATTATCGACACATCGATGTTGAGCTTGAACATATCGATTTTGACTTTGATGTTAGGTCCTTTAAAACATCGTAGATTGATTTTAACACATTTGTCTGATGTAATTAGGGTGCAAGGGTCTGCGCGTAAGCAAAATATAAACAGAAACACAAGTAGTGTCTGGAAGAAAAAGTCATTAACACTCAAATAAATAAAGAAAATCGTCCATTTGGGTAGCCCCAAAACATCAATCATTTTGTTTCGATATTTATCCGTCATCGATGTTTACTTTCCGGTATTGATATCGATGTCAATATCGAGATTTTTCTAATATCAATCGTCCGTAAGTACCTAAGTTTCTTGAACTTAAGAGTTATTTCCACGGCGAAGTTACCCGAATTCTGGTTATCTTCGCTCGCGCAACTAGGCATCGCTAAGAAATAAACTTAATAATAATATAAATGAATATAACCGCAACAGTATCGCCAAAACTTCAAAATAAGATCTAATTCACTAAAATTCATTTATTATCACTTATATCAGATACAAGGATCTTAAGGACTATAATAGTCACCTTCAGGTTAAACTCAAAGTGAGCTATTTTTTTTAATGGATAATTTTGATATTCACAACTATTAAAAATAACTCAAGAAAAGCGACGACTGTGGACAATAGAAGATCTGTCGCCATCACCAGGAAAAAGTACAGTAAAGTACAGCGATGCATAGAAACGAATAACTACTATGGGATGACAACGGCGACCGCCGATGGATTTCGATCTCTCGGTGGTCGCCGTTGTTTTTGGATTGTAGTGTGCTTACCATCAGGTATACAGTACAGTCAAAGTGCCGAGAGCTATTATAAAAAAATGTTTCGACCATTGTTCAGAATTTGCAGTATTTACGACACGTACTAAGCCGCTTTAAGATATTAAGCCTGAAGAGATTGGCTCTCGAATGCAACTGCCAGAACTCAAATAAAGGTGCTTGGTATTAGATTTTTAAAGAAGTGGATGGGGCTAGCCAGGTAGACATTATTTAGAAAATACCCTACCACCGTGCTACAGTTTTATCATAATATTTACATCAATAGACGCGGTTTCCGAACACGCTACCACAGAGTCATACCTTCAAATCATGTTACGTTTCTAACTAACATAACTTAGTAACTTTTTAGATAGTATGTTAATTATATAATTCTTTTCTGATAATCTAATGCATAATTATATTCTTAATTACTTTTAAAGTAACATTCTGAAAATAGTATGTTAATTTATGAAACATTCAAATTTTTACTATCCGCAGCTCTCCAAATGCGTACTAGCGAACGGATTCTACGTGATTAGCGTACTAACTACAAGGTCACCTAAAGCTCGTTAGACAACTACCACTGCTAACAATCATGTAATCGTGCTAAAATTCGCAAGTATAAAAGCTGAAACTCTACACAGATTTTTATCATTCAATTATTTGATTAATAACAAGAATCGATAAACATGTTCTCGAAGGTAATTTTATAACAAAAATTAATTTGCAAAAAATATATATTTAAACGTGTTTTTATTATTATTATCATTTTGTTTTTAGATCGTAGTGTTGTGCGCATTCGTGGCGGTGTCCCGTGCCGGTTTTCTGGCAACGCCCGTTCACTACTCCCCAGCTAATGCTGTTTCCTCACAAAACATTGTTCGCCACGAGCAGCCTGCTAACTTGGCTTTCACCGCACCCATCGCTTATCGTACCGCCCCGGCTCCAATCGCCTACCAAGCACCAATCGCTAAGGTTCTATCGCGTGAGGACCAAGAAATTGTAAGTAAACAAAAATTATAAGTTCAACAGCCAGGTAGAAGCAATATGTTTAGGGAATCCAAGGGGTTCTTAATGACACTAATAATAGTTTGAATATGTATGTTATGTTACAAGGGCGATGAAAGAGTGGCAGAAAGCCTGGAAAGGGGGGTAATATAAAGATATAAAGTATCATAGGAACTGGGTCGCTATTCTTTTCCCTTACAATCCTCTGTACTGTCATTGGCATACGTCATAACTTTCAATGGTGTCGGACCCATTAAATAATTGGGAAACTTAGCTAGGGCCTTAGCTAGCTAGGAGCAGTGGAGGCCAAGTTGCCCTTTCTAGTAGGCTGTGGGTAAGCTGAATGCTGGCTGACTTGAATTGCACGCAACTCAAGTTGGAGTATTTGCATTATGTGCAACACTCTTGCAGAAAAAAAATATGTATAGAAAAGCGAAGTCAATGTCCACTCCGCAGATTTTCCGTGAAAACCTCATTTTAATTTCCTTTCCGATGCTGCCGTAGATATTACATTTACTCGGCACTGAACTTTTTAAAGTTGTTTTAAATTCCTTTTGACGCGAGCTTTCCTCTGCGCTGCAGGAAAATATACGCTGCACGAAAATTACGTACAGAAATGCTCTATCAATTGTGACCTCAACTGTTATTATCGCATAAGTCTCGTAGTTTTTAACGATTAAAATCTGAAAGAATTTTGTAACACAAGAAAGTTTGATGAGTTATCGCTGTACTTAACGAGGGAATAGACGTTTTGCACGTCAATAAGTGATTCTATTTTTAGCAAATAGCTTTACGACCACGCAGTTTTAAACATTTATGGAGAAGGCAATACTATAGCAAAGTATGCATAGTACTAGTTTTTTCTTCTCTTGATCTCTTCTGATGATAAGCCATAGAGATCATTTTTTATAGTTTACCTTACTTAGCATGGGCTAATATGGTAACGATCAGATTCTAGCCTAAAACCTGTCCATTTGGGTAACGAGTCAATCATTTTACTAAATTACTGCTATAGTTCCAAAACGTTTTTTTTTTTCACCGATAGCTTTACATTCCAAAATGTTCATCATAGGATTCAAATCCATGTCTTTTACGCAACATACTGGCGTGCCCCACAATTCAACCGTCATGGCAGCCACAATAGGTCAGACAATAATCGAGAATGACAATAACATGATAATTATAGTAAAATGATTGTAAAGTACAAACATTTATATTTTGCAGGCTTACCCGAAATACGACTTCACGTATGCTGTCGCTGACGGTCAGTCCGGTGACAACAAGTCCCAGCAAGAATCCCGCGACGGTGATGTAGTCAGAGGCTCGTACTCCCTTCACGAGGCTGACGGTTCCATCAGGACAGTGGAATACACAGCTGATGACCACAATGGTTTCAATGCAGTGGTACACA
The DNA here is from genome assembly GCA_947532125.1 of Saturnia pavonia. Taxonomy (NCBI): domain Eukaryota; kingdom Metazoa; phylum Arthropoda; class Insecta; order Lepidoptera; family Saturniidae; genus Saturnia; species Saturnia pavonia. The sequence continues at coordinate 6,670,041 of OX383901.1, forward strand.
ACACTGCTCCTAAGGTTGCTCCTACGATCATCAAGGCAGTACCCACTCTTCAGTACTACAACCATTAAATATTATATCTAGCAACCTTATACTCGTAAATAATACTCTTATTTATCAATATTTTAATAAAATAAATAAATAAAGTTAAAAGGTATAAAAATCTTTCTTTTAAAGTTATTTGAAAGCATTTCTTTTTAATAAATAAAAAATATATAAAATTTCAGGTAAGTCTACTATATCTGAATTAAGATCATTGAAATTATCAATAAGAATGTGGCCTGAATGATAAACCTAAATAGATATTAGAAAAAGTAAATATTTCATCTATAACTACTAAACTACTTAAAAGTAAAGTTAGAGTTAGTAAAGATATATTATTATTATTTGAGAGATATATATATATTCATACTACAAAATATCTATAGACCAAAACATATCTCAAGATTACGCCTTGTAATGTATTAAATTAGTTATATAATTTTATTATATAAGTATTGGAACCTCAACAGCAGTTTTGAAGAGCCGACACCTACTCTTTCTGGTAAAAACATTAAACAAAAGCGAAATTCTTACATAGTATTTTTTCCAGTAACGACCGAAACCTTCATCCTAAATGTGTGTTGTTGATTACAATCCTATTAAAAGCAGAGTGCCTTATACTGCAGCTTCTATTATCCGTTAACAATATAAAAACTAATAAATTAAAAACATAGCTAATATAAATTGTATATGTATAGTTTTCTTTAAAATTTAAAATTTCTCGCTTATGTCAAAAATTCTATTCCTGCTAGTGCTTCTAAAGGTTGGTTCAACGATATGTCAAGTCAAGATAGTTTTATTGTGAATTTCACAGACCAATATGAACAATAGGTACACTGGAGTCCTATTTTAAGAATAAAATTATATAAAAACGCTTCAATCTATTCTATATATCCATTACTATTATAAAGAGGTAAAGTTTGATTGTAAGTTTGTCTGTAAACTGTAAACTAATGATCTGATTCTAGAAATTCTTCCACTAACAGAAAGCTACGTTCCCCCTAATAGTTATAGGCTATGTTTTCAAAGAATCAAAAGATTAAGTTTTACTGTAACGAATATTAGGGTCCATCTGTAAACCAAGTCGGAAAAAATATCCTGTTTCGCTGCTATATCGGCGTGCGCATGCGTGCTGACTAAACTGTTTGAAATAGATAAAAAGAATGTACTGCAACATTGTTGTATACTAAAATTTCTACAAAAAAGTCCATGAAAGTATATGTGTAAGTTGTATAGATATACATAAAAAAGTCTTTGGGCCACTTTATCGGGATTTGCTAATCAAACGGTTTGCAATGAGTGAAAACAATGTACTATAATATTATTAATCGCTAAAGGATCTACAAAACAATATGCAATAATATATATGTAACTGTTATAGAAATCACGATAAAAAAAAAATTTTAGTAATTAATATGGCGTTTGGTCGCTTTAACGACATGCGTTCATCAAACTGTTTGAAATAGGTGAAAATAATTTACTTCGATATATTTCACTTCTAAAAAATATCTACAAAACAATCTGCATTAGTATACATGTAGCTATTATAGAATTCACAATATTTTAATATTTAATACGTCGCATGGCGCTTGATCGGTATTCACGGATCAAATGACTTGCCATGTCTACTACATTACCTGTCTTAGTACAATATTTTTCAATCCTAAAAGTTCTGGAAAACGATCTAGGATAGAATATGTGTCAATACAGAAAGGTGATTAAAATAACTTCAAAAATTCAAATACTTCTTAGCTACTTAGTCGGCCTGTGCTGACCGAACGATTTAAACTAGTTGAAAATAATGTGCTACAATCTACGATAAAAGATCTACAAGACGATGTGAAACAGTGTACAGGTTGGATTTTTAGAAGGGATTTTATGGCTTAATCCGAAACTATGAGAAACAGAGATAAGTGATATTAGGAGTCACGATATCGATTTTTGAGAAAACAAAAATTGCATGTTTATTGTTTTAGGGTTCCGAAATCAAAAGGAACCTTTATAGTTTCGGTATGGCCGTCTGTTTGTCCTCGGCTTAGCTCTGAAATTCATAGTACTAGAAAGCTGTAATTTGGCAATGGGTATACATATTAATCACACCGACAAAGTGGTAAAATAAAATCTTGAAAGAAAATCTTTTAGGGTACCTCCCCTACACGTAAAGTGGGAATGTTTTAATTTCGTCTATCACATCAAATGGGGTGTCGTAGTTTAAAAATATTGTGGTCTGTGAAAACTATTTTTCGATTCAAGGATCCGTTTGCGAAATATTGTGCTTTAAAATGCTAATTTTGTTATAGTCAAGTGTCCTCCCTACCTTTGTAGGTATATGTGAAAAAAATCATGGTATTAGTATATATAATGAAATTAAAAGGAAAACTATCAGAGGTAAGTAGGCTTTATAAGTTAACGAGTAAGTAAATAAACTTACAAAATGTATTTGGAGAAGTAATTTCGTACAAATTCCATTGAAAACAACTTAAAAACCCCTTTCTAAAGGATGATTCATGTTACTCAAGCAAGGCGCCGGCCGGAACACGGTCAAACATCTATAATATACTTTTGTATGAAGTAATTCGCATATTATATGTTAAATGTTGTTAAATATGTCCTATACTGACCACTGACTCCTTAAGTTCTTTTTTTACGACTCGATGCGATAAGATAACGCGACACAAGTGTAAAGGCAACATTCAAGTCGGATTTATAATGTCAGCAGTTCTAAATTACAACACATTTAAATTATGGTTACTAGCTTAAAGTTGGAAATCCAGGATACCATCTTGTATATGCACATATTAACATTTTATATGTTGTACTTTATATGTATATTATTTCATTAAAGTTTCTGATTAATGCATGTATCCTGTGTTTTCCTAATCTAACAAATATTACCACAATTAACATATTTATTATTAACTAGCTTTGCCCGCGGCCCCGCTCTTATGGACTACGGATATATTTTTATTTGTGCTGAACCCTAATCATTTTTTTGACGATTTTGATGGAACTTTCACTGGTAGATAGCTGATAATAACGAGTAACTTAAGTTACTTTTATTTTAAGAAAATAATATGGGGTCCGCGCAAATATAATAATAACCTTTTACAGTAGTCCACGCAAACGGTGCCGCGTGCACAGCTAGTATATATATAAAATAAATGTTTGTTTGCTTGTGACCTATACGTCCCTAAACAATCATCCGATTAAAATAAAAATTTGCGGAGTTATTATGCGCACGCCTCTGAATGTTTATATGTTAGTACAACAATTTTACAACAGATGGCGTGTATATAGTTTCATTTTCAAGACAACGGGAATGAATTCGCTGGCAAAAGCTATTACCTAATAAAAAATAATAAGCCCAAAAATATCTTTTAAAATTGTAAGCCATATTTTACTAATTTCAATAACTAGCGGTGTCCTGCGGCTCCATAGGCGTTTATTACGTAATAATTATTTTACTCCTAGTTTTATTTTTAATTCTTTGACAATTCTTATAGCTTATCAATTATGAAATGGCATAATATGCTTTCCGTGTACAAAATTGTCATAACAATCGGTCGAGCCATTTTGAATTAAATCCGGACAGACAGACATACAAAAAAAAAGTCATATTAATGATCAGTGTACTTTATAATAGATATTAAGTGAAATTTGAAAAAAAACATACATATAGACAGTACTCCAGATTTATTTATATAGACAAATAATTTATAATGTCTTTTATAATTAATTAGAAATATTCTTCTTTGTTTCTAGGGGTTGCGGTTTACTTACAGTTCGCAATTGCAACAGACAACAGAACAAGGCCGCTGTAAGCTTGTTAGGCGACCTTCTCCGCGCGTGTTCACGTAACACGAATATTTGTTAGTATATAAGCTCAGTTTACGATTTCATAGATATCATTTAGTGTGATTATCACAAGGAAACAAAATGTTCAGTAAAGTAAGTTCCCAACATAAACAAAGGTTTTATTTTTACTTATACTTGTTTTGGCGCCTTTAGTTGAAGATAAAATTGAAAGTTGCGCGCGCGCATCTTGTGACGGATGTACGTCATAATGAAGTTAGCTATAATTATAAATAGATAATAGTGTGAATTCATATCATTGACTTTTTTAAATTGCGTTAAAATAATTTAATGGTGTATAAATATTGTCATTAATAAAGACGACATTTATTAGTACAACGTCAAAGCTTTTATGAGTAATTAAAAATGTCAGTAAAATATTTTCCCATTATTATTATTATTGAAGGCTAACATCATGTTAGTAAAAAAAAATTGTTGTATTACGCCATAGATGTGTATGTCTTATTATTATTATTGGTGCCTTGGTTTTTCGTAATATATAAAATATTTTTTTAGGTTGTTGTTTTATGCGCGTTTGTGACGGTGTCACAAGCAGGGCTCCTGGCTGCTCCCGTGGCCTACTCCTCCGCTGACGCTGTGTCCTCTCAAAGCATTGTGCGTCACGATCAACCAGCAAATGTTGTAGCACCTTTTACCTACCAATCTGCTTCAGCACCAACTATTTACCGTGCACACATCGCTAAAGTCTTGTCTCGTGAAGATCAAGAAATTGTAAGTAGTAACCAACTTCCACTGATTAGATTTATATATATATATATAGTAAGGAAAATTGACTACACTGTGCCCGAACCCTTGAAACTTGTAGCCTTGCTTTCGCGGCTGAGTGCCTTAAGCGCTCGCCACCAAGCCCGGTGAAGCTGTAAAAGCCGTAAACGCTCCAGGGCCCGTAAAGCTAACAGTATAAGCAGATTGAAAAAAAAAACCGTGCCCGTTGGTAAGCTCAGTACATTTCAAAAACAAAGCTGTTCACCGAGATATCGGCAGTCTTATCGCCGGTTATCGTTGTCATGCCATCCTGCAAACCTTTCGGCAGATGGATATACATTGACTGATCCCGTAACGCGACAAATCAAAAGAGAGTAATTGTTACGAGTTAAACACCATGTGCATGGTCGTCGCCTTCCAGTTGCGTACAAATTCTTAACACCCTGTCTAACCATTCCACTGAGGCAGAAGGGGTACACCGGGTGTATGGGTGATGCTCAGCACACATTACATTGTTACATGTTACTGTAAACATTGTTACTATAAATTATATGTTATGTATTTTGCAGGCTTATCCCAAATATGATTTCAATTATTCCGTTGCTGACGGAAACTCTGGGGATAACAAGTCTCAACAAGAATCTCGCGATGGAGACGTAGTTAAAGGTTCCTACTCTTTCCACGAGGCCGATGGATCTATCAGAACTGTGGAATACACCGCCGATGATCACAATGGCTTCAACGCGGTTGTTCACAATACTGCCCCTAAAGTCGTACCCACCCTAGTCAAAGCTGCTCCCGCTCTGCAATACTATCACTAACAATATAAACTATATATGTGTATTTACTAAGTCATATATTAATTAAAAGTAAAGATTTTTAATACGAATATTGACTTTTTGTTTTGTTATTATAATTCTCAAAAATAATTCAAACCAAGCAGCCTATTCGAACTTATTTACGCATTCAGCTTATCCTGAATTCCTTCTCTAGCTAAACCTATAGCAAAAGTAAACTATTGTTGCCATATAAAAATAGAAAACAATTTATTACACAAATGAAAAAAAAAACCATTGTTTACTGAATTTAACAGTAATAAAATTTATAAAAGTGCATAATAATTTTATATTTTTTATAATATAATAAAGAAAACAATAAATTTCAAACATAATTATTCTAATTCAGAAAAACACCAAAAGGATGAATAATATATAAAGTTAAATGGCAGTTCGCAGCTTAATGTTATCACTAGTAAAAAATATTAACGATAAAGGTCGCTTACAGTACACACGCATGGGTGACTTGTCGCCGTGACTGTTTCGTCACCCTTGTCAAGTCTACGGATAAAACTGTATTGTCAACTCGTAACGTGCGCGCACCTCCTACATAGGACCGGACATGGGTGACGAAACAGTCACGGTGACAAAAGTCAATCGTGCGCGCTAGCACATTGGTAATAAAAAAAATTTCAGCATGCATTACTTGGTGTATTTGAGCATTTACTTTTGAAAACATTCCCCTTGCTAAGTGTAGACTGTTATCATCTGAAATACATCGTCATTAACCCCAGGAGTAATTATGGTCAAACTGATACCTATAATAAAAAAGTACTAATCAATCAAATTAGTAATAGTCACAGAGTTTAATATGACATCATAGAAGAATTTATGACGGTCGTGAGCAGTAAAATTATGTAAGTTTAGACTACCTATCTATATGAACATTTGAATTATTAGTTTGGTCAGTCAACTAATATACCCACACTTTGGAGAAGTTATATATATATATATATATATATACTAGTGGACCTGACAGACTTATCCTGCCCGATAGTTGGATTGCCTGCAATTTCCTAGAACTCGATTGCAGCGCCGCCTATCGGGTTCAACTGCAAATCTAAACCATCCAGCAACTCATATAATCAAACACAAAAAAAAACATCAAAATCCGTCCAGCCGTTTTGGAGGAGTTCAGTCACATACTTACAGAAGAATTGTATAGGTATATATTTTTTTGTATAAAACAAAGTTTTACTTTTCATTTATTCTGACTAAAAGTACTATCAAAGGGCACCGCCATACTCGTGCGAATGAAGATGAACACAATGAAAGCTAATTACGGCGATAAAACTCACCTATATATTGTGTGTTCTGACAAAATTCCTGGATGAAAAACTGTATAGGAATTTTGTAAGGGACTTGAATAAGTGTTTTTTTTTTTTTAAATTGCTTCGCTTTATTTCAATTTTGTATTAGACTAATATTAAATTGTCTTTTTTGTAATTTAATTCAACCGCAAGTGACAGTAAAAGTTAATTTATAAAGAAAGTTCACAAGTTATTGTGGTCTTCGGACAAGAATATTTGTATGAAGCGGATATTTCGTATCCTGTGTTACCATGAAATTTCATAGAAACAGAAGCTTTTTTAGAACGTAATCAAGTTTCTAGTTGTGCTTAAGTAACCCTAGAGACAATTGTGATATTACTTTTATTTATATTACGTTTGCGTATAACTATTATCAATTAGGTAGTACATGTTTATAATAATATGTTAGGTACAACAAAGTGTGGGTAAAATAGTTGATTGACCCAGTTACCCGCGCAAGGTTCGACTACGAAAGCATAATAGGTACCTATTTCTGCCGTAAAGTAGCAGTACGGACCTCTGTGTTTTGAATTAAAGGATGATTGTGGCAACATACACTGAATAATTTTAATATTTTTTAAACATATCTAATATTATAAAATTATGAAAGGCTAATTAACTAAAATGCATTTTATAAACTTTACATGTTACTCAATTAGCCTTTTCATAGTCATTTTGAGGTTTGAGACAGAAAATATATCACGATTTATCTATTAACGAATTTAAATACATAATTCTTTTGTTAACAACGACAAACAACTTTAAACGAATTATTATTTAGTCATATACATTACACTGATAATGTAACTTCATCTTCATTAGATAATCACTTTCAATTTGTCCTGTATCAGTATGCAAATTCAACAATTTATTCATTGCTTCATGTCTTTATCGATTTGATCGCAACTATTTTTCGTAACGTGCATAAATAGTACTTTAAGGTCATCGAGGTTTCGTTTACACTGAGATTTTGCATCAGTTCGCAGTGCTTATTATTTATTTTCGACTAGGCCATTGCCAAGTTTACCTTCCTACGCCAAAAAAGGACTAGATATGGAAAATTGTTCCTACGTTCGAAAATTATAAGTATCAATTAATTAAAAAAATATTAAAACGAATGTCAGACAGATCACAGATCACTAGATGCATAATTGGAAAATTGTAAAAAAAATGAAGTAAGCCCAGTGACACAAATGTAATACGAATTAGGTAGCTATGAGGAACGATGATTGTTTTTACTATTAGATCAACTTGTAAGTAGTATTTCATTTTTATTTGTATTAATAAGCTGCAAATATGTAAGCAGTTTCTATCTACATATATTAGCGATATATAAGTACATAAATAGTAAGCCTAAATTATAAGGGTATTACAGAACAATCCTGTGGTATAATGTTTATTTTCTTTTATTTGTGTACGGGATAAACTAAAAAATAACTCTGATATATCAATTCCATTAAATTATAATAACAATTGATTACATTAATAAATTAAATTACAATTTAATTCTTAAGTTTTATTACATTATTCCGCATCTCACAAATATGTCGTCTTGGACGATTAGGGTGAGTTTATAAAAAAAAACGATTCACAAGTAGTTAGTTATCTTTGAAAAGAAAATTGAAGTATTATTGTTAATATATTAGAAATTGCGAACATCTATCATTTTACTCCTACTAAAACACAAAAAACATGAAAATTTACGCTTATGATAACCTGGTGTTTAAGGGTTACCGATAGCGGTATTTAATATATGCTGGAGACTCAGAGATGACTTCGTCTGTTTTAATCCTAAAATAAAAATCTTGAACCATTTCTAATGCTGTTAAGCTTAGTATGAAATCTCTTGAAATTTAGTGGTTTTGCTTCCTTAAATAAATTAAATATCTACAATTCATTAACGCCGAAGGTACATAAGTAAAAAAATACGTTTTTTGAATTATGATCAAATCGACAAAAACAAATAAACATGAAAAATAAAAATTAATAAGTAGAAATATATACAGACATCAATAGACTAATTGAATAATATACATAATGTGTCTAAATAAATAAATAAATGTTAATAACAACGAATTGGTTGTAATAAATGATATGACAGTACCTATTAAAAATGACAGTCATATGTTTCTTTATTCTAAATAACTATTCATTTCTCTTTCCTGAACGCAAGCTTATAAGTCTTATTTTTCAAAAAGATAAAGATAATACATTATAATTTATATTATATTTAATTTATATATTTATATTATAATAATATGTGTGTTTCAGCTACGTCACAAAATAATTTTGAAACAGTTTAGTGAATGGATAGATTATGCGACATGTAGTAAGGTCACCATAAGCTTGCTTGACAACTTCCACTACCTACTAAAAATTGTCAGTAAATCTTACAGCGACGTGTGAGTATATAAACTAGATCTACATCTCAACATGCATCATACTTTTTGTACGCAACAATCAATATGTACTCCAAAGTAAGATAGACAGATATTGACTACTATTACAAAAAAATAAAAATAAAATGCTATTATTAATTTATATTATTTTCAGGTTCTAGTTTTATGCGCATTTGTGGCGGTGTCCCAGGCTGGTCTCCTGGCCGCACCCGTCCACTACTCTGCTGCTGAGGCTGTGTCCTCTCAGAGTATCGTGCGACACGATGAGCCCAACAGGCTGGCTGTAGCCGCCCCCGTTGCCTACCACGCCGCTCCTGTAGCTTACCATGCTGCTCCCGCCGCCGTCGCCTACCGCGCCGCTCCCGCACACTACTCCTCTGCTGACTCCGTCTCCTCACAAAGCATCATTCGCCACGACCAACCTCAAGCTCTCCAATACTCAGCTCCTATTGCCAAAGTAGCTGTTGCCGCTCCCGTCGCATACCATGCTGCCCCTGTCCACTACTCCGCTCCGATCGCTAAAGTTCTCGCACACCAAGATGAGGAAATCGTAAGTTAACAGCATAATATATAAATTACTAACTGTACCCCACGGTTACAACGGTCTTATATTTAAACGACCAAATTTCAACTGCATCGTGCTGCCGTGAACGCAACCATGTAGTTCTCACTTCCCCTACATTCCTACAGCTTGCCAAGCCCGGTAAAGCTGTAAAAGCCGTAAAGGCTCCAGGCCCCCTAAGGCTAACAGTATAGTCAGTTCGAAAAAAAAACAGCTTGCCAGAATGCTTAACGTTCATCGTTACTACTCCGGTCTTTAGGATCATAGCGTTAAGTTATATAGCCAACACAAATAAACAGGCAATTTTTTAATGTTATTTTTTTTCAAATCTGACTGTAAGTCCAAAACGTTAGCGGTGTTCAAGCAAAGAAAAAAAACACAATCTATTGAGGTTTATAATATTTTATTATTATCTTATATATCAAAATCTTTTATGCGTCTGTTAGTGATCGTGTAACTTCTGAACGACTTGACCGATGTAGCTCATATTCGTATAGTACCTATATATTATTTATCGAGACGTTCATAGCTGTGTTAGGAACTGACAGGTGGCGCTGTAGTCGAGCCATTGATTACCAGAAAGCGAAAAACAACGTCTGCCGAGCCAACTAGTTATAATATAAAATATTATATTATTTAAATTTATCCAGGCTTACCCTAAGTACGAATTCACGTACTCCGTTGCCGACGGTCAAACTGGCGACAACAAGTCTCAGCAAGAATCTCGCGACGGTGACGTAGTAAAGGGATCCTACTCACTGCATGAAGCCGACGGCTCCGTCAGGACTGTGGAGTACTCCGCTGATGACCACAACGGTTTCAACGCAGTTGTACACAACTCTGCCCCCAAGGTCGCCGCTACCTACGTCAAAGCTGCCCCCGCACTCATCAAGGCTGTTCCTGCACTCCAGTACTACCACCATTAAGCGATATTTGACGAATTGAGATTGTTGCAATACAAATGATTGTTGAATAATTTATTTATAGCAATAAACGAATAAGTTCTATAATATAATGCATTTCAATTATCCTACTAAATTCACATATAATAATTAAAACACATAATTATCTATTATACTGCCATTACGTATAAAATTACATATATACATCTTCATGTAAATAATGTGTATTCTTATGCCCTGGAGTCTATCGCACCAATTCATACCTAATATTGTAATCATTTTAGTATTTTAAATTAACTTTTCCGTTCCGTAGTAATTACATTAATTCGACCGAAAAAAATTTAATCTATAAAAATTATTATCACACAAAAAAAATATAACATTTTTAGTTAATCTATTATTTCCATTGTACTACGTTGATGCCTTATCCGCTCCAACACTCTCTTTTGTGTATTGTATAGTAGGAAGGAAGCTGGGGAATTTATTTTATACATTCATTTTTAATTCATTCATTCTTAGTAATTTTCTGCTGATTTTTTCCAAAATTCGCGTAAATTTACTAATTTGAATTGGTCGTGAAGAAACCTGAACGCTTGAGAAATGTTGAAATGGAATGAGAAATGATAAAATTTTGTAGAAGTTTGAATTTCTCGGCGTTCGAAATCGCCAATATGTCGTGCGCTTACGTGGTGATTAAGCCGTGCCTTCCCTCGGAGTGATATGCACAACAGTGATAATTCACAGGATGGTTTTATTATTATTTAATTCTAACATTTGGTTGACAATTTTATCAATCAAACGAGTCCCAATAGTTAAGATCTTTAATTGAGTTCAAAGTTAACTACGTTTATATGGAGTGTTTAAATAAAATTGACTCCGTGCAATACGAAGCAAGACATGAACTAACTCATTAATTATTAAAATTGACTCACAGTCTCACGATTTCATCGAACTCTGTGTACTGTAATTGACTGTTGACTAGGATTAAAAATATCTAACATATAGATTAATGATTGGTTTCTGCTGCGATTCATAGATACCGCGCTACCTACAAACAATAGCTCCTAGGGAACGGCAACTTTTTTAAATCGTTATAGGTTTAGCGTTTTGGCTACAATCTCACCTGATCTTAAGTGACGATGTGGCCCAAGATGGCCGCACGCTAAGCCTAATGAGAGGCCTGGCTCTCAAGTGCAGCTGCCGACTCACACCTGTTGGTGTTTCGAGACAGATTTTCAACTTGATGGTGGTAGATAGCCAGGCGGGCATTAGAAAAGCCCTACCACAATGTTATTATTTCATCACGATGTTTTCCTTCACCGAAAGCTCAGGCTCATTGCAGGGATATCGAACTCACGTCCATCGACGCGATGTCCGTGCACGAAACTATATACGAACCACACTTAATATCGTAGACTATTTGAAATGATGCATGTCTGAGTAACAAAATAGTATTGTGAACTTCTAAACTTTACCAGATTAATACGAAAAAATATTTTATACAAACCAATAATCAAATAAATGTTATGAGTGTAGTTAAAAAATAAATAAATGACGAATAATAAATGAATGGACAATGTATCAATATATTGTAAAAATGTTAGATTTATTTATCACGTATAAGAAGAAGAAGGAAATTTATGTTAAAGGGGGTTGAAATTCTTACTGATGGTATGTGATCCCAGTGTCGTTCTTAATTATTGTAGTAATATTTTTAACAGTTTCAGTACGCATACTGACATTATTGCATTATCTTTGAATTATTTAATAGAATACGTTGCATGTCAACGTATCATATGTGACGGTATCTAGTCGGAGCACAGTGGAGTCTTATCATTAATATTGTTGACTTCAGATTTAAGCATAATATTTCAATATGTATAACATGTTATTGAATATTAACACTACGTTCCTTGCTCGAACCAAGTAATTTAAAAAATGTACCTAATATAAAATCTGAAATTAACTATTTTCCAGCCATTGTAAAACGAAATTCACTTTTCCTAAATACTAAAGATAAATATATTATAGTGCTTAGTCGGTTACAAAAAAGCCGCACTTCCTTCGAAATACCTATTCATGAGAAACGTCTCTTTAATTATTAGATTGTGATGTTACGATAAAATACTTTTTACGAACGATTATGTACATAGTTTAGATATAACTTTAGAATGTAAGTATAGATCAAAATTATAATCACGACAATAAAATCATTCGGGTTTGGCTTAAACATAATTAGGCATATTTACATTTTTAATGTATATTTTTCATTATAGGTATTTGAATAAAGTATTGATAGAGAGGTTAAAGAGGGTTCAAGGTCGGCAACGCGTTAGTTATACCTATGGTATTACAAGCGTCCATAGACTACGATAGCCGCTAACCATCAGGCAGGCCATATGCTTGTTTACCATTTTTGTAGTATAAAAAAAGATTGTGTTTAAAATACGTCAAAGATAAATATTATTCATAAAATCGCGAGTTAGTATCAGGTAGTTTTGATCTATCTTTATAAACAAAAATGTAATTTTATTTAAACTCTTAAATCTCCGAAAGTTCTTCACCGATCTCAATGAAATTTTGACAATGTCGCTTTCGAATACGCCTGTTTGTGGCCTCTATCATACTAGCGTTTGTCGAGCGTGCGCGTTTGTCCAACGTATGATCAGCGCTGACGCCGCGTGCACGTGGCGTTTGCGTCCTGTCTTCTTGAAGGGGAAAATAACGCAACGCGCGTGTCGCGACGATGCAGCGAGACGGCTGCTGTCAGCAGGCGCGTGACACGAAACGGTCAGCACTGATCGAGCGTTGGACGAACGAGCACAATCAACAAACGCTAGTCTGATAGAAGCCTATATGTTATTTTTGAAAAAAAAAACAAACAGTACGACATCAAGGTGTGGCCTGGTAACAACTAGTTATGAATAAATGAATAACAATAATACCATTAATATTTTTATTTATTTATAAATCATTATTTTATTTGAGTATAGTATTCTCAAAAATACTATTTCTCACCCAGATAGGTGTGTAAAATGATATCGTAAATAAAACACTTCGAATCGGTTGCGCCGGAGGGCGTTTGCAAAAATACAATTACGATTAACAGCAAGATAGTCTTCTTTATTCTTTCACTTTTATCTCTACAATAGTATTTGCTACAATAGTGGTTTTATTAAAAATTTATATAACCAGCATTGAAAAAGTATAAATGGTTTAAGATATTCCAGTTAAACAACAGTCTCTTAGAGCAAACTGTTAGAGTAGTTCATCCTATGTGCTTCATTATGTCTAATAAGGTATATGAACTTATTAAATATTATTAACTTTGAAATTTTAAATTAATATTAAAATTAATTTCTATTGAACATTAAATAAAATTTTGAAGAATATGTAATTTTTTAAATATAGAGTGTATGTATGTTTTGTATAAGCTTAATTCCGATATCTCGTATTGCAATTGAAATGCAGTTACAATTCACGTCAAGATATTTCCAGGGTCTCCAAAAATGAACATAACAGCTTTTCAATACCCTTCCGAATATTTAACAAAAATACAATATAATACATAGTAAACCAGTACACCGTTATTGTAAGAATTTGAATTCTATGACTTTATAACCATACTGTGAAGTGTTCAAAAATACAACTGGATAACTTAATGGTTGATTTTTTTTTTAGATTTTGTTATTTATTTACTTCGTGGGTGTAAGCCGGGCCGTGTTCGTCGACCCACATAATGATTTTAATACGGCATCTCTGTCTGATGAGAATGGTTGGAAAGTAGTTAAAAGGTATCATCCTCCGGCTGCTCAGTTCAACATCGAAGAATATGTAAGTAATTACATCTACCCTTTTTATAACTTTAGTCAATTTTCCAGATTAGTATGTATTGTTAGTATATTAGATTTATTTTAATATTGTTATTAATTATGCTTTATAGAAAGAAATACATGCATGGCTGGTTGATGATAAATAATTTTAAAAACAATTCTTTTGTATCCCAACTACCGAGTTCTCGAATCCCGGTTTACTCACAAATATATATCTTGTAATGATATTACTTTGAAGAATCCTGTTTTGCTTTGCCAAAATTTCATTATTCTTACCCATGTACTAAAGTGTACAGTATTTTACCTTTCCAGATTTTACATAACCTTCAATCGGTCATTAATTTTATTTTCTTTAATCAGGTTTATCCAAAATACGAATTCGAATACGCAGTGTCGGACAAGAATACCGGCGACCACAAACATCATCACGAAACCCGTGACGGCGACCGAGTCAGTGGTGAATATAGCCTTGTCGAATCTGACGGTTCATTGCGGAAGGTTGAATATAAGGCCGATGATCACAGCGGGTAATTAAATTAATCTTATACACCAAATCGTGCAAACAAAATGTAAAGAATACCAACAATAATATAAATATGCTAGTGTTATTATTTAAATCATTTCTTGATAAGGCTGCAAAGATAACTTACAAGTATATCAATATCAAATATTATCTAAAGGTTTTCTATTTTTTTAAATTAAATGTCCTCATCTAATGAGATATTTTCAATTATTTCAGTTTTAAAGCGGTAGTCAGCAAAACTTTTAATAAGCATGGAGCTCACGCTACATCTGTATTTGGTCATACAAGACATTTTTATCCCATTGGACATGGCGTAAAAGTTAATCATTACTTCCCCGAAAAAGATTATTACTATACCTACCCAGAAAAAGCAAACTATGAAGTCACCCAAAGGGAAAGTAAACCTGTTCAGGAAACTGAACAAGAAGTCGAAGTAAAGAACTTGATTAATGCAAAAGATGAACCAAATACGTTTTTTACTGAAACGGAAGACAAAATAGCACAAACTGAACCTGAAAACACGCAAGAAGCTGTAGAAGAATTACAAACACCAAATATCAATGCCGAACTTACAAAAGGCGTGTCTATTAATGTTGTACCCGCTGTTGTAAAAATGATGGCAAATGAAGATGACACTAAAGAAGCTGTCGTTGCGGTAACAAACGATAAATTGTCTGAGGAATCACCAACAATAGAAAAAACCCAAACAAATGAAGATCAGAAGTTAAATACGGAAGATTCTTATCGTGATTCTGAAACAGCTTCGTCTTATTCCCATTCAAGATTTTATTACGCTTTTTAGTAATTCAAAGTCAATGTATTTATTTAGAATAATTTATATGTAAACAATTTAAAAAAAAACACGAAGTAAATAAATATCTTCAAAATTTAAAGTTTTCTTATAATTACGCCACCTACAGCTGATTGGGTTTTTTAAATTGAAAGTAACAATAATAAACTCTTTTAGCCTCGTCAATAAACGCAAGAGAGTATTTGACTATTTAAAAGTTTTCATAATATCCAATAGATGGCATTATAACGTTATTTGTATAGCAGAAAATATTATACGTGAGTACTATGGAGTGCAGTATATTTACAAGTACTTTTTTTGCTGAACTTTGCTTTGCTCTCGGAGTTTCAGAAATCATCTTTAGTAGGAAAAGTCTTGAAAATTAAATTTGATATATTTAATAACAACAAAAATTATTCTTTGTACTTAATGTAATACTTACTATATTATTGAGGTAATCAGGTATACTAACTACAAAAGGTTAAAAACTGTATGTCATAATATATGACATATATCTGTCATAACAAGTACCGAAAGCTAGAATTTTAAATTTTTCTAAAATAAATTATCATAATAATGTTTATGTTAATATTTTGGATAATGAGTGGATTTCACATTTTAGGATAGTTTATGTAAGACGTTACTGCACGGGCCACCTACTTACGCATGTGTGTCACAATGGTCTGCATGTCGTAAATTTTATAATAACTTTCGTAAATTATAATTATTTGATTATAATATTACGTGCGCAATGTGCAACTCATAAATCATTGAAAGAGAAATTGTCTTAATCTTAAATATGTGTTCTTGTTGGACATTTTTAATATTATCCATTTGCACATCTCATTTCACACATCTTCAATTTTCTATTCTTATATTTGAATGTTTTATATTAACTACCTTTAATAACCACTGACCTTTTTTCTATTCCAATTCTCATTGGATCTTAGGCCTCTATTTAGCCCAGTTTGGGACATACGGTAAGGCAAAAATTAACCAGCCTTACATAATATCGAACCAAATTATCTGTTATTTCCTTATTGATTAAAATGTTTTACCTACCACATTCAAGTTACGAGGTATTTACTATTCGTACAAACAGGATGTAGTAGCCAAATATTTTATAACAAAGTTAATACAAAGAGTAGGGGAGAAACGGGTAATGGGGGTCAGCGGGCAATGGTAGTCAGTACAATAATAAGAAAACTAAAAGACGTTGACAAGTGAATATCGAGCGAAATGATCGGACATACTACACTCGGTACCCAGATCTAATCACCGTTTTAATTGGAACGTGACGTTTGGACGAAAAAGGTATATTATTGTCCGCCGCGATTTCATTATAATTTTTCCTGTGTATAATATAAGAGATAAGATATTTATTTAAATATTTTTTTAATTATAACTTGTCTTTTTATTTTAGTAAATTACTAAATAATCTTTTTGTGAGACATTTTTAATGAAATATTTAACGATTTATTTTCATGTAGATTTTTTTAATTTCAGGGATTCAGTTGACCCCCACGGAATAGAAAAAACGCAGCAAAGCAAAAAACCTTTAGGCAAGGCCAAGGGACATGTTCTTCAAGATAAACACTCCTCCTGAGAGTCAGATACAAATTTCTGTAATATATGAGATGTCAATAAAAATGACGTTCCAAAGTAGGTCCTTGATTTGTGATGAGTTTAGTTGCAAGAATGAGTTATAGTAACGCGCTGGTACACTTCGTGTGGTTTATGGGCACACGCTAACTGCTTCCGATGGATTCAGCAAAAGGTTATGCGTACGACAAGTCCTGAAGATGTGTTGACTCTCATTGTCTAATATGATGACTACCATTACCCGCATGTCAGGGCAATGGTGATCAAAATCGTTATTTTTATAAAGTGTAATTTATAAGTATATTATACTATCCAAAAATTTAAAAAACTACTTTAAATTGATAAATTATTAGTTATAGTAATAAAATATGTTTTTTTTATTAACCCGAAACAAATAACTTCAGATTTATATCGATTTTTGCTTAAGTGACTCCCATGACCCCATTTTCCCCTACCTATGTGTGAATGACTTTTAAACTTAAAATCATCTTTCTTAATTATGGGTTATTAATGGTTTACATGGTATGGTAGAGTCAGCTATATATATATTAATAAATCTGTAGTTGTGTCTGTAGGTACATGTTTTTTTTTCATATTTCCAGATAGTCTAGGATAAAGGACATTGATCTTAAATGTGAGATTTAAATAAATATGTCTGACTGGCTGTGTATATGTCTGGATTTAACTCAAAAACGACTTTACAGATTATATGATATTTTATACACGGGAAGCTTATGTCATTGGTCATATGATAGGCTATAAGAATTTTCGATAATACTTTTAGAAATAGTATGTTTTTTTATCCAAAAACACGTTTTTATTAATCCTCAACCGATTTTCATGATTTTTTTTACACGGGAAGAAATTTTTCCTAAAGTCATTGCAAAATTGATAGGCTAGACCCTCGCTACCAACCCAATTTATTGGACTTTGGCAAAACAGTTCATATAAACTCGAGGGATTTACTAGTAGCCACTGATGTGTTCCACTACCCACCTCCTGGCGCCATCATCATATCAGCTCCAAGTTGCCAAATTATAGTGTTGTCATCCAAACTACATATACATACAAAGTTTCATTTCGATACGACAATTAGAAGTAGGTTAAAATTGACTTCTAAGATTTTATTTCATTGTGGAAACAAATTGTCGCAGGCTTGGTATCTGATAAACATCGTAACATCTTTACACTACCATTCCTTGCTTCGAATTATTTAACAATGCCTTATATTGTTTCCAAGCCCGGTAAAGCTGTAAAAGCCGTAAAGGCTCCAGGGCCCCTCAGGCTAACAGTGTAGTCAGTTCGAAAAAAAAAAAAAAAAAAACTTATATTGCAATTCCTATTTATCAAAACTATGCACAGTTTGCGTCCCAAAGAAACTTCCGATTTACAATAATATAGAATTCATACCGGATACTGACTTGAAAACGGAAATCTCTAGTATTTTTGTATGAATCCAAAACAAGTGAAGCAATATAAGCGTGTTAAAATAAAATCGATTTTTAAAATTCTGTCATTTTAATCTGTGTTAATATTAGGGTCTGTACGTGTAATTTTCTTTCCAAATCCTCTGATATACATCTATTATAAAGGACTCTGATCAGAATTCTGTCTATCTGTTTGTATGTCCGATTTAGCTAACTGAAAAACGGTTTTTTATTAAATTTTGTACACGGGAAGTATAATTCTTCATGTGATAGGCTACATATATTTTCAATAATAAGATTAAAAATAAAACTGCTAGAGAAGAATAATTACTGTGCAAAAAACGCTAGTTATAGTCATAAAACCTAAATCTGTCAACTCCATTCAGGGACACTTGTATCAAATACAAAATATAAAATTTGATTAACAAAACATTTTTAACGTACCAAATGTACTAAATATTTAGCATTATTTAGTACCAAGTGTTTGAACTTTAGATATAGGAAATTGTATTTATCGAGTCGATAAGGTAGTCCAGGATGTTTGGTTTTTACTTGAGTTATACATTAAGTACAATTTAAATAAAACGTAGGTACATTATTCAAAAGTATGCAGTAACGAAACGTATGTCATTATTTTACATATTTTACCTTGTTTTATTTTGTACTAGCTGTGCCCACGGCTCCACTCGCGTGGACTACTAAAAGAGCTTTTTTATTTTTTGTGCGGAAACCCTAATTATTTATTTTTAAAGTAGCCTAAGTTATGCCCTATAGCATGAACTATCTGCCATTGAAAGTCCCGTCAAAATCGGTCCTACCGTTTAGGAGATTACCCAGAACAAACAGACAGAAATGTTTAAAATGAGTTCTTTGTTATATGTATCGTGTATACTTTCATACTTATTTAATAAAAATTAGCACTTCAATTTGATTATATGTATAGATAATGCGCTTCAACCGCAGCGGAAACCAATAAATAATTAATCTATGTATTTTGACATTATATTATCGTTGCACTTTGTATTTATTGCAATGGTATTAATTAAATTGAATTAATTAAGCATTTATTAATTCCATAAATTAAATCATTTGTGATTAATTGTGATATTACGTTTCGTTTTATTTTTAAAACAACTAATTTAGTCTAACTGTTTTTTGTATAATGTTACTTATGTATGTTATTAAAAATAAATACGAAAATCAATATAATTTCTGGAAAATGATTTTGGGGCACAAAATTTTACAACAGATCACAGAAACTCATCTCTTTCCTTCGAAGTAACATAAAGAGTAATCAAAAGTCCGCCATGACAGTTTACTAAACGTGTTAAACCGTGCAATTTTTTTTGAAGTGAAACTTTTTATGCGACTTCCAAACGTTAAACGTTAAATGTTTAACGTTTAACGCACATTATCGGTCTCTCCTCTTTGTCTCCTCTTTGTGTGAGCCAGAGCGAGAGAGTAAATGTCGGTGTGTATGTATATTGCACACTGTTTAAATAAAATAGAAAATGTCTTTTAAAATGAAGTTTCACTTCTATCGTGTGTGAATCGCACACACACCTTTTTTATTTTTTTGTAAATTCAACTGAGCGTTTAACTTTGACAGATTGGTAAACTTCTCACCAACGAGTTCGCCATCAACAAGTTTGGTACAAGACGCTTGTTGGGTTTAAATAAAACATACTCTTTAAATAAAACATTAACATAACCAAGACTGTTGATTCAAGTCAAGTCTATGTGCAGCAGAACATGAAATAATTAAAAGTAATTTCTGTCTGTTTTACACGTTTATATGAATTTGCAACTCATAAAAACTGTTCATAGGTTTGAAAAAAAATTTGATACAAACGTACTTTTTAGAAGTGACATAAATTACACATAACCGTAATTTTTGTTCATGCTTATCAATAAACAAGAATATGTAGTAGTAAATTTGAAAAATAATAATAGTTTAAACTCTCTGAACGACTGACACAGTTAACCTTGCGTAGTTAGTTAGTCTTGCGTATAAGTAGGCGCTTTATATGATCGTTACTTTTACAGAACTGGCGTAATACTTCTTTTGTTTTGCCGACGATTGAACTAAAACGATTTTAGCCACCTTATGTGTTCATTATCAATTCATAAGTCAGTTGCAGTTAATACTAGCGGACCGCCCCGGCTTCGCACGGATATTTACCAAAAAATTCAAAAATTATAAATTTTCATACGGATCCCTAACGTTTTATTCTATCGCCAGGGATAATGTAGGATGCTAATGGTGAAAGAATTTTTTAAATCGGTCCAGTAGTTTCAGAGCCTATTCAATGCAAACAAACAATCAAATCTTTCCTCTTTATAACATTAGTGTAAACTCTTAATTATTTTTTTCCTCGACGATGTTATTGTTTTTATTAATACGCTTATATTAGCTTCACTTGTAACTAACAAACAAACAATGTAATAAAATCTTAAAAGTCAATTTTAACCTACTTCTAATTGTCGAATCGAAATGAAACTTTGTATGTATACATAGTTTGGATGGCAACACTATAATTTGGTATCTTGGAGTTGATCTGATTACGAAGCCAGGAGGTCGATAGTGGACACATCAATGGTTACTAGTAAACTACTCGAGTTTGTGCTCATATGATTCTTTTTGACAAGTTCAATAGATTGGGATTGGTAACGAGAGTCTGGTAATGGAGCCAGGAGGTGGATAGTGAAAGTCTTCACTTGTTACTACCAAACTCCTCGAGCTTAGGCTCATATAATACGTTTTGACAAGTCAAATAAATTGGGGTTTGGTAACGAGATGTTATAATAAGACTAAAAAATTTATAATTTTTTGTGCGTAGTTAAAGAGTGTTGTTCAACTATTTAAATTTTTCTTGACTTTAAAACACATACAGAGATCGTGAAGTGCATGTGTGTAATTTAAACTAATTGATTTTCGAGTCAAGAATAATTATAAAATTTCAATTGTTAAGAAAGAAAACCTTCAAAATATAATTAAGGAGGCATTTATGTATTACGTTAGTAGGTTTTGGGGGGGGGGGTCGATTTATTCTTACTTTTGCTGACAAATCTTATGTAACTACGTGGTAAATGAAAAATATTTCAAACCAATATTTATAATTTAAATTAATAATACTATTTATGGTGTACCGAATTTCTTTTCATATTCCTTAGTAGAAATAAATGATTGTTGCGCGATTTGACTTAACTCTACATGAAATAAAAAAATGAAATTAAAATTATAGAAAATATTTAATTATTAAAAATGTTATATTTTATCATTTGGGGGCGATTCACAATTTTCTAATTTTTGGTTAAACTTAGGGGTTAAAAGTCATTGAAAAATTATTTACGTAATTCTTTAACGCCCATAGGAGGATTTATTTAAAAGTATATGGTGTTCCCGGTGCCTTGGTTTATTAATAATTCATATGTAAGGGTGTAGAAGACAAGATTTTCTATCAAGTGACATGAAAAAAAGATATATTAAACGAAATACAATTTATGCATATAACAATTACTACAATAACTTTAAAATTACATAGCAGCTTATTAAAAAAATAATTCTAGCACCTAATTACTTTTAAACTAAGAAAGGTATGCTATAACCATTTCAAAGTAACGCCTGGGCATTACTTAACGATAAAACTATGTACACGTTATTTACAATCCATGCCCTACATTCAGTCAGGAAGTGTGCTAGACTGAATAATTCCTAATTTTCATAACTATTCAAAGACTACGTAACTTATATAATACCTCGATCATAAGATATCTTATTTATTAGTGTAACTAACTACCTTTATCTCTGAATAATTCATATAAAATTAATATGACATGTGACAAGAAAATGTACTAATCCTTTTCGGTTATCAATTTCCATGGCGCGTTACAAATTATGTGCAACGTTTTATGTAATTGATATACCTACTAAGCAACCAGTTTGCGGTTGTTATTAGATTCCGATGAATTTTAAGTTAAATGATCTAGTTTCATAAAAGGTTAACATTTATATTAACAGTAAGGATAGACCTTCTCCATATTAATTAAAGTATATAAAATATAATGTTAATGAATTTTGATACCGGTTTAAAAAGTCTTGACCTCGGGGTACTTATATTACCATCTTGAACGCTTCATTGCATTACCAAAGAAACGAGATATCAAATTACATTCAGTGAAACTGATTTTAATATATTATAAATAACTAGGTGTTGTTATGGCGAGCTGAAAAGTAAAGATCTAAGTCTTTGAAATGAACTGATGAACCCCTTTCGTTTGATACCAACGCCTTACACACACCACTACTTTAACAGCACATTATTTATTTTTATTTTTTAAATACAGAACTTCATGTGTTCTAGATAGTGTCATATTAAATTCAGTGTGATATCACGTAGCCTATAACCAGCGAACAGTCAAGTATAACAATACAATACCTCATTTGTTAAATTTTGATAGGTAGTTTAGAACATTTTTGAGAACAAATGAACGTACACACAATACATGGCCCGCTTTTGGCTTCTCCGTAGTCGAGTAAAAAAAGGTTTGTATTAATGTCGATGGTGTGAATATTAAAATGAAAACAATAAGGGAAAAATGTTAACGCAAGCCAGGAGTAACACCCGCCAAGTAGCACGCTTAGGCGTGTCTCCTGATCAGCCGGTGTTTTTCTTTTTTGATCTGACTATACTGATAGACTTGTGTCCTGAAGCCTTAGAAGACTTTTACAGCTTCACCGGGCTTGAAGATCAGCGAATGTATCCATATCCAGCTACAGAAAGGCTTGCAGGCTGGCATGACAGCAACGACCGACGACGGATTACCGAACCCTCAGTGGTCGCCGTAGTTTTTGGATTTCATCAGGCAAAATTCAGTCACATTGTCGTACTACTATATAAAAAACTCCTTAGACTCAAATAAAATCAGAGTGGATATTGATATAAGAATTAAAAATAGTATAGCTGTTGGATTATTAATAGATAATCTGAACAATAAAATCGATCTATTTTAATTGACTGTCTTGTAAATAAAGTTAAAACAAACTGTAATAGAGTGGGATAAGGAAACAGATAGCACTATTTATAATAGTACTAGGAGTGCCCGCGGTTCCGCTCGCGTGATTGAATGCCGTCGGTCGAGAGCTCGTGCGAATCTTGCTGACCCGGCTCAAAAGACGGAAAACTAAAATGCTTATTGTGGGTGATTATTAGAAGATAAATATATGCTGACGCTCATATTTTTGTAGGTGTTTGTAATATGTACAATTATGTAAACATTATTTTTATATATATCTTAAGGTTTTTCAACGTAAGCCATTTATGCGCCCCAAAAGTATATTTTTTCCGAATTTATCTACCATTACGTCACTGCTTATTTCGTATGTTACTTCATCTTATAAAATATTTCCAATAACAGATAACAAAGCTATGAAATAAATAAAAATAAAAATAAATAAATCAGATAAGTAGTTTTCGCGTGAATAAAACATAAACGGGCAGACAGAGAGACGTTGTGTTTTATATTTTGCATAGACGTATTCAGTATACACACCCTTATAATTTTAAATTCAACATTCACTGGTTATATTCTCACGAACGTTAATTGTTACCTCGGTACTTATCATATTGGCTTAGTCAGATGCCACAATCTCCGAAAATTCTTAACAATAATTAACCTCTCACTTTGCGACCATTTTCCCTACATATTCTGTTCATATCGATTATTGCGACACCAGATAAAGTGAGCAGATTGCCAATGCGGCAATTACTGTGATCCGATCGGATATCGCCGGGAATAGACCCCCTCCATGGGTCTGTGTTAAGTTTTGTTTGTTATATAAAAAGGTAGCACTATCAGAGCAATACCAGTCCAAGTATTTGTGTCTAAAGCAAAATGTTCTCTAAAGTAAGCTCCTTTCAAAATTGTAACAAAACCTTGCGTAATAGAAGGCGTACGTCTTATGGATAATAGAAACAAGAATTTAATTCAATTAACTGTTTTCAGTATATTTAGTATTATAGCTATTAATTAGTTTAAGTTTAACCTCAAAATTTAAAAAGATCAATTAACACTATAGAAGTTTTAAAAAATGCTTGTACTAGAAAAAATCCCGTTCGTTTAATCAATGGTGTCAACATTTTTATTTTCTTTAGGTGGTGTTGGTGTGTGCACTTACGGCCGCTGTCCAGGCTGGTTTCCTACACCACGCACCGGCAGTATCATCTCAAAATATTGTACATCATGAACAGACCATCCACCATGATATCCCGGTTCACTACTCCGCTGGTCATAGTGACGGGTCAAGTCATTCAGCGGTTTCTCAAGGACACGCTATTTCTGAATCTCACGCTTCTCCGGCTATATACAGTATTGAGGCCGCCCCTGCTGTACATACTGGGTCTAATTACCATTCTGGATCGTCTGTAAATGTTGGTTCTGGTTACCATGCTGGACCAGCTATACATTCTGGACCTGTTGGACATGCTGAATCTGCGGTACATGGTGGCTCAACAATCCATGCGGCTCCTACTTACCACTCAGCTCCTACATTCAACGAAGCCCCTGCCTACCACACAGCACCAGTTTATCATTCAGCGCAAGCAATTCATGCTGCTCCCGCCATACATGCTGCACCTGCTACTTCTGCCATTCATTTCACCCCAGCTCACGGTGGTCACGAAGAACATATCGTTGACGAATACGTGAGTAACAGTTGAATTTCCTTATCTTAATATTTTGTGTAAAAAGTCTAAGGAATCCTAGTAATAATATTTGTTTATATATTACTACCTATTAGGCTTTTTTTGCGCGGAACCATAATTATTTTTCTAAAATAAAAGTAGCCTTAGTTATTTCTTATAACATCAGCTATCTGCTAGTAAAATCCCGTCAAAGTCACTCCAATCGTTTCGGAGATTACCTGAACAAACAGATAGACAAAAATTTTAATAATTGTTTTTTTCTTATCGGTACCTTATATATTTTCATATGTATTTAGTAAAAAGGTATTATTTTGACATCACAAACAGACACTTCAATTATATTATATGTATGGATAATTAAATTTTGTAAATGAATTATTATTTTGGAAAGTATTAACTACATATTTTAAAATTGTGCAACATTTTTATTAAAAAAAATATAATGACGTATGTGATGCTGAAATTACAGGCTCATCCAAAATACGGCTACTCATACTCAGTGGAAGATCCCCACACAGGTGATCATAAGTCAC
Organism: Saturnia pavonia; assembly: GCA_947532125.1. Classification (NCBI taxonomy): domain Eukaryota; kingdom Metazoa; phylum Arthropoda; class Insecta; order Lepidoptera; family Saturniidae; genus Saturnia; species Saturnia pavonia. The sequence goes on from OX383901.1 coordinate 6,696,079, forward strand.
AACATGAGACTCGTGATGGCGATGTTGTCAAAGGTGAATACTCCCTGCTCCAGCCTGATGGCTCCTTCCGCAAAGTTACTTACACAGCTGACCACCACAATGGGTAAGAAAATATGAAAGGGCTAACAATAGTTCTATATATATATTTTTCATTACTTTCACCTACAATTAAATTACAATTAAGTCGAATTTATACATTTCTTTCAGCAGCAAATATGAAGTATATTTAATTTTAGTAATTATTTTTTATCTATGAGCTACGTGGCCCGTCCACTGCCACTTAAGTCTAGCTATTCTTCGGGTTATGTCGGTGACTTGTAACGGATGGCCGATGGGAACAGAGAGTTCTCGAGTGGCGGCCACGTACCGAAAGACGCAGCGTAGGCAGACGCTCCGCACAAGGTGGTCCGACGACCTGGTAAAGGTTTCGAAAGCCGCTGGATGCGAGCAGCACAGGACCGGTCGTTGTGGCCATCTTTGAGGGAAGCCTATGACGAGCAGTGGACTTCTTTCGGCTGAAATTATATATTTTATACCTACGTTTTTTTTATATTAGCAAGGTAAAGAGCACTTTACCTGATGGTAAGCATAGGACAATGCAAAACAAATGTCGCTGTGTCAGGCTTATCACCATTTGCAGGTAATCGCTACCCACTAGAGTACAGATCTTACCATCCTGTGTAGACACTTTGTGTATCAAAATTGTCTAAAAATAATTACAACAAATGGAGTTCTATTACATACTTAATTTTTTTCTTCCATTGTCAACAGCTTCAACGCGGTCGTCCACAACTCCCCACCGGTCATCCATCATCATTAGGAGTACATTCTGATCAATCTGTGATATTAGTAATAACGTAATCATTCCAAAATGTAAAGTAGGCAACCGAGTCCTACAATTTTGGTATCATATTGTATTCGCTTATGTAGATTTTACAATCATAAAAAAACTTTGTAAAAATTCGTCAAAACCTATTTGAATCACAATGTACCTGCGTAAAATATTTATTTTTCGTAAATAGTAATAATATCAATCTTTATTTCAACTACTTCTATTTCGCACTTTAATTTCAACTATTATTTTTATATATGTAATTCGTAGCTAATTATAACATCAATGAAGCGTTAGATGTCTGTTTCTAGTGGTTTTGGGCGTATTGATTGTACATAGATGAGCTTATTTGTGATTTATATAATAAAATGAATTATTTAATATACAACGTATTTTATTATTAATAACAGAAAAGCTATATACGCACATATAGCTATATACGCACGTAAGAAGTTTTATCCCGCGTGCCAACAGCACGATAAAGTTAACCGTCAATTATAATAATGTGAAATCATTTTACTGAGTTTATTTTTTTTAATTATATTAAAATAATTTAAAATTGTATAGGTATTGCAATCAAATTAAGATAATATATATTTATACAAAGTAAAGTTATTTTTACAAAGTTTAAAAAAAAAACAGTTAAATGTCTTTACATTATTATAATTGATGGTTAAATTTATCTTGTCGTATTTCCGTAATATACGGCACACGTGGCTTTCAATTTTAACCTCTTCATAACGTCGCAAAAAGAAACAAAAATCTTAATTTATTAGCAACATTTTTTTTGCAACAATTACCAACGGAATTCAAGAAACAAAAATTAAGTTAATGATTCCAACTGAAAACAAACGAAATGTTGCATGCAATACGCATGTATTAAGGCAAGTGTTAATTGCACTAAAAGTCCGACGGAGCGTGAGAAATATTTGATCTCATCCAAATTGCATATAGCAATTACCAAACAATGTCCAAGTCTTAATAAGGTTGAAAAGAAACACTGTTGTCAATGTACCATGAATGAACTAACTTGCGTAACAGCGATACCCTATACGCCTATACGTTGAAGTGAAATCACTCTGATGTTTGACTTGAGAACAATTCGCAATCACCAAGATATAATGTTACAATTTTGTATCAATATAGTCGACATTAAGAAATTATGTTTAATTAAATAACTGCCTATTTAAGTAAATTTATTAACTATTAAAACTCGCATTTAATAATTAGAAAAAGAAGCAATATTATGATTATGCCGACTTAAAAACAAGTTTTCGACCTTCTTGAGATTCAACAAACATACATTTTATTAATAATTAGTGTTTTAGGGACTTTTTACAATATTTATAACCAGTTCCAACAAACCCAATGATACTAAAATTAATTCCTTTTGTACATACTCTTTCATAAAATCATCGTTCACTAATTTCACACACCATTTTAGCAATGTCATTTGGTTTTCTTAAAATGCTATAAATCTAGTATAATTTAACTTTAATTTCCTAAAGTAATATTTTTATTCTAAGGATTATTTATTTATATTTTTATATGTAAAAACATATTTGTTAAACTGTAGTATTAAAGAGGTGTTTTAGTCATCAATAACATTAAATATTGAACTGAAAAACGAACAAGTAAATAACAAAAGTTGTATATTATTAAAATAGCTAAATAATTGTAGAACTATTTACTAGTCTATCTTCTTCTATTTATATAAATAAAGTGATCGAGGTTTGCCGTTGTCAGTGAATCACGCAAAAAGTACTCGATAGATTTTGATCAACATTTTTTTTTTGTTGTACTACTTAGGTACTTGGTCCTTATCTAAAAAAAATCACGATGTCTTCATAAACAATAATAATTCTGTAGTCCACGCGAGCGGAGCCGCGGGTATTGCTAGTCGTACATACACAATAAATTACTTATTTTCAATACCATTTCTTCGATGACTTTAGTAGCATTTTCGATTAATTGCATGGCCGGTTCAGAGACGAACTTGTATTTCGTAATTCAACGATCCGCCAATACCATACAGGGATAACATAAATTACTAGAATCGGTAAAATTGATCACCAACTGCCAGCTTATTATAACTCACCATAATTATATACGCTGACTTACTAAAATATTTTATATAACATATGCGTGCAATTAAGAAAATTAAGAGAAATATTAACAGTGACATTGAAGTCGGTTCCAATGTAATTGCGTGACGTATGAGAAATAACACGCGAAGCTTTGATAATATCTTATGATTCGTAATGCTCCCAACTGCAAGGTCATTACACCCATCATAGAGGCAACGATTTGTTTATTAAATATCATTGTGTTATTGGTTATGGTACCTCATGATTTAATTATTTATTTAAACCAGAAATAAGTATCTCTTTTCGAAACCCATGTTACACATTATCACTTTATAAATTGTCCCATTAATAATTGCAGTGTCAAAATAAAAAATAAGTCCTATTCTATAAGTGCTTTGTGAATGTCTCGGACTTCTGAGACATAGCGTGGTACTCACGGTTAGCAGTCAGCCTTACTTGACATTCACTAATTTCGATCACTTGATATGCTGCCACACGTCTACGCTGTGAATTAAACCTAATACGTCGTTTCCTACAGGTTTCTGGGCTGCGTAAACTTTTCTTAGTATCTCGTTCAGCAGAGTCTCACTAAACTGCATTCCCCAGTTTCCTTTGAAGGAATTGATCTTACTCTTCTTTGGAGCAATGGAATAATGAGAAAATTCCATCCACTTTCTATCAGGCATTTTAATTTAATTTTAATCCAAATCATCAACAAAGAATATAAATCCCTTTGAGAATATCCAAGTAAATCATTTTACACATTAACTGATATGATACAGAAGTCATGAGAGCTGAGTAGTTTAATATAAAAAATTAGGGCTTTGCAATTCTTTAAGAAAAGTTTAGTTTATCTAGAAATATAAAATTATTGAATAAACTTAGCTTTTCCTAAAGAATACACGCGTCTTTCTTAGAAAAATTAAATAAAAATATCGATTACGCAAGAAATTGTAAACAACGACACCTATTGTTAGAACTTATAAAAAAAATCAAGCCAAATTCGTGATAATTTTAATTCAGGGTAAGCCTAATATAACAGTTATTTATAATAATGTAGTGTTATTATTTTCAACAATCTTCCTTGTAATGTTTCAAAACAATTAAAACTACTAAACGCCATCTATGACTTTCCGTGAAAAATACATACGTGTATTTATTTCTATTGAAAATTACGTGAAGATAAAATAATTTGGATTAATTTCGATAATTTCACTTCATTTCACATTATATTTAAAATATAATTCAGTATTACATATATTCCTTATTTATATGTACATAACTTAAACCCAATTTATATACCATACAAATCTCCATATGTGTAAAATGCACCCTAAATATACCTATAGACTGTAAACTATAATCATACCAAATTTTATCTAATTCTGCCAGTGCTTCCTGTGTGATTGGTGTACAAATTAACAGACAAACAAAAATTTGAAAAAAATTTCGTAATATTTTCTGTGCATGATTCTAAACCATCCGCAGTATTTTTTCTCAAATATCTTTAATGTACAGATTTCGATTCTTTACTGTTTTATTATAAGTATAGATTACAAAAGTACAAGTTGTACAAGAAACCGTTTGATATTGGTAAACAAATCGTCATAAATCTTGCTTTGAACGTAAAAACTGAGTAATGTTTCCTTTAACCCTTGGGGTTATGTCGGCCTAGTTAAATAAACTAGTTTTAATTAAAATAACAAAGAATGAAGTTGTATACCGAAAAGGCATCAGAACTACCAGGTTTAGATAATATATATAGCATGAAAGGCACCCTGATCCCACATATTGAGACCAAGGAGCCCTACCAGACTTTCTCTCTCTGTTTTTTTCCGGACACATTCCATCAAAACGTGATGCATATCTTGAACTTTATCGCAATCTTTACAATTGGCGAAGTACGTTTCTTCATCAGATAAAAGAATTTATTCAGGGCCATGTGCCCGGAACGCAACCTATGGGCGATAACATTTTGGTTCCTGGACATTCTCACGTTAATGGACCACGGTATATGAGGAGGCTTACTTTGCAGAGTTCGGTACCAAATTCCAATATTATGTTTGGAATTCAGATATATCAATTGATAAACTAATAATGTGTACTAGCTTTTAATGTAAAATAAATAATACAAATGATTTTCCAGTACCTGTATTGGAGAGAAATTAATATGTTTTAAAAACTCTAAAATTAAACCAATTTTTATCATGTACTGAATGTAACTTAAATTACACCAAAAAATTACCAAATGCTTTAATTATTAAGAGTGATATAGTTTGCGTTTAAAGAAATATTATTTTATATCTAAATTCTTATTCCATCGTGTCGTCTGTGTGTAGGATTTATACCCGCACCTTACCATGAATCTCTGTCAGCAACAAGCATCAATTTAAATGAAATGTATACTATCAACAAATAACTATCAATCAGACTAATAAGACATACGTCCTTCACTCAAATAAGAAAGGGTAAATAAGAAATATAACAAAGCAGATTTGAGGTAGCGACAATTCTCGTATGTATAATCTATTTAAGCCATTAATTGAGCAACATTTCATTGATGCGTAAACCGAATATTTATCATATTATATAAGAATTACATCATCGTGTCGATGCGTAGTCTATCTCGTTAATTTTAAATCGATGTCTTCACAGTCGAATGAATACCCGAAAACGTCTTCAATAAAAAATGACGGCGTATGAAAAATCACATTCAAGTTGCTCAATAACCACATGGATGACCTTGGCAGAAAGCTTTGGTGAAACCGCCGACCGAGTGACCAGTTGCATGGGGACAATATGCAGAGCGCGAACGGTTTGCGGAGTACACAGAAGGCGCAACGTACACGGCGTTGACACACTGAGTACAGTAATCTTAGTAGCTATATCTATAGTAACATTTTAAATCTCAAGAGATTATTTGTTTGTTTGTTTGTTTGAACGTGCTAATCTCTGGAACTAGCAGATAGTATTGAAATTATTTTTTGCATTTTTTGCAAGAGAAAGGTTTTTGGCTATATAAGTTCACGCTAAGATCTTAATGAGCCGAGCAATAACCATCAACTTCAAGCAAGCTGTAGGCAAGTACGGAAAGTGATAACGATATTGCTACAGAAGTGCGTTGGCACCGCGCGGTGGAGTGTTAGTCGAATAAATTTAATACGGTTGAAATAAACGAAGTATTCATTTATTACATACAATGTACATAATTATTATGGCAATAATTGATTCTTAATAATACAAACCCTTGAAGGAAACATCAACTGACAATTTTAAAAATCATCAGTCTAATTTATCACATACGTTACTCACTGAAATTATAAACATATATTCCATATTATTATTTTTTATTATTATATTTTTTTTTTATTTTATATTTTTTTTATATTCCATATTATTAATGAAGTGTTTTGAGTTTAGGTTAATTAAATATGTTAATAAAAACTTATTACATAGTTAATCTGTTAATAATGTTTGGAAATTTCTCTTTCTAATTTTAATACAAAATATCATGGAATAATCGCCGATAAGTATTCAAGAGTTGAAAACTTTTTGTTGCAGATCATTTCGGTTTCAGCCAATATAAGCTTAATGCTATAAGGTATTTTTTAAACTATACTACGATAAGAACTGTTTAAAATATAAAACAATCGATACAAAATAAAATGTAAAATCATATGAAGGTGCTCTCTGTGTGTTTTCAACCTAGAATTGTGCAATGGCTTTCTGGAGCACGCGATGCTAACCCATAAAGTTACTTTCTTACCGTCCGATACTATAAGGGCTTACTCACATAAGTACTGTAGAAAATTATATTTAATTTTAATATTCATAGAAATGGTTTTTTAAAATGTAAAATTTTCAAAAAACGTTTTAGAGTTTTATTTTGATCTATTTACACATTCCGTTTTGTTATTAAAATAGATAGTTATCGTAGTCTATAGTTACTATTTTTATACTTAAAACAATACTTTTTTATATACTTGCTTCATTTTCAACTAGAAAGTTGATATAAATAACTATTTGTGGGGGATAGCTTACTTTTTGTGGTGTTCGTAATCAAATTACTAGGGCTTAATTAGGTTAGGCAGAAGGTCGATTCTACATTATTAAGAATAAAGATGATAATAACCATAATATTAAAATGAGGCTCATATCAGATAAAAAAATAACCATAAGGTAAGCATATTGAAAAAAATATAACTGCAATGTTTAAAATAAAGTATATTAGGTACATGGCATCTTTTCAATATTTTAATTCACAACGAACCTTAAAGTTTGAAGAATGTTAAGAAGAATAAGAAAACTATTCACATTGGACAATATGTAAACGTAATCAATAATTATTTCTTAACTAAGAGTATGGAAAAAGCTTTAACGTAACCTTCAGCAAAATGAGCAATGTCGTTACAATGACGTAAAGGTGTAAAGGTGATCATGTGGGGTAGTGTCATATGTTGGGCCGGTTTTCCAGTATCAAGTGGCATGTCTGTACTCATCGCGACTTCTTCGTAAGTATAAAAACTACCACCTCAATTGGAAATTATCATACGAAGTCAAGAGTCACAGTAAAGAACATCACAAGATGTACTTGAAAGTAAGATCGAAAAACCCTTTGAAAATTAAAACGTTTTGTTTTTCTATCCCATTATATCATAAATAAAGCTAAATTTGTATTATCACTGTATTAACTATCAATTAAACTTTACCGTAACAAGAAAGGATTTGCTCTCATTCCTATTTCTTATTCTATGTATCTCATTTTATAAATAAGTACCTTTGATGAAAACTGATTCAAACATCAAATATTTATCCAATTTAGGCCCTAAAAATACACACTTATGTTCTTCAAAATTACTACCACTACATTAAATTACATTTTAATTTATTTAAAAACAAATATGCAGCACTACTTGAAGCCCTTCATTACACCTAAACATCAGTCCACCTCATTACAAGTATCAGTATGAATTTGTATAGACTTTGGAATAGTTTCCTATAGCATATAATTTGTAGAATCTAATTAGTTTTAATGATTTGTATTACAGCTAGAAACTTATTTTTCCTGTTCAACGTAATCATTTTTTTTAAATTACTAATGTTACTGAAAAAAACAAATAAATTTATTGTTACAGATAGCAGTCTTCACGGTCGTGGTGGCGTTCTGCCAAGCGGGCTTGATCGACGAAGGGCAACCCCACGCCGTATCTTCCCAGAACATAGTACGCCACGATGAGCCCACTCACCAAACTACAGCTCAGTTCACACCCGTTTTGCAACATCCAACGACTCTGTTTGAACACGCTCCTCTTGTCCATTCTGGTCCGATTTTAGACCAAACGTCCTATGTTCACACCACTCCGTTCGTTCAACACGTTACCCCTGCCATTCATCAAGGACCAGTTGTTTCTTCTCTTTCTGTCAATCAAGCTGACCATATTGAAGACCATGTAAGTACTATAACATTTTTTTTTTCAAACTGACTATACTGTTAGCTATAAGTGCCCTGGAGCCTTTGCGGCTTTTACAGCTTGACCGGGCTTTGCTATAAGAACATATTCTTAAAAGATGTTAAGCATCTTTGAACAACTTTTTCGATTTAAACTATTACACGATTTTTTTTGAGTTTTATAACAATACTATCTGTGCCCCACGGCTTGAACCGTGTTAAATTTTTTCGACAAACTCTCTACAGCGCCACGTCTGCCATCGCATCTGTGTGGCTCTCGTTGTTCTTACTTCCCGTAATCGCTTGCCAGATGGCCTGACTTTCATGGTTCTTCGCTCTTTAGAACCGTAACATGGAGTTAATAATCTTCCTCAATAAACAGGCTACTGATAGTTTCAGAGATTAGGGCGATCAAAGAAAAACAAAAATAATATCAGTATAGATTTTACGTAAATCGAGTTAATTATTATCTTTATAAACTTCTTTTTATTTAGTTATTGCCTAGCTTATCCACAATGTTACCTCATGTTTAGTAACTATTTGTCTGAAAATTATGGCATGCTAAGTCTATAAAGAAGACTAATATAGTTGTGTATCTTCGGATCTAGAATACCGAGTATCTATACATAAATATTCAAAAGTAGGTGCAGTCTGTTGTTTATCTTTTATTTAGTCAATAAAACTACGCGCGTATTTGAATGCAACGTTGTGTCGAATATTCATAGCAATTGGTAAAGAACTTTCGGAGAATTAATATTTTGAACAAACGAACATTTACATTTTTATTTATATAAATAAAAAGTAATAAAGATAATTTAGTAAATTTCTTGTCGTTACTTAACACGTTATTCAAGGTACTTTTAAGCACAGTTACATCACATTATGTTATTGTGAAAATAAATAAATGTACTTAATATTAAATTAACATGATTCAAATATAAAATAAAAGAATTGTTTTTAATAATATAAAATAGGAACTTTACAGTATTTAAATATATTTGCATATATTACGTGGATATGCAGCAACGGTTTCAGTAGGTAGTCTAACGCTTATTGTTACGCACCCAAATTTACGAGCACAAAGAAAGTGAAAGGCATACTGGCCACTATTATGATTAAAAATATGATCAGTTAATAGAACCCAATTAAACATTTATTGTGCAAGCTCCATGTTATTATTGTAAAACTTTGGAAGCTTTTGTAACTTACATGGTCAATTTATCATGCTGAGATTTGAATTTGTTGTCTATTTATCAAAAACATCATTAGGTGTGTTTATCGATTGTGTTTTATTACAACAATGCAATTTATTGCAATAATATTTTAGTCAATATATAATCATCTATATCTATAAATATTATAAAACTCAACGTCTCTCTGTCTGTATATCCGTTTTTATTCTTTTCGATCCGATTTACAAGATTTTTCCTTTAAATCATAAATATATTTTCTCGCCAAGTTACAGGATATATTTTGTTACATAAAGTACCATGCGAAATAAGCAGTGACGATAATGGTGAATCTATTTGGAAAAAAGTTTCTTTTGTGGCGCAGCCGCCAACGAACCCGTGTAGCCTATAAATACATACATAAATCACGCTTCTTTCTCAACGGGGTAGGCAGAGACCACGTCCTTTCACTTGCTACAATCCTTACATACATCTTTCGCTTCTGCAACATTCATCACTCTTTTCGTGCATGCTTTTTGGTTTAGAGTACCTTGACCTGACCTTTCTTCAGAATTTCCCCGAATTGATCGTGGAACGTTCGTCCAGGCCTTTCTCTTCCAGCGTTCGCATTCACACTCGTCTTGTAAATCTGTCAAGTCATTCTTCTTTCATTCATCCTCTCTACATGACCTATCATTTTTCTCATTTTATTTGCTTGTAAATAAGTACAGCTATTCAGATTACTTGATGTTCATGGTTACTGCTCCGCTCCTTAAAATCATAGCGTGTAGTTGTTTAGCCTAAAACCTAAAATTAATTTTCAAATCTGCCTGGTAGTTCCAGAGAGTAGCGCGTTCAAAGAACCAAACAAACAATGTTTTGATTTTATAATATTAAGTACAGATAGGCAAACAGCTAATATACGTAGCTAATGTACATATACGTACGTATATATATAATTATAGATATTTAACAGCCTGGTAATAGATAATAATTCTCGTCACAGTAAAATTCGTATCGTGTTGTAATCGAATGGCTTTCTTATAAAGCTTACTACCGTTGACATAAAAGATTTTTATGGGTAACTACTTAATGCATAACAAATCATTTTACAGGCCCCCGCGAAATATGAATTTTCATATTCAGTAGAAGACCCCCACACAGGTGATCACAAGTCTCAGCACGAAAGCCGTGATGGTGACGTTGTAAAAGGAGAATATTCTCTAGTTCAACCCGATGGTTCTGTCCGCACTGTTGAATACACGGCTGACCACCAGAATGGGTAAGTTTACTATTCAAGTCTTTAAGAAGGAAATAAATAAAGAGAGAAAGAAGAAACATTTATTACTCGTAAATAGGCACTGAAAAAGAAATAAACAGAAGATTTTAAAGAGCCAATATTAATTACCATATTTTGAAGCAATGATGGCTCAATGGTAGCGTGTACGACTTCGCGTTGATTGACGTGAGTTCGAATCCCTGCAATGAGCCTGAGCTTTCGGTGAAGAAAAACATCGTGAGGAAACCATAGTATGGTGGTAGGGCTTTTTCTAAGCCCGCCTGGCTAGCTATCACCCTCAAGTTGAAAATCTGTCGCCAAGCACCAATAGGTGTGTTCCGGCAGCTGCACTTGAGAGCCAGTCTTCTACTAGGTTTAGCGTGTTATCATCTTAGTTCACATCGTCACTTAACATCAGGTGAGATTGTGACCACTACGTCAAACCTATAACGACAAAAAATAGAAGAAAACCTTCAAGTATCGTACAATAACTGCTGGTCAGATTTTTATGAGATATTAATTAGCTGAAAATCTAAAGTCTCTGTGTTATATTCCAAAAAAAAATATTTTATCAGTTTATTTTATAAAATTAGTTAATATAAACTAAATATAAAAACTCTGATGGAAGAATAGTTGGCTAGCTATAAAACAAAATTAAGCATTGAGAACCAAAATAATTTAACAAGAAAACCGTGTCATTAACGTGACCTGCTATGATTCGTGGCAAAATATAAATATCAAATAGTACCAGTTATATTGGTATGTTTCATAATTAAACATTTTGTGGATAAACATTTAACTTTATTTATGTACCTGTACGGGACATTTCCAAATATATCTACGTTATATTTAAAAACTCTGTTACGACACATTAATTCTATAATAGGTAATTTAAATGCATATAATAGGTTATATAAAAATATTAAGAAAGTATGTAATTGTTTTAGTTTCATTCATGCAAAGTTTTGAAGATCCTACATCTTACGTAATAATACTCATCAGCTTGCTGAGGCCGACTAACATACGATTTAGTAAAGAATGTAAGCTGGCGAAACTAATAGCTTTTACTTTGTATACGCCGAAGTAATTTACAAGCCTTTTAATCTTAATACGTTTGTTGTTTTGCTCGATAACTTAGATCAACAACTCCCGCAAAATGGTGCAATTTTGATAGCCACTAATTCCGTTTGTTATATTACATTGCATATACAATGTTATCCATAAAAACAATTACTTGCCGACAACATTATTACACGTTACAACAACTTGTTTACGAAGAATTTTTTTTGTTCAATGTTGATTTATTAAACATTTCCGACGCGACGTGTTGAATCGAATTGTATACATAAAATTTATTCAATTTTGTAATTACAAAATATTTAACGCTTCATTATCTATGAAGGATTTTCAGATAATTGCTTTTAAAAAAAAAAACTTTCGACCAACCGTAGTTTGGTATGGGTAACAGTTAAATCTAAATTACGAAATATGTCGCATGTTTTCGAAAATAAATATTCTTTAAACTTTAAATAAAATAATTACGGACGTAACGACCTCACGTATTCGTACTATTAGCGTTTTTATTTTTTATTCACAACCCAACATAATCTTTGTAGATAAATCCTGTAGATAGAACACTGTAGATACTAAATAATATTTCTCAATATTATTTTTGTGCCAACGCCACATTTCCCTTAATTCTTCGTCAAAGTTAATGATTCAAACATTATGTTAAAGCTTATGTTCATTGCTAATGACGAAAATAGTTTACATTTTTTTTTAATATCTACTAAAGAAAATATATTCAATTAACATGTAGGAGGCATCTGTTAACAATCTATTTATCTAACATTGACATATAATTAGATTGTGTACATTCTATAATTTGCGTAATCATGGGCGCAAAGGTCAGCTAGCTATACATATTAAAAACAAAGCTAACGTTTTTGTAATTTTGTTCCATGTTCAACAGTTTTAACGCCGTCGTCCATAACTCTGAACCGAACCCAAATGCTGCTCCTCCTGCTCCGACTCCTGCTGTCCACGGCACTCCTGTAGTCCACGCTGCACCTCTGATCCACACAGCCCCTGTCGTACACACTGCACCTCTGGTCCACACTGCACCTCTGGTTCACGCTACTCCGGTGGTTCATGCTACTCCAGTGGTTCACGCCGCACCTATAGTCCATGCTGTACATGCAGCACCCGCACATTACATCACTACCCAACATTAAACTACGATCTAAGTATAATAAAACAGTTGTACCGACATATTTTTACATAATAATAAATTTAACATTACTTTTTAAGTAAAATCAGAGTTTCCATTAAACCTTTAAAAATTAAAACTATTTTGCACAAAGTCACTGTCTTGGACAAAGTCCCAACTGACTGACTGACTTACTACCGTCTAACCCAAATGGGTAAAGATAGATATTTGAAATTTGGATAGGGGAATGATAGATGAAAGGGGATAAAGTTGTAATGGAAAATAACATGTTTGTCTTGACAGATTTATTTCAAACTTAGTATTAATGCTGTTCGATTAAATTAATGAAATTCGTGTTCTGGCGTTTTTTTATTCAACCTGTAACGGGTTAAAACGGGTGCAAATTATTAATAAAAAAATATTTACTTTTTTCGATACACAATAACGGTTAAAATTTGTTTGTACCAATTGAGCTACATTTCTTCTTAAATTTAATTAAAATCTATACAAATTCCATAGACGTATGTGATCGAAGCCTTGGGCGAAAAACTAGTTTTTTTGTGAGTGAACTAAAAGGTTAACACAATACATTTTAATCTCAATAGGTAGGTACGTTTACTTTACAGTAGGTTTTTTCCGTTTGTATTATTTAAATTTGTAATGTCTTTTTTCGTCTTAAACATCTTCGTGTAAAATTTGATCCTATACGAGTATTGTATATTTAAGAGTCATAAAAGCCTTATGCAAGGTTCAAATACGAAAGCATCACTGTGACGCCTATTTGTGCTGCAAAACAGTAAAGCTCGTAATGAACCGTCGCGTTCTGAATGATGTGGTTGACAATGTAAGTTAAAAATTTAAAAAAACCCCGACAAAAGTAACCTGTTTATTGTGACCATTCCCATCACACCCGAACATGATATCTCTGCTATAAGTTAGTGAAGAGTTGGTTATCCAGATGATGCTGCAGTACCAGTTCAATGTTGCCATGTTCTTTGAAAATCTTCATAAAACCAAATCTCAACTTGATCAAACCTGTGAAAGATGTTCACATCTATTTATCAACTAGAAAAGATCTGATAGTCTCCCATTGGGTGAACAGATTTTCTTGTAATATAAATTCTACGATTTCTTGGATAACTAAGAACATACACAAGAAAACTCGATAAAAACACCTTTCAACAAAAAAAAACTAGATAAAGACCGGTTCAGCCTTTTGGGAGCTACGATGTCACACGCAGACACACAGAAACACACGTTAAGCTTACAACTCAAGCCTAGGTCCGATCCATCGGTATGGAGCCCTTGAGCCAAGCAGCCGCTCACGCTATACAGTGACTCTACAATCACTAGCTTTCACAGCCATACATGACACTGCATTATACACAACACATGCACAACGGATAGGTTCTGTAAAGGAACTCTTTTTTTTTTCTTTTTTTGCCTTTACAAAAATTTTCAGACCACTAAATACACATACACATGTTCCTTCCCTCCTCCCAGGGGGAAAAAACATGTATATATCTATAGTTAGTTTAGATCGAATTACGGATAGGGAGTTAGTCAGATCGCGACTTAATTGCATACGCGCAACAATCCGAGCCGAGGTTCGGCCACTTTGACACCCTCGGATGTTGTTGCTTAGCTTTCGTGGCTGAGTGCCTTAAGCGCTCGCCCCCAAGCCCGGTAAAGCTGTAAAAAGCCGCAAAGGCTCCAGGGCCCCTAAGGCTAACAGTATAGTCAGTTCGAAAAAAAAAATTTAGTTAAGCTTATAACATCACTCTTTTGCGTCGGGGGTTAAAACACACACACATGTGAAGTTCGAACTCAAACTTCATAAGTAACAACAACCTATGATTGATTGACCTCAGTTAAGATTGTGATCGTTTTTAAATACGTGGCTTACTACTTTATATCATAAAAAGATGTAGCTTATATGACCTTCATGGTAGTTTGATTCCTTCATCACAAAAATAAACTAATCATTCAATAGATCCTTGAATACATGATAACATTTTGTATTGGAAATTGTTTGCCTTCTTAAATATAAATTATTTCGTCATGCTTAAAATTTAAGTAATTGATCCGTGATACACGTAATTCAATTCTTACTTCTTTGTAATAATAAGCGGATAGGATACAACAATTGTGTTCGACTGAACCCCGACCATAGAGGCACGTTTAGTCGTGATATCAGCCGGTATATAGCGGGATGGTAGGGTATCTGTACCTAACTGACTCACGACCATTATACACATGGTAGTAAATCCGTCACAGTGGTTCTTTTAGTATGTTGTATATCAGTATATCCCTGTATACAGCTACGACCGTCGACAAATTTTTGATCTATCTGTGATCGCCATTGATTTAGGATTATAACGTGTTTTTTGTAAGGCACTGTAAATTGTATTGAATATTGAAAAGTTAAACTGTTTATTATAAACAAATTCTTATTTAATAACATAATAATAATAAGACCATCAGTAGGTCTCACCGCTGGGCAAAAGCCTCTTCCGTAAGTGCCAAGCCACGTATTAAGAATTATAAACACCAAGGAAAATATAGTTCAGGATTCGTAAATGAGTAACCGTAAGAAAATTCCCAATTTTTTTTAATACATGCCAATGTTCGAACAAGCGTAAATAAATACAATAATCAACTGATCTTAAAACTTCTACCACTAACACTTGTGTACACGTAAACGTTTCAAACAAATCGCTTATTCTGTAAAAAGCCCATGAGAACAAGAAGACAAAAGATGCGTATGAGGAAATCTCATACATCGTATGTATAAAGTTAAATAACTAATTACCGGTTCAATTCATGATGTCAATACGTAACGTGCAAAAAAAGGGATAATTCTACCGGCCCCTGTGAATTTTTCTGTCATTCCATTCATCAACAAACAATCTAATACCGCATTGACAAGAACGCTTTATGCATATTGTAAAATGATGAAATCATATTCAATTATAATTTTGCTTTTGATATTCAATCTGTACTTAATTACAAAGAGTGCGTATTTTGTGAATCTCCGTAACCACTGCACCTATTTAAAAAATAATTCTGCATAGTATAGCCTATTTATAGGCTAAACTACATACTATTTATAGGCTAAACTACATACTATTTATAGGCCAAAGTTATTGACATAGCTCAAAGAATTAGTAAGCTGAAGTGGCAGTGAACCGGCCATATCTCGCGAAGAACCGACAACCGCTGGGGTAAACGGGTTCTTGAGTGGAGACCGCGACTCGGCAAACGTAGTATAGGACGCCCTCCGGCCAGATGGAGTGACTATCTGCGAAAGACTGCAGGCAGATGCTGGATGCGGCAAGGTGAAGACAGGGCGCTATGGCGCTCATTAGGGGAGGCCTATGTCCAGCAATGGACTACTATAGGTTGAACAGATATATTATTGAGGAAGGCTATATAACTTTACAATACGAGACGGTATCCCGCTACAGATTACCCCTGTATATAGTGAGCACTTGTCTAATGTGAAATCTTATTGGAAAGATATGTGGAAGATTTATTTTAATACAAGATCGCAACAAAAAGGAACCTGGTATAAGACTATACAACCACAACCTTATTTTGATTTTCCATGGATTGATCAAATATATTAAGTAGATCTGACTTAATAATAGCTTCCCGACTTC
This sequence comes from Saturnia pavonia, assembly GCA_947532125.1. Lineage (NCBI taxonomy): Eukaryota > Metazoa > Arthropoda > Insecta > Lepidoptera > Saturniidae > Saturnia > Saturnia pavonia. The sequence goes on from OX383901.1 coordinate 6,712,766, forward strand.
GTCCTGGATACATTCCATCAAATAAGTTTTTAAATTTAATGAGAAAAATACCATCACCTTATTGTACGGTATGTGGCGTGTTGGAGAATTTACATCATATGGAGGTAGGTATTTTTTTTTATTTATTATTTATATACGAATTATCGATGCTGTCAAACCCTCTGTCTCAGAGTGCGAAGGTATTATATAGAATCGCAAAATTAGCTTGTATGAATTGAAAATTGTGTTTTGAATTTATTAAAAAAAGTATGAATGTGATATTCTTACGGGGCGTCATAGATGTAAAGGGACAAAACCCATTTTCAAAGAATTAAAAAAAAATCTACCGCTTACGGACCGGTTATCAAAACCTATTGAAAAATTCGGCACGAAGGGAGGTCTTTTAAAATTCCGAAAATAAGGAATTGGTAATCCTGCATGAGCTCATAATGCACCAAAATTGTCCCAAGTTCATTTTTTATGTCTCAAAAAGGGCTCAGGTATAAAGTTGCAATTAATATCGACTACTAAGAAACCTAGATTATTTTATCAACAATCAACATTAGCTAGTAACCAGTACAATTGGGTAGTTATAGATCTACATTTGTTCTACAAACAAGTATGTAAGTCTAATTAATTAAGATCTCCGAGAGATATCTGTAATTTGGGTTTATAACCGCATTTAAAAAGCTACGTTAAAACACATAGGAATTACGTTGACGTAATATCAGATGACGGAAGTAGTATGAAAGAAGAAATACGTAACTCATGGTTTACGAGATCTTGATGTTATGATCATGACATGGAAAAATTCACGATTACATGCTAAAATTTGTCACGGAAATGCGTGTTCGGTCTATATTCATACCGAAATTGCAAGACTTGTTATATTTAATGTTACGACCACATAACTAGTACTCCAGAAGACAAAGCGCTTAAGTACAAACGAACTCTTATTTATTATCTAGTACTCCTAAGGTAAATTGAAATGTGTTTAGTTATACATGTAACGTGAAGAACTATTTTACTTTTTACTAGATACAGTTTTAAGAAATGGTTTCTAAGTTTGATTTAACTTAAAGTTACACTATAGAAATAATAATGGAGATCACGTAAATTGAAAAAGTACGCGTTTATTAAATCGCCGTCGTGATGTCGAAGTTATAGTATCTGATAAATACTATTCGAGTTATATTCTTCCCTTGCATTGGTAATTAAATTTATCAAAAATCTTTTATACTGAACTTTGGTGAATTGGTCTACAGCAATGCCAATAGGTGTATTTAGGTTGTTCGGGGAATGAAAAGGTTTTAAAAGGGTCGGCAACACGTATATGATACTTCTGATGTTGCAAGCGTCCGTCTATAGGCTGCGGTTACCGCTTACCACCAGGTAGACCATATGATTGTTAGACACCATCGTGGCATAAAAATAGACCGCATCAATTACACCATTCACCAGAATACAGGGGCTTATCGACTATAGACTCTATGGATAATGTAATTACAGTTCTTCTGATCTTAGCAACACTACGAACTAAGAGAAGCAGATACTTTTTGGCGGGATCTTGTTGTGGTTTTTATTTTAATTAATTAACTTAGGTTTTTGACCCTATATTATATAATATTGGTGGCATTTTGCATGATATAGTTTGTTTATTGTGCATATGTGAAGTGAATTATAAATATATACTGGAAACATGAATTTTGAGTTACCACAAAAACTCCTTTATAGACAGTTCTAACAAGAGAGCCACTATATTTTTGAACTCACTTTGAAGATTAGAAAATACTAAAGTTAGGCTTAAAGAATTTGTATTCAGTGACCATAATAAATTTTAAAAAAAGAGAAGCAGTTTAAGAGATCTCCTTTATTCCAAATTCAAGAGCTGTCGCTTCTCTTTTTGGGTTACCAAAATAAATCCCTTCAGAAGTTTTGACGTCAGCCACATTTTATTTATGATTCATAAGGCGTTTTAATGCGGTACTTCATATTACGTCATGATATAAATTAATGCTATGACCACGTTCAAAGAAAAATTATTAAAGTGAAACTTTTATTGATCGCCCCAAAAATTTTCGTTCATCTATCGCATGTCGCATTACAGCTGGCCGTGGGGTAGGAATAAAGTAAAAGGCGCATGGCAGAGCTGTAAAAAAAATTAAAAAAGTTTCACTTGCATCGTGGTTTCATAAAGCCACACAAAATTTTTTGTACATACCATTTTTTTTAAACGGATTATAATTACAACATAAAATAACGCTTAACTGAAATATGAATAGTTTACCTGAGTCACTAACAATAATGCACTGGAAATAATTTAAACTATTGTGCGAGTTTTCTTAACGATAGTTACTTGCTACAGTCCTTACTATTTATTTATTATCTATGGTATGCGGCCAGGCTTTTCGTTATTTATATTAAAATCATTTTAATAATTTTAGTCCGTCAACAAACCATAGTATGTATATTAATAACTTGATTGCCATTGATGGCATTAATGCCAATTGTATGCGCATTTTGTATGACTTTGAAAGCTGATAATTTATAATTTATTTTTATTTTTTTAGTCTTGTATGTGAAACATTATAAATTTTATAAATTATGACAGAGAAACGTGACAACTTCGTTTAAAATAATTTCCAAAATTTTATCGATCAGACAAACACGCACATGAAAACAAGTTAATAAAAACTTGCTAAAATAATAAAACGATTATTATTAAAATCTAATATGATCTACTATATGATCTACTCGTATGATGTGTAAATTAATAAAGATCAGTTACACTATTTAATTCAATATTTTGTTCAAATGAACAAAGCTAAACTATGAGAATATAAAACATTCATTTTTCCAAAAAAACTTTCAATCGCTGAAAATAACGTTTAATTTATACTACTACTATAATTCAAATAACTTTTTTGCATAAATTCAAATACATCATTTGAATTCATATTTTATTATTTTCGACAATAATCCGGCAAAACGGTAATGTGGTTAGGAAGGTAATTGTGAATATAAATCTAACACAATCACATAAATAACTTTTATTTGTCTTACTAAGTATAAAAGATAGAATGACTATTTTATATTTATTTCAGTATTAAAATTGTGCATGTATATTTATCTAAGTTTTTCCGAACATATACTAAGTTTTCCAAGATTTATTGGGCAAAGATAAAAGATAAAAAGATACTAAATTCTTGAAAGTTATTCCTCATTTAGTTCATTAGAATTGATGACATCTCCAATAGATGAAAATATTATTCGAACTCTTTTATAACACACTTCATAGTGAGTTTTGTTTTGTTTTTTAAGTACCACTCATGCACTGCTCCACTTGGCGCCTTTGCAGCAACGCTCTACTTAACTCTTACAAGTAATTACGACTCAACGAGATGGCTCGCAAAGAAAACAGTTTTGCAAACATTTATTAAGCAGTTAAAATAAACCTTGAGCCATTAAAATTATTCGCTACATAATTATTCTGTACAAAATAATTTCAACAAAAGTTACTTAATGAGTAGTACTAACAAAAACTTAAATAAACAGATATATGAAGTCAGATCTCTGGTATCTATACTAATATTATAAAACTCAAAAGATTGTTTGTTTCAACGCAGTAACCTCTGGAACTACCAGTCACAAATGAAAAATACTTTTTGAAATTAATAGCTAATTTATTGAGGTAGTTTATAAGGCATAACCACTTTAATGAACGGAGCAGTAACCATCAACGTTAAGTAATCTGGAGAGCTGTAGTCAAATATGGGAAATGAGAAACAACGGCGGCAGCGCAGAGAAGAGTTGGTCGAATCAATTTAACACGGATAAAACTGTGGGGCACAGCTAGTATTACACATATACACATATTCTCGTCCAAGATACCGCAGTGTCTCAAGACGAAAGTCTTTGACCAGTGTGTGTTGCCAGTGATTACATATGGTGCTGGAACGTGGTCGCTAACTATGGGCCTCATAAGAAAGCTCAAACTCAAAGGGCAATAGAGAGGGCTATGTTCTGAGTTTCTCTGCGTGATCGAATCAGAAATGAGGAGATCCGCATGAGAACCATAGTCGCCGACATAGCCCGAAGAATAGCTAGACTTAAGTGGCAGTGGGCGGGCCACGTAGCTCGTAGAACGGATGGCCGATGGGGTCAAAGAGTTCTCGAGTAGCGGCCACCTACCGGAAGACGCAGCGTGGGCAGACCCGCTACAAGGTGGGCCGACGACCTGGTAAAGGTTGCGGGAAGCCGCTGGAAGCGGGCAGTACATGACCGGTCGTTGTGGCGATCTTTGGGGAAGACCAGCAGTGGACGTCTTTCGGCTGAAATGATGATGATGATGACAGCTAGTATCGTACATTTAGTGTATATAGGTAAAGTTTTTTTTTAGTCGTTTTAATAAAATATGTTCGTTGTGCAAATAAGTCTAATCACAAAACCCAAGTTACTCCTTCCTATATAGGTATATTTTTATACAAAATTAAATATTTTAACCGTACCATAATTTTATTTGAAACACTAGCAGGTTTATTCTCATTAGGAATACAAGATTACAAGCTTTAGCACTTTATATTACTAAATGTATATATTCTACATATATATCTTCATTACATAATATAGTTACTGAAATTAAGGTTATGAGAAAATTGCTAACACCCAATGTTCAATTGTAATAGTTAAAATTTTGGGATTATAATATGGATTTGCAACCGTCCGCGACTTCGTTCTCGCTAATTATAATAATATAACGCGTTAATTATAATAATATCATATTTCATATGAATAAAAATATCCTATGTCACTTAGGGAGAACATAGTATTCTATCAATGAAAGAATTCTCAGAATCAGATCAGTATTCCCGGAGATTGACCCTTACAAAGGAACAAAATTTACCTCTTTATAATAATACTAGCTGTACCTGTGGCTTCGCTCGTTAATACTGTCGCTCGAGCGCACGCGCCAATTATGTTGTCCCCGCTCAAAAGATGGAAGACGAAAATGATTATTTTGGGTGATCCTTAGATGTTAGATATATGCTATAGCGACTTTTTTGTAGGTCTTTTTAAGATTCACAATTATGTGAAACATTAATTTTATATATCTTGTATGGTTTACCCAGAGTAAGCAATTTAAGCGCTCCAAATGCGTCTTTTTTCTGAATTGATTCACCATTATCGTTACTGCTTTTTTCGAATCTTACAAGATATATCCTATAACCTGGCCAGATAATATAGCTATAAATAAGAATAAAAAGATGTAAATCGGATTAGTGTCCTTTTTTAATATACGAGTATATCTCGTTAACAGATCAAGATAAGTTTTGTTTTAAGACCTTTTTCTAAAATTGCAACATAACATAATGAAGAAAAAAATCCTTCCGACAAAGGCCTTGTATGATCTACTCGTATGATGTGTAAATTAATAAAGATCAGTTACACTATTGAATTTAATATTTTGTTCAAATGAAACAAAGCTAAACTATGAGTATTCAAAACATGCATTTTTTTTTTTCAAAATATAACTCAATCGATGAATATAACGTTTAATTTATACTACTGCTATAATATATATAATTTTTTTAGCACATATTCAAATGTACAAAAACATCATTTGAATTCATAGTTTATTATATTGATAATTGTAAAAAGATTATAATGTAAAAGGTTTCTGTGAATTTTATTGTATAATGTAACTATTTTAGTACTTGTTGAAGTTTTACGAATCGACTGCCTACTAAATAACCTATAGATCCGCGAATAAATAATGTATTTCCTTATTTCAATTTGCCAAGGTACAGTGGTCACGTATTTATCACATCATATAACTAGAAAACAGAAAGGGTCGTAAAACGTGCTATGCCGGTGAACGAAAATCTTATGTTGCACACGATTCCACGTGTAAAATAAAAATGATCCACTTTCCTCCTAACAATTGTCTCGATAAAAATAGTTTTCTCACCTTGAACCACGTTGTTCTATGCAATTTTACGTAATTACTGTATCATTATCAAGCTCCCGTATTTGCGTGATCCCCGCGTGCGTCGCATCTAGCCAGGTATACCAATATAAAAGACGGTGGGCTGCATTCGACGGCATTAGTTGTGTGTGGTCGCGCAAACGAAGCAAACCTTAAACCAAACAAAATGATCGCTAACGTAAGTGTATCCTGTGGTTACAATTATTCCTGTTAGATGAAAGAGAAGCGATTCACTTTTACCTAACTGTCTGGAATAACGAGCTTGTTGTCACATAAAAACAGCATTTCATACGATTAATGCACCCAGTATCCTGCGTGTGCGTTCATTATAATTACTTTTTTATAAGAAAGCTTTGAAACCTGTAATATTTGAAAAAAAAGTGCTTTTTATTCTTACAAAATTGCTTTATTTTTTATAATTAATTGTGTTTATGAATATTATATAATCATATTCATTTAATAAAGTGATTGCAAATATCAAAGTTTTAATAACTAGCAATCGATTATTTAGACCAAGTATATAGATTGAGAACGTAACTTTGTAGTGTTATATTCATTTTCTATTAAGCTTATATTTGTCAGTCATTTCAAAGGGACTTTCTACTTTGCCTTTCCACTTGGTTTCAGCATTCTCGAGAGTAGATCTGTATCGTACTTCAATTAATTAAATCTTGGATATTTAGGCCGTCCGTAATAACGAATAACTCAACTGGACTTTTTTTTCATTGTTATGTTTTTTTCTAATGTTGTTGTCTAGACGGCAATATCTTAAGAAGCTCATGTGATTTGTTTTGGTTGGTAAACCTTCCCGGTGTTCAAATGTTTCTTTGTTTATTTCAAAAAGCAAAGGTACTCACGCTGCTTGTAGTCCATTTTAGTAGAGTGTAGATGGCATAAGTCACAATAAGCATTTCAACTTAATCATTAAAAGATTACAGTCCTGTTTGAGATTGGCCATTATCGTGAACTCGATATCGTAACTATACGTCAGGTGAACATGAAAAGATTTATATGAGTAACAAATAATGAATATTTATGATTACAGGCTGCGATGATCCTGTCTGTAGTGGCAGTGGCGATTGCTGGTGTTATTCAGCTGGACGGGCACGGATACACCGGGGAGCAGTATGGTCATCAGGCGATAGGCTACGCCCCGGTCGCTGCCGTGGCGCCTGTAGCCGCTGAAGCTCCAGCTCAGATTGCCCACTACGGCGGACACGAAGATGAACTCGTCGATTACCACGTAAGCAATCATTCTATCACATAACAATTATGACAACTTAATTTTAAAATATAAACAATACAACTTTCATCGCCTTAAAAGTAAATATCATTTCTATAGATAAATAACAGGATCTCGTCTCTCGTCACTTTAGGATGTCTCGTGCTTAGTAGGGGAAAACAGATATGGAGAACACTACAATTGATATGAAAGCCCATAAATATATTTTTTTATAGATTGTCGATATTTTCTTTATAAGAAATTAGCTATACAAAATCAATAAATACTTTATCTACGTGGCAAAACAATGTTCGTATTACGTATATCGATTAAGTCGCAAAACAATGTGATGTTGACGTATTAACATTTTTACGCCAGGCACGGATATAATCCTAGTCAAGTTTTGTCACGTAATCTCATAAATCCTCGTGCGCGGGATAAATAGAGCAAGCCATCAAATGAAGTAGTTTAGAAAGTGGATTAACGACATTAACATAACTGTATAAATACTTTGCATATAACGATAACATCCACAATTTAATAATACCATCTAGAAAATTATTGCTTAAGCTTCGGATCACAGCGGATGTATGAAGCCTTGTGATAAATAATGTGTGTCGTAAAATTGCACATATCATGCCATCCGTACCGTACTCTGGAGCCTAACGAAACTCCGTCGTCCGGTCTCGACATATTATATTTGTGTTCGTTAGACATTTTCAACCAAGCAACTATGCTCGACCTGGTCTATAAATATCTAACACAATTAACGCAAAATCCTCAATAGTTTATTGCAACTTTATATCAAAAATAGTTAATATTTTTATTAAGCAATCAAAACAATAATATTCGTAATAATTTGGTTTATTTTAAATCACTTGCCAATAACCTTATTTGTTATATTTACTGTAATAATAATTGCAACTTTGTAAGTAAAGCAGTTATGTGATAGTTAATGAATAAATCTTTAAACAAAAGTAAAACTTAAACGTCGTTCAACTAATTAACGTTATTACGCACAATAAAATCTTGCGAACAGTGTAATCTTAAAATCTCGTTCTAATTGCAACACTACTTGTCACACTTCTAACAATCACATATACTTATGAACAAAAAATTGGTCAAGGAGACAATACAGTCCACAGAAAACAATGCTAATAATGCAGTTTTTCTCAAAACTTTACGAAACCTTTACAAGATTCTAATCGTTAAACATTTTTCAAAATGCTAATTACATAAATGTTGTTTTTTTTCTTTATATATGAATACTAGAAAAAAAAAACCAGCAAAATAATATTGTGTAGTGTAAATATTTCTGTACTCTTACTAGTATCGGTTTAACAGTAGAAATACTGCAATAATTTCAAGTAAAATGGAGCGGTGAGACACTGGCTCTGTTTCCCTAGGCCTTTTACTATTTCATAATACAATAGTAAGTGACTAATTGGTAGCTTGCATAAACTGCGCGTGTTACCGATCCAGTACAATCGGCGACGTTTCCGGGATATAAAACCTATCGACACTATCTAAACAGTATTACATCACTGCAGATAATTTCTTACTAAACGGGTAAATTTTACTAAATATATAATACTATATTTATATGCAGTTTTAAGTGAACGAGTTTAAGTATAGTAATTATGCAAATCTGTAAGAGAAATGTCTTTGCGGGACTAAAATTCTTTGAGTTGCAATCTTTTAAAAACGATAATAAATGAGTATATTTGAAATAACGGAATATAAAACAATCTAAAATACGAAATCTATTTTACTCTTTTTATAATAAATCACATAAAATGTATATCTTTAACAATTTTATCATTTCACAAAAATAAAAAACTTACTTCATATAGAATATTAAAATAACTAGAAGGATAATATTCTAATCATTTTGGATAATTAATACCACAATATACGATAGAACTTAAACTGCGATTTTTTGAGTACCTACATTCAGAGAATAAGAGTCAAGACTTGACAAATATCTAACGACAATAAAAATAGACCAATATCATATCAATATCGTTTTTGAAATACAATATTTCTACATTATTCAATATTCTTTGCCGTATCGCCATAAACTTAGGGCCCGAAGTAATCTGCGTAATCTGCATCAAGTTGCATAACAGCTTTGAGTTAGACCCGGTCGTGACAAGGCTTTTAGCGCAACGGTTCCCAGGAACTTGCAACATCGCAGCCCTAAAGACATAATAATATGAGAATGACGGCTTGTTTTAAATTCATTGATATAAGGTATAATCGCGAATATGGGAAAATTGTTTAATGATTTTAGGTATTTAAAGAATTTATACAAAACTAGCAACCCGCTCCGGCTTCACACGGGTAGCATAGTAATACAAATAACTATATTGGTTTACGCGGCGCACGCCAGTAAAGCTCGCAGTCGGCATGATTTTTCCGAAATTTTCAACAGTCATACTCATATTTCCGTCAGTTTACACAAAACCGTAATGAATTATACACCTAAACCTTCCTCATAAATCACTCCTTCCATTGACAACAACCGTATGAAAATCCGTTGGTAGTGTTTGAGTTTATAGCGTTCAGACAGACAGACAGACAGACAGACGCGGCGGGGGACTTTATTTTATAATATGTATAGATATAAACATTCTTATATTATTTATTGATGGAAATTGTTTATTTATTTTCCACATTTTTTCTGCTTTTCATTGCTAAATTATATTTCCATGTTAAAATACCTTCGTGTAGAGATAAAAAAATGCAATGAACCATTATAAACATGAGGTAGGGAAATTATTTTTTTGAGCTATCACAGTTCCAAGTTGAATTTGCGTGAAACACATTAGAATGAAGTGACTAATCGTGCAAACATAAACACTTCTTCGTAGTATCGTATTTGATTATTTAATAAGATTTTTGTTTTTATGTTTATGGTACAATAAATGTAATCAGTGAACTATTATTCATCGTAAGTAGACTTGCACGACACATCCACAGAACGTAAATTGTCACGTCGTGCAAATTATGACACAACCTAAAAATATGCATTTCGACTATAAATTTCATTAAAAAAATGATACTGATAAACGTTATAAAATATTTTGCGCGATAAAATCCTAAACAACTTTCTCCATACAATTATTTTTGAGAATTTTCGTTTTTTTTTTTGTCACTACGTGCATCGTTACTTTCTGTATGACTTAAAATTAGGTTAAACGAAATAATAAAACCAAGGAATCAAAAATTTATCCTATTAATCGTACGATCCGAAAATTAATTAAATTGATCGATTGCCGTTGTGCATTTTATTTATTTATTTCTTTTTCAATTTCGAATGAACAAATATATTTAAGTAATGCCTAATTTTTTACTGTAACAACAAGCAACGAAGAATATTGACTGGAAGAATAAATCTTCTTCTTTGGTCTCAGACATTCAATAATTCAAATGTACCAGATTGCAATCGCAATTACTGTTATAGTTTATTTTTGTTATTTAATTTACACAGCTTACACATCTCTCTATTGATTTAAAACATAATCGTATTTTCGATTGCATTTATCTCTAAATTCGATAATCGTAAAATCTACTTACAATTTAAATTTTGGTACATCTTTAACATAAACATTTGGCATGTGTCGTGCAAGTCTTCTTACGATGAATGAATAATAAGTTTACACTTTTTTATCTGTATACGTTTAGCATTTGGCCATAAATTAAGTGACGACGTTATCCGAACACGCGCCCCGACACCCTAAGGCTATAGTTGTACAACTGCTATAACACACTTGTAAATGCTTGGCGACATATTTTCAACTAAGCGGTAGTGGCTAAACAGGCAGGCAATGTCCTATCATACCATGCTATAACTTAATCATTATGTATTCCTTCATCGAAAGCCTAGGCTAATTGTAAAATTCGAACCCACGATACACTCAAATTGGAAGGTAGACTGAGGTGAATAACTTATGAAACACAACTGGAATGCTTGGATATGATAACCTAAAAACGGTTGCAAAAGGTACTATTTATTAGTGTAACAATAGCAGTCTTGCCGGTGATAGACGATTGCATGCATACTTTATGCATAATTAGTTACCGAGAATCTAGTACCGAACGTAAACACTGTAACAAATTGAATTTTTTAAATTACTAGCCAAGTTTTAGTTCTAGTTTTAGAGTCTAGTAATTAATAATTTGTATTATATCGTTATTGTTTTTAAATGATTTTAATATAATATAATACTACGATATTATAATAATTATTAGTCAAATTATAAGCATAAAGATTAGATTAGATTAGATATCAATAATGTAAATTGATTTATAGAACCCATTTTGGTTTGGGTTGGATTCGGTCGAATTAGCTTCTAACAGCTGTCGTTAAACAGATTGTTTGACGTCTTGAATATATTTTCATTAGCATCATCAGATGTTATTTCTAATGAAAAAGGTTTTTAATCATTTTTTAACGAAAACATTAATTTTAAACTATTAGTGTTTCGTTAATAGCAGGTAACATAGTTTTAAAATGATGTTTTGTCCATTAATTTTGATGAAGAATTAACGGAGACACGGCTTTGCCAGTAAAAAAACGCCTTTGAGAAATAATATACGAAGGCTCATAAATATAATAATTGTAAATAGGAAATAAAATTGAGCAAGCATATTTAATGTTGCCATCCACGTGAAATTGTGGTCAAATGTGAACAAAAATGTATAATGTATAAAAATTTTAACGATATTTAACATTAATATTATTGAGAGCTCTCACTTTTAGTAATTGGTTTTTAAAATGCAAATTTTAATCTATATGACGCTTTTAAAATCATTTAACTCTTCCTGCTATCATGACCGGATACTACTGGGTCAAGGCAACTTTCAATAAAATGCTTTCCGTATAATTATGCAGACCGAGTTATAAAACGTATATATAAATATTAATTTATACATATAATTTTAACACCTCACATTTTTTAATGTAACAATAGCCGTTATAGTGTTAATTAATATTGACTTTCAATAACTCCACAAATGAATTGAAATTGCCTAACTCTATATTCATTTTCTTTATACTACGAGTAGTAGTAATGCTTAAATATAATTTACTGTTGAATATTTCCTGCATCATTAACATATTTTGTTTGGTTACGTTTTGAAACATTTTCTGTTATATTAATAACTAATATTACATACTTAGTCAAATGTTAAACAACTGCTGAAAATAACCATTCAACATAAGTATACATTATTTTAAAAATTAAAGCTGGGTATATACATGTGAATAAACTATACTTACTCTGTAAATTTTGTTTCCAGTCACATCCTAAATACGACTACTCATACTCAGTGTCTGACCCGCACACCGGTGACCACAAGACCCAGCACGAAGCTCGCGACGGTGACGTCGTGAAAGGCGAATACTCTCTCCTTCAGCCCGATGGCTCTTTCAGGAAGGTCACATACACAGCTGATGATCACAATGGGTATTTTTTCTATACTTATCTATTTTCTTTCAAATACAGATTTTTTTACAACTAAGTTGACTATTTGCCGACCTTGAAACGTCCTTCTCCAAGGAGCTCTGGAAACCTTACTCACCGCAGGAACACAATAAAAGATTATTTGACTGCGATCTTCTGTAGGGTGGATGTCTATCACCAATTGAATTGCCCCAAATAAAGAGAAAACACTCAAGCCATTTCTCTGTGCCCTACCTCTGTTAATCATTGTCTAATTTACATATTAAGACATTACTTTAGGTATATTTTTCAACAGATGATTGGTACATGAACCGCGTCGACCGATGTGAGTTTGAATCTTAGTATGATTGGTATCTCATCAATATCAAGTTGAAAATCTGTTACCAAGCACCTTTAGGTGTGTTCCGGCAAACGCACTCGCGAGTCAGTGCTACCATTTTTGGTCGCAACGCACTTAACATCTAGTGAAATTGTGGTCACACGTTAAACCTATAACATATCTGCAGTAAGCATTTTGTAAAAACCTCACTACAAAATATTATGCTAAACGCTGATACTGCACTGATAATTTTGTGGTAAGACATGACAAGTATTGTAATGAGTAGTGTTTGTTCACTGATATAATTATTTATTCTAATATTATGTGCTTGACCAAGTTGTCTTTCTGAAAGTCAACATTTACTACTTATTTCAATTACAGATTCAACGCTATTGTCCACAACACTGCCCCAGCGCACCACGAGTACCACCACTAATCCGTAATCTTGGCCACCTGGCCACTGCCTCTCATGTGATATTTAACAATTAATCTAGATAGTCATTAGTCGAAATTGTTTTTTTTTTTTATTATTTTATAAGACTGCGGCGATAATAAACTGTTCAAAAATAAATGTTATGTTTTATTTAATTTCATATTATGTTATATGAAATACTAAACTTCTTTCTGAACATTTGTTAAAAGTTTGTTGAAGTTATTATTTCAAACTTGTTTTTGTGCGTTAATTAGAGGGCAAAATTAAAAGCATTCTGTAACGGAAATGCGATATGATGAAGTATGCGATCAATGATAATAATGTTGATACTTTATTTAATAATTTAACAGTATATAAACAAGAAAACATTTAATCAAATTATTATCTTTAATGGGTTCAACTTCAACATGTTGTTGGGACGCAGGATAAAATTTTAGATTTGTTACGCCAAAGACTTCTTACATGCGTACACGCTACAAGGTCCGGCATCGCGTACCAACACGTCATATTAAATAAGATACTATTTAATATAATTCGGAGAATCGTGTCGATGTGATTATGGTATCCGAACTAATGACTTAGTATTCGCACTACTAACGCGCACTATTGAGTGAGCGCGATAGCAACAGATTTGTGATCGCACGTAAGCAGGCAATGACCGGCATGAAGGCGCTCAGTTATCGGTTTGCGAAGACATCAGTTGTTAAAGAAGCTGTAAAAGCCTCAAAGGCTCCAGGGGCCCTGGTTATTTTAAATAACTGCCATTATGCCAGGGCCCCTAAGGCTAACAGTATAGTTAGTTTGAAAAAAAAACGAACACAGCAGCATAAGCACTGCTGTTTTGCGGTAGAAATAGGTGTGGCAATGTGCTTCTACCCTCGAACCCTGCACAGGCTGTCGCGTGGATAATTGAATAGATTTATAATTCGAAAAAAAAATAGAAAGGGATGATGAAATTAGATCAAAAATTAAAATTTAACGTATATTCCGAAGGCATTTTACAATTGAGAGATTAAAGTTTAATTAATACCTATTTAAATTAAGGCTAATAATTATCTTGAGAAACTTGATAACATAGAGGAATCCAATACTGTCAAAATTGTTTATCTACAACCAGATGTCAGCAAGCCAAGCTGTTACTCAGCACGAAAGGACGAAGAATTCCGATGTAGCCGGTGTCTCACAGGAAAAATAGAAATGAGAACAATTTATTATAAGTATCTTTATTTAAATTGAATACATTATCAATCCAGATATCCAATTTATGTGTCCTCGTTATTTACATATATAATATAGATGCGCAGGTGTCAATTAAATCACATAGATATATATTTCAGATTTGACTATTATTCTGCTATGTTATAGTTATTATTCGTAAGCTTGATAGTATATATATATAATGTGTTTATTAATGCTGTTATCGACTTTCATCTCCGACACTTGATCAATCCTTCCTTCTCGAAAATGTCTATTGTTTTTTAATTCTCATCAAATAAAGTTCTATTTTATATTTTTTTTAATTCCTCCAGCAATTCAAAACAACCTGTGTATATGGCCTTCGTATTTTATAGAAAATTTACACAATCTCTGAAAGCGCATGCGTTAAATTAATCTATACAATAATGAACTAAAATTTTAAATATTAATATTAAGTAAGTAAATTAAGGCTTCACAATGTAAGTGACAAAATATTAAAAATTAATCACAGCGTTTCATTATGTATAGATGGAAACACATAAAGATGAACAAAGCAAAATAAATTTGACGGAAATTTATAAATACTCGTAATAACAACCTAACAGATGCCTTCGAAATCTCTTCGGAAAATATAAAATTAAGACTAATAATAATTTATTTCAAATATCCAATGATGTGTATGTAAGCACAAATCAAGACAAATTGACAGGACCAAACGCACAAAAACAAATGTTTTTTTTTTTTAATAAAGGAGCATTAGAATATTTTTAGTTTCCTCATAGTTACGTTTAAATAGCCAGTTTTTTAATTTATTTTTCATCACAGGAACTGTGAAATTGAAATTACGATTGTAAATGAAAAAAAATTACTAAAAGTTTTTTTTTTCGAACTGTACTAAAGGTAATATTAATATATAATGAATAAACAAAACAATATTAAAAATCAATCATTTCAAGGCCTTAATTACTAGCTTCAAGACCTTAATAACATAAATAACAAAACACAAACTTAAAAAAAGTTAAAATAAACTTTTTTTATTATTTAGCTATTTAATTTTCGTATTTTATTTGATTATAAAACTTTTTCATACAATTACAGCCATCGAAAATATATGAAACCATTACGAAATTTATTAATTCCCATTTTCAACAAGAAGGGGCGAGATTAATTATCTCGATAACCAAAAAAATATACCATGCTTTTAAAACTGATCAAAAGGTTTAAAAATATCCCTAACAATTATATTGTACTGCGAATGATAATTTTTTCTCAACGACAGCTACTCCTTAAGGCTTCTAAACACTATGCTGACGACATAGCTGATGGGTTTTTGCCGCTGGTATATACCACAGAAATCGGTAGTAAGCCGCGGAAAATCTTTTCAGTTGAATGTACCAAACAACGCTATCTCAGGAATACCGGGAGTGAATTGACGCTTGCGCCCTGTATAACCCACCTGCATACCGCGTCCGCTCGTTTTTTATAACCGGCATTGTGTGTAGAAAGAAGCCTTTACTATCTATTTGTTAGGTTTTTATTTTATTAATAAAGTAAAAAATATTGTCATATTCTATTACTTTATAAATGCCTACTTTATTTGGTTCTGACATTTACAACTTAATGTAGTCTTACTTTAAATATTGCAAATGTATCACAGCATACAACTATTCAATACAAATGTACAATATTTTACAAAGACTATAGCTGTATTCGCTGCTCCACATGCAGTAATTTCTTCATCTAGTATTTTTATTATTACTCATATTTTATGATTTCTATGATTTTAGCCTATTAATTGAGCATAACATATACTTCCAAGAAACAAATTTCATCGAAATCAGTTGAGCATTAATTTTTTTTAACGATTTTAAAAAGTTTTATAGGTAGTTCTTATAGCCTATCAATTGTGAAATGAAATATACTTCCCGTTTACAAGATTTCATTAAAATCAGTTGTTACATTAATAAAAATGTAATTATAAAAAAAAACATATATATTACAATTTCAATTTCAAAAAAAATACAATTTTTATAGCGTATCAGTTCAAGAATAACATAATTTTGTAGTGTAAAAAATTATATAAAAATATATAGGTAATAATAATATGTACAATAAAAATCAATTAATTTTCTTTTTAATAATGTCAGTTTGGTGATCAGTGTCCTTTATAATGCATAGCGACATCACGGCATTTTGAAAAATAATTGAATCCATGGACAGAACTACAAACATATTAATAAAGATATGTAGGTATATATTTTATGCTATATTAGTCAAAGCACCGTTGACAGTATTTTGCAGTAATGGCATCACTAATGCGGTTTGTTACGTTGCAGTTTCCTTGATGTAACTACTAGCTAATCTATACTTGGTAATACCTACCGAGAATAGTTATTTCATTAAATAATATTTAACGTAATGCAAAATAATTTTATTAGCTACCTATACCTAAATATTATAAATCAGGAAAGTTTATATGTTGAAGGCGATAAACTCAAGAAGTACTTGTCCGATTAAAAAATAGATTTTTCATTAGTAGCCCGTTTACTGATAAAGGTTGTTGGCTATAAAATTTTGACGCTATGACTCTAAGGAGCGTTAGAAGTAGCCATAAAAGTCAACGAAACTGGCAAGATCTAGGCAAATAAGCAAAGAAATTCGTCGATAAGAAACAGACAGTTAAAATTAAACGCGGGTAAAACTACGGGGAATGGAAAGTCGTTGAATAAAAATAGTTATACATTCATAATTACACAGGTTATGTACGTATCAAAAAATATTATATTCAATTATCTCAATATTTAAAACATTTACAAGGATTTTTAAGAAAACTTACTACCTACATTCATAAACTCAATCAATAACATAATTTGCAGAAACAGACAAAATCAATAAACAATATTATCTTCACATAATGGTTCAATACAGACTGGGTCGCGACATCATACATATTGTGATATACCCGCACCCGCCACGTCCATCCTCTCCTGCGGCAACTCAAGCCTAGGTAAGTTCCTCCGGCAAGAAGCCACTCGTACGATAAAGTGACACTGCATTCACAAGCTACCAACATACACTCATTACACTGCATTTTTACATACATGCACACCACTCAGAGGTACATAGGTTCTGGAAGGAACCTTTTCTTTTCTTTTTTGGCTAAATAGTGTAGACCAAAATTGACAGATTACAAAATTCATAAATACGCATCTTTCTTTCCTCGTCCCAGAGGAAAGAAACATGTATATACGAGTATGTATAGTTAGTTTACATCGAATTAAAGATAGAGAATTAGCCAGTTTGCAACTTAGTTGCAACTACGGCAACAGTCCAAGCCAGTTCGGCCACTTTGGCACCCACGGAGCTTGTTGCCTCGCTTTCGCGGCTGAGTGCCTTAAGCGCTCGTCCCCAAGCCCGGTGAAGCTGTAAAAGCCGTCTGAGGTTTCAGGGTCCTTTCAGCTAAAAGTGTAGACAGATCGAAAGAAAAGAAAAAAGATAAACCCGTCACAGTGACGCTCTTTTGGTTTGTCGCGTTTAGGGATCGACCAGTAATATCCAGTAGCTGAGAGACAGACAACAAGAACGACTGGTAATTGACTGTAGATCTTTTGGTGGTTACCGTTGTTTTTGGATTGTACCGTGCCGTTGTTTTAGCGTTTGATCACAATCTCACCTGATATTAAGTGACGATGTGGCCCAAAATGGTAACACGTTAAGCCTAGTAGGGGAACTGGGTCTCAAGTGCAGCTGCCGTAACACAACTATATGAGCTTAGGGACAAAGTTTCAACTTGATTTGGGTGGTAGCTAGCCAGGCGGGCATTAGTAAAAACTCTACACAATGTTTCCCTTCATGGAAATCTTAGGCTCATTGCAGGGATTCGCACTCACGCCAATTGACGCCGTGCCCGTACACTCTTCCACTGAGCCATCATTGCTACATGGTAGTCACATGTAATTTATTATTGTTCAGCAACATCACAATAAGTACTCTTGCTTTTAATATGTTGACAGGCGTTAAAAAATTGATACAGGCTACACGTAAAATAAATTATAATAATATTTAAATGCCTAGAGCTCATAGTTTTTGTCTGATATTAAGTATGAAATAAACACCCTCAACTTTGTGACTATATTTTTATCAAAACAATCATGAAATTAATCGCAATTGAACCTTTTTAAGGCAAAGAGCAGCATATAAGCAAATTAACACCGTCGCTTATGGACAGCTGCATCACCAGGGGCATAACAGCCATGTTGCCGATCTCGGAGATCATATTTTGATGCCTTTTTGAGAAGCCCTGAAGGAAACCCATCCTGGGTGATCTATCATATAATTCTACTAACATATACATAATTTTAATATTTAAACAGTGAATTTGATAATAATTCAACGATTTGACAATGGTAAAATGTTATAGTTACTTCATAAATATTATATGCATTAAAATAAATATATATATACATTTTTGTTAGGTAGTAAAACCCCCATTTACTGGGTCCCACTCTCTCTTCATTGTTCTCACTGTTTTGTATTGTAATGTGCTTACTTAGGTGATACTTAATTAGATTGCTAACTTACAACATTGTAAGTTTTATTTCATTCACATTGGTATCATTAATATAAAGAAAACCACACCACAGAGATTTTATGATTAATATAAATTATTGAGTTAATAAGAAAAACATTATTAATTTTACAAATATTCAGATCTAAAACTGTTTTAAAGATTTTACAAAATCAAAGTATCAATCAAATGTGGGCTCCTCGAGACAGCGATGATTATCGAAGGACTTGTCTCTTGACAGTTATCATTGCTTTTGAACTGCGTCATACCTACCACCAAATTCAATGGCTTCATTAGCCACCGAGATTGACTAATACAATCAAAATTAAGGAAAGCTGTACATACCGAGTTCCGTTGCTCAAGTTTCACACTATCTAGTGTATTGGAGACAACAACGAATGTAATGCCTTATTACCTACTTTTTGTATACCACGTGCTTTGAATACTGCAGAAATAACACGGTGTCAGCGTTAAATCCTCATTAACATTTTGATTGTTAGCTCCTATTCATATAGTCTACGACATTGGTAGTTTGTTTCGGTATTACCGAACAGCATATATTAGGATAAACAAAGCACCTTTTATAAGCAGAGTTAAATTTTAAAAACTATCAGTATTCTTCCATCGATCACCAGGCAAGATGATCCTCAAAGTAAGTCATATTTTCACCAATCTATTGTAAAATTAAATCTTTCATTTATGCTGGGTGGTAGGATACGAAAATTGTGTCCGACTTGATCGTGATCACCATTCACATGGTGATAAAACCGTCCAGTGATTCTCTTTATGGTTGTCCCGTTACGAGAACAGCCAATGTATATCCCAGCTACCGAGAAGCTTGGAGGCTGGTATTACAGCGACTACAGGCGATGAATTTTCAATCTCTCAATGGTCACCATTGTTTTTGAATTATACTGTGCTCACTATCAGGCACTGTGCCGGCACTTTGTACTGGTAAAAGATTAATACTTACGTATATCATTGTTTCAGATGGTTATGATTACTTTAATAATAAGCATCGTCATGAACGGTGTATCAGGTGCTGCTTTCTCTAAAGTCTTTGTCCAAAGTGGTTCAGAAGCACTTCCATTTGAATATATTCAATATGGTGTACCGTCAGTTTCTTTAGCAGGCTCACAAATAGGAAAAATATCTGCCAGCTCTGTCGGGCAAGTCGTTCCTGTACCTTCGGAACCTGGTTTAATTGCACCATGTGCAATGCCTTGTATCTATCCAGGACAGGTGGTATCTGCAGTAGCACCAATATCACCTGCAGCGCCTAATATTGTCACGTATAAATCAAGTGTTCCTGTTGTAATGTCAAGTAAGGAGGTAAACACTTTAGTATTATTTATTTTATTCTAAATACTTAAAATTCGATGCAATGGTCGCTTAGAAATAGCATGTACGGTCACCGCGTCGATCGACGTGAGTTCAAATCTCTACAATGAGATTAAGCTCTTCGTGAAGAAAACGTGATGAAAACATTCATTGGTGATAGAGCATTTTCTATGCCTGCCTGCCTGGTTAGCTATCACCTACATGTTGAAAATCTGTCGCCAATGCATTTAAGAGCCAGGTTCTCCCCCTCAAAGCTATAGCCTGTCAACATCTTGGCCCAAATTGTCACCAATTATCAGGCAAGAATGTGGCCATAACGATAAAAGCTAGAAAGAATAAAAATAAGAAGATTCTATAGTATTCATTGTGTCTTTCAGGAAACACCAGGTTACGAATATTCTTATATAGTGTATGATGAAAATACAGGCGACCACAAATCTCAATATGAACTAAGCGATGGATCCATTGTCCAAGGAGAATACTCGTTACTTCAGCCCGATGGCTTTGTGCGAGAAGTAACATATGTTGCTGATAACGCGAGAGGGTTAGTTCTTTACTAAATTACCATAATCATATACATAAAGATTTTATCACTAACATTTATCTCTCATTAACAGGTTTAACGCCATCGTGAAACACTATTTACCCGAAAAAGAACTAAAAAAGAAAGGATCAGATGATAAAATTAACGTGGAACAACCCTGCCCTGAAGTTAAAAATGATACAACAAAAGATGATACAACAAAAGTTTCAGAAGGTAAGCAAGAAAAACCCAGTGAAGACACTAATCAGAAGTTGGCTAAACTGACACTCAATGATGGAAAAAAAGTAGACAATCAGAAAAATGACCGAAAAACTTCGAATGATAACAAAAAACCAGATACAAAAATTCATGAAAGTAAATTAAAGGAAAAACCTGTTGAACAACTGTCAAATAACGAAAACATCCAAAAAGAATCAGGAATGGATAAACCTAAAGGTTTAACAAGTGAATCTTTAACACAAGATATACCAAAACAAAAAACAAAACAATCTTTATTAGAAACACTGCATTCTATTAAGCCTGCAGAGGTGCCTAAATCTGAAGTCACGCCAACAAATGATAAAAAAGAAAACCTTAGTGAAAGAAAGAAGGGAGAATTGAAAGATAATACTGAACTAGCAGTACTCAAAACAGAGACAGTTCTTCAACCGGGCTTAGAAGGAACTGATTTATTAGTCCCGTACAATGACATTATTAAATGTATTCAAGCAGCAGTTAATGGTGCTAGCAAAGTTCCAGGTATCCCGAAATCGGAATCACCTCTAACATACATAGTACTTAACAAGACATGTTAAGTAATACACTTATCCAGTCATCTAGTCTCCATGTTTAAAGTATTCTTTTCTAAGCGTAAATATATTTGTTAAATATATTAACTAAAATATTTTAACAAAAAATATCATTATAAATAAATTGTGCATGAGATCTAATTTTGTTTATTTAGTTATTATCAATCCATAGATATTTTAAATATTAATTATAAAATGAAAATAAAGGAATATTTGTATTATTTACGTAGTTTTCGCCCTCGGATATTAAAACTACTTTCTACTTTCATTGAAACACATAGGTTAACTTCTATATAACATCTATTTTTGTATTTGAAATAATAGAGAACAATTTTGTATATTAGTTAATATTAAGAATTCACTCAAGCAGATTAGTTACTCAAGACTAAAATAGTTGAATGCCGTTATTAATCAAGTAATCGATCATAATAAGGCCGTACCTTTTAAAATCGTTCTGAAATTTTGTGATAACATCGATTGATTGCTTTTGTTGCCGAATACTTGTGATTAAATGTATCTTGTGACCTTACCCTCGTTTCATTTAAGCTAATGAGTAATATTTTTAATAAAATATTTAACATAGGTACCTAATATATTTATTTATAATTCATTTATTTTTATTGTTTCATAATTTATAGGGCAGCGTTTTACCGACATTACATGTGACATTAAGTGATAATGTGATTGAAGACCGTAACATACTAAGCCTACAAAGGGACTGGTCCTTAAGTACAATATTGTATTTGTTATAATTCAAAACATTGTAAAATGACTACTACTGATATATTGAAACTTGAAATAACTATTGCTTTCCACGCTTTTATTTAGAATTAAATTTGAATATTCTTACAAGCAAAATAAAAATATATTTCTTTTTAGATCTCGCATATATTTTAGATATCATGCATATCCTAAAATAAAAAAAATATTTTATACATTTAAGATATTGTAAAAATTAGGAAGATAAAATATGTTAAGTGAAAGAATACTATTTTTTATATAAATATTATTTTTAAACTATGATTGCTCAACACACGCGTCACTTGAAAACTACTGAAACAATTTGAATGTAGTTGTTGTTATAGATGAATGGAGTAGAAATGAGTTTGATCAATTTTAGTAAAGGACTCCTTTTTATCCCGGTAAAAAACTTATTTTTCGAAGAACAGCGACCAGATAGTATAACATTTTACGAATTTGAAATTTAACAGTACAGTACAGTAGAGTTTAGTGAAACAACTAATGCTATAGTATATATCTTGTTCTGCCCTATTCAGTAGTCAATGGCTGGACCACAGCACTATCTGTCGCGCACAGGAATAACATAAAAACATTCTCCTTGACAAAGTACTTAGATCTACCAAGTTTCACGAGGTTCGATTAAACGGTGCTTCCTCTGCGGTTTGTGACATTTGTTTGTACTGTACAGGCTTTTATTTAATTTCACCTGTCCCGGTACCTGTCTGTAATCAAATCTTGCAAGTTAAATTTTACCCAATTCGCCTCATCCTACCGAGTTGAAATTTTACGCGTTGATTCAGTTCCGATGACAATGGTTTTTTATGTTAAGCGTGACCTAATTCCACACCCAGGACTCCAGACGAAAGAACTCCTTAACGGTTAACAGCTTGGATATGAAATTTTGTATTCACATTTAATTATGAATGTCCGCTTTAAATTGCACCGTAACCTGGCTACTGCACCCAGAGTTGACTTTCGACGAGGAAACTCCTCAACGGTCAGCAGCACAGACACGAAATTTTGAATGTGCATTCAATTATGACAGCCAGTTATAACGATAAAACCTGTTTTGATAATCATTTTTCAAATTAGAACTTGTTTATAGTTTGTCTTTAATCAAGCTATCGACAATAATTAATAATGTTTTTTTTAAATAAGATACTATATAATTATACTATTAT
Source organism: Saturnia pavonia (assembly GCA_947532125.1). Lineage (NCBI taxonomy): Eukaryota > Metazoa > Arthropoda > Insecta > Lepidoptera > Saturniidae > Saturnia > Saturnia pavonia. The sequence continues at coordinate 6,736,532 of OX383901.1, forward strand.
ATTTTTTTTATATAGATTTAAATATTAATTGAGAGTAATAGTTTATGTTTAAGCACCCACTAATTAACTATTTTAACTTAAACTAGCCCAATAAACTCGTGCACTCACTTTAATTTTACAAAACATTCTGTTGCTGCAATATCCTAAGTCATAATGGGCTGTTAATATTTTTAATGAGGCTAAATGAATGAACTTGCTGAAATAAAGATACTCTAAATTACCATAACTATTATCAGCTGACTAAAGAATCATAGTCATCACTTAATGAATATAACATTACCTATGACATAAAATTATAATCAGTGCTTGCATCCAAATACGTATTATTTAAACAATTCATTAATACATAGCATGTGAAATTATCTTCACATCAATTATTATAAACAAATTTAAATATCGGACACAATCACACGGCGATTTAATTTCATTTTAAGCATAGCTTGTATTCATGTTACACCGGGCCGAAGTTGGGACACGCTCAAACAATTTTGTAAGAAGTAGGTAATTCATGCTATACTGGGATGGTTCCGTGCCACTATAAATGCTTGACCGTGTCCCGTCTGTGCTCCGCTCCGGCCTAGCCCCGGCCCGATTTAACATGAATCATCCTTTATGGTAACTAAACAGTTGATATATTATACATATATATAGATATTTAACACCTAGCATACAACTGGCAATGATGCTCAACACAATAATCAGTCATGAGCGGGGATCGAACCCGAGACCAATAGTAGAACTTATACCACTGCGCCGTAATGACTGTCTTATTTTCTTAAGTTCTAAAAAATGTCGTCTCAGCGATTACATTATATATAATTCGTACCTTTATAGTAATATTCAAAGACAGGTAAAAAGAATTGCTTAAAATGTAATAATTATTGTAAGTTTTAAGGACACTTGACTTATATAGACTACGTGCAAATTAAAACCTTCACTTCGCATACAATAAAAAGTGTTATTAAGGTTACTGACTTTGAAAATACGTTCCCATGAAAGTTAAAAATAAGTTATATTATCACGAACGATTGAACTATAAGTAATGATATATTCATAGACAAAAAAAGATATATTCAAAAGCATTCCTACAATATTTTTATATGTTTAATTTTGCATATTGACAATTTTATTTCTATTTTATCACATTTTTCTCTTGGGACATTCCTTGTAAATGTAATGTATGTTAAATGTTTTTAATTATAAACACGTTAAAACATAGTACATTTTCAATGTATAATATTATGCAGTTTATGATCTGTTATATGTGGCTTAATAAATCAATTATGTAAAGTGTAGGTACATATGAAGAAAAACATCTAATTTTTTGATCATAATAGAAAATTATCAATACACCGTAAGTAGTTGGTTACAGTTATTTCACACAAAAACAAAAAAAAATACTTTATTTTATCTAATCGTGTGTTCATGTTAAGTTTTTTTAAAACGCTTTTCATTTGGATTTTTAATTCAGATGGAGATTTTACACACAATTAGTAATTCTGTAAAATATTGTTGTGCCGTGGTCAACAGATCGAGATTTTACATATAAAATATATGTATTAAAATGTACAGATCGATAATCTATACATATAATAAAATTGAAGTGTCTGTTTCAAATCTCAAAATAACAGGTTTTTACTAAATGCATATGAAAGTACACACAGCACCTATAACAAAAAAAACCCAAATTTTAAAATTTTTGTTTGTCTGTTTGTTCCAGGTAATCTCCGAAACGGTTGGACCTATTTGGACGGGACTTTCACTGGCAAATAGCTGATATTATAATGAATAACTTAGGCTACTTTTATTTTACAAAAATAATTAGAATCCCGCAGAACAAATAAAAATCCTTTTTCTATAGTCCGCCGCGGGCACAGCTAGTAATGACTAAAATTAAATAGTGTGTGACCGTCTGGCTAGCTACCACCCTCAAATTGAAAATCTATCGCCAAGCACCAATAGGTGTGTTCCGGCAGCTGCACTTGAGAGCCAGTATTCCACTAGGTTTAGCGTGTTATCATCCTGGGCCACATTGTCACTTAACATCAGGTGAGATTGTGGCCACTCTATAACGATAAAAAAATGTAATCTATGACTGCATATGTATGTAGATAACGCAAAACTTTTAATTAAGTGTTGTTTAAAATAAGCGTATTGCGTACTTTATTTCCTAAAACAAACAAAGAACTATGTATATCGCTTCAAACCTTTCTATTAATATAAACCTGACTATACACTATGCCGGTGGAATGCCCACTGGTTGTCTAACCCGATGGGCGTTCCGGATAAAACGAGTTGCTGAGCCGTTCGGAAAACTGTCACAGCTGAAATGATGCTCGTGGCTTATTACTACCGACTTCTGCTGCATATACCGGCAGCATACCCGCTCAGCAAGAACTGGCTATGTCGCATAGTGTGTAGTAGCCTTAATAGACATATAAGTTACGTTAATTCGTATAAGTTGCGCAGCACGGTCGACTTGAAATCGCAATTAACTAACTGACATACTTTATTATTATTATTAAAACAACTTGAAATAAATAATAAAATATGTACATTTCAATTATTATATTGTAATGTACATAAATAGTCTTCGATTTTTTTATATAACTATGGTGGCAAGCAAGCGTAGGGTCCTTCTGATTGTAAGCGATTACCGTAGCCTGTGGACACTTGTATCACTAGAGGTATCACTAGCGCGTTCCCTTCCCCAAGGAGCTCTGGAAATCTTACTCACCGCACGAATACAATTAACGCAAAATTTAATTAAGAAAAAAATAATTCCAATTGTACTAGCTGTCCCGATAGTCCTTGTTGCGATTTTCTTTTTTGGCATTAAATCAACCTATATTGTATATATGAATAATTTTGTTTTGAAAATTTCGTCGTCGAACTTGTTAATAACGGCTACAGCGTCACATATATAGCACATCCTATATAGCTATGAACCATCGTCTCCACAAAACAAATATATTGTTGGAATATGACTCCAATCGGTTAACTCGTTCAGAAGCGTGTCGAATAGTTGCACACAAGATTTATATATATTATATATAACAATGATTATGTAGATAAATAAAAAGATTAAACGAAGTAAAGCAAGACGGCTCCGTCGCAGGCAAGCTCTTCGACACGACACCACAACAACGTGTATTCTATTCTGAACCCATTTTGTGGTTAAGTAAAACTTTTAACTCAAATTTAAATAGCCTAGTGATATTTCTAACACTCGCCCAGTCACTTACCACCTTCAAGTTATAGATCTTTCGCAAAGCTCGATGTGCTCCAGCATCTGAATTTGAAAGCCTTTGCCTGTTTGTTATATTTATACTGTGTGCAAGCCTATTAGAGGCTTACTGCATTAATAATAATGTAAAATAATAATTCTAATCTAGCAAGCTTTTATTAATAATAAAATAAATAAAAGGCAGAAGGTTACTATTTTGTATGTAATATCATAATGTATAAGTATTCAGTAATATGAATTACAGAAATTATACCATATTAATAAGGGCTTTCAAATTAAAATAATAGAATGAAAAGACTTACCTAGTTAGACTAATATCTTCGTCTACCGTCTAAAACCGGAGATCCTTGTAAGTATCCGTACACATGATTGGTAATTGATAGAAAATTAGAATATGCGTCACGCAACAATTAAAACTATCTGATCTTACCGGATACGAGATCAAAATTAACCTATATAGAATTTTATTGTATCGGAATTGTAACCTTGAAGTTTGTCAGAGTCAAGGTGACAGCGCGCATTTCTCTTCCCCACCGCACCGCGCACTCACTGGCCGCCTTCTATAAAACCATTATACTGGACCGTTGACATCAATCTGCATTCAGTAGCTTAACAATACAAGCACAATGTTCTGCAAAGTAAGTTATACTTACAACAGTTCTAAAATAATAAGTAAAGTAAATAATAAGAATTAAAAAAACAATATATAATTTTAGTACCATTGATTTTATTTTATATTTATATTTTGTAACGTATTTGAAGGTGTTAGCCAATATTCTTGTTCACGAAAAATGTGAACCATAACCAACAGATGTTATAAGTACTTTCGTTTGAGAGTTAGTAAAAAATATTTTGCTGCTCGTGTCGAAAATTTACTAACCAACCGTAAATAGATCAAACCAAATCCAAATCTAATTGATCCTTACGGAATTCGAATTCACCTTCTCCGTATTTCAATCTGAAACCTTATAAAATTAGTATTGAAATTATGGTGAGAGATATGTAACCAAAATTGTCATTTATTTAATAGTTTATATTTTTGTCTAGATCGTAGCTTTCAGCGCTCTCTTGGCAGCGGCTAACGCTGGTCTCTTCGGACATGGCCACGCTGTGTCATCTCAAAGCATCGTCCGCCACGACGAAGCTCATCATGCTCCCCTGGCTTACGCTCCTCTTGCCCACTCCGCCCCTGTAGCTCACTACGCTGCCCCTGTTGCCCACTATGCCGCTCCCATTGCCCACTACGCTGCTCCCGTAGCTGCCCACTACGCTGCTCCCGTAGCTGCCCACTATGATGGTCACGATGAATATGTAAGTCGATTAAACTACATTTTGATCTTATAACCTAAAGGAAGATAATAGCGATTATATAAATATTTAGTCTCATCCCAAATACGACTTCGCCTACTCCGTGGCCGACCCCCACACCGGTGACCACAAGTCCCAGCACGAGAGCCGCGACGGAGACTCTGTGCACGGATACTACTCCCTGGTGCAACCCGACGGCTCCGTCCGTAAGGTTGAGTACAGCGCTAACGACCACACCGGGTAAGTTATAGTTCTTATAATTGTCATTGACGATATTTTTTGAATACTTCATAATGTATATTTTATTTATGTCTTTTCTTTATTATTTCAGTTTCAACGCTGTGGTACACAACTCCGGACCTTCCGTGCACCCCGCACCAGCTCCCGCACATGGCTACCATCATTACTAAGAATTTATTATTGAGTCCAAGATACTATCTAAAATAATGAATGTTTGTTTACCTTTTTGTACCTATTTATGTATGTGTATGTGATTATGCTAATGTAAATAAAGTATGTTTGTACATTTACTCAACTTATAATTATTATTTCAACCTTCTTACTCTATATAATATTTGAAAAATAAGGATAGCTAATATCAAGCAGTTGAACGCTTACACAAAGCTAATAATTAAGTTCACAAATGTTCGACCTATGTTAGAATAGAATATTTCACCTCTCAGCATTACAACTACTATTGTTACGAGTGAATACACAAAACCGACATCCACGCCTGGTAAGTAAAGAGTCTATTAAAATTAAGATAACTTGCCAATTTAATAATGTGATTTACAAAAATTCAATTATAGTGAACTATTATGATTTCGTTAGGGCAAAAATTGTTGAAGGATAAATAAAAGCTTCTCGAGAAATTAATAATTATAAAATTACATTAAAAATTATAAATAGGTGTGTATAAAAAAATATGTATTTATATATCTATTATTAAAAATACAATAACATTCATTCTTTGATTATATGGACGTGTGTATAATCAAAATATTCATTTTATAATCATTACATAGTATAAAACAAAGTCGCTATCGTCTGTCCGTCCCTATGTATGCATAAATCTTTAAAACTACGTAACGGATTTTGAAGCGGTTTTTTTTAGTAGATAGAGTGATTCAAAAAGGATGGTTTATATGTATAATACATGCATAATATTGTAGAGAAACACTGATAAATTTAGAGGTATCTAATGTGATGTCGTAAATAAACACAATTTTTGCGCTTACATTGCAAACGCTGGCTGAACCCCACGAGATAAATCAAAATAATGTACTACAGTATTGTACACCTTAAAAAGGTCAACAAAAAAGTCCGCGATGGTATATGTCTATCTCTTAAGGATAACCCACAATAATCATTTTTTATCCTTTACATTTTACGGGAAAAAATGGCTTATTTACGAAGTGATTTTAAGCTATACAGCATTAATCCTTATCCAATTAAGTACCTTAAATACATTGTCCATTTAATTTAGATCAATATGGCCCTTTACAGCATGTAATTTAAATGAATATTTCCGAAGATATTACAGATTTAAAATGCAGGGACTTAGCGTTGCGGCGGTACCGGCCCGGCCGGCGGCGCGTGCCTATAACATTATGTAGTATCAGTATCATTTAGTATCAGCATTGCACCCGTGCGAAGCCGGGGCGGGTCGCTAGTATGAAATATTTGATCGAAATTTAATGATTTTTAAATACCGAACAAATAACTATGCATAAAATTTTTCTACATAAAATTGTATGTATCAAATCAAAACTATTTTTAAATATTACGCAAAACAATATTTTTCAACTGAAACTACCACAATTTTAATTCAAAAGGTAGTTGAAGGACGTAAAGTGGGAGCGTGGGCGTCATAAGTAGAATAATTGACTGCAATATTTACAATAATATAATTCTAGTAAAGAGAAAAGAAAATAGATATACTACAATACTTTTATTCAGGTACGATAAATATTATTGTGTACTAAGAAAATAGTATATATCCTTATTACCTAATTAAAATAAAGATCATGTAAACCAAACGTAAATTTTAATAAAATGGCTTGATTAAAACTTATTTATTTATTGATTGTAGCGTTAATATCTTGTATTGTGTTGATATGATTGTAATCTTGAGAGGCGCCACACGCGACTTAGCGCTCAATAAATTTATACTGATCTCATTGGAGATCTGGCTATGCATGTATACTACAGTACCATACGCCTTCTCGCTGGCATCTGAAAAGGCAAGAAGAGTGACAACGCCGTTCTTCACAACACCGATGTGTCGCGGTATAGACAATTTCCTCAACATTCCCTTTTAAACCGATTCCAGTTATCAAGGACGTTACTAGGCGGTGACTCGTCCCAATCTATCTTCAATGCCCACAGGTCACGAAAAAGTAATTTGGCATACAGAATCACCTCTTGGCATATAAAACTTGTTACTTACTATATACTTTGTCAGTACAGTGATTATACTACTCACTGACCTGTAATATAACTACTGTAATATAACTTTTGTTTTATACAGTATAATTATTACTGAACAAAAAGTGATTCTCACGTCTTAACTATCATCTGCTAAACTAATTATGTTATACATAAAACATTTGATAGCAACGAAAAATTAAAATAAATAACACAATTACCATACAATACATGTTTTTAACGTTGCGTCTGTATGATAGAAAATTGTTACACCGTCAAGTGGGTCAATATTACCCTGGACAAAAGAACTTTTTTTTCTGAGCCATAGCATCGCGTGGCTAGTTTTGCTACTAAACAATATTTATGATAAAAAACGGTACAATAATCTACGGTAAGTAATGTAGTCAAATCGGAATCCTAAAGGCGCGAGTTCTACGAATTTTATTTGTGTATTGGAAATACCTATAAAAAAATAAATCAATAAAGATACATCCTTAGTTTCGTCTCTATAAAACAACATAAATTTTCTCTTTTTAATTTAAATTAAACATTTTGGTGTTGCCGTATATAAGATCTTTCAAAAGTAAATAATAAAAAGTCTTACGCTACTTTGTTGCATAATATGTAGTACGGAATAATATGTTCGTAACAAAAAAAACTTTTTACAATTTGTGCATGTGTGTGTTATATAGCGATCTTTTTAGTAGGCCAAACTTGACGCCCTTTTCATATACCTTGTTCTTTTGCGGCTAGCTTCAATCCCGGTGAAGCTGTAAAAGCCGGCTAATAGTATAGTAATTACGAAAAAAAAGCAGCTAGTTCCTCATAAGACTGTCCACGAAAATTTCTGATTTGTGATTTGAATCTTGGGATATATCGTCACTTAATATCAGATGAGATTGTGGCGACAACGCTAAACCTATAACGATAAAAAAACAGCGAATTTGACTTGTGGCCGTACTCCCGTAATCGCTGTAATTATTTTTTATATACAGATAGCTACACTTGTAGGAAATGTTGCTTTTCCAATCATCTTTTCCAATATAATAACAGAAAACTAAAAAAACTACTAATATGACGTGAAATTGTTGTATCGACTGTATGGTTGGGTTAAATTTACCTTTTTGGCGATATTGCACGTATATTTCTCTGCGCAGTAGCATGACAACTAAACTGTGGCAAAAAACACAAAGGGGATATCTTAACTCTAAGATACTGAGAAGCACAGCAACAGTGCGTTTCATTTAAAAAATAATAATTTCAAACTACCCGGGCCATATAGACCCAACCATACAGGGTCCGGGTTAAAAAAGGAAACGCTTGGGAGTTAGGAGTTATCCTAATTGATACCTTATATCAGAGCTACAAATTTAATTGTACATTGACAATGGACTCGTAATAACTATCATAAAAAATTGATTCTTGTTCTGAGAATGAATCCTTTTGTTCGTAAATTTTTATAATAAATACTTGATATAAAATAATGTTGAATATAATATGAATTATATTAAATATCACTGTTTGTGTGTAACTACTTACTCTAGATTCTTCGATTTTGAGAATAACCGGCATAGTTTTAATAATAGAAGTAAATAAAAATTAAACATCACGTGTTTTAGACTTAGTAAGATTAATAAGAGTTTTTTAGGTAATAGTGTTAGGTTCTATTATAAGGTTTTACTGATATCACTAATCATAGTGATGTCTGGTTTAGAGTCGGCAACGCGCTTTTGATGCTTCTGGTGTTGCAAGCTTCCATAGGCTGCGGTGACCGCTCACCATCGGGCGAGCCTTAAGCTTGTTTGCCACCATCGCGATATAAAAAAATTACATCGTATAATTACAAGTTTATAAAGTGTAAACATTATATTCAGAGTAAAAAAACAATATTAAGCCCTATCGAGTATCTTGATGACTGGGATATTTTCCGATATATTATTTATTAGTACTTTAAAGTTCATAAGCGCCTTCCTAGGGCCTAAATTGGATTGAATTAAAGCATTTTTGATTTTGATTCTTAGCTATGAAATATTTCTACCATTGTGTACCGGAGACTAATATAATTATTCTTAAGGTACGTCTTAAAGTTATGCAATTTTATGTACGAATTTGAGTTTCCCAGGTATATAAATTAAAACAAAATCTTATTACCATAATTATTAAGCATTCATCTCCTCACCCCACCGTAATCTCCGCAGATATTAGTCATGTTCTATAAAAGCATAAAACTGACTTAAAATTCTCAATGTGTTTAGATACAGTGATGATCTCAGTTTCAGTGATTATAACAATACAGAGAAAATGTTAAAAGTGAGTAGCTTATTATGTTTTCCATTGCTATACTTCACTAATAAATAACATATATTTTCATTATAATGATCATTTTTAAGAGATAATATTTAAGTAAAAAATAAAAAACATTTTTTTTTGTTTTTCAGATCTTCGCGTACTTCGTTGTTATGATTGTAGTTTATGTCGGCCAGCACGAATGTCATACTGAAATCCCTCCATATCACATTATTCGCCCTTATTACAACCTTCCCGCTCATTTCTACTACGTTCCCGTCCCTCCTGTAACTCCCTACAGCTCGTTCGTAGTCCAACATGATGATCAGAACAAATATGTAAGTTTTCAAAGCTAAAATGTATTTTAAAGTTTACTTTGCTTGGGTGGGTAGGACACGATAATTGTATCGAGCGGGATCGAGAACACCAGTTATATGGTGACAAGCCAATTACAGTCACTCTTTTTTGGTTTGTCGTGTTTCGAGTCAGCCAGTGTAAATCCGGCTGCCAAGAGGCTTGCAGGCATGCAGGCTTGCAGGTTTGCAAGCTTGCAGGTTTACAGGCTTGCAGGCATGACAGCTACAACCAGTGATGGATTACCGATCTCTGGATGGTCTCCGTAGTTTTTGGATTTCCCTGTGCTTACCATCAGGTGCTTGTCACATTGCCATACTATGTTTTTTATAGAAACATACAAATAAGTAAATTAAATACTAATTACTAATTAAACATGAAGCCGTAATTATATTTCAATTATTAATAATCTTACTAATTCCTAATTATTAAAATGAATTTAATAAGCTATAAACATATCCCTTTTCGTAGAATTTTTTCATAATAAAACTAGAATGAATACCAACTCCCTAGCAATTGTTGCTAGAACACACGGACTAACAGAATTTCAATTTGTGTGTGGTAGCTAACTAGCTGGAGTATTGACTTCATAAAACTGTACAATTTCTTTCACCGAAAGCTTAAGATCATTCACCATAAATAGATTTAATGTTCTAAACTTAAAGCACAACATTAAACATTATCTCGGTTCTATAAATATTTAATTAAACCCGTAGTCACTAGACCGTTAAGCGAACGTTTGCATTACGCAAACAGCTATATAATTATAATTATTGTACAGTTAAGTAGTTCTGGCCTTTTATCCCTTAGTATATATATGAATCATAATTATAAAATATTTTATAAGTAATCAAAATAGATAAATGTTTTTATTCATTAATACTTAGAGTCACCCCAGTTATCACTTCTCTAAATCGGTGAATAACCCGCAAACGGGCAACCAAAAGTCTGAATTTGAAAGCCGTGACACTGATTCCGAAGTCAAACAATACGCTGTAATTCAGCCGGATGGTTCTATCCGAAAGTTTCCACTGTCAGCGTCGACATAGTACGGGTAAGTATTTTCCCTTTACATAACATATGTTGATGCAAAGGCTTCGTTAATGATCACAAAAACATCGGACAACTAGCAAATAAAACTCGCGGCTTGAGAGTTCCCTACTGATTATATTACTTACCGTACATTATTGTACCGTCTTTTACGTAAATATTGTATATATATTATCATTATATTCTCTAATGTATCTCGGTCAATCTGTCTTATAACTCAAGAGCCATTTCGGTGGATGTTTTATTTTATTAGGCTATATATTGAAATGTTACTTACTCGTATGTACTGTACATACAATAAAATTTTAGTATCTGTTTGTAATAACAAAATAACACCTTCTTACTGAATACATATGAAAGTATATACGGTACCTACAAAAAAAAAAACTTTAGCCTCGTGTGATTTGAAACTCGATGAAAAGATAAAGCGACAGTAAAAAGAGACAACCATATACATCTATAGGATTTAGCCTACGAGAGAATGGCATAAAATACATTTACATTATGGACGGTTAATACAAGTCTTGATTTTCATGATTGTGATGATCGTCTTCGGATTGGCCTAGTGGTGTGAGACGATCAGACTTCATACGAAGTACGCACGAGTGGTCGATAGTTCGAATCCCGCTGATTTAGGATATTTAAAAAGAATTAGGAATTTTCTGAAGGTTTCACTTCTGACGCGTGTGATCTGCTGTACACATAAATTTTTGTCTGTTTATCTGTCTGTTTGTTCCGGCTAATCTCCGAACCGGTTGGACGGATTTTGAAGGCACTTTCACTGGCAGATAGCTGATGTTATAAGCAGTAACTTAGGCTACTTTAATTTTAGAAAAATAATCAGAGTTCTGCGCAAATAAAATAATAAGCCTTTTTAGTTGTCCACGCGAGCGGAGTGGCGGGCACAACTAGCAAGTTACAAATAGTAAAATGTAGTAAGTAATTAAGATAAATAACGATTGCTCGCAGATAAATACAACATTAATTAACGGTTAATATAAATTTTTAATTAGGTAACTAACATTTTTCTATTAGAAAAAATATGTAACAAAGTTATAAATAACAATTTACTAAGCAAACCCACTATATCTTCATATTACACGATATATTAAAAATTATTTAATATTTTTTTCACAGTTTCAATCCCGAGGAAGAAGGAAATCATTCATTGCCTGTGTTCAACATCCAACACGTTGAAATAAAAACACATTAACAGTTTATTTGGTGTATTATTGATTGAGTACCTGCTGAATTCTTATAACTTTTACATAAAATTTGAGTACGATTTTTTGGTATATTGGCAAAATAAGGTATTATTAATTTTCTATTGTTCAATTTATTTACCTATTAGCTTTATAGCTTCGGCCTTGTTGCAAATTTACTAAATACGATGAGCTTTCAATAAAAATTAAGAATTGGATACAAAGTCTTAAGAAATTAAAAAGTATAGAATAGCAAAGCTAGATTATTTGTTAGAGTCTTATTTATTTTCTTGGTAGAATTCGTTTGATTACTTCTTGTTTATAAATGTTATGTTGGCGAAATTGAGAAAAAATTAACCACGCACAAGTTATTAAATGTCTGTGATTGACAAATTTACCTACGGAAACACATTGTAACCCAAATTTGATTTTTAAAATTTTGTACATTTAATGATAAAAAGTATATTCATTATCGTACTAATAAACTTTTAAGTACAGGGTAATGAAAAATTATGATCTACTTAGTATTTCAATTTAACTTTTAATTTAAGGTCTTTAATTTTTTACAAACATCAGACTACATCTTTGCCATTGATGCTGTAATATTTGAATAGTCTACTGCCAGAGAAATTAAAAACCATGAGTTGAGTTCTTAACTCTTTCTATTTTATAAGCAGTTAGAAGTTTTAGGATAAGCTAACGATAGTGTATTTGTACACGACCAAGTGAGAGCCGACCCCCGACAACTTGTCCTCACAAGAAGTAATACGTTTGCGAGGGGGCTGAACGCGGCGACGCGGTGCCCGTCCAGCAAATATGTAGGAAATTTTATGATTGTGTAAATATTAGGTTAATTAAATATTATGTTATAGGAACAAGTATAATTAAGGAGAATAAACATTGCTCAATAGCGTCTTTCATTGTAGCACCTTAATTAAGTAATAGAAATAAGAATTTGTATAGCGATAGTAATAATAATAAGACATTGTCAAAAACGGTAGGGTAAATAAATTGGCGGGGGGGGAGGTAAGGCGATGACTCTTCCGTACGACATTGTTATAAAAGGCGAGCCGATCGGCGGCTCGTCAGGACACGTGCACATGACTCTTATCCGACGAGGGATAACACCCGTAGGTTACGACAACTTCAGAGAGAGGTTAGAACTCGCATCGGAGAGTACAGAGGTCACCGGTGGGATAACCTCTTAGAGGGTCTCAAGCCGTCCCATCTGGCTTACTGGAACCTCGCCCGCTCTCTGAAGTTAGAAGCTTCCGCCCAGATGCCGCCCCTCGAAAGGGGCCCCGATCTCCCACTCGCGTTCGATAGCGACGATAAGGCAGAATGCCTTGCCGCAAGCTTGGAGAGCCAGTGCTCCCCAAACTGCGACAACGTAGACACTGCCCACATCGAAACTATCGAGACCGCCGTTCAGGAACTCACGTTGATTCCCCCCGCGGAAACGTTAACCCCGGTCACGCCAGATGAGGTCTGTTCTATCATTAAAGGCCTTAAGCCTAGGAAATCTCCCGGTCCTGATGGTATCAGGAATGAAGTACTCAAACTTCTTCCTGATCACCTCATAGCTCTTTTGGTCTGCATCTTCAATGTAGCCATAGCCCACTGCTATTTTCCAGCCGTCTGGAAAAAAGCTATAGTTATAGGTATTCGCAAGCCCGGCAAAAAAGCTTCGCTTCCCGATAGCTATCGCCCGATCAGTCTCCTAAACACTCTAGGGAAACTCTATGAGCGGATCCTTCTGAACCGTCTCAAGGTCGTTATAGACGACAAGAATTTATACCCGCCCGAACAATTCGGTTTTCGCGCCCGTCACTCGTGTACACATCAAGTGCACCGCCTCACGGAGCACATCACGAGTAACTTCGCTAAGAGCAATATCGCTCCCGCCCGCACGCTTGCGGTCTTTTTCGACGTAGCCAAGGCCTTCGATAAGGTCTGGCACGCCGGACTGGTCCACAAGCTTCACCATTTAGAAGTCCCGGATAGGCTAGTACATTTAGTCCGCGATTACCTAAGCGACCGCACCTTCCACTACCGAGTGAAAGGAGTACTCTCCACCGCACGTCCCATTCGTTCAGGCGTCCCGCAAGGCTCCATTCTGGCACCTTGCCTATTCAATTTGTACGTCAGCGACCTCCCGAAACCCCTCGAGGTCGAGGTAGGGCTCTACGCTGACGACACAGTCATATACGCGTCAAATAGGAACAGATCTTTTCTCGCTCACAAAATACAACGCGCCGTAACCACTCTCGGAGAGTGGTTTCGAACGTGGCGTATAGCTATTAATCCGGTTAAGAGCGCCGCGATTATGTTCGAACCGACTACATGCAGATTACCACGCACGGTAGGACCTCTAACATTATTCGGTAAAAATATCCCTTGGGCCACCAAGACAAAATATCTGGGTGTCATCCTTGACTCGAAGCTTAACTTCAACCCACACGTCACTAGAGTCCGGAATAGGGCCATTTGGGTCCTTTCCCGTTTACGACCCTTGCTCAGTTCGGTAAGCAAAATGTCCATAAGACATAAGCTTACACTGTACAAGATGTGCGTTCGTCCGATCTTGACATATAGTTGCGCCGCGTTCGCACATATGTCCAAACACAACTTTGCCCGCTTGCAAAGAGTGCAAAATCGATTCCTCCGTCGCCTGCTTGACCCTCCAGCCTTCGTTAGGAACATGGACCTACACAGGGACATGAGGCTTCCCTCGTTAGAAGCCTATGTGAAGTATCTCGCTAGGAGATACTTCGATAGCGCTTCGAACCATCCAAACCCGCTTGTAAAGTCCTTTGTGAACTACACGCCTAACCACGCGATACCCGTTGTCCAACGTTACAAACGCCGCCCGCGAAATCTCTTTGTCGATCCCGACGACGACATAGAGAAAGCAAACAAATTCTACGCGTCCGCTCCCGCAACATATGCGTGCTCGCGCCCACGCCCGCGAAACCACCGTTCCCTCCGAAGGGGACGAACGGTTAACTTCGCGCCCGCACACCCGCCACGACCACCCTCCTCTGCGGCAACTCAAGCCTAGGTCCGATCCATCGGCATGGAGCCCTTGAGCCAAGCAGCCGCTCGCGCGATACAAGTGACTGTACAATCACTAGCTTTCACAGCCATACATGACACTGCATTATACACACATGCACAACACACATAGGTACATAGGTTCTGTAAGGGACCTTTTTTTTTTCTTTTTTTGAGGCTAGTTAGTCTAGATCAAAAATTTCAGACCACTAAATACACATACACATGTTCCTTCCCTCCTCCCAGGGGGCAGAAACATGTATATCTGTATAGTTAGTTTAGATCGAATTACGGATAGGGAATTAGTCAGATCGCGACTTAATTGCATACGCGCAACAGTCCGAGCCGAGGTCCGGCCACTTTGGCACCCTCGGATGTTGTTGCTTAGCTTTCGTGGCTGAGTGCCCTAAGCGCTCGCCCCCAAGCCCGGTAAAGCTGTAAAAGCCGTAAAGGCTTCAGGGCCCCTCAGGCTAACAGTGTAGTCAGTTCGAAAAAAAAAAAAAAAAAACGGCTCGTCAGTCCTTTTCAGGATTCGCCACTGTAACCACTAGTAACCACGGAAGAGTTCCTGCCGCGCCTCCAGCTGCCCTCTTGAATACTGTGAAGACTGCGTTTCATTTTTTATTCTGAAGCGGATTCAAAGCCACGGACTTGAAGCCCTAGGAGAGTAACCCCCACAGTATTTATGTTCCAATGTTTTTTTTATTATTATTATTGGTTTGGCTTAGTGGCCACAATCACACCTGATGTTAAGTGACGATGTGGCCCAGGATGGTAAACGCTAAACCTAGTGGAAGGCTGGCTCTCAAGTGCAGCTGCCGGAACACACCTATTGGTGCTTGGAGACAGATTCTCAACTTGAGGGTGGTAACTAGCCAGGCGGGCATCAGAAAAAGCCTTACCACCATGCCACGGTTTCCTCACGATGTTTACCTTCACCGAAAGCTCAGGCTCATTGCAGGGATTCGAACTCACGTCAATCGACGCGAAGTCGTACACGCTACCATTGCATTTCGGGTTCCATACCTCATAATGAAAAAAATACGGAACCCTCATAGGATCACTTTGTTGTCTGTCTGTACGTGTGTCAAGATACTTTTTCTCGAAAACGAATTGAAATTAAACTTGAAATTAGTATTATATACTAAGCTCTAGGGTCTCAAAATGTTGTAAAAAACTTAAATTTTCTAGATTAACGCATTAAAGAGATACAACACTTCATAATTAAAATCACGGACCGATTATCAAAACGTATAGGGTACTTACCTCAGGCCTACATTCTTGAAATTCAGCACGACGCTAAGTCTCTTAACGAAAGCTAAGGAATAATCCCAAAAATAATGAATTTGTAGTCACGTGTGAAATTATAATGCAACAAAATTACATTATTATTTTTTTTCTAAGAGGGTTTAAGGTATATATTTGCAATTAATATAGAATACTAAAATTTATGACCTCATACTGCTGTTTCAAAAAATCAAGTTTCTATGTTAACACAATAAATAGGTACAGCGTTTCATAACAAAAGTTTAAAACTCGAACTATCATCCGATTATCAAACCCTACAAAGTACTTCCGGGAGATCTAGAGACTTGAAATACGGTACGAAGGAAGGTTTGTTAAGGAGCCAATTTATTAACATAAGGAATAAATCCGAAAATAACGAATTCGTGATTTCCCGTGTGAAATTATAATGCAACAAAATTATATTAAATTCTATTTTTCTCTCGAATCAGCTTGGGGTATAATTCATACTTAAAACTATGTATTGTAATCAGTACGGAACCCTAAGGACGCGAGTTCTACTCGCTACTTGTCCAATTTTTTATTAGGGTTCCGAAGTCAAAAGGAATCCTTATAGTTTCGGTATGTCCGCCCGTTTGTCCGCGGCATAGCTCAGAGATTTATAGTACTGGAAAGCTGTAATTTTGTATGGGTATACATATCAATCACGCCAACAAAGTCGTAAAATAAAATCTTGAAAATTTTTTTAGGGTACTTCCCCACCCGTAAAGTGGGAATATTTTATTTCTCGTCTATCACATCGTGTGGGTTGTTTTTATTTCAAGGATCCGTTTGAGAAATATAAATATTTAAAGTGCTAATTTTTGTTAAAGTCAAGTGTCTCCAATCCCTGCCAGCTAAATGTTTGTATTTGGATATGTGAAAAAAATCATGGTAGTAGTATATATAATGAAGTTAAAGGAAAACTATCAGAGGTAAGCAGGATACAAGTTAACAAGCAATAGTCAATTTAAATCGGAAGAGATTTTTTGTTTGATTGTTTGCTTGTTTAAATACGCTAATCTCTGGAACCACCAGTCGGATTCGAAAAAATATTTTTGTATAAGATAGCCAGATTCATGAGGAATAGTATAGGCTCATAGTAAACAAAGATTATATTATATCTATTGATTACATTTAAATAAATAGTAAGTTTATGTTAAATACCGTTTCGTAAATCATCAATTAAAATATGCATATTGAAACACATTTCCGACCTTAGGCAGAGTGTCAAAAGTACGCATTGCTTTCAGCGCCCCACCAAGTATTTTTTAACCACAACCGTATTCTATAAAATCATATTGCAGGCCGGTTGATATCAATCTACATTTGACAGTAAAACAATACACCCAAAATGTTTAACAAAGTAAGTTATTTTTCACTGCAATACTTTTGTAAAACTGCGCGATATTTAAAAGAATTTTAAAACGGATTAAAATATCAGTTTACTTTTATATAGATATAATTGATACACTTTTTTGTTTTCAATTCTTTAATTTACCAGATCGTAGCTCTCAGTGCTCTCGTAGCTGTCACCAGCGCATATGGTCTGTGGCGGCATGGTCAGGGCCACGCCGTGTCATCACAAAGTATCATCCGCCATGATGGAGCTCATCATGCTCCCCTGCATTACGCTTCTCATTTACCGCATTACACCGCTCCCATAACTCACTATGAAGGACACGATGAATATGTAAGTTTACTAATAATCGTCTTCTCTTTATATGATTCTTAGAAAACTCTTCTGTGTGATTTTTATCGGATTTATCGATATATCCATAAGGTTTTTCATCATCAGTAGTGTACATAGGGTGCTCTAAAAATTTCCGGAACTGGCCACTTACAATAAGAATATTTAAAAAGTAATTGAGATATTTGGGTTTGGCTTTAAAATGCTATTTGTTTCATCTATTTGTCACTTGTTTTTACATTTTGCCACCATTTTAAATATTGTTAGTCTACGTTACATTGAATTTAACACGTGAAAATTTTCGTAGTAATGATTTACTACCAACCAAAGTTGCGAGTGTGCGGTCTGCTGCAAAGTAGATGATTCTACTTTTTTAAATAAAACTGGACACGTGGCTAATATTGCTTTGAAGGATCGTTGTACAGTGAATAACGATTGGTACATGACCATTTGTTTGCCGGAAGTTACTGACGAACTTCGTAAAAATAACCAAAATCGCCGTATCATCTTGCACCATGAAAATGCCAGCTCTTAGACGGCCAGACAGACAAACGAATTTTTGAAAGGGAAAAACTTCGATATTATGGATCATCCTGCCTACAGTCCCGACATGGAACCATGCGACTTCTTTCTGTTTTTATTAAAATCAATAATTATTACGCGGTAAACGATTTTCAACAACAGAAGAGGCTGTTGAAGAGTATAAAAAGCATGTTTCCGAGGTCACCGCGGGTGAATGACATAAATGTTTTCAAAGTGGTTTATTCATATGAAAAAGTGCATTGAAGCTAAGGGAGAATATCTTGAGAAAAAATTAATTGATTTTTGACCAGTTATAGTATTTTTTCTTATTCATTCCAGAAATGTTTAGTGCGTCCCACCAACTGTATGGTATAAATTATTAATCTATTAACAGTAGAAGATTTGTCAAGGTTAATCTTGATAGATGCTAACAGTATATTTTGACTTTTTAAATTTATGGTATCATAAAATAATGACAATAAAATTACATTAATTTTATATTTTCTAGGCTTATCCCAAGTACGACTTTGCGTACTCCGTGTCTGACCCTCACACCGGTGACCACAAGTCCCAGCACGAGAGCCGCGACGGTGACGCCGTGCACGGATACTACTCCCTGGTGCAACCCGACGGCTCCGTCCGCAAGGTCGAATACAGCGCTGATGGCCACACTGGGTAAGTTACACAAATTTTTCATTCTTACATTTATGATATTTTTCGCAAAATTCATATCTTTTATTTATTTCATGGTGACAAACAAAAAAATATTTTAATTTCAGTTTCAACGCTGTGGTACACAACTCTGGACATTCCGTGCACCCCGCACCTGCACCAGCTTATGGCTACCATCATTTCTAAAATTTTATAATTGAGTTCAAGTTGTTATGTAAAATGATAAATGTTTGTACCTACTTATGTATGTGTATGCGATTACGCCAATTTAAATAAAGTATGTTTGTACATTTACTCAACTTTGTATCAACTGCCGGTGTGCCCGCGGTTCCGCACGCGTTTGTTACGCAGTAATAATATATCCATCCCATAATTTTATTTTTTCTCATATTAATGAGAATTCGTTTAATGTATTAATGACAATTCATATAATGTATCAATTGAGAAATGACATATTATATTTCCCATGTACAAAATTTATTAAAACCTTTTACTACTATTTTTTACGATGCCTAAATGTATTGTTGGCGATTCTTATAGTCCATCAATTATGAAATGACGTATGCTTCCCGTCTACTAAATTAGATTAGAATCGGTTAAGAGTTGATGTTTTTTTGCTATTTACAAAAGTAATATTGCAAGTTGTTATAGCCCATCAATTATGGAATAACTTATACTTCTCGTGTACAAAATTTCATCAAACATGATTAAGTTTTTTCTTTTAATTTATTTTTACTGTTTCTAATATATATATAACCTATCAAATTTCATAAGAATCGGTCAAGCCGTTTTTGTGTTAAATCCGGACATACAAACAGACAGTCATCTTTTTTTAATGGCATATTTCGTAATTAGTATCCTTTATATAGGACGTTTATCGAGAAATTTGAAAACGGTTACATTTACACACAGAACTACAGATATATTAATACATATATAAAAGCTCCGCTCATGTGGACGTCAGAAAAACACGCAATGCTTATAAAAATCGGGGTTTCTTAAATTTTAATAAGTTTTTATAGAATGAAAATATTGTGTTTTTTTATAAGTACCAAGTATAGAAGGCGTATAATATTTAAAAACTTTTTTGCGTGTAGCGCGTACAACGGAAAACCTGAATCATTTCATTTATATAGATAAATTAGAATGAAAGTAACTTTGTAACATTTTCTTAGCTATTCAAATAATTTCAGAGTCATATATTTTTCATGTTTTTTTTTAAATCAACTGTGCTCGCGAATTCGTTTGAGTGTATAGGTTAATTAAAATATTTTATTCAAAACAAAAAAAAAAACAATTAACTATAACTTGCAGTATGTGCACATAATAATTTGACCGAAGATCAAAGTAAAATTTTAATTAGTTCTGGTTAATCAACCAACATTATACTAGCAGGAAAGTATTTAAAAATAAGAATTTAAAGTAAACACATCTTTTTGTAATGTGCTTCGGTATATTAAAAACAATATCTATTTGTTCTTTACAGTTTCCTTAGCTCAGTACAATTAGCTCATGAAACTAATCATTGCCTTAACTAATAGCAGTGCATGTCTTCAATATCTAAGACATAACGAAATAAAAATACATCGACATCGTGTTTGGTATACTAAATTTTAGTGTCGCTTCATTGTCTATTATTAAATTGATATACCCAGGAAAATCTAAAAGATTTTATTGATATGCACAGCTTCACTTTGTTGTAAATACATATCATGTAGTCAGCGGAACGCAATAGTTTCAGCTTGCTTGATATTTGAAATGCGAGTGCTTACTTCAATCTTCCGTAGGTTTATAGTTTAGTTCAGATAAGTAAAACGTTATTATTTTATATACAAACTAAAAATATGATCTAATTCCACTAATGCTGTGATGATATAAGCCGTATAAAGTGGAAAGTAAAGTGTATTCTAAAAGTGTAACTAAAAAGGTATATACTTTTTAATTCACGATATTTTGAAACCTAAATGATTAAAATAAATGGTATTATTAATTACCGTAGTAATAAAGTTAAAGGATTCTTTGTTTATTACTAAAAACATTTTTGATACTTTGTATGATCGGTTAAATAGTTAACTCTAGTTTAAAAGGTTTACAATACAAGTACAGTAAAGAAAAGTTTTTAGTACAGTAATCCAATAATAACTTATAGGAACCAGATTGAAGACTAATTCTGAATAAATTGATCTAATAGCCTGCAAGATTTGAAACTAGGAAGAGTTCATTTTATCCTTTTTATTTTACACAATAATTATAATTTAATCAGATACAAATTATAATTTTAATAACTGTTTCCACTAATTCTATGTCGATGTAAACTGTATAATATAGGGTATTAACTCTGCCAATCTATGGCATCCACTTTTTATCTCATATATTCTAATTTTGGAACATAAAATGGTTAAAGTATAATTCATAACGCACTAATATAAAAACGCAAATTGAACGGTTACTCTATTTTTCGTTTAATATATTTTTTTTACATTTTATAATGTCTTGTTTTAAAGTTTACGTCGGTACTTTAATCCAATAGTAACTTATGAGAAACCACATTGAAGGCGATTCCTGAACACATTGATACCTCGTGTCTAATAACCTGCAATATTTTAAACTAACATATGTTTATCTTATGTACAATGTAATGAAAAATTATAATATGCAGTTTTGACGGTTAATTTTAACTTAACCTCTTTAATTTTTAACAAACAGACTATCTCTTTGCCATTGGTATTGTAATACGAGTATTCTAGTTGTGGAGATATTTAAATCAGTTTAGTTGTTGAGACACAACATCGTAAGCGTCAGAATTTTGAAAACCTTTTTTTAGCTATCATCAGACCGCTGAAAGTGCGACCCTCCTGGTGGTTTGCGGGCCGCGGGACGGTATGTATGCACGGATGTACACAGTATTGAGATAATACACTATATCTTAAGATCAATAATTTGTGCATGTTATTGCAACTGTGACAAATATCTTATGATAAATAAAATAGGTAATATATAAGTAATTAAAAAAGTAGACAAAAACTTATAATTATAATCATTACACACAGCTAAAGTAAAACTTCTTTGAATTTGATAGTATATATTGACAATATACTTTTTTTAAGCGCAACATCTGTAACTCCGCATTGGTAAATAATCTCATGTGTAGCAGCAGTCACAAAAATAAAATCGCGAAAACCGTCACGAAAAACGTTTATTGCTGTCGACGGCAGGCAATAGATTAGCTTACTAGTCACTTTTGTTCCCGTCCCTCGTCCCACAGACCATTAAGAGAGCTGCATTTACGGTGATCAGTCTATAAGCGTGAACTTCAAGCAATTTTACGTAATGTGAAACATCAGTAGCTTTAACTTATTCATTTACAGTTTTATGATAGACCGTTATGTTTATCATAAGTTTTCAAAAAATAATTACATAGTCGTAACCATATCATGCCCGCTTACAGTAAAAAAAACTGTTATGGTTTATTATTAATTACTTATAAAAGTAATGCAGTAAAGCGAAAATTGTTAAATCAAGATATATATAAGCTTTTTTAGTCTTTATGTAAAAAAAAATGTTTTTATAGATAATAAATTTTATGTTCTGTAAAATGTAACATATAATTTTTTCAAAACTGGATATCTATATAATATAACAAAACACGCAATGGAATCATATTTCAAAATAAATCGATTAGCACAAAGCAGACAAATTTTATATTCCATCAATCCATTATCATATTTGTCATAAAAGCGTTTGTTATGAAATAAATTTTATAAACCAGCAATTAAAACATTAATTTTGAAGTGCACTTGATAATTAACTACCGAAATGTATGGAAATTGCGACCTTAGGCACGTGTCAAAAGTACGCTATAGTAATACCCGCATTGCTTTCAGCGCCCCACCAAATTATTTTCAACTACAACTTTATTCTATATATAACCGCATTTCTGGGCGGTTGACATCAATCTGCATTTGTTAGTAAAACAGTACACCCAAAATGTTTAACAAAGTAAGTTATTTTTCAGTATTGTAATAATCACTGAAAAACTTTGGAAAAACAGAAAAAAACTAAGTTGACTTTTGTATCGATATTTTTGAAATACTATTTTAGTTTTTAAATGTTTTAATTTACCAGATCGTGGCTCTAAGTGCTCTCGTAGCTGTCACCAGCGCGTATGGTCCGTGGCAGTATGGTCATGGTCACGCCGTGTCATCACAAAGTATCATCCGTCATGATGGAGCTCATCACGCTCCCCTGCACTACGCTCCTCTGATACACGCAGCTCCTCTCACGCATTACACCGCTCCGATAACTCACTATGACGGTCACGATAAATATGTAAGTTTACCCATAATCTTCTTCTTTCTATAACATAATCCTTGGAATACTCTTTAAGTGTGATTATATTTCTCACTAGCTTCCTGTCCACGATTTCGCTCGCGTATACTATAAGACTTATACAATTTTTTATTTTAATGATATTTATATTTTGTAGTAATGTCTATTGTTCATACGAGCATATAAATAAGCAAATTGTGCACACAGTGTTCTTTATTTATGTAAACAAAGCCATCAACAGAAAATTAGAATACAATAATGTACACTTCTTTGAAAAAGATATGACACGATAAATATTTTTCCCAATACAAACTTTCAGACATCACACACCTTCACTCTTAGAGTTTGAATTTCTTGAAATCGTTTCATAAACGATACCTTACAATAAAAGCAACACCATTGTCAACTTACACATGTCTATCCTTAGTAGTTTGGACAAAGCTCTTTTCGACATGTCTATCAGTATTATCAACATCATCAGGAATGTGACAGGCGAATACCTACCTGTTGATAGTCAAACGAATACTCTATACATGTACATATTCTGTTGGTTCGTTTCAATAGAAACTTTGTCAAGGTAAATCTTAGCTGAAGCTAACAACACATTTCGTCTTTTCTTATAAAGTTTCATAGTTTAATAAAGTAATGAAAATAAAATTATCTTACTTTTGTGTCCATTTTCCAGGCTTACCCCAAGTATGACTTTGCGTACTCCGTGGCCGACCCCCACACCGGTGACCACAAGTCCCAGCACGAGAGCCGTGACGGAGACGCTGTGCACGGATACTACTCCCTGGTACAACCCGACGGCTCCGTCCGTAAGGTTGAGTACAGCGCTAACGACCACACCGGGTAAGTTATAGTTCTTATAATGTCATTGATGATATTTTTTTCATAAAGTTTAATTTATTCATGGAAATATTTTTTTATTTCAGTTTCAACGCTGTAGTGCACAACTCTGGTCCTTCCGTGCACCCTGCCCCTGCCTACCATCATTACTAAAGAACCATCCAATAACAATTCTGTCAATTAATTTAAAATTGCTTACCAAGTTATGTTTATGTAATATGTTTTATAAATATATATGTGTTTTATCTATAAATAAAGTATTTTTGTTTTCACCGACATTTACTTGAAATGTTTTATCTCAAACTAGCAACCAGCTCAGACTTCGATCGGGTAGCTGAGTAACACATATAACTCTATTGGTTTATACGGCGCACGCCAGTAAAGCTCCCAGTCGACATGATTCTAGTCCTACATCTTCAACAATCATCGTCATATTTCAACCAATTTACACAAAACCCTAATGAATTATACACCTAAACCTTCATCATCAATCTATTCCATCCATTGAAGAAAACCGTATGAAAATTCGTTCGGTAGTTTTTGAGTTTATCGTTTTTAGACACACAGACGCATCGGGAGGACGTTGTTTTATAATATAGGAAGATAGTAATTTAAATGAATCACCGTTCTTATTAGCTGTCAGGTAACAATATCATATATCAATAACAAATCTTAAATTTTATAACACGGATATGTCAAACTTTAATGTACAAAGTCCTACTGAACCTGACAATCGTATATGCAATCCAGAAGGCTATTTAACGAACATACATAATGTGGATAAATTATACTTGACGTGATAAATAGTTATACTTACATTCTCAGGGCATAAATTAAGAAATACAATTAAGTACGTCACTTTTTTGAAAGGGCAAGTTATAGCTATTGACCTCGAATGGCCTTTAACTGTAATAGTTGCAATTGGTAGCAATGCTGTAAGAGTTAATATGTATATACATGATAAATGTAAAGCAGTGCACGATAAAACGATGAAGAATCTAAATTTTCATCAGACATGCGAGGCGACAACTTTTTCAAACTTACCTATTACAAGTCACATAAAATATGGTAGTATGAATAACTTTGAATACACTATTTTGCATATCTTATTTTATGTAATTAACAATTTACAACTATATAAATTACCATAGACATGAGCAAAGGTAGAAAAAACAAATCAATAACCAAAGCTCATAATAATATTTATGTACAAGTGGTTTTCAAATACATATTATAAATATTTACAGTAAATTGTTTCTTTTCTAAAGGACTAAGAGTTTTTTGTGCAAAATAGCTCACTATGAATATTTACTTTTCAATTTAATATAAATTGAAAAGTGTATAAAAAAATAAAATTTGCATAGGTATAACGAATTTAGCAGAAGCAAGATTATATTCAGAAAAGAAAAATGATTTTTACATGAACTAAGTGAGGACAACATATATACAAATCTTCACTAAAACTCGTATAACGTCAAGTCACAAACTAACTTCCGTTTTGAAACTATAAATTCTTAATGGAAGTTATTACTTTCAACCATACGATTAAATTTCCATGAAAAAAAAAAAACATCGTGATACCAACCTGTCGGTATGTTTAGTAGTTACAATTGATAGATACGCCCCTTATAGACTTAGAATACTATCTTTAACTACATCGTCACTTAATATCAGAAACACTATCATATAATTCATTAAAAAATCAAGATATAAAAAACCAATTTCTTTTTTATTAAATTTCATAAAATTGTTTTTCAAGAATATACCCACAGTTATATATATTATTATAATAATAAATCAAATAAAATTACCCTTTACTTGTGTAATAAAACAGAGTGCGTCATTAGTTGAGTGTATTTACGTGCTCAAGTTTAATTAATATGTGAAATTCGTTACGGACAGTACATAATACCTCAATGCACCATGACAAACTATTGTATAACTATTGCAACTTATCCGTATGTTAAAACAAGTCAAAGTTATATTCAAAGAACTATGATATAATAGTCGTAATAATGTTTTTTCCTGTCTTACAGTTTTCAGAGATATACTTCTTTCTTATTTTGTTAAAATATCTTGATAATATACGTTAAATGAAAGTAAAGGCAGTTGGTAAAACCATAGAAAACAATTTTGATCGTTGTAAGATGTGTCCAGCTGTAGTTGCCGCCGTATAATCAACCTGTGAGTACTACAACGAACGTTACTGTTAACAGTATATATCCTGAAACACAACATCTCGAAGCGCGCTACTGTAAAAGTGTTTTCACAATATAAGGTCATAAAAATCCAGACGGACAACGATTACCTTAAATTACAAATCAGCTACGTACACTGTAGAGTACTACTACTACTACTACTACTACTACTACTACTACTACTACTGCTACTGTACGTAGAGTATAAAGTAAAAGAAGAAAAAATAATACCATAATATTCTCCTTCGCTGTCAGGCGATGTAATAATGTAAATTAAACAATATTTTAATTTACGCAAATTCCTGCGTTTTTGACGATACCTTCTAAATTGTCAGTCTATTTCGCTTTTCTACGAATCCAAATGGGATAAATTATGATGGAAATATGTTATCTATACTTATTATAAAACTCAACGTCTCTCTGTCTGTCTGTCCTTTTATGTTCTTTTCACGCGAATAACACTCATTCAGTCTCTTATTTCAATTCATAGGTATGTTATCTGGCCAGGTTATAGAATATATTTTGTAAAATAAAGTAACGTACAAAAAAAACAGTGACGATAATGGTGAATCAATTCGGAAAAAAGATGCATTTGGAACACTTAAATGGCTTACGCTGAACAAACCACACCAAAAATATCAATTTAATATTCTAACTAATTGTAGCTCTTAAAAGACATCCAAAAAATATATTTATCTTCTAAGAATTACCCACAATAAGCATTTTTGTCTTCCGCCTATTGAGCGGTGGCAACACGATTCGCCCGTGCGCTCAACCGACGGCATTCTGTAGTCCACGCGAGCGGAGCCACGGACACAGATAGTTATTAATATAATACTTTCCTAAGTTTAGGAACCAAAACATCTACTTGACACTGAAATATTTCTGTTAACCTATTTTATTTCTACTGGTTGCTTTCAAACTTTGACAAGCTAGTTTTAATATTAGAAATATACATAAATTAGTCGAACCGGGTTTTAATCTTAGTAAGACTAATAAAAGATTTTTAGGTACTAGTAGGTTCTACCATAAGATCCCGAAGCACATTACTGATTTGCCAGACAATGAGTTCGAGGACCATGTCAAACAGGTTTTACTGTCAGAAGGGTACTATAGGGTGAATCATTATTTTTTATGATAATGATGTCTGGAATTGACTCCCTCTCTTATTAATATGATTAATATCTGTAAATATTGTTTTTATAGTTGAAAAAATATATTAGCTTGATCAAGTTTTTGCCGGTTCTTCTCGATGACTAGGGTATTTTCCGAACCCGTAGTAGTGTTTCAAGTTCATAAGTGCCCCATATTGGGGCCTAAACTGAATAAAGATATTTTTGATTTGATTTTAAATGTTTGCATTGAAATTAAAACACATACAACTCTCTCGAAGTCTTTAAAAAGATATTTATAAACATTAATATTATAATTAAAAAACACATATGAGTATCAAAATCTATTTTTAACAGATCATTAGTTTTATCTAGCTAATAATTGCTTAAAACTAATCATTTAAGTCACGTAAAAAGTAAAACGTACAATTAACGAACCTATCAATCTTAACCAATTAAGAATATATATTTCAGACTATACACTGAAAATGGTCACCTTTTCTTGTATCAAATTACCGTAACGTTAGAGTCGAGGCGACTGTACGCATTTTATTACCCCACCAAATTTTTGTTAACGACAATTTTGTACTTATATATAACATGAACAGGCAGTTATTATAAACCATAATCCATTTGATAACATAACTATTTCAGTCAAAATGTTCAGCAAAGTAAGTTCAATCGGAGGAAGTTGACAGAATTAATATCAGAACAATAAGTTTCAACCTTTTGCCGCAATATCGCTTGATTTTAAGTGATGATGTGGCCCAAGATGGCCACGCAAAGCCTATGCCTAGAAGACTGGCTCTGAAGTGTAGCTACCGAAACACACCTATAAAAGCTTGTCGACAGACATTCAACTTGAGGGTGGTAGCTAGGCAGGCGGGCAATAGAAAATATCCTACCACCATACTATGGTTACATAACGATGTTTACGTTTAACGAAAGGTCAAACCATTATAAGGAATTTCAGCCATGGCAAGCGATGCTGTTTTCGTACACGCTACCTCTGAGTCATCATTGTAATATATCGCCAAAATATGTGAATAACATCGCTATCATAGTAATAACATAAAAACACTGTTTAACAGTTTCATTGTTTTCCAGATCATTTTCTTTAGCGCTATTATGGCGGCTGCCATCGCTGCGCCTTACGGATACGCCGTCTCTTCACAGAACATCGTTAATCATAATGTCGCCCATTACGCTCCCCTATACAGCGCCAGTCCTGTAGCCCATTATGCCACACCCATTGCTGAATACTCTTCGCCTGTAGCTCACTACGATGGTCATGACGAATACGTTAGTAGCCCAAAATTTATTAATTATGAACCCATTTATGAATCAGTAATTTAAATAGTGTGCTGTTGTGTAAAATAGAGTACTGTAATTATACTTCTCATATTTTAACATTATCAATACATTTTAAGCTGACGTGTCAATTAAACCAGTGTTTCCCTTGGGAGAAGGTCTTTCTCCTGTAATAGGTATTAGTAGATATAAGCTCATATTATTTTATAACCATATAAAAACTCAAAAGAAACATACCATTAACACTTAAAATCCTTATAGTCACCTGTATTGTTTTAAAATAAATAAATTTTATTTAAAAAAAATACTACCTAAATTACTTTCCTATGTTCCTAGTATTTGATGCTACAAAACAATATGTAATACCTTAAATATTATTTAGGCTTATCCCAAATACGACTTCGCGTACTCCGTGGCCGACCCCCACACCGGTGACCACAAGTCTCAGCACGAGAGCCGCGACGGAGACGCCGTGCACGGATACTACTCCCTGGTGCAACCCGACGGCTCCGTCCGCAAATTCGAATACAGCGCTGATGACCACACCGGGTGAGATTAAAAGCGTTAAATATTACGATTCTGATGTAAATATGCATATGCTATTTTCATAATTCCACCATCATAAATTACTTAATTCATTTTTCGCCCTCTATTTTTAGAGGCTATATTAGTTAATATATAAGTGAAATGATTATTTACGAATATAATTATTTATTTTTAGTTTCAACGCTGTGGTACATAACTCTGCACCCTTCGTGCACCCTGCTCCTGCATACCATCATTACTGAAGGATATTAGTTTAATGCAGTTTAAAGAACTACACTAACCAGTAGATTTGTTACAGCCGTTCTTCCTTAAATCTAACTATCTTATTTATTGTAACGTAAATAAATATAATAAATAATACAATTATTACTTTCCCTATCATTTAAACTGAAATTTTAAACGGTCCTTTTTGGATACATACGATATACAATCTGAGATAGAGAAACTCTTTCATGGATGTTGCAAAAGATACATAAATAGAATTGGAATAAAAAATACGTATGTTTAGGAGTAATAAAAGTATAGGGTACTAAAGCAAACATATGACTTGATACAAGATTTTTAGTGAGAATTCGATGGGTCATGTTTATCCTTTTATTGTATTACAACTAAAACTTGCGTTGTTATAAATCCTATATTAAAGAAAGTAACAATTTTTTTGTAAATGATTTGAATAACGTACATTCCTATAGCTGTAATCAAAGGAACTGCTATGGTACTCGGCACCCGTTAGATCTCAGCACTTTTATCGATGAAAACAAACCCCGAACGTCGTTTCTACCGAACTTGGCCCCTTTTTCAGATGTATCTTATTGTTGTGATAATATTAGTAGGATACGTTATAGCTTAACCACATTCCATTCTGATGCTAATCGTCGATGTGGCCTATAATGGTAAGATGGTAAAACTATAGAGCGGGGAACTAGCTTTCAAGTGCAGCTGCCGGAACATATCTACAGGTATTTGGTGTCAGATTTTCAACTTAAAGGTGGTAACTAGTCAGATGGATTTTTAAAAATCCACCAAGCTATAGTTTCATCACGATATTTTATTTCACCGAGAGCTCAGTCTCATTGCAGGTTTCAAATTATTTATTACAGAGAAACCATTATTATTATATTAACCAATGATTACATATAGAGTTATATAGAAGATAAAAAAATTACCAAGTGCGTGTTAGGCCATACGCAGTGTAGAGTTCTATAGATGCTCGTCACAATATACATACTTAGAGAGGGGTCTTTAAATAAATTTTAATGCAATTTGTACGAAATTACTTCTCCAAGAACATTTTATAAGTTGATTGACTATTACTCATTAACTCGTAATGCCTACTACTGATAGGTTTCCTTTTCATATAATTATATATACTACTACCATGAATTTAACATTTTCATATTTTACATATTCAAAAGCAACCATTTAGCTGCCAGGGGCAGCGACACTTGTCTCTAACAAAAATTATCACTTTAAAGTTTAACATATTGCAAGCAGACCCCCCTTAATCGAAAACTGGTTAAACGAGAAAAAAATAATTCATTCCCTCTTTACGTGAAGGGGAGGCATCTTAAACAAATTTTTTTAAAGATTTTATTTTACCACTTTTTCATTTAATATGTTTTCCATACAAGATTAAGCTTTGTAGTACTAAAAATCTCTATTATTATTAAAGAATCACTAAATTAAGCCGCGCACAAACATACGGGCATAGCGAAACTATAAGTGTTCTATGTTTACTCCGGAACAACCGTAAAAAGATATTGATTTGAGCTCGAATAAATACTTCCATGAAAATAAAACACTGATTCTGGTAATTACTTCTATGACAGTAAATGAAGAAAGAACTTGGTACATGGGTAATTATCAAAATTCTATCGAACCGTTCACTCTACTGTTGCTAGTTTATCTATCTATATAGGTATATATATAATAGGTCTTTACCTATGAAATTGCCGTTCTGCAGTACTGGCCATTTCAAATCAAAATAATTTTTGTTTGGCTAAGAATTCTAATTTCAAATTAATTTTATTTTAAAAACATGGAATTCTTTTTCCAAAAGTAGTCATTTCTTTATTGATTAGTGTTACATTTTCATCGCATTTCAATCTTTTTTGTCATCATGGATACGTTAAAAATTCGAGTAATTATGGAATATAAGTACCGTCGTGGCAGTAACGCGGCACAAGCGGCACGCAACATCAACGACGTTTACGGAGCTAAAACTACAAACCAACGCACCACCTGTTATTGGTTTGCTCGCTTCCGTTCTGGGAATTTCGACCTGAAAAATGAACCTCGCGGTCGTCCGAAGACTTTGGTCGACAATGACGAATTAAAGGCGATTGTGGAAGCTGATGATACACAATCTACGGCTGAATTAGTAGCAGCTTTCGACGTTAGCGTCAAAATAATATTGGTCCATTTGCGTCAAATTGGCAAGGTAAAAAGCTTGACAAATGGGTGCCTCACGAACTCAATGATCGCCAGCGCGAAGTACGCGTCGAGACGTGCCTTGCACTGCTCAACAGACACACAAATGAAGGAATTTTGAACCGCATTGTTACCTGCGATGAAAAATGGATTCTGTTTGATAACCGCAAACGCTCAGCAAGTTGGTTGGATCCTGGTTCAGCACCTCAACAATGCCCTAAACGAAAACTTACCCCTAAAAAAGTGATGGTCACTGTTTGGTAGTCTAGCGCCATTGTGATTCATCACAGCTTCTTAACAAACGGAGTGAGCATTACTGTAGATGTGAACTGTGAAGAACTGAACACAATGATGGAGAAGCTGGCACATTTCCAACCAGCATTGGTCAATCGCTCGTCTCCGCTGCTCCTGCACGACAACGCGCGACCTCATACTGCACAACAGACGGTCTTCAAGTTGCAAGAACTGGGGTTGGAAGTTCTCCGTCATCCGCCCTACTCACCAGACCTTGCGCCTACAGACTACTACTTTTACCAGAATTTGGATAACTCCTTGGCGGGAAAAAAATTCAATACCCGAGATGCAGTACAAAATGCCTTTGAAGAATTTGTTGCCTCCCGTCCAGCTGATTTCTTTAAGAAGGGCATCAATAAACTGCCACTGCGCTGGCAAAGATGCATTGATTGCATGGGTGATTACTTCGATTAATACAAATAAAAAATACATGAAAAAACATCGTTTATATTTTTTCATACAAAACGGCAATTTCATAGGTAAAGACCTATCAAACTAGTTGTAAAAAGTGTTGACTGAACTTTGTTTTTTTATATAAAGAGAAGTGCCATGCCAACACTGGATTGCAATAAGAGCTTTGAGAGTACAAAAAAGTTAAAAAATTATAATTATTATACATAGATATAAATGTTGAATTAAGTCAAATCTTTACGATCGGGTGTGAAAAATAATTCTTATTGTATAGTTAATGAAACATTTTAATACGATATGATTCATATTTGGGTAGATATTATAAAAAGCTTACCTTATATTACAAAATCACATAATCATAATACTTAATCACGCTCATTATTAAATATATATTTTTATCACAAACACGTCATAGGAATTTATTACAGAAAAACATTTAATTTATCGTATGTTTAAATAAATATTATTTTAAACAAGTACTTAACTAAACCTATATCGACTTAAATATAATTATTATTTTAGAATCATATATATGTAATAGTTGTGCCCGCGGCTCCACTCGAGTGTACTACAGAATGCTATAAGTCGTCGAACACGCGAATTGTGCTGCACAAAAGACAGAAGACAGTAATGCTTATTGTGGGTGATCATTAGAAGATATATATATATATATATGCTATCGCTGACTTTTTTGTAGGTATTTTTAAGGTTTACAATTATTAAAAACATTAATTTGATATATTTCGTACGGTTTACTTGGCGTAAGCCATTTAAGCGCTCCATGTGCGTATTTTTTCCGAATTGACGACTTGATAATGGTGAATCCATTATCGTCACTTCTTATTTTGTATGTTACTTTATCTTACAAAATATATCCTATAATAACCTGGCCAGATAACATAGCTTTGAATTGAAATAAAAAACATGTAAATTGGATAAGTGGTTTTCGCATGAAAAGAACATAAACGGACAGACAGACAGAGAGACGTTGAGTTTTATAATATGTATAGATGATGTATTAATTACTAGCAACCCGACCCGGCTTTAATTTAATACCCGGATTTAATTCACATAACTCTATTAGTTTACGCGGCGCACGACAGTAAAGCTACCAGTCGGCATGATTATTTTTGCCGACATTTTCTACAATCATCGTCATATTTTAGCCAATTTATGCAAAACTTTAATGAGATATACACCTAAACCATCCTCATGAACTACTCCGAGCATTAATGAAAACCGTATTAAAATCCGTTAATCAGTTTTTGAGTTTATCATCTCCAGACATACAGACAGACAGACGCGGTGGAGAGGACTTTGTTTTATAATGTGTAATAATGATATTAACGACTTCATAACATCGACGGTAAAGGATTAATATGTAGATATCTACTGTTTAAACCAAAAAAGGTAACTTTATAGAATAGAGGAATAACGAAAGAAGATTGGTAGAAAAATATTAATATATTTTCGTGTTGGTATTTCCATAATTAATAATTCACGAAATATTGAGAATTTTGATACTAAAAATTGTCAGGTTAAGCGATACTGAATTTTAAATCTCACTGCACTAAATAGTCAAAAATGTAAAAAAAATTAGGTAGATGGTATTGTTTGTCTATAGGATAATGTACCTAAAAACTCTTTGGGAGATGTCTACAATATACATATAGGGTTAGACTGATATCATCTAACAATAATGATGAAGATCTTAAAGACCTTTAAATATGTATATTTATTATATATAGTATATAATCATACATACATATACATTTTATGTTACATTAAACTTACTTAATTAAGAAACTTAATTTATATCAATTCAATAATTAAATCAACCGAATATTGTATTACACAATCACCTTAAAGTTATTAAAATTATCTGTATTTATGCGTCGCAAACGTCACCTTTAATGGAGTTTCACGAGATATACAAACAACTATATGAATAAAAATTACAATGTCACTGGCTAGCAATTGAAAAAATCTTTCACCTACAAGGAAAATTTTAGTCGATATTGCCGTCACCTCTTTGAAAAATGCAATATCTTTTTAATTTTGCATAGCTTGTTCAATATAGGAAATGAAGACGCTACTTCATCTAAAAAAACAAGCAATAGTTTATATATTAATATATTTCAGTTTACCAACAGCTAACAATTTTTTTTTTCATTATTTCTTGTTAACATTAAACTATTTATACACTTACTACAATTATATAGTTTTACTTTTAAATTGTATCTTTAAATTTTTACTGAATTCAACCGTTCCACATTTTTATTGTTGCTAAAAAAATGTCCTTAGAGTATACACTAATGCGTGCATATTAACGTCAAGGTTATTTCAGGAATTTTAACGCCCCACTATCACTGTCAAATGTAATAACTACCTATAAAATAATGGTGCAAGACCGTTGACATCAATCTACATTTAGTACCTTAAAACATCACAGTAAAAATGTTCAGCAAAGTGAGTTTATTTTATAATAGAGAAATATCTCCAATAGCCCACGAGACCATTAATCAAAAAATAGTTCTTTCATATTAATTTATACCGTAATGATTCATTAAATTATTTGTATTTTAGATTCTTGCTTTGAGTGCTCTCTTGGCTGCGGCTGACGCTGCTCCGTATGGACACGCAGCCTCATCCCAAACCATAGTTCACCACGGCAACGTCTATCATGTTCCTGCTCCTACTGCTTATTACGTAGCTCCGATTAATCACTTCGATGGCCACGATAAATATGTAAGTCTCCTAAGATGTCGTTTTAAATATACTACGAATAGTGATACCTAGATTACTCGACTGGTTCGCAACTGCCATATATTCCATATGTTTATTATACCATTATAAAAACTTCGATGATCACATTTTTAAATAATTTACCTAAAAACGACCAAGGAAATCATAGGCATATTCCTAACAGTACAATTGTAGTATTAATATCTTATAACTTTGTTTTTATTTTAAGGCTTATCCCAAATACGACTTCGCGTATTCCGTAGCTGACCCCCACACCGGTGACCACAAGTCCCAACACGAGAGCCGCGATGGTGACGCCGTGCACGGATACTACTCCCTGGTGCAACCCGACGGCTCCGTCCGTAAGGTCGAGTACAGCGCTGATGATCACACCGGGTACGATTTAAAAACTATTGATTAGCCCTTAGAAAAATCACTGATATTTGATTAAATACTTTATAAAACTCGCTTTCTCTATTAAATTATTATCTAAGTATATATAGACAAATTATTTTTTGTATATCTCTTTCAGATTTAATGCCGTCGTACATAACTCTGGACATTTCGTGCACCCATCTGGACACCATCACTACAAAAGATAACAGACAATCAGTTATTTTTTATTGTATAGTAAAAACACATGTAAATAAGTCATATAAATTCAATGAACGTTTTAAAATATATAGTTATGTTAGTTTATTACAGTACATTTATTCAGTTTATAACACGACTCTACAAAAAAATTTTCGTTCTTTGTCCTAAAGTTTATACTATTATTTTCCAGTTAGTTATGCACAAAAACGAAAAGAAAATACCTTTTTTCGGTATAAAGTTTGCTTTTGTGATAGTTATAATAATAATACTCATTTTTCAATTTTTTCATAAATTTTAATTGATTTTAATATTTTTAAAAAGACCGCGCGGTGAGAGTGGGTTATTAACGTTTACACTGTGCCGCTAGATGGCACCCGAGTGATAAACAACCATCAGGTGTTATTTACAAGCCCAGAATAACTTAAAATGTCGTCACGAAAGTGCAAATACGATGCTGATGCATTTTGTTTTATATGTGGTTAATTTATTAAAGTTCGAGACGTGAAATATGAACTAAAGACATCTCACGTTCTCTGTGAAGCCTATGAAGCATATTTTGACTGTCCTGTACGGAATCAAGATAAGCCATGGGCTCCACATGTTGCTTGTAGTTATTGTAAAAGGTGTTTGGAAGGTAAGCAATTTTTATTTAATTAAGCGATGAATCCAAAATAATAGACATATTAATTTTTATTTTTATATTTTTAGGTTGGTATCGAGGTGAGAAAAGGTCTATGAAATTTGCAATACCAAGGATTTGGCGAGAACCAAAAGACCATATTACTGACTGCTACTTTTGTATGGTGAATCCGAGTAAAAGACGTAGAGGTAAAAATGCAAAACCTATTGAATATCCTGACCTCGAATCTTCTTCTGCTCCAATTGCTCACGACCTGACACGACCAGTACCTGAGCCACCAAAAAAATTATCGCAGAAAAGTAGCTCATCTTTTAGTTCTTATAAAAGTAATTCCGATGTGCTTACAAATTTTAAGGCCATGGGCTGCAGGATGTCATTAAAAGTACATATGCTGCATGCTCATTTGGATAAATTTAAAAACAATATGGGAGCCTATTCCGAAGAGCAAGGAGAACGTTTCCATCAGGACATCATGAATTTTGAACAACGCTATCAAGGCCAATACAATGAAAACATGATGGGCGACTATATTTGGGGTTTATTGAGAGAAAGTAGCTATGAACATAAAAGAAAAAGTAAAAGTGTGCACTTTTAAGTTATTTTCCACTTTTCTGTAAGCTAATTTGATAGTAAAACTTAATAAAAATAATAAACATTTTTATTTCAATAGTTTTATTTTCAATCAAAAATTAAAATCCGAGATTTTTAAAAATTTCGTTCAATCAGTCTTCTAAGCACAAAAGCAAAGTTTTTCATGCCATATATTTTTTTTCCGTCTTATTACGACCTAAACTACCGAAATTTAATGCTTTGCAATCAAAGTCAAATTTCATGTTGACCCGTGTAATCCATCACAAATTAAAATGATTACTCCCTTCGGTGTAACATAAGAAATAATAATCAATTTATATAGGAAAAGCAGCACACAGGACACGCCAAAATGAGAAAAAGTCCCTTTGAAGTCTTATATTAGAAGTATCTGCCGAAAAATAGAGATCGTACACCCGTCATCGTGTAGATGATTTTTACACTTGTAACTAAGTTTTGTCACCGATCTAAAAAGATTCTCGAGTGGGAATTGTTATTCATTTTCAAGTTTTCCTTTCTTGTCAATTTCTATAATCGACTAGTGCAGTTATATTCAAAATGTGCTCCACGGAGTCCTGTAAATTAGAAAAATATCTGCGAGGGTTCAGTGCGAAATAATACCGACCTAAAGAAGACTTCAATAATTTTCCGCACGCAAAGTAAGCCGTCTTGCAGGTGGAAGTAACTAAGAAATTTCGGATAAATTATTTCCGCCAAGTAACACCTTCGTCAATCAAATCAAGAAGACTTGGTGAAAAATATAAAAAAAAACAATATCATGGCTCCCATTAAATGAAAACAATTAGATCAATTTACAGACGAATATATGCAATGTGAATTTAAAAAACATAATTTTCTTTAAAGCTTAAAATTAAACCAGGTATTGCTTAATTCGGGGCTCCATATTATTTCTTGTTTTAAAAGGATTCCGTTATCAAAAAAGTTTAAGTACGGCTGTGTTTCATTACAGTGTCACTTGATATTAAGCGACCGAGACTGGTAACATAATAAGCCAAGAAAGGAGACCGGTTATCAAGTATAGATGCCAGATCATACTGATAAGTGCATTTACCAGATAATTTCAAAAATTGATAAGTTACCAAACGACTACTAAAAATTACCTCATCACCATGCCACGATTTCATTAGAAAGAAAGATTAATTTATTTATACCAACGACATTTGATAACAATAAATAATCTAAAAATACCTTTACATCTATCTACTAAGAAGTAAAAATCAAATGCCAGTTGTTACAAAACGGCTCCAGCTCGGCATAATGTTCATTGCAAGCAACCAGCGCTGGTCTTCCGTTGGAGCCATCCGAAGACATTACAGGACGGACATTCTGACATATAGACCAAAAAAAATTAAAAATAAAATGAAAATGAGAAGAAAAATAAAAAATGTGAGACATATAACGTAGAACATATAGCACAACACAATATTTTCAAACGAATCAAGGAGTTGGTGCTTAAACGTAAATAAATAATAATAATATGTAAGTACACTATGAGCACTAATATACAGGGCAAGTAAGTTATACATTTTAATGAGAGCGAAACATTAATAACTAAAAAAATAATAATAATAATAAGCTTATTTTAGGTTGCATTTATTTGAATATACACATTTTTATTTTTATTTTAAATGGCGCTTGTATCATTTCTATGATCTTCTTGGCTCTTTTGGTGTTCGAAAAGAAACCTTTTTAATGCCAATCTAAAACCGTGAATATATATCATATGTATATAATCATTATGGTGTTCTCCGTCAACTTTCCGTTCGTTGAAGAATTTGAGTTCAAATTGATCTTTATGGCGTCAGACCACATTAATACTGAGCTATCATCGCTTCAAAATTAATTTAATATGATTAGAACTTTATGAACTTAGAAGTTACTTACTTACTTAGAACTTAGATGAGATTAGAACTGATGAAAGCTCAGAATCATTGGACAGGATTCGAACTCACATCTATCGACGTGAAGTCGTACAAGCTACAAATGAGCCATCATTGATTCAAAGCTAGTGTATTCCCTCTTTCCTATGATATCGAGTCCTTCAAAAGTTTCAAGCCCGGTAAAGCTGTAAAAGCCGTAAAGGCTCCAGGGCCCCTAAGGCTAACAGTATAGTCAGTTCGAAAAAAAAAAAAAAAAAAAAAAAAACCTTCAAAAGAAAAGCGAAGATGTATTTACGCAAGTCATTATGCCAGTGGCGACTGGCGATCTCACGGTGGTCGCCACCATTTTTAGACTATACTCTGTGCACAATTCCAACACTTTGACATGCTACTATGAAAAAAAACTGCATTTCTCAATACACAACGGTACTGTAAAATATTTATCAAGCATTCAGGTTTCCTCACAATGTTTCCGTCCATTATCGACCGAAAATGTTACTAATTCAATTCAATTTAAAAAATACTTGAATTGCAAAAAAATCGCTTGCGTATGTTTGGTAGGTACATCACATCGATAATGCATCGTCATCTTTTAACGATTGGACTATAAAGAAAAAATGATACACTCATCATTAACAATATTAAAAACTTTGGTTATTTTACTCGTAAATATTCATAACTCAATGGAATGCATATTTTAAATTACATGAATAAATTAAAAGTTACTGCATCTAAATATGAATTAACCTTCCCGTTTACATATTATTTCAAACAAACGTAAACTGTATTCTGTATCCGCACTTAATATTATAAATGCGCACGGAACTTTGTATGTCAGTCTGTTTGTTACCCTTTCACGACAAAACCTCTAAACCCTTCTCAATAAAAATTTGGCTTTGAGGTAGCCTGGGAACCTAAAGAAGGGCAAAGGCTACTTTTCATCCCTAATATTTACGAGGAAAAGGAGAGATATTTTTATCAATTAAGTAAATAATTGTAAATAATTGCATCTATGCATGTTCTGGCTAATACGTTGATGTAGGTATATGTAAACAATCTTTGAAGATAATATTGGTTTTATGTCAATAATAAAAGGAAAGTTATTAGATGATATTTAGGAGGATTCATTCTAACGAAATGTGTTCTAAAATAATTAGGCTTTTCGTTATACAATTTCATGTACATAAATAATTATTTCATGTAATTCATTATTATTTATTTGATTTAGAGTAAAATATCGGTGTTAAAAGAGTTTTTTTTAAATCATACTAATAACCGTTTGCGCAAATCGATTTTATAAGTTGTTATTTTATTTAATTAACTATCGTTTGTTTTATTTATCAAGTTAAATTTTAACTTCATTTAGGTTTCCAATAAAAAAATTGTAAAGTATACCGATTGTGTTAATATTTGGCAATATTATAAAAATCTTAATAGTTCTCATTTTTTGTTCTAGCTTCTGCCTATATAGGCAATTTCGCCAATGTCAAGTCTGACATATACACGTTTTAGAGCTTAGTTGCCAAACTTTCAGTGTACTAAAAACAAAACACAATTACACAACACAAAACAGTCAGTATTTATTGTGTTACGGGATTTACAAGGATATTATAAAATTGTATGCTAAATATATAAATAGAAAACGTAGCTATATAGATACGAACGTCGGGTACATTACAATTTTATTTTATTACGACAAATAAAGACAGTAAATATTTCAAGTTCTGATAAATGAATTTGTATGAATTGATGATGAATTAATATTAGGTATACCAATGGTGAAGTAACGAACAATTTTTTATTTGACCACCTCAATTCCTGTCAGATTTTTTTTTCAAACATTGTTATCTTAAAATTAATTTGCTTTATATAACTATTTATTATTATTACTATTACAGAAAAACAATAAGAATTAATTTAAAAAACACTCAGACGAAGTCGCGGACAAAAGCTAGTACACTATAATTAAATTCGTTACAGCGTCACGGAACGTTGATTTTTATTTAAACACAGAATATTGATATGAACAATTACTTAATTTAGACGCATTTTGAACACAATGAAAACAAAAATATGAAAGTCAGTTATGCTCCAGAAACCTTATACTTAAATTAACTAAATATGATCGAAATCGTAGATTTTCTTGAAGTCTTGTTCAATTCAAACATACTTAATTCAAAATTCATATTTTTTTTTATCGTTATAGGTTTTGGCGTAGTGGCCACAATCTCACCTGATGTTAAGTGACGATGTGGCCCAAGATGGTAACACGCTAAACCTAGTGGAAGACTGGCTCTCAAGTGCAACTGCCGGAACACACCTATTGGTGTTTGGCGACAGATGTTCAACTTGAGGGTAGTAGCTAGCCAGGCGGGCATTAGAAAAAGCCCTACCACCATGCTATGGTTCCTCACGATGTTTTCCTTCACCGAAAGCTCAGGCTCATTGCAGGGATTCGAACTCATGTCACTCGACGCGAAGTCGTACACGCTACCACTGAGCCATCATTGCTTCATATATTAATAGTTCATCTTTTTATTACATTATTTAAATCTCTTCCTATGTTTAGTGAAATTGTGGCCGAAGGAGGTAATACACCAAATTTACAAATGTACAAATATAAATGTAGAGTTACCAGAACACGCTGATAGTTACTTGAACTGACTGAAAAGACTTGCAGCTTGAGGGCGATAGATGGCTTAACGAGTAATAAAAATACTCTTCGATGTTTTCTTGCACAGATAACTCATCGTTGAATTCGAGTTCTGATCCTTCAACGTACTACAAATTTCTACTTTTATAATGTTAAACCATTATTTATAGCCTAAGAGGTCATCAACAACAGTCTTGTCCTGAACAAGGGTCTCATTCAACCAATGAAGCGTGTTCATTAAACATTACATGTCAAATCGTATTGACGAATTTACTTAAGACACTGTAATTAAAACATTACGACTGAATCGGATACGTTAAATAATTAGTAAACGCAATTGTATCAACTAGCGACCTTCAGTACATGTCAAAGTTAGAGTCAAGGAGCCGCGCACATTTCTCCACCCCACCACTAGCGCACTGACCAAGTTCGACATTATATATAATCATATTTCTGGACTATTGATATCAATCAATGTTCAGTAGCCAAACAGCACAGCCAAAATGTTCAGCAAAGTAAGTTATTAGACATTGTAAACTGTATAGCCCCAATATATTTAAAAAATACGCCAAATTATATTAATATAGTTTAATATGTAATGACAGGTACAGAAGTTTACATTTCTCAAGCACAAAAGTATACACAGTCAGTTATTGTTAAAGAAATTTAATTCGTATTAATTTAATATTTTTTAAATAGTTAGGATAGGATTTGGTAACAATATATGTACATTTACTTATCACTTTTTTACAATTTACAGATCTTAGCTTTCAGCGGTCTCCTGGCAGCGGCCAACGCCGGTCTTCTCGGACATGGTCACGCTGTGTCATCCCAAAGCATCATCCGCCACGATGAACCTCATCACGCTCCTCTGGCTTACGCTCCTCTTGCCCACGCCGCCCCTGTAGCGCACTACGCCGCACCCATCGCACATTACGCCGCTCCCATTGCGCACTACGCCGCTCCTGTAGCCCACTACGATGGTCACGAACAATACGTAAGTAGACTAAACAACATGATAATGTTATAGAAAATTAATCAGCCTAATAAAGATTTTTTTAAATTAACATATATAATTAATTATTCAGGCTCACCCCAAATACGACTTTGCGTACTCCGTGGCCGACCCCCACACCGGTGACCACAAGTCCCAGCATGAGAGCCGCGACGGAGACTCCGTGCACGGATACTACTCCCTGGTGCAACCCGACGGTACCGTCCGCAAGGTCGAGTACAGCGCTAATGACCACACCGGGTAAGACAAAATATTTTACACTAGCGAGGACCCCGCACGCTTTTATAACGCAGTAATTGTTCTTATTTTTACTCATATTATTGACAATTCATATGGACTTACAGTTAATTAATGACATATACTTCCAAGAAAATTTCATCAATATTGGTTGAGAATTAATATAACTACGACTTTCAAATATATTTTATACCATTTTAAAAGTATTATTGACGATTCTTATAACCTATCCATTACGGAATAACATATGCTCCCAGTTTACAAAATTTCACCAAAATCGGTTGAGAGTTAATAAAGTTTTATTACAATTCCTAAAAATATTCAAACAATCCACAATGTTATTAAGACATATTTGTTATATATATTTATATACATATTATAGGTATTATTACCTAATACGTATATTGTTCTTGTTATTTCAGTTTCAACGCTGTAGTACACAACTCTGGTCATTCCGTGCATCCTGCACCCGCTCCCGCTCACGGCTACCATCATTATTGAAGAAATAAAGCCTAAAAGATGACTATGTTTGATAAATACATAACTGTGTGTGTACTTATTTAATAATTACTGTAAATATACAAATGTGATATTTTGTAAATAAATCTTATCCACAATATATTTCCCTATGTTTTATTATATAAAGTTATTCCTATATATTGTAACGAGTTATCCTAGTTTCGTAAACGTTTCATTTTCAGAAAATTTATACCGAACTATTAAAAAAACGTGTTATCATATTACTAGCGGGTGCCCGCGGCTCCGCGATTGTTACACATTAGTTATTTTTATCCCGAAATTTTACTTTTACTCATATTATTAACAATTCATATATCCTATCAATTGAGAAATGACATATACTTTCCGTGTACAAAATGTCATCAAAGTTGGTTAAGAATATTTTTATACAATTTCTTAAAGTATCTATTATTAAAAATCTTATGACTTATCAATTCACTAATGACATAAGCTGTTCGTGTACAAAATTTCATAAGAATCAGTCAAGCCGTTTTTGAGTTAAATCCGGACATAAAACTACACGGAATTAAAAAACGGACAATCGTATATTATTATAATACCAACGGTTACCATGGCAACGCTTACCATAACAAAGGTTACCAAAACAACAGTTGTCATATAGGAAAACTACTAATATATAGATATAAAAAAACAAGGTTTCTTAGACTACCTAAACAATCACACAGCACAAATTTCATCCCTTAATATAATTTAGGTGTTTTTTTTTTAAACTCGATTTCTCAATTGGTGAATATAGGGTTCATCTGTGGTTAATAATTACAATCAAATCTATAAAGAAAAAAATTTTTCACCATACAAAATTTCAACTTTTATCTTACACCCTTAAGTTTTGAATTTTCATAGATTGAAGAGAATGCGTGCTAAACTTCAGGTCAATAGACATATTATGTGTGCATAATTATAAGAAAATAATTATGCATAAATGATTTTTACCTAACAAATTTTCAATCCCCATTTATACAGCCGTAACGCGTGAATTTTGAAAAATGCTGGTTAGTACACGTGTTCCATTATTTATATGTACACAATTTCAAGTCATAAGACAATGTTTGCACTGCATACAACCTTTTAACTGTCTTTTTCCATCATTACAGGTTGAATTTCCCCAAATCGATTCTTTGTGTGTGTATACATTGCGAAAGGAAATATGCTAAATTTCAAGTCAATCGGAGCTATAATTTCGGATATCTCATGATGAGTGGTATTTCGCTTTTATATGTATGTATAAATAATA
This sequence comes from Saturnia pavonia, assembly GCA_947532125.1. Lineage (NCBI taxonomy): Eukaryota > Metazoa > Arthropoda > Insecta > Lepidoptera > Saturniidae > Saturnia > Saturnia pavonia. The sequence goes on from OX383901.1 coordinate 6,781,255, forward strand.
AGGTCTTATTATTACGTATTCAAAAATAAAAGTAATGTTATCTAGTTAACAATAGTTTTTATATCTGATGAAAAACGTACTTCGCCTAATTAATTGTGAACAATACGATAAAGTCCAAGATATGCATCACGTTATAAGGGAATATGTCTGGAACAAAACTGAGAGAAACTGTCTGGTAGGGCTTGTTGGTTTCAATATGTGGATCAGATTGCTTTTCATGCTATATTGTCCAAACCTGGCTGTACTGACGCCATTTCGGTATACAACATCATTGCTTGTTACTTCAATTCTATAATACGTTGATTCAACTAGGCCGACGTAACCCAAAAAGTTAAAGGACATAACACCAAAAAAAAACGTATTTTTTTATCAAAACTATAATGCACATTTTTTTAAATTGTAATACAATTCAATGATGTTAATTCACTTAGTTATAATTGAATTTTACAATTAATTAATATTATTGAACTCATTAATGCAATTATAGATGATTGATATAATAATATAAATTTCATTCAGTTGGGAGTAATATTAAAATTTACATATTTTAACTACAAATAAATAACTCAAATATTTTGTTATTTATTTAAGATTTCATACAGTATAGTTATGCAGTCTGTACCTTTCCTTGTTATGACGTGTTAATCGGTACATACCATACATACATACATACGGTACATATATACTACACATATGTACGTTACATACACATGATACATATACACTTTACATATATACGATAAATATACACGTTAAATATATACGATATATACATGTGGTACATAGATACATAGAAGATGCTGACGTTACATATTTACTCGTATGTTTTGACTGAAACTAGAGATAAGCACCTGGTATTTTGCCTGGACATATTACGACATATTTATGTTATTCAGTTATAAACAGCACCTGGAGTTTACAGTTTAAGACATTATATATAAGACCATTGTAAAACCATTCATTAATTCTGTGGCAAAATCTCTTAAGAATCACTTGTAAATAAGTTTTAAAAACCCTCAGTATCGCTCTCGACATTTAACTATATTTTGAGTCTGTATATATTCTAAAATTATAATGAGGCCTCTTCCTAAGGAAAGGTATACGCCAGCCCACAGCGTATTGGTGATTTCAAACTGCGAGAAATTACCTGTTTTATGTTTTTCCCCCATACAGTGGTACTACAAGAACATTTTTCAAGAATTCAAGTTTCCTCGCGATATTTAAAAAACTAGTTGGTACATGACGGGGTACGAACCTGCTGACATCGAATCGATATTCCGCCGGTATAAACCACTCGACCACCACGACGTATCATTACACCTTATATTAATATAATTGACCCAGGCAAAGACAATAAACTTTATTACGGCATAACATCTTCTATACATATTATAAAACTCAACGTCTCTCTGTCTGTCTCTCCGTTTATGTTCTTTTCACGAGAAAATGACTTATCCGATTTGCATAGTTCTTATTGTAATTTACAGCTATGTTTCCTGGCCAGGTAGTAGGATATATTTTGTAATGTAAATCAATTTACAAAATGAGCAGTTACGATAATGATAAATCAATATAGAAAAAAGACGTATTTTGGCCACTCAAATGGCTCACGCTGAGTAAACTATAAGAGATATACATAGTTATTGTTCTACATAATGGTAAAGTTAAAAACAAAACTAAAAAAAAATTACTGATAGCATATGCCTATCTTTTAAGGATCATCAAAAATAAGTATTTTTGTCATTAAATAATAGGAGTGCAACCGACGTAAGTTGGAGCAGGAGCTGCAAGAGTGTTAGATTTTTTATTTTATTGTATATATATGGGTTCGGTTTTAAGTGAAAGTATGTAAATAATTCAACGTAATTAATAATATATTTTATATTCAATACTTTAAATAACTATACTACACATTCGGATGGCACTTTTACTTTGAGAAGAACTGGCAATAATTTATTCCAAGAAGGTTTCGCATTAACATAGGATAAATCAAACGACAAAGAATAGTCTTGTCTTGAATATATGCCTCAATCAATTTATAAAGCGTGTTCATTACACATTTCATGTCAAATCGTATTGATGAAAATACTTATCACCCTGTAATTAAAACATTACGATTGAATCGGATACGTTAAATAATTAATAAACGAAATTGTATCAACAAAGCGACCTTCAGTACATGTCAAAGTTACAGTCAAGTAGCCGTGCACATTTCTCCACCCCACCACTAGCGCACTGACCAAGATCGACATTATATATAATCATATTTCTGGACTTTTGATATCAATCAACGTTCAGTAGCCAAACAGAACAACTAAAATGTTCAGCAAAGTAAGTTATTAGACATTGTAAACTGTATAGCCACAATATATTAAAAAAATACGCCAAATTATAATAACATAGTTTAATATGTAATAACGGGTACAGAAATTTGCATTCTCAAGCACAAAAGTATACACAGTCAGTTATTGTTAAAGAAATTTAATTCGTATTAATTTAATACTTTTTAAATAGTCAGGATATGATTTGGTAATAATATATGTACATTTACTTATCACTTTTTTACTATTTACAGATCTTAGCTTTCAGCGGTCTCCTGGCAGCGGCCAACGCCGGACTTTTCGGACATGGTCACGCTGTATCATCCCAAAGCATTATCCGCCACGATGAAGCTCATCACGCTCCTCTGGCTTACGCTCCTCTTGCCCACGCCGCCCCTGTAGCGCACTACGCCGCACCCATCGCACATTACGCCGCTCCCATTGCGCACTACGCCGCTCCTGTAGCCCACTACGATGGTCACAACCAATACGTAAGTAGACTAAACAACATGATAATGTTATAGAAAATTAAGCAGGCTTATAAAGTATTTTTTAAATTACCATTAATAATTAATTATTCAGGCTCACCCCAAATACGACTTTGCGTACTCCGTGGCCGACCCCCACACCGGTGACCACAAGTCCCAGCACGAGAGCCGCGACGGAGACTCCGTGCACGGATACTACTCCCTGGTGCAACCCGACGGTACCGTCCGCAAGGTCGAGTACAGCGCTAATGACCACACCGGGTAAGACAAGATATATTACACTAGCAAGGCTCCCCGCACGCTTTTATAACGCAGTAATTGTTCTTATTTTTACTCATATTATTGACAATTCATATAGCCTACCAGTTAATGAATGACATATACATGCAAGAAAATTTCATCAATATTGGTTGAGAATTAATATAAATATGACTTTCAAATATATTTTATACTATTTTAAAAGTATTATTGACGATTCTTATAACCTATCAAGTATGGAATAACATATGCTTCCAGTCTACAAAATTTCACCAAAATCGGTTGAGAGTTAATAAAGTTTGATTACGATTCCTAAATATATTCAAACAATCCACAATGTTATTAAGACATTTTTTTACTTGTTGGTTTCAGAGTTGAACTTTTAATACATATACATATATACATATTATAGATATTATTACCTAATACGTATATTTTTATTGTTATTTCAGTTTCAACGCTGTAGTACACAACTCTGGTCATTCCGTGCATCCAGCACCCGCTCCCGCTCACGGCTACCATCATTATTGAAGAAATAAAGTCTAAAAGATGACTATGTTTGATAAATACATAACTGGGTGTGTACTTATTTAATAATTACTGTAAATACACAAATGTGATATTTTGTAAATAAATCTTATTCACGATATATTTCCCTATGTTTTATTATATAAAGTTATTCCTCTATATTGTAACAAGTTATCCTAGTTTCGTAAACGTTTCATTTTCAGACAATTTACAAAAGTACCGAACTATTAAAAAAACGTGTTATCATATTACTAGCGGGTGCCCGCGGCTCCGCGATTGTTACGCAGTAGTTATTTTTATCCCGAAATTTTACTCTTACTCATATTATTAACAATTCATATAGTCTATCAATTGAGAAATGACATTTACTTCCCGTGTACAAAATGTCATCAAAGCTAGTTAAGAATTATTTGAAAACAAAAATATATTTATACAATTTCTTCAAGTATTATTAGAAAATCTTATGACTTATCAATTCACTAATGACATAAGCTTTTTGTGTACAAAATTTCATAAGAATCAGTTAACCGTTTTTGAGTTAAATCCGGACATAAAACTACACGGAATTAAAAAACGGAAAATCGTATTTTATTATTAGGTCTTTTTATAAATATCTCTATATTTAGGCCTATGAATTTGCCGTTTTGTATGAAAAAAATTAAATGAGGTTTTTTCATGTATTTTTTATTTGTATTAATCGAAGTAATCACCCATGCAATTAATGCATCTTTGCCAGCGCAGTGGCAGTTTATTGATGCCCTTCTTAAAGAAATCAGCTGGACGGGAGGCAACAAATTCTTCAAAGGCATTTTGTACTGCCTCTCGGGTATTGAATTTTTTTCCCGCCAAGGAGTTATCCAAATTCTGGAAAAAGTAGTAGTCTGTAGGCGCAAGGTCTGGTGAGTAGGGCGGATGACGGAGAACTTCCAACCCCAGTTCTTGCAACTTGGAGACCGTCTGTTGTGCAGTATGAGGTCGCGCGTTGTCGTGCAGGAGCAGCGGAGACGAGCGATTGACCAATGCTGGTTGGAGATGTGCCAGCTTCTCCATCATTGAGTTTAGTTCTTCACAGTACACATCTGCAGTAATGCTCACCCCGTTTGTTAAGAAGCTGTGATGAATCACACCGGCGCTAGACCACCAAACAGTGACCATCACTTTTCTAGGGGAAGTTTTCGTTTAGGGCATTGTTTAGGTGCTGAACCAGGATCCAACCAACTTGCTGAGCGCTTGCGGTTATCAAACAGAATCCATTTTTCATCGCAGGTAGCAATGCGGTTCAAAATTCCTTCATTTGTGTGTCTGTTGAGCAGTGCAAGGCACGTCTCGACGCGTACTTCGCGCTGGCGATCATTGAGTTCGTGCATTTGTCAAGCTTTTTTACCTTGCCAATTTGACGCAAAAGGACCAATATTGTTTTGACGCTAACGTCGAAAGCTGCTGCTAATTCAGCCGTAGATTGTGTATCATCAGCTTCCACAATCGCCTTTAATTCGTCATTGTCGACCAAAGTCTTCGGACGACCGCGAGGTTCATTTTTCAGGTCGAAGTTCCCAGAACGGAAGCGAGCAAACCAATAACAGGTGGTGCGTTGGTTTGTAGTGTTAGCTCCGTAAACGTCGTTGATGTTGCGTGCCGCTTGTGCCGCGTTACTGCCACGACGGTACTCATATTCCATAATTACTCGAATTTTTAACGTATCCATGATGACAAAAAAGATTGAAATGCGATGAAAATGTAACACTAATCAATAAACAAATGAATACTTTTGGAAAAAGAATTCCATGTTTTTAAAATAAAATTAATTTGAAATTAGAATTCTTAGCCTTAGCTCTTAAAAAAAACCATGACAACAAAAATGCGCACCAATAGTTAATGGTGAAATGGTGCTATTAGATTTGATACATCACTATTACAACTGTTTTGTAATGATTAGATATTAGGTCATTATTTCAAATTTAAAAATAATATTTTTATTAGATTCACCTAAACGTTTTATACACAATAGATTACACTTATCACTAATAGTATCAGACTGTAAGTGTCCCACTGGTGGGCAATAGCCTCTTCCTAAGGGAAGGTATGGCCTAATCACTACGCCAGCCCACAACGTATTGGTGATTTCAAACTAAGAGGAATTAACGGTTCTTTATTTTTCCCATATACAGTGGTACTACAAGAACATTTTTTCAAGCATTCAAGTTTCCTCGGGATTTTTTATTTCACACCGTCAGTTGATAGTGTTACCTCAAAAACTCGTTGGTACATGATGGTCAAACGACGGACAACAGTCTTGTCTTGAAAATAGGCCTCATTCAACTAATAAAGCGTATTCATTACATATTACATGTCAAATCATACTGATGAAAATACTTATCAACCTGTAATTAAAACATTACCACTGAATCGGATACGTTAAATAATTAATAAACGCAATTGTATCAACATAGCGACCTTCAGTACATGTCAAAGTTACAGTCATGAAGCCGCGTACATTTCTCCACCCCACCACTAGCGCACTGACCAAGATCGCCATTATATATAATCATATTTCTGGACTATTGATATCAATCAACGTTCAGTAGCCAAACAGAACAACCAAAATGTTCAGCAAAGTAAGTTATTAGACAATGTAAACTGTATAGCCCCAATATATTAAAAAAATACGCCAAATTATATTAACATAGTTTAATATGTAATAACGTATACAGAAATTTGCATTTCTCAAGCACAAAAGTATACACAGTCAGATATTGTTAAAGAAATTTTATTCCTATTAATTTAATATTTTTTAAACAGTCAGGATATTATTTGGTAATAATATTTGTACATTTACTTATCACTTTTTTACTATTTACAGATCTTAGCTTTCAGCGGTCTCCTGGCAGCGGCCAACGCCGGACTTTTCGGACATGGTCACGCTGTATCATCCCAAAGCATTATCCGCCACGATGAAGCTCATCACGCTCCTCTGGCTTACGCTCCTCTTGCCCACGCCGCCCCTGTAGCGCACTACGCCGCACCCATCGCACATTACGCCGCTCCCATTGCGCACTACGCCGCTCCTGTAGCCCACTACGATGGTCACGACCAATACGTAAGTAGACTAAACAACATGATAATGTTATAGAATATTAAGCAGGCTTATAAAGTATTTTTTAAATTACCATTAATAATTAATTATTCAGGCTCACCCCAAATACGACTTTGCGTACTCCGTGGCCGACCCCCACACCGGTGACCACAAGTCCCAGCACGAGAGCCGCGACGGAGACTCCGTGCACGGATACTACTCCCTGGTGCAACCCGACGGTACCGTCCGCAAGGTCGAGTACAGCGCTAATGACCACACCGGGTAAGACAAAATATTTTACACTAGCGAGGACCCCGCACGCTTTTATAACGCAGTAATTGTTTTCGTCTCATACTTTTATTTTTACTCATATTATTGACCATTCATATAGCCTACCAGTTAAGGAATGGCATATGCTTCCAAGAAAATTTCATCAATATTCTTTAAGAATTAATATAAATATGATATTTAAATAAATTTTTTACGATTTTAAAAGTGTTATTGACGATTATTATAGCCTATCCATTACGGAATAACATATGCTTCCAGTCTAAAAAAATTCACCAAAATCGGTTGAGAGTTGATAATTTTTTATTACGATTCCTAAAAATATTCAAACATTATAGTCCACGATTTTATTAAATCATTTGTTTTACTTGTTGATTCCAGAATGTGAATTTTTAATATGTATAAATTATATTATAGATATTATTACCTAATACGTATATTGTTCTTGTTATTTCAGTTTCAACGCTGTAGTACACAACTCTGGTCATTCCGTGCATCCTGCACCCGCACCCGCTCACGGCTACCATCATTACTGAAGAAGTAAAGCCTAAAAAAAGATGACTATGTTTGATAAATATATGACTGTGTGTGTTCTTATTTAATAATTACTGTAAATATACAAATGTGATATTTTGTAAATAAATCTTATCCACAATATGTTTCCATATGTTTTATTATGTAAAGTTATTCGTAATGTTTTATTACATTTACCTAAATGTATAATATACAATAGATTACACTTATTCCTATAATAATATCAGCCTGTAAGTGTTGCCGCTGCTGAGCAATGGCCTCTTCGTAAGGGAAGGTATGGGCTTAATTACTACGCCAGCTCACAACGTATTGGTGATTTCAAACTCAGAGGAATTAACGGTTTTTTATTTTTCGCATATACAGTGGTACTACAAAAACACTTCTCAAGCATTCAAGTTTCCTCGGGATTTTTTATTTCACACCGCCAACCGATAGTGTTACCAATTTTAATTAGTAAATGTACGCGAATTCCCAAAAACTCGTTGGTACATAACGGCGTTCAAATCGATTTTTAGCAGGCCGGCATGACAGCGGCGAACGCCGATGGTTTTGATCTCTTTGTGATCGCCGTTGTATTTGGATTGTATTGTGCTTACCATCAGGGACAGTACAGTCAATGTGCCGAGCTACTATATAAAAAAAACCGTTGATATAAATCACTCGACCATCACGACTTATCATTACAGTTTATATGAATATAATTAACACAGGCAGGGACAATAAACTTTCTTACGGCATAACATCTTCTATATATATTCTAACTCAACGTCTCTCTGTCTGTATCTTTTTTTATGATATTTTTACGCAAAAACAACTTATCCGATTTGCATAGTTCTTATTGTAATTTATAACTATGTTACCTGGCAAGAATAATGGTTAGTTAATTTTGTAATATACGAAATGAGCAGTGACAATTATGAATCAATACAGGAAAAAGACGCATTTTATTTTACGCATTTTTTAAAGAGGCATTTAAATGGCTTACCCTGAGTAAACTATAAGAGATATATCAAATTAATGTTCTAGATAATTATAGAGTTTAAAAAGACCTACAAAAAAGTCAGCAATAGCATTATCTTTTAAGGATCACCGACTATAAGTATTTTTCTTTTTCAAATAACAGGCGGGTAACCGACGTAAGTTGGAGTGGGAGCAGCACGATGCACGTGTTAGATTTTTAATTTGATTGTATACTAGCTGTGCCCGCGGCTCCGCTCGGGTAGACTACAGAATGCCGTTGGTCAGGTAGATGCGCGAATCGTACTGCCCCCGCTTCCAACCAAGGCGATCGCCGGTTGTCTTTTTAAAGACAAAAATACTTATTGTGGATGATCCTTAGAAGATAGACATATGCTATTCCTGACTATTTTGTAGGTCTGACTATACTATTAGCCTTAGGGGCCTTAAAGCCTTTGCGGTTTTTACAGATTCACCGGGCTTGGGCCACGTACACCAATAAAGATATACATATTTAAAACCCATGCCAAGGCGGGGGGAGGCTGCTAGTAAAATATATAATATACTATTAAGCGCACACTCTTGACCGACGACATTTTGTAGTCTACGCTAGCGGAACCGCGGGCATAGCTAGTATTATGTATTTTCATATTTCTTCCTGAATAAAATCATGAACAATAAGGAAATAAATATTTATTATTATTTCCCATTTGTAAGTTTTTTTTAACTTTCATGGCCGCTGGATATATTGCGAGATATAATAATTACTGTGAGAATATGACATAATGATATAAATTAAAAACTTTGTACATTACTACAAATAGTACACAATAATGTACTATTTGTACATTATTGTGGAATTACTATATTAAATCGCTTAAACAAGGTGTATTTAAAATTTAAGAAACCCCGACTGACACAAGTACCTAACCTTTTCATTGAAACGATTTCAATGAACACAAACATGAATATTGTAAGTCGATGAGGAGTTAAGTTTCCTGTACATTTTAAATGACGCTTGCCATTCAAAGGTTGCCATGTTCATTAAAGTAACAGAATACTAAATTTCGACTTGATCAGACGATCACGGAAGATGCTCACGTCCATTTAACAACTGATAATCTTCAACCGGCTCAATAGATTTTCTTGAATCATAGCTAAGAACACTTTCGATTAAGTCACTTTTCAAACTAAAAAAACTAGATCATAATCGGTGTAACCATTTGGGAGCTACGATACCACTGACAGACACATCGATACACAGATTCAGACGTTAAACTGATAACACCCCTCTGTTTGCATGGGGGGTTAAGAACAAAGTGGTGTGCGACAAAAATAGAAAAATATTATTATAACACAAATCATAAAACAGACTTATAGGGCACCTAATTTTAAGTTGTCTCTGCGGCTTATAGCTATTTGTAATCGACTTCAAACAGATATCCATTTTATTTATAAATTTTATAGTAGCACGCAAAAGTGAAGCCACTCTGCACAGTAAGCACAATACAATCCGACAACAACGACAATCACCGATAGACCGGTAAACAATTGCCGATCGTCACTGTGATGACGACCAGCAAACCTCTTTACAGCTGGATGTACATTGACTGATCCTGAATTGTGACAAACCATATGAGAGTCACTGGGCCAGCTGAAACCAAAACGCGAAGTGTAGCACTAAGGCGGATCTTACACCTAGTATAATGATGGTCGGGATCCAGTCGAGTTTCATTGTCGTGTCTTAACTCCCAAAATCTAATTAATTAACTTCAAACAGGACTAGTCCGAAGTTGAAGGTGAAGCGCCTTGTGTGTCAATACTCATTAAATTAAACACACAGTAGCATAAGAACTGGTGCTATCACTGTCAAACCGTTGCACGATTTCTACAACTATTGTACAAAATACTCACGTAACTTTAATGGCATGACAAAAAGCAATAGATATCGATACCATGACACATATTGCAGAACATTCTTATACAATTTTTCGTCCGACCTTTAAATATTTTCATTGTCGCTGCCGAGGTCCGCATGCGGTATGGTCTGCCCCACTTGTTCTTGTTCAGTGTTAAATTATATAAAAACGACCCATTGTAGACCGTTGACAATAATCAATACACAACGTTGATCTACATAACAACAAAATGTTCAGCAAAGTGAGTAACGTAATTCCAATATACCTACTAATAATATAAATGAAATTATGAATTGAAGTGATTTAGTAGCATGCTTGGATATCGCGTCTGATCACCGTAATTTTAAATTGAATAATAAACATAGATTTATAAATTTATTCCAGATCGCATCTTTCAGCGCTTTCTTAGCCGCTGCCCACGCCAGCTTATACCACGGTCATGCTGTGTCATCTCAGAGCATTATCCGACATGACGGCTACGCACCCGTAGGGCATTACGGTCCAGCTTACGCACCTCTTGCTCACTACGCTCCTGCAGCGTACGCCGGACACTACGATGGACATGACCAATATGTACGATCTTTGACTCCTTTAAATGTTGATATTCTACCTTCGTACAAGTGATTAAATTGCCAGATTAGACGTCCACTGCTGGACATAGGCCTCCCCCAAAGATCGCCACAGCGGTCCTGCGCTGCTTGCATCCAACGGGTCACTGCAACCTACACAAGATCAATGGTCCACCCTGTAGCGAGCCCATTCTTCCACTCACGAGAGGATAGAGAAACACAATTTATCTTTTTGACATGAAATTTAAATTTAAAATGTTTTTCATCGCTTTAACTTAGAGTCACCTCACAATGTGAACCATTATATTTTTAGCGTAATAAAACACGATAACTGTGTCCGACTATATTATGTCCACCATAAACCAGGTGTAACAACCCCCACAGCGGCACGCTTAGACATGTAACTTTTAATTTCTCGCGATTCGGGATTAGCCACAGTATCCAGTTACCAAGATGCTTGGAGGCTGGCGATGGATTGCCAGTCAGTTGGTGATCGTCGTTGTATGTGTAAAAAAAACTTTCCAAGGGATGATTAGAGACACGTTTTTTAACATTATTTTTGTTATTGAATTTAAACTTGCAGAGGCTTTCATCATTTAAATTTATACTTACCACACAAACCATTATATTACGAGCAGTTATATTTAAGAATATAGCTTGAAATTTAGAGTGTGACGATTTAAACCTAAATTAATCTGTTTTTCTATTTACAGGCTTATCCCAAATACGACTTCGCGTACTCCGTGGCCGACCCCCACACCGGTGACCACAAGTCCCAGCACGAGAGCCGCGACGGTGACGCCGTGCACGGATACTACTCCCTGGTGCAACCCGACGGCTCCGTCCGTAAGGTTGAGTACAGCGCTGACGATCACACTGGGTGAGCAACCATAATCTTAGATCACGAAAATTTTATATTTGTTAAATACTAAAGGAATGTTATTATTTTTCTCCATTCATTGTAAATGTTTATTTTTATTATACAGACGAATTCTGATAAGATGCGAATGAAGCAAACTTTTTAAAATAAAGTTAGTGATATAAGAAATTTCTTTAAACACAATTGATAAGATATATTTGCTGTAAAAAGTTGGCGAATCCTATATTATCTATGTTATTGCATATTTATGTTTTTGCCGAGTACTATAATTACTATAACAATGGTTTGTGTTTCAGTTTTAACGCAGTCGTCCACAACTCAGCTCCCTCCATTCACCCCTACCATCATTACTACTGAATAAAGACATAACGGCATTCACGGTGATATAAAAAACTTCGTAGGAAACTTGTAATTAATTTGAATAAAGTATTTATTTCAATAGTTAATATAATTTATAATCTTAATCTCAAGCAAATTCAACTTATCGTTCGATGCCTTGATTATATACGAATAACCTTGTAAATGAAATGTCTATAAAATGTTGACGTTATAAAGTTAATAAAAACCTTATAAAGTAATTATTTATTGTGCCATTGAAAGACAAAACACTGTCGCTTGCAAAAAACAATAAATAGAAATCGATTCTTAATAGATAGATATATTCATTGGGACACAATAGAAAAATAGCTCTTAAATCTATTGCGAATTTGAAATACCCAAAATGACTCAGAGGTTCCCTTAGTACAACCTAAACCTAAAAAGCTTACCAGAAAAAAAAAGTATTTATACAAAATCAGTCCATATACACAACAATAACTTCGATTTTTATCTTGATATATAAAATTGAGTATTTATCAGTTCAATACTGATTATAGACAGCCGCGGATGTAAGATCTGATATTATTCCACAAGGTCGGTGCGCTTGCGTGGTTCCGCTCGTAAAAAAATATGTAGGTAATTATGCAAGTATTTACGTTTACTATCCATATAGAGGTACATATATTAATATATCCCACGATTATTATAGCACTGACATAAAAAAATATTTCTCCGAGTTTTTAATAATTAATTAAAACTATAATTTAATATTGGATATAAACATTAATTTAATCGGTGAACAAACTTATAAAAAGTTTTATAAGCTAAATATTTTTATTTACTAACATTTATTATCAAAGGGTAGCTCATGGCGTTAAATGGCGTGACTAAAGGAAGGCCCATACAATACAATTGGAAGGTGTAAGGCCGATTGCATCAATATAACAGTCACACTAGATCAGCATAGAGGACAAGGTTAACTTAACAACCAAACATTTTTTATTGAAAACCCACATAAACGTTTGTCTAAGTTGTTGAACTGTGAACAACATATTGAATAACATTTCCATAGAAAGCAACAGTAAAAAATAGATATCGTCTTGCGAAGTCTATTGCATATAAACACATACACGTCGATGACGGTTTTTTTTTGGTTAACTGTGTTTTTTAGAAATATTTTTAGATACTAATTATACATACTGATGAAAAGATGAAATATGAATAATAATTTTCCATCTTACCGACAGAATAATAAAAAAAAATGAATTGGTTAGTTAATTATTGAACACACAAAAACACAAATAAAACGACATTTTCTGAAAATGAATCCTAGCTAGATCGATTTATCGCCCCCGAAACCACTTGTATACTAAATTTCGTGAAAATCGTTGGAGCCGTTTCCGAGATTCAGATTATAATATACATACAAGAATTTCTCGTTTAAAGATTTAAGATTCGTTAATTGTATACTTAGCTCGTGTAGTCAACTTCAGAAGGACTTTCCTAAAGATAAATAAATATTAAATATTTGGTTATTAAAAAATGTAATATACTTAACATCCTAATTATTCATTATTGTATTAATCAACCTACTGAAACAAAGAAAATCTATTTATTATCACAACAAGTACCTACCGACATGTGCGCAGGTACGCAGAAAAAATGGACACTACTTTTCTTTATACATACAAACTACTTTTGCTTCCATTAGATTAATTAAACCTTTCATGCATCCACACTAATTTCCAGTACTTCTCACTTTCTTAATGTCAAAATTTAAACTGCATAAGTTAGACTTGGTCTTCGCTGACTTCTATATCCTCATCCATTCGTACTTCATATCTTTATAAACTTTCTTTTCTCTCATATCTAACAAAGCATACTTATTTATTGTCTTTAAACATTTTGTTGGTGACACCCTATTCCGGACCAACAATTCTACGTCTCTTTTCGTTCCTATTGCTATCGATTAATGACACTTCATATATTGATCGGATAGATAGAATTTCTATTTCATTATGTAATACTTCTTTTTTTTCATAAACATGTTTGGTATGCTACCGTACAACATATTAGGTATAAGTACCGCTCTATCGACTTCTAAAGGTGTCTTTCCAGATATATTTTTATTCTTTGTAATGTCACCCAACACAATACTTAGTTTATTGCCAGCAGTGAATTACATTTTTACAATCTATACCCATGTCGGACATACCAATTAATTAATAAATTTAAGCAATGGTGGCTCAGTGGTGGCGTGTACGGACATCGCGTCGATAGACGTGTTTCCTTCCCTGCAAAAAGCCTGAGTTTTCGGCGAAGGAAAACATTGTGATGAAACCACAGCATGGTGGTAGGGCGTTTTATAATGTCCGACTGTCTAGCTACCACCACTACCTACCACTAGTTTAGGTTGAAAATATGTCACCAAGCAGTTTCCGGCAGCTATACTTGAGAGCCAATCTAACCACTAGACTTAGCGAGGGCCACATCGTCAATTAAGATCAGGTGAGATTATGGCCACAACGCTAAATCTATAAAGATCAATAAAAAAGCCACAGCTACAGCTAAAATATATTCAATTTCCAAAGCCATACATGCGATTAAAGTAAAGTTAACTGTTAAGACGCAGTCCAATCTTTCTTTCTTTCTTCTTTAACTAATGAAAAGTCAAATAAAATATATTATAAATTGTATACAATTTACTACTAATTGGTCGCTGATTTCTATATAAAAACTAAAAAGAAACTCAGCAAATAAAGTATCATGTGAAACACAAAAAATGGAGCAGGTTTATATAATTTCTAAGTACAATAAATCAGTTCAGTTCAATAAGTTTTTTGATAACTTTGTACGAGGAGTGGTAGGACATACAAGTCCAACTATCACAGCTCCAACAAACATAAAGAAAATGCAGTCATACTCACTCTCAATTCGTGTACAACTAGTGCCTACCAAGTATCAGATATCTTGTGGTTTGGTTATTTATGGTAAGCTGGTATCCATTTTAGACAAATATTAATCTGCCAACAATTAACGTTGTTCTGAAATTGCAGATCGCAGTGCAGAGATTGACACATGTCAAGATGAAGAACGTTTACCAACAAATAAAACAAACAAATCCAAGGCATTAATGAAAAATAATGACAAATTCATGCTCTAAAAAAACTATCATTGTAGTTTGTAAAATACTTTAACGTCTTATCATTGTCTACATTGACCTACTATAAGACTGCATAGTACCTCAGTTCACAGCATAAATTCATTAAGTAACAATCTTTTGGTAATAAAGTAACGCGAGAATGTCGAAGACAAAGCATAGTGACCTTGCATCAGCGGGGACGCGCTCCGCCGTGATATCGGATGCCCCACCGGATCACCATCGGCTACTCTTATAAAACGCGCTGGTCTTTATCAACAGTATTACAGTCACGCACTTCTATCTCAGACAAAAATGATTTCCAAAGTAAGTAATTAATAATATATATTATACAGTGATGTGAATATGTGAAAAATAAAAGTGATTTATAAAAATAACAAAGTTAAAAATAATTAAGAGTTAAAATTATTACTTTTTTACTCAGATATTGGCTCTCTGCGCGGTAGTGGCATCAACTCAGGCCGGCCACTTAGGACATGGTAATTACGGTGCTGGTGCTGCTCATGGTGGTTCTTTGGGCTATGGTGGTCCTTTAGGCTATGGAGGTTCTTTGGGATATGGCGGCCACAGAGGTGTTGGAGCTTATGGTCCCGGCCAGGGTTCCACTTTAGCTCATGCGTCGCATCTCGGACATGTTGCACCATTTGCTCAGTCCGCTCCTTTCGGACACGCTGCTCCTCTCGGCCACGGTAGTCCTCTGAGCCACGGTGCACCTCTTGGCCTCGGTGCTCCTCTCGGTCATGCTATTCCTCTTGGCAATAGTGTACCTCACGGCCACGGTGGGCCTCTCAGTCACGGTGAACCTCTCGGCCACGCCGGACGCTTTGTTGGTGCTGGACCTATTGGTCACCTCGGAAGCTCCTCTGGACATGGTCATGAAGAATATTACGTAAGTTTTTACTTAGTGATCTATTGATACTTAAAAACTAACAAAAGTATATATATCCCCGAATAATTGTATGAACCGTTAGTTTATAAATAATATAGTCAGAGTTCTAGTAAGCTGTCGCTAGTTAGTAAAAGAAAACTAACATTTTTGCAATTTTGAGGTTATGTTCATTAAACAAATTTAATCATGATATTTTCAAATAAAAAGAAGAAAAAAGATCTTTAAAATAAAATAAAAACAAAATGTTTATTACCTTTTTTTGCAAGCTTACCCTTTGGCATTTAAATTGAATGATACATCATTCAAATGGCTTCCTCAGCTTTGTATGTCGTATTCGGCGTAAATACGAGAAGTCAATTTATGATTGACTGAATGAGAAATTCAACAAACTTTTGATCTCAAGATTCTAGGACGAGACATGGCTTCTAATTCTATGATCATGGGATTTAACGCTCCTTGATTATTTTATGTAGGATCATATGATATATGATGATCATTGATACATTATTATCCGTTCACAATCTGCCTATAATTTAAAATGTGATTAGATTGTTTATAACTAAAGGTTCGTATATTTTTTATACTACAAAGGTTGGCAAACGAGCTTACGGTCCGCCTGATGATAAGCGGCTACCGTAGCCTATGGACGCTTGTAGTACCATAGGTATCACTAGCGCGTTGCCGACCTTGAACCCCACTACCCCAAGAAGCTCTGGAAATCCTACTCACCGCAGCAACATAACACAATTTTATTTGATTGCGATCTTTTGTTGGTGGAGGTATTCCACCAGTCGGGCTGCCCCAAGTAAAGAGAAATCTTTAAAGAAATTTCTCTGTGCTCTACCTCTCTTTCTTTATCCTGTGACATATATAATTTAGAATAAATAGCTTACTGCAACATTTACTATTTTACCAGGCTCATCCCAAATATCAATACTCTTACACTGTCGAAGATCCTCATACCGGTGACCACAAGTCCCAACATGAGACTCGTGATGGTGACGTCGTAAAAGGCGAATACTCTCTGCTTCAGCCTGATGGTTCTATTCGCAAGGTCTCCTACACCGCTGACGACCACAATGGGTGAGTATATTACAACAGGACTATGTAATAAATACAGAAGATGACAATTTTCCCAGAATTACATAAAACTTGTTTTAGCTGAAACAATCACAGTGTTTTTATAAAGCTTTATTTACGCATGACTCGTAAAGACATCACACACACACATGCATACACACACAAACACTTCTCCTTTTTCATGTTGTTCTATGTAACTATTTTTGTATAACTATTTGATAATAATAATGATTTTTATATATAACCAGAGGAAGGGCACAGGAATCCGGGAACCAAAATTATTTTTAACCGGATCCTATGAACCCTCATAGTTGTACCTACTGTAATATTTAATAATAAATAATAATAAAATATATAAAAATTAAAATAAAGTCGTAACTTTACGTGTGTTTACATCAAATCACATGGCGGTCAAACCGGTATTGTCGCGTTCCATTAGCGAACGAGTATTGACCTCTTCCGAGCCCGACTTATACTGCTTGGCACATACACTCACATACTCGTACATCTAAAACAGGTACTAAACATAATTATAATTAAAAACAGAAGTAGTTATAACGTGTTTTCTCATTTCCAGTTTCAACGCGGTCGTCCATAACTCCGGTGCAGGCCATGACACACCCCAGGATCATCATTAATAATTAACTCCTTAAAAGCTTTAATAGTGTACCTTTTCATACTCTCAATGTGATCTTCATTATATATCATTATTTTTAGTTTTAAGAAATTAAAAGTATTAAAATAATCAATCAAGTGCTTATTATCTTACTAATCTGTCCCTTTACTTTTGAGATATGTACAGTAACGTACTTTTGTATTTTTTTATTAAATTGTATGTATAGTTCACTCCTTAGATTTAGGATTTGAGACGTTTGCAGCTATAGATTTATACTTTGATCGGCAACAGATTGCTTAAGGAGAGCCTAAAAACAAAGTAAGTACATTTATTGTGTACTGTATAGTGCTGCTCCATGTACTGACTCGGTTTTAATGTCGCTATATATTTCCAGTCAACACCATTGTTAGCAACACAAATTGTTCTGCATATACGAGTATTGTACATTTAAGGTCAGAAGACTAAATGATCTGGTTTTCTCTTTTGATTGCTTATCCTCTATTTTCTCATTACTCACAATTTACTCTCTCTCTCTCTTATATATATATATATATATATATATATATATATATATATATATATATATTATTTACATAATTTTTTTTTGTTTATTTATTTCCTCGTCATAGTTCATCGTTTTTTTTGTCAAAAACATGTTACTAGCCTTAGATAGCTTGATATCATAACATCTTATAACAACTATTCCTAGATAAAAGATACCAGTGTTATTATGAAACATTACTTACATTACGAAAGTTCCCTTTCAATATTAACAAATACTGCTGTCTATGAGGTCGAAAGCACTTACTCTCTTTGAATGTTTATCACAAAACAGCAATGTGAGCCGTTTATCTGTCGCCTGTAGGTACATAAAGTATTTGCGTCGGTAAACTAGTTCATAACTTAAATGTATAAAATTAAATACATGATTCTAAAATAATAATTCCAGACTGTAAAAATATCTCATCGTTGGGCAAAAACCTCTTCCTGAGAGAAGTTACGAGATTAATCATCACTCCAGGTGACGGCGTATTTGTCGAAGTCATATTAAACGCCAAGACAGTCTTTTATTTTCCTTCAACGTGGTGGTAGTACCACGAGATCATTTTTATAATATCACGAGAAAATGAAGATGACTACCGACCAACAATTGATCGCCAGTGCTCGCTGTCATGCCGACCTGCAATATATATAGATATACATATCATTGCCGTACTGTGGAACTGTCTGCGGCTAGTGTTTTATCTCTTTCCTACAACATGGAGTCCTTCAAATATAACGTGAAGAGACAGAGCAGGTCGGCATGACAGCGAGCACTGGCGATGTTTTGTAGATCCCACGGTAGTCGCCGGTGTTATTAGATTCCACTGTGCTCACAATCAAGTATCATGTCGCCACATTGCCGTGCTACTATAAAAAAAGGTAAAATAATCGTTAGTTCAGTTAGTGGTAATTAGTGGGGATCGAACCAACTGATATCGGATCAATATTCCAATACTCTAACACATTCGACGACCATGACTTACATTTTGATAATAATAATAATAATAACAACTTGTAAATGTCCCAATGCTGAACAAAGGTATCTTCTCAAGGCAAGGCACGGACTTAATCATCACGACGGCCCACGACGTATTTGCGATTTCAAACGCCTGGAAATACACCTTTTCTTTATCACATACTATGGTAATACAAAATATGCCTCAAGCGTTTATGTTTTCTCACGCTGTTTTCAATGAACCATCAGCCGATATAGTTACCAATTTAAATTGAAGCAATGATGTCTCAGTGGTAGTGGTGTACGGACATCGCGTCGATTGACGTGAATTCGAATCCCTGCAATGAGCCTGAGCTTTTGGTGAAGGAAAACATCATAAGGAAACCATATCATGGTGGTAGGGCTTTTTCTATCTCTCGGCAACCACCAATAGGTGTATTCCGGCAGCTGCACTTGTGAGCCAGTCATTCACTAGGCTTAGCGTGTTTATCATCTTAGGCCACATCGTTACTTAAGAGCAGGTGAGATTCTGGACACTACGCCAAAGCTATAATGATAAAAAAAAACTAAATGTACACGAATTCGGAAAAATTCGTTGGAACATACTGAAGTTCGTACCTGCGAACATCGAATGTATATTGCGCTGGCCTAAACCACTGAACCTCCACCTTTTACATAATTATTTTAAAGAAATCTTGTCATACATAACCCAATAAAATATATACTACAAACGGTCGTACAGTGACCCATTTGCTAATTCATACTAAGTTAACGAGAAATAATCTACGTTTGTAATTTCACAAGTCCTGTTGACGCCCGAACAGATAGTTTACTGGTTTATTTTAACATGCGCGGACGTAGACTGCGGTGTCACAAGCAGCAAGTTTTATCGTAGTTTAGTCATTACCGGTACAACATTTACTTTTAGTATTATTATTTATACTACCTTCGATTAAAGAATTTCATTCACACGCATTGCTATAGCATTCATTTATTTTTTATCTGGATTCTAATATGAAACATAACCTTAACCACAAATAAAACGTCATAGTTGTTATTATGTTCATATGTATGTTTTATATACTCGCTAGAAAATGTTCTGTCTTATTAACTCGACCACAGCGTCACCTATTACGAACAGGGGTATCATAAAAATGTTCTCTATAAGAAAACACTTTTACAACGTGACCGAGACAACTAGATGAACAAGTGGGATAATTTTCAATAAAAAAAGTAAAATAATAAAAAAAAACTTAATCTGAAACTGAATCTTAAATTAGTGATAATTGTCAAAACTTCAATAAGATGAACATATTAACTTGATGAATAAAATATAAATATACATTTTTGTATATTTCTTTTGCATTCCATAAATGAAACTTGTGACGTCACTTTATACTTTATAGATCTAACAACATTCATAGTGATCAGTCAAACGATCATAGAACCCATTCATTTTTATACCATTTTTAGGGTTCCGAAGTCAAAAGGAATCCTCTTAATTTCGGTATGTCCGTCTTTCTGTCCGCGGCTTAGCTCTGAGATTCATAGTACTAGAAAGCTGTAATTTGGTATGAGTATACATATTACTCACGCCGACAAAGTGGTAAAATAAAAAAAATGTTTAGGATAGGTACCTCCCCTACACGTAAAGTGGGAATGATTTTTTTTTCTCGTCTATCACATCATGCGGTGTGTTGTTGGATAGGTAGTTCAAAATATTCGGTGTCTGTGAAAACCATTTTTCGATTCAAGAATCCGTTTGCGATATATTAAGCTTTGAAGTGCGATTTTTTGTTAGAGTCTTCCCCCTTCCCCCAACCAGTCAAATGGTTGTTTCTGGATATGTGAAAAACTCATATTATATAATGTAATTATCAGTATATATAATGAAATTAAAAGGAAAACTATCAGAGATAAGTAGGCTTTACAAGTTAACGAGTAAATCAACTTATAAAATTAAGCTTTAAAGTACTTATTTTTGTTAGAGTCAAGTGTCCCCACCCCCAGCTAAATGGTTGTTTTTAGGTATATGAAAAAACTCATGGTAGTAGTATATATAATGGAGTTAAAAGGAAAACTATCAGAGGTAAATAGGCTTTACTAGTTAATGAGTAATTAATAGTCTATCATCTACTTCACGGATACATACTGTGCATCACGGATTTGAACGTGTTGTGCGAAGTATTTCAGTGCCGAAGCTTTCTGTCGCAGAGCTATACTCGTTATTTATACATTTAGATACACAATGTAATTGAGAACATTTTTTTTATATGTTCAATCTTTTATCATACTTTTTAGTATATATTTACTTAGATATTAATTATAATTCAGTTTAAAACTCCTTTGAATGGACATTAAAATATTAAAGGTTTTAACAGAAACGCTTTTCGAGATTTATTATACCAATATCAACCATTGTTCCTTTGGTAATTGAAACTATCTATTGTAATTTATTCGAGACCGGTATTAAGACAAAGACTTAGTATTTATAGATAAGTTGTTTACGATGGTTACATTGTAATTATGGAATAAATTAATCTACTTATTTGAGTATTTATCTACATATTATATAAAATATCATGAATGATTTGAAAAAGTTTTCGATGAAGAAAAATATCGTTATGGAGTCATAATATGTCGTCAACCACCTATTGGGGTATTCCAGCAGCCGCACCTTCTCCCTTCCTAGACTTAATATTACCCATCTCCGACCTTACTATCATTTAAAATAAGGTAATGTGGTGAAAATCTATGAAAAAAGATATAATATGGCTAATATGCATTAAGTTCCACTATAATCTTGTATATTATATTTTTAATTTAAAATATATTTTTTTCTACAAATGCTAGTTAAAAAAAACTAAGTAAAATCATAGATCAATATTGTATAGGAAATACAGTTATTTAAAAAAGTATGTAATTTTAAACAAAAAGTATTGTTGTATAGAAATGTATAAGCGCTAAAGTTATATTCATTATTTGGGACAGAACTTCTACAAAGTTAGAGCTGCAAACTAGAACTAATTCATAAAATAAACTAAGCATTTATATCAATCACCCAAAGTATAACGTAACGCCAAAGAATGCTTTCAACAAAAGACTTAAATTATTATGAATAGTTTCCTAGTCACGGTTAAATATTTCGCGGGTGAGTAACCTCTGAATTATCGGCTGGCTTGGCTTTTAATCAATTCTACGTATATTCGCGTATAACCTTGTTTGTAATTACCTGATAATAGTTATCCAGCTTCCGTGACGATGAAAATACGGTCTCACGACAACTTCTACCTACTAGCGGTGCGGCGCGGCATGCCGGACCTTTCCTGCACGAAATGCTTAACCGTGGGCCTATTACTAACTAAACAATAAACTAAATTTATGCAATTTGAACCAAAATGTGACCAATCATTACGGTTCAAACTGGACATTACATTTTTTTTATTTTACGCCGTATTTTATGAAAACTTGCATTTCAGTTATAGAGAGATATTTTAACAAATATTTTCACTATGCAGCATATTACCGCAATGCAATACAACCTTATTGTGAAACAAATTATGTTCTTATTATCTCAATATAGGATTCGAGCTCACTTCGACCGATGTGATGTCAAAACGCTTTAATATTGAGTCATTATCGCCTTAAAAATATTCAAGTAGTACTTAAAAATATGTATATATGTGTATATGATTTTTGTAAACTTGCTCGTAGAATATTAAATAAATCATCATATTAAGGCCAAAAATGTATACATGGTAAATTTTTTTTTTTCACAGTTATGTTTATCCGTAAATCTAAGATACAATAATTGTGAGTTTGACTATTGTTAAAATTTAATAATTCAAAGGTAAGTTATGAGTGGTGTGACGACAGACCATAAGAAACTGATTTCTATATATAATTCATTTGTATATTAAAATGGATGGGCAGTAGTCAATAACTAAAATTCATTTATAATTAATAAATAAAAACATGTTACAGTGAATTAATCTTTAGTGCCAGCACCACATGCTTCATTTATGACCTTACTAAATATAATAGTTTTTTTTTTTAAAGAGAGCAATTTAGTATATGGGAATGTTAAAAAAATTAAATCATAAGTCTAAAAAATATGTTTTTATACTAATAAAATAAAAAATAACTAGCTACCATTGAGAAAACTCTTATAGCGCTCTCTTCCATTTACATTCTGACAATATCGACTCTTTATCACTGGTATCCCAATCTAGTCCAGTAGGAATACCCTTATTTAACATTTTTTTTACGATGTCCACTTTCTTTAAATAAATATTATGGGCAACCTACAAGCACACCATGCCGCGCCATTCCAATTGTTTAAATATTCAGTTATCGTATTATTTATCCTTGCATCAAAATAAACAGAGTATAAAAAATTGTATTCAACTATTAACAAAACTTATTTCATTATAATTTTTAGAATTGTAATACGCATAGCGTAATGTCTAATTATTTATGATATCAATTATCATGTAAGTATGATCGCGTTACAAACTTCGGTTTTGAAATTAAATACTGCCGAATAGTGTCATAGGTATGTTGTGCTATTTAACCGCCGTGTGGTTTAAATCATAGTGCATTCGATACTGCAATGTCGCAATTTATACAAATCTATCTATAAACATAAATACATTCAGTAAATTGATCTTGTTTGATATGCTTTGTAGCAATGAAATATCAATCATAGCATTAAATTATATCGCATAGTATTTAGTTTTGCAATATATTCTTAAGCAAGTCCTCATAACCTAATGATTCAGCTTACACACTTGCCCATATTACATTATTACAAGGTTTTTCAGAGAGCCTGAAATGTAAATAGATTGATACCTATTTTAAAGTTCTTTCAACATAATGTTTGTGAATTATAATTTTATTTAATTAACGATGGTATTGAATATATTAAATAGATTTTTCTTACAACAATGATAATATTTACTTGAAAATTGATATTTCAGTCCTAGAGATAAGACTGTAAAACTCAAAAATATAGTTGTTTTTTCCGTATTTCCTTAGCGTCTAAATGTATTCAATGTAATGAATGCAGTACTATTGTATGTACTTTAATATACCATGATATTCACATTGGACGCCAATACGTGTACAACTTAGGGCCGATTTTTCAATCAACAGGTATCTTGAGCTTATTTGAGGAATATTTTTTAAACTTTGACAGATTTTCCATACATTATCTGCCAAAACGTCAAAATTATTCCTCTTATAAAATTATCTGACAGTTATCTGACGATTGAAAAAAAACAGTATCGTTTAGCTTATTAATTGAAAAAATATCGTCTTCCTTTATTATCAGTCAAAGGTATCATATTATTATAATTTGATAATGGCAGAAGTTTTCACATTTTCCTTTTTTATAAAATCAGCTTTTGTGTTATAGACCACAATCAGATCTTTGTTAATTGATGATATACTTACTCGGTGATAATTTGAAGATAATGGACACTAAGGATTGAAACAGTTTTAACGCTGATACGTCGCTGTCACTGATATATAACAGAGAAGATTTCAATCAATATGAAACACAATCATTTTATGTATAAACTTGTACATACTAATTGTATCTAAAATGTTTGTATACTGGGAAATCCCGTAAATGTATAGATTACCTCAGTGTTATAATAATAAAAATCGGGAACGAAATTTCTGAATAATTCACGTATGTTAACGTACTAGGGAAAAATATAACCTTATTCTTGAATTCGATTAAAAATTGTCTATCTCCATACTATGATTTCCACAAGCTCAGTCAGACTAACTATAGGATTCGAACCTGCGTCGAACGAAACATCATCCATTTACAATCATTTTAACTGAAACATCTATATACAGTATACACAATTACAATAAAAGTGTTAGAGTAAGGAAAACAAATCTAGAAGCTTTAATTGCGGTATCCATATCTATAAAAGAGGGATGTTTGTATCTATGTTACCTATGGACTCCAAAACAGCAGGAGCGATTTCGATTAAATTTTCAGCAAATTTTCATGAGTCTAGCGGATGATTCTATAAAGTTTGGTAACGAACGGATAAAAAATTCTTAGCCACAGCAAAGGGTTTGCTAGTATTTTATAGAACACGTGAATCACTACTGCTTAGTTTTGGAAATAAATATTTTTGGAAGCTTTTTTAACCGACTCCAAAAAACCAGGAGGTTCTCAATTCTAACGCATGTTTCTTTTATGCATGTTCAACCATAACTTCCTTTATTTATAAACCGATTTAGATTATTCTTTTTTCATTAAAAAGGGGATACCTCAAGGTTGGTCCCATTTTAGTTAAAATATTATAACTTATTTTCTATCTCGATTTTTTATTAGATTACTATCTTTAAATACAGTTTTTTAGGTAATTGTATTAGATACTTGTATTAGATAAACTTCCCAAGCAGATGCACTGTTGTGCTAAATCTCTAAAATAAACATTTGGCATGTGTCATACAAGTCTTCTTACGATGAATCAATAATAGCAAGATAGTTTATAAAGTATAGATTTAGATTATAAGTTAATAACTTATTTGAAGTCTCGATTTTTCATTAGATCACTATCTTTAAATACAGATTTTTTTTAGGTAATTGTATTAGATACTACAATAACTTCCCAAGAAGATGCACAACACCTATTTGCTGGACAATAATTTCAAGAATTATATTCAACGAGTTTTATTGCTGAAAGAGTAGAACCACAATACGCAAATATGATGTCTGGAACTGACTTCCTCTCTGTGCATACACTAAAAATTATATTAATTTTAAACAACATACATATAATGTAAAAAAAACAACTAAAAAAATGTTTAGAAACCCATTCGAGTTTTTTGAAAACTCTTCGACGTTTTCGAAACCGACGGTAGCGTATTGACATTAACATGTGCCATTATATTTTATAAAAATAATATTAAATAGATAAATAAGATCCTATCACATTAAATAAAATATAAATGTTATTGAATACTTCTTACACATAAAATTTGCTATGACTACGAGGGAGTGATTGTCTACGAATTATAACCGAAGGTAGATATGCGAGTAGGCAGCGACCTCGCAATGTCAAACATACGGAACTAAAATGCCCGCACTCCCCACCATCGACAGGAAAGCGGACTCAGTTTTGCTTTTCATATAAAAGTGGCACTCCAGACCGATAATAGTATCAGTCAACCGTTTTGATTAACTAGAGCAAAATGTTCACTAAAGTAAGTCCACCAAAATATTTGATATGGTTATAACAAATAAATGCAAATGGCTTATTGTGTTTTGTGGTTTCAGGTGTTCGCCCTTAGCGCCGTGCTGGCTGCCGCCAATGCCGGTCTGTTGCCGTACCACCACGCAACCGCGGTTTCTTCGCAGAGCATCGTACGTCACGACGCCCCAGCGCATTACGCCCCGGCGCACTACGCTGCACCTCTGGTTCACGCCGCACCCTTAATTCACGCCGCCCCTATTGCCCACGCCGCCCCCCTCGTCCACGCTGCTCCCCTCGCTATTGCTCACGGTCATGATACATATGTAAGTATATACCTATATCTATATACTAATATTAAGCTCAAGGGATTGTACGCGCTAATCTCTGGAGTTGCCAGTCAGACATGAAAAAATAATTTGTATTTCATAGCTTATTTACTGAGAAAAGTTATATGATATATAGCGTCATGCTAGGACTCGGAAGGAGCGGAGCAGTAACTATGAACGTTTACCAATCTAGAAACGATAGGCTACACGGGTGCGTTGGTAGAGTCAAAAAGGAGAGTTGATCATTGAAATCATGAGGCACTTCTAGTGTGTAATACAATTACTATATATCTATATGTTTGTCTCAGATATTATTACTCAATGTAATATAATTGTCTATATAATATTAATTCAGGCTAATCTTTTTCTCTGTATAAATAAAACATGTTGTTTCGTCTATTAACAGGCTCATCCCAAATATGACTATGCTTACTCCGTGGCTGACCCCCACACCGGCGACCACAAAAGCCAACACGAGAGCCGCGATGGTGGTGCCGTTCACGGCAGCTACTCCCTCGTCGAGCCTGACGGTTCCGTTCGCAAAGTAGAGTACACTGCTGATGACCACAATGGGTAAGCAATTATTCAGTTTAATAAAACTAGTATTTTTTATTTATTTATACCAGGGACGTTCAAACTGTCGATGACCGGAATTCCCGAAAAGTTTGAATATTTTACTTAGAAAGTCCTCTGTTAATATGATTGTTCGGATCTACTTGTAAATCGCCATATCGAAATCAGCTAACTAACGAACACCTGTCATCTCGCTTGCAATTACCAATGCCTATTTTTTAAAGTGTAGTAAAAGCCACTTTGTAATAATTTTTTTTTATCGAAGTAGTAAATTGGCTGTCGATCACTTGGTGAATAAATTTGTGTTCGACACTAAAAGTTGGAGCGCCCCTGCTTTATGCCGTTCAATGTATAGATAAATTTTAAATATATGTTTCTAAATACGAATGCTTTCTGATTGCAGTTTCAACGCCGTCGTCCACAAGACTCCTGGTGTTCATCCCGCCCCCGTAGTACATGCTGCCCCCATTGTCCACGCCGCCCCATTGTTGCACGCCGCTCCCCTCGCGCATTACGGCGTCTCCCCCCTCGCACATGGACATCACGGCCTCCATTTCTAAACAACTAGCATATATTTACGTGGATATGATCGTGACGGATGACTGATGAATGTGATATTTATGTGTACATAATTTTGATGAACTTTATACTCAAATGTAAATAAATACTCAGCTGCTGAATAGTATCGAATGGTTTTTCTTTTATTTTTACTTAAGTTATGATTATTACAATAATAATTACTTATAACATACACAAGAAACATACAATGACAAAAATATTTAAAGAAATTTTTTTCATAGTTTTTAAGTGAGATAAACTTTCACAAACCCGTTAATGAAATTATTCTATTTTATTATAAACAATTATTATTATACATAAACATTATATTATTTTTGTACATGAACAATTACATGATTGTAAAAGTATTATTGTGTAGGCTGAACCAAAAGAAAATCGATTTTGTTAGAATATATCATAGATAACATATGTATAATAACACGTATTTTTTTCGGTTTAGAACGACCAGCGCTTGAAAAGTAATGAACAAATTTAAATGTACTTTTCAAATTAATATATTGCTAAGCCCTAGGAAGAATGTAGCTATCTACCTATACTCTTTTATATAGAATCTAAGCAATATTGATAATTTTTTATATGTGAAAGAAATTACGAACGCCACCTAGTTCACACTAAATATCTTAATTTTTTTAATAAATCTTATATGGCTGAAAATAAATAAATTTATTAAGCTATTTAGAAAAGGTTTCCTAATTAAATATAATTTTATTGCTTTAACAGTTAATTTTAAAAACACGATTTGATGAAATAATTTGATTTTCTTTATATATTAAACTAGCGACCCGCCCCGGCTTCGCACGGGTGCAATACTGATACTAAATATACCCACCTACTACAGAATGTCCTTAAACAACGTTTACAGCTTTTTTGTCATTAGACAATACAAACATGTTTCGTTTAGAAGTTATTCTTGAAAGAGCGACATATAATTGACCATGGTATATATAAGGGCCGGTACCGCCGAACTTCCCTACATTTTAAATCTGTAATATCTTCGGGAATATTCATATAAATTACATGCTGTAAAGAGCTATATTGATCTATATTAAATGGACAATGTATTTAAGGTACTTATTGGATAAGGATTAATGCTGTATTGCTTAAAATCACTTCGTAAATAAGCCATTTTTTCCCGTAAAATGTAAAGGATAAAAAATGGTTATTGTGGGTTATCCTTAAGAGATAGACATATACCATCGCGGACTTTTTTGTTGACTTTTTTAAGGTGTACAATACTGTAGTACATTATTTTGATTTAGCTCGTGGGGTTCAGCCAGCGTTTGCAATGTAAGCGCAAAAAATGTGTTTATTTACGACTCACATTAGAAACCTCTAAATTTATCAGTGTTTCTCTACAATATTATGCACGTATTATACATATAAACCTTCCTCTTGAATCATTCTATCTATTTAAAAATCTGCTTCAAAATCCCTTGCGTTGTGTTAAAGATTTAAGCATACATAGGGACGGACAGAGCGACGCGACTTTGTTTTATACTATGTAATGATGACTAATAGTAACTATACATTTTGATATTGATACATATTTTAAAGTTGTTTCAACTTAATGTTTGTGAATTATAATTTTATTTAATTAACGATAATACTGAATACATTAAATAGATTTTTCTTAAAACAATGATAATATTTACTTAAAAATTGATATTTTTGTCCTAGAAATAAGACTGTAAAATTAAAAAAATAGAGTTTTTTTTCTGCATTTCCTTAGCGTCTACATGTATTCAATAAAATTAATGCAATACTATTGTACTTTAATATACGATGATATCCTTTTTGGACGCCAATACAACTTAGGACCGATTTTAAATCAACAGATGTCATACATCATACATTATCTGACAAAACGTGAAAGTTATTCCTCTTATAGAATTATCTGACAGTTATCTAACGATTGAAAAAAACGTTCGATTGAAAAAACGAAGATTTAAAAAATGATCGTTTAGCTTATTAATTGAAAAAATATCGTCTTCCTTTATTATCAGTGAAACGCATCATGTTATTATAATTTGATAATGGTATAAGTTTTCACATTTTCCTTTGTTATAAATCAGCTTATGTGTTATAGACCACAAGCAAATTTTTGTTAATTGACGATATACTCGGTGATAATTTGAAGATAATGGACGCTAAGGATTGAAACAGTTCTAACAATGATACGTCGCTGCCAGAAATATATAGCAGAAAAGATTTCAATCAAAATGAAACACAATTATTTTATGTATAATATTGGGAACAATACTAGGAAATAAACCTTTTTTGAATTCGATAAAAATACTCTATCTCAATACTATTATTTCCAAAGCTCAGTCAGACTAACTTTGGATTCGAACCCGCGTCGAACAAAAAATCACCCGAAGGATCTACAATCATTTTAACTGATAACTCTATCTACAGTATACAAGATTACAATAAATTACGAAAGTGTTAGAGCAACGAAAACACAAGAAGCTTTAAGTGCGGTATCTAAAAAAGGATGTTTGTATGTATGTTCCCTATGGACTCCAAAACGGCAGGACCCATTTTGATGAAATTTTTAGTCAATCTTCATATTAGCCTAGCGGGTGATCCTATAAAGTTTTGTAACGAACGGATAAAAAAAAATTCTTAGCCACAACAAAGGGTGGCGGGGTTTGCTAGTATTTTATAGAACATGTGAATCACTACTGCTTTGTTTTGGAAATACATAAATATTTTTGGAAGCTTTTTTAACCGACTCCAAAAAAGGAGGAGGTTCTCAATTCTAATTCATGTTTCTTTTACGGATGTTCAGACATAACTTCCCTTGTTATAAACCGATTTACATTATTCTTTTTTCATTGGAAAGGGGATACCTCAAGGGTGGTCCAATTTTAATTTCATTTGCATTGGACCTTCGACTTCAAAGATACACAAGGAAAGTCCTTAAAATAATTAAAGTTGGTTTTCTTTTTTTTATCATGTTAACCAATATATGACTAATATACCATGAAAAATTAAACGAATCATTCGACCGCATTTGTACATTTAATTTACCAATTTCTTTTTTAATTTCTAATAAAAATTATATTTACGTAATTTCTACATTTTTACTGCAGCAACAAGCAACGAAGAATATTGTCAGGAAGAATTAATCTTCATGTATGGAGTCGGAATTCAATAATTTAAGTGTTCTGGATTGCGACTTCAATTGTTGTTATACTTTATTTTTGTCATTTCATTTAGACAGCTTACTCACCCCTCAGTTGATTTAAAGCATAATCGTAGTATCGATTATATTTAGCTCTAAAAAAGAAACGATAATCGTAAAGTCAACCTACATTTTAAATTATGCTAAATCTTTAAAATAAACATTTGGCATGTGTCATACAAGTCTTCTCACGATGAATCAATAATAGCAAGATAGTTTATAAAGTATAGATTTAGATTATAAGATAATAACTTATTTGAAGTCTCGATTTTTTATTAGATCACTATCTTTAAATACAGATTTTTTTTAGGTAATTGTATTAGATACTGCAATAAACTTCCCAAGCAGAAGCACAACACCTACTTGCTGGACAATAATTTCAAGAATTATATTCAACAAGTTTTATTGCTGAAAGAGTAGAACCATATTACGCGAATATGATGTCTGGAACTGACTCCCTCTCTATGCATCCATTAAAAATGATATTAACTTTAAACAATATACATATAAAATATAAAAAAACTAAGAAAATGTTTAGAAACCCATTCGAGTTTTTTGAAAACTCTTCGACGTTTTCCGAACCGGCGGTAGCGTATTGACATTAATATGTGCCATTATATTTGATTTATATAAATAAATAAGATACTATCAAATTAAATAAAAAAAATAAAACAAATGTTATTGAATACTTCTTACACATAAAATTTGCTATGAATGCGAGGGAGTGATTGTCTACGAATTATAACCGAAGGTAGATATGCGAATAGGCAGCGACCTCGCAATGTCAAACATACGGAACTAAAATGCCCGCACTCCCCACCATCGACAGGAAAGCGGACTCAGTTTTGCTTTTCATATAAAAGTGGCACTCCAGACCGATAATAGTATCAGTCAACCGTTTTGATTAACTAGAGCAAAATGTTCACTAAAGTAAGTCCATCAAAATATTTGATATGGTTATAACAAATAAATGCAAATGGCTTATTGTGTTTTGTGATTTCAGGTGTTCGCCCTTAGCGCCGTGCTGGCCGCCGCCAATGCCGGTCTGTTGCCGTACCACCACGCAACCGCGGTTTCTTCGCAGAGCATCGTACGTCACGACGCCCCAGCGCATTACGCCCCGGCGCACTACGCTGCACCTCTGGTTCACGCCGCACCCTTAATTCACGCCGCCCCTATTGCCCACGCCGCCCCCCTCGTCCACGCTGCTCCCCTCGCTATTGCTCACGGTCATGATACATATGTAAGTATATACCTTTATCTATATAATAATATTACGCTTATGGGATTTGCATTTCATAGCTTATTTACTGAGAAAGGTTATAGGATAGCTTCATGCTAGGACTCGGAAGGAGCGGAGCAGTAACTATGAACGTTTAGCAATCTAGAAACGATAGGCTACAAGGGTGCGTTGGCAGCGTCAAAACGGAGAGTTGATCATTGAAATCATGAGGCACGCCTAGTGTGTGATACAATTACTGTATATCTATATGAATGTCTCAGACATTATTACATTGACCCAAATAATTGTCTACATAATATTAATTCAGGCTAATATTTTACTCTGTATAAATAAAACATGTTGTTTTGTCTATTAACAGGCTCATCCCAAATATGACTATGCTTACTCCGTGGCTGACCCCCACACCGGCGACCACAAAAGCCAACACGAGAGCCGCGATGGTGGTGCCGTTCACGGCAGCTACTCCCTCGTCGAGCCTGACGGTTCCGTTCGCAAAGTAGAGTACACTGCTGATGACCACAATGGGTAAGCAGTTATTCACTTTAATAAAACCAGTAATTTTTATTTATTTATACCAGGCGTATTCAAACTGTCGATCACCGGAATTCCCGAAAAGTATGAATATTTTAGTTAGAAAGTCCTCCGTTAATATGATTGTTCGAATCTACTTATAAGTCGCAATATCGAAATCGGCTAACTAACGAACACCTGTCATCTCGCTTGCTATTACCGGTACCTATTTTTAAAGCGTAGTAAAAGCCATTTTGTAGTCATTGTTTTTTTTTATCGAAGTAGTAGATTGGCAGTCGATCACTTGCTGAATAAATTTCTGTTCGATCGCCGACACTATAAGTTAGAGCGACCCTGCTTTATACCGTTCAATGTATAGATAAATTTTAAATATAGGTTTCTAAATACGAATGCTTTCTGATTGCAGTTTCAACGCCGTCGTCCACAAGACTCCTGGTATTCACCCCGCCCCCGTAGTACATGCTGCCCCCGTTGTCCACGCCGCCCCATTGTTGCACGCCGCTCCCCTCGCGCATTATGGCGTCTCCCCCCTCGCACATGGACATCACGGCCTCCATTTCTAAACAACTAGCATATATTTACATGGATATGATCGTGAAGGATGATTGATGAATGTGATATTTATGTGTACATAATTTTGATGAACTTTATACTCAAATGTAAATAAATACTCAGCTGCTGAATAGTATCAAATGGTTTTTCTTTTATTTTTACTTAAGGTATGATTATTACAATAATATTTACCTTATAACATACACAAGAAACATACAATGACAAAAATAGTTAAAGATTTTTTTTTATAGTTTTTAAGTGAGATAAACTTTCACAAACCCGTTAATCAAATTATTCTATTTTATTATAAACAATTATTATTATACATAAACATTATATTATTTTTATACATGAACAATTATATGATTGTAAAAGTATTATTGTGTAGGCTGAACCAAAAAAAAATCGATTTTGTTAGAATATATCATAAATAACATATGTATAAATAGGAGACACTTATTTTTTTCGGTTTAGAACGACCAGCGCTTGAAAACTAATGAACAATTTTTAAATATACTTTTCAAATTAATATATTGCTAAGCCCTAGGAAGAATGTAGCTATCTACCTTAACCTAGTACAAACTAAATATCTTAATTTTTTTAATAAATCTTACATGGCTGAAAATAAATTAATTTATTAAGCTATTTAGAATAAAATTCCTAATTAAATATAATTTTATTGCTTTGACAGTATTAAAATTAAAAACACGATTTGATGAAATAATTTGGTTTAAATTTGCCTGCCAACAGAAACGGTCAGCTGCTTAAATTATCTTTAACTGAAAACTTTATTCGTTTTATTCAAATATCTATCCATTTGTAACTGAATCTATCATGGCTATAAACAAGTATTATTTACTACGTAGTCCGCGAGCTAACACGGATTCGAAATTATGGCCCACATTTCAAAACTTATTTGGCTGCCTTGATCTAATAATAGAATTAATAAGGTTATAACCGACATACATTTAACTATTGTAACCACGTCCTTGAATTGTAAGACATTGGCCGAAAATAATAATTACGAACGTGCATTTGGACACGAGTACTTGCGTGCGAAGTTACCGAGTCTCGAGCATTCCAGCCGCTCATTCGACGCAATAATTACAGCACATTGTATGCATAGTTACGAAAAATTCTAACAACTCATACAAGTGCGCGACGGCCTAGAAAAACTCACAATTAACTATTGCACGTTCGTTATACCATCACAATCTGTAAACGCATACTTATCTAAGTAAAACCGTAACTCAGCATTCTACGGCATACGAAAACGAAGTACGATATTTATAATAAATAAGAAAAATACCAACCTATAAGTGTCCCACTGCTGGGCCATGATGCCTTTTCCCAAGGGAAAACAGGCTTAATCACCACGCCAGCCAACGATGTATTGGCGACTTCAAACGCCTAGAAATCAACAGTTCTATATCATTCCCACGTACAACGTTTTTGAAGTGTTCTCGTTTCCTCACGATGTTTCCTTCACCGTCTACCAATAGTGTTACCAATTTGAATTATTAAATGTACGCAAATTTCGAAGAAATCATTGATACATACCTGGGATCGAACTTTCGGACGTCAAATTCATATTACGCTGGTCTATATATACATATATATATGTAAGAGAATCTATGTAATTATTTAAAAAGAAATCATGTCTCATAGTAACGAGATAACAGGCCCCGTCAGGTATTCAAAAATACGGCGTACATAAAATAAATGGTAATAAAGTAGAGATGACGCCACGCGCTTGCAACAGGTGTGCTCTGTGATCCACGCAATCATATAAGCAGACAACGACGGGCTTGAAGGATGGTTCTAGCTCAAGCCCTCGTAACGTGCAGATGTCTATTAATATTGGATCCTAAGATTGTTCGAGACCACCTACTAAGTCGAAACCCGAAGAGAAGATTATTATGGGTGGAGCTTGTCGGATCGTGAGGACGTTCAAGATGAATTACTAGGTCACCTACGGGCAGTGATAACACAGATATGCGAGGCATGGGGCGCTCGCCCCCAAGCCCGGTAAAGCTGTAAAAGCCGTAAAGGCTCCAGGCTAAGGCTAACAGTATAGTCGGTTCAAAAAAAAAAGGCATGGGGTGGCTATAGGGGAGGTTGGAGGTCACTGGGGGCAACCCTAAATAAAACAGACATCATGCTCACTTGGATTGTCGGACCATGTGCATCTTTACAAAGCTTGCACTTAACCCAGATTACGCCCACAAGATTTATTATTCCGTAATGAAGAATGATGTCAAGGAAAACCCTGGTGTCTTCGATAGTATATTCTGATGTCTCTCTCTCTCTCTCTTTTACATATTTATCACTCGACCACCTCTGTCACAACAGAACATTCCCTAAAATATACTTCAATTTAAAAGCAATCATAACAAACGAAACCAATTTGTGAGCCTACAAACAAATCGCATTGTGTGTAAACCATAATAAGACAAATTACTACAATTTGTCGAATACGTTAACAAGAAAGAATATATTTCGACATGTGTTAGCAACCAATGAATCACATTTCTAACAGAAGGACACCTACTGAAGGTAGCCTACTTGATTTTATAATAATAATAAACCTAAATCTGTATCACACAAATCAATTGATATTAATAATTAAACGAAACAAAAAACTACAACACCGGATGTGTGTAATAACTATAATCACGATATTGTATTTAAGAATTACTTAAAAAAATTCAATTTATTAACAACTAATCGTTCATTTCATAATCATTTCAATATTATTTAACTAAATTTCAATTGAATTATGAGATTCAAAAAATTATTATGTTAGCAAACTTCGCAGTTTACAAAATCACTCCTATATTTAACATTGCTATATGTCGTGATAGTAAAAATAAAAACAGATATACTCGTACATACTTTCATGACCTTAAAGCCTACATCGCAAAAGGTAATTTATACTGCTTAAGGTTTTGGTTGGTCTTTCAATAGCGCATAGTAAGACGAAAATACAGTAGATTTGTACAAAAAAAAAACTAATGATAATCGCTTTACTATCGTTGCATGGTGGTAGGGGTATTTCTAAAGCCCACCTGGCTAACTACCACCCTCAAGTTGAAAATCTGTCGCCAAGCACGAATAGGTGTGTTCCGGCAGCTGCCGTGCAGTGCTGCAGTGCAGCTGCACTTGAGAGCCAGTCCTTCCACTAGCCTTAACGTCCTTCCATCTTGGGCTACATCGTAACTTAAGATCAGGTGAGATTGTGTGCACAACACTAAACTTAAAACGATACAAAAATATCGTATAATATTCATCATCTCAGTAGCAAGACGTCCACTGTTGGGGATGGGCCTCCTTCAATAATCGCCACAACGACTTATCCTGTGCTGCTTGGGTCTACTTAATATTATTATTAAGACCATTTGGATATACCTACAATCGACCTTGATCTCATGAGATAACAAACATTAGCGTCGACGTTGCGCATGACTAAAGACGCATTCTAACCGAGACTAAAAAAGACAAAAATATATTCCAGCGTTGTGTTTTTGCAAACACAGATTAAAATAAACTACAATATAATATAAATGAACAAAAAGTTCCTTATTTAATATTTTAACTTTTTATAGCACATAAATAACTCCACGTTTTTATTTTGTATTGTTAATTTACTAAACCTCTTTTCATCTTTCGTACACTTCCTATGCACGACAAAGTAATGATTATTAATATTATATTAAATTTAATATTTAGTTCTGCGTCTTTTTTTCATATCATCTATTATTCGACAGTTTCATTTCAAAGCCAAATTTGGAACCAGTTTGGACGCGTCTTTCCTTTCGAAGCGTGCGTCGGCATAGATATGTTTTCGATATCAATTCATTAATGTTGACTTCAACACATTTGATCTTTCAGATTTAAAATATACTCTTTGTCATCTAAAGAAATACTAATAAGTATTTGTAATATATCCATAAATATAATCCAGAAATGGTAATAATAACATAAAATAATTTAGGCACGCGATTATTGTGTAAATAACCTCAGTATAATTATCATTGTATACCTATTAGGAAATTATAAACAGTAACTATTATTAAAAAACTGAAAAAAATGTTACTACATTTAATGATGTAAAAAAAAAGAAACATTTACACAATACTTTTGAAGTAAGTATATCATTTCGATATATACACATTAAAATATTTTAATACGGCGCTGTGTGTTAAATCTAATTAGTTAATAATATAGTAGTTAATAATAGTTAAAAATTAAAATCACTTAAATCAAATAAGCAAGTTAAAATTAAGAAATTTCAGTATACAATGAGATTAAATTTCTAAGCTCAAGAACTAATTTAAACAAATCAAGTTCTTCCCTCCTATACTTTTATGCCAGAAAATAAAATTGCATAAATAAAAAGAGGATTTTTGTAGTTCTTTAAAAATAATTAATAAGAAACAGTTATTATAAATCACTTGTATATAAATAAATGAAAAAAACTAAAAGTTTAATCCAAGTAGGACGATAAAATTTCTGCCAATTGCTACGATAACGTGTATTATATTAAACAAGTCACGTTTTCTGGAGTGACTTATGGCTTATTCATTATTTCAGTTCGAATATTGAAGGTTATTTGTAGGGATGTGCGATCAGCATTCAAATCGGATTATTCAGTTCGATATTGGAATCGCATAATCGGATTTCCGAATAACTCCACAATTTCGAATAATTCGTCAATGATTCGAATAACTCGTTCTATTTTTCGAATTTTCTAATAATTCGTCAATTATTCGAATAATTCTGAAAATTTGAATAATTCGTCAATTTTCAGATAATTTGATTTAAGTTTCGAATGTTCAATTCCAAATACGAATAATCGATTTCAATTTCGTTTATAAAAAAAAAAGTAATTAATTACATATAGTTTAAATCGAATAGTTCATAACATACAAATTATTCGAAGAACTTTATATAGTTCCTAAGTTCGAATTATTTGCACATCCCTAGTTATTTCATGTTTTATTACCAATTTTACAATGTCGTGGTCATAATTAGTTACGGCACCCGCCCGCCGGCTGCTGTTCTGTCTACATCCGTTTCGGTATCATTTGTCATCGTAGTTTAGTGAACTTGAAAGTATTAATAAAAAACTTAATACCTTGCTTTAGGTAATTAAGATAAACTGATCAAATTTTTATACATAACATGTATATATATTTAATCGATATACATTATTTTTATTTCAAGCCACTGTTGCCAGATCAGGAGGATTTCCCCCTAAATTTAAGGGATATCAAGGTTTTACGGGGGAATATAGCAAAGTGAAAAAATAAGCTGGAAATTCAGTGTGTATTTGCATTTTTATATTATTATAGATTTGGCATAGTAGCCACAATCTCACCTGACGATAAGTGACGATGCGGCCTAAAATGATAACACGATAAACCTAGTGGAAGACTGGCTCTCAAGTGCAGCTCCAGGAACACACCTATTGGTGCTTGGCGACAGATTTTCAACTTGAGGTTGGTAGCTGGCCAAGCGGGCATTAGAAAAAGCCCTACCAGCACGCTGTGGTTTCCTCACGATGTGTCCCTTCACCGAAAGCTCAGGCTCATTGCAGGGATTCGAACTCACGTCAATCGACGCGAAGTTTTACATGCTACCACTGAGCAATCATTGCTTCATAGGAGGTTTACCACTATTTTTGGACTGTACTTACTCTAGACTTGATTATGTTTTGTATGAAAATAAATATTAACATAAGATTTCTAAAAAAATTGGACGGCATGGATTTCCATATGTAGGTATTTTACTTTAGTTTTACCAATTCTCAACGAACCTTTACAGGTATTAGAAAAAGAAAAGCTTAGTAGCGTGACAAGTAAAATTAATAATGTCAGCGATTTTATTGCTAAAACTAAAATTTAGAAGTATTCTATGTTTGGTTCAGGGAATGAAAACAGCTATCTGGTAACAGTGTTTAAAGCAATAACTTAGTTGTACATGCATTGTATTATTAACTGTAGGAAAATTTACCTATATATACTCTTATTATAAAGTATTGTTTGTACGAGTTAATCTCTGACACTACTCATCTGATTCTATACATTTATTCTCTGATAGAATGCAACGTTCTCTGCGAGTGACATCTGATATATTTTATTGTAAATAAGTGCGAACGAAGATGCAGGCAGTTGGTTATCATTCAGCGCATTCAGCGACTTTCCGCGACCTTTATCAGGTCGGACCACCTTGTGGCGAGTCTGCCCAGCTGCGTCTTCCGGTATGCGACCACCACTCGAAAACACTTTGGCCCCATCGATCATCCATTCTACGAGTTACATGGCCCGCCCACTGAAACTTAAGTCTAGCTATTCTTAGGGCTATGACTTTAATCCTCCTGCGGATCTCTTCATTTCTGATTCGATCACATAGAGAAACTCCAAGTATGGATCTCTCCGTTTTCCTTTGAGTGACCTTGAGCGTTCTTATGAGGTCCATAGTTAGCAACCACGTCTCAGCCCCATATTTAATCACGGCAGGGGTTGGCAGTTATTTATAATACATGTTGTTGCAAATTCGTAAAAAAGTATTATTATTGTTAACTATTTAAAGAAATGTATATATCATACAGTGTATACTTAATTGCTTTTGATAATTAAATTAACTTGAAATTAGCTATGCATGAAATATACATACACAGGAAGTTTTGCGTTAAATGTTTCAAGGTTCTTAGTAATTATAGCTAGATATAATATATTTTATGTTGCTAAGACACACGAACAATTTACATCCGGCCCGTTTACTGTGTCCTCGAGCCTAACATGCAACTTCCTTCGTAAGTGTTAAATACTTCTCTAAACATAATAATATTTAAGAAATTAAAACTATTATCGATAATTATTTTGGATATTATCGATAAAACATTGAAAGTGACTAGTGAATGCAGTAAAACGTAAGACAAGGCGTTTTGGGGTAATAATTTCCGGAATAAACTTTTTTTAGATGAGGGTATGATTCTTAGGGCCACCACTGTTCTGTGTTTCTTTACTCTATTCTTCTTTTACTTATATTACTAGCAACGCACAACGGTTTCATTCGTGTTAAATTTATCTAACCAATTCTCCACCGCGTCGCGCTGCCATCATCTCACCCGTGTATCCTATATTATTCTCACTTCTATACTAACCTACAGCTTGTCAAATTGTTTTCTTTTTAATTCCTGTCTATACCCCTAACGCAAATCAGGGCCATGGTGTCTTCTAATTAAAACTAAAATAATTTATTCAGAGTCCCGTCCTGCCATGAGGAAGATCCCGAGTAACCCCAGACGTGACGTGCCAGATTTCTTGACGTTAATGGTTACTGCTACGCTCTTTAGTGTCATAGCGTAAAGTTATATAACCATCCTCAATAAATGGGCTATAAAATTAAAAAAAAACTGTCTGGTAGTTCCTAGATTATTTGCAATATTAATCGTTTTAAAAATAGATCATAATAATGATAGCGTTTATCTCATATGGTAATCAAATACTCTGTCACCACTATATTCGTATGCAAACGTGTAAGGCACATTTACGCTGTCGCTGTCATTTTAGCAATATCCAATATTACAAGTTTACACTAATAATATTTTAATAGTCCTTTTATGTAAATTTTTATGGTTCCGCAGTCAATACACCTATAATTATATAATAATGTCAATATGGAACCCTTATAATTTCGCCACGTCCCGTCCGTCCGTCACGTCTATTCGACCGTGGCTTAGCTCAGAGATTCTTAGTTCTTGAAAGCAGTAATTTGGTATGGATATATGGATACATATTATGTATTAATCACGACGAAAAAGTGGAAAAATAAAATTTTGAGTAAAAATATGTTTTTTTTTAAGTACCTTCCTTACACGGAAGGTGGAGTTGAATTTTTTTCTCTTCTATGTCATGGTATAGGGTGTCATTAGATAGGTCATTCCAAATATTGGGATTGTGGGAAAACCATTTTTCGATTCAAGGATCCGTTTACGAAATATTAAACTTTTAATGCTAATTTTCGTTAGAGAAAACCCTGCCAGTTAATTTGTTGTTTTTGGAGATATGAAAAAATTCACGGTAGTAGTATATATAACTATGTTAATAGGAAAACTATTACAACTATTAGGCTTTACAAGTGGAGAAGTAAAAAGGAAAATTTCGTAAAAATTCCATTGAAAATATCCTTCTTAGATAAGCATTCTAAGAAGAATAATCCTTCTAAGTCTGCATATAATAGTGATGGTCCCACGATCCTACGGAACCCAAGACTGCGCGTAGCCAGACTCGCACTTGGCCGGCGTTAATTTTTTAATGAAAATTTTATCAATATATAACTGGATATTGGTATATAAATATACTAGCTCGCTCGCGTGGACTACATTTGCCAATGCTCGTATCCGACACGCACCGCGGTTGCCCACCGATTATTCTAAAGACAAATGCTTATTTTGAGTGATCGTTAGGAGATAGATATATGCTATCCCTGACTT
Organism: Saturnia pavonia; assembly: GCA_947532125.1. NCBI lineage: Eukaryota > Metazoa > Arthropoda > Insecta > Lepidoptera > Saturniidae > Saturnia > Saturnia pavonia. The sequence goes on from OX383901.1 coordinate 6,823,345, forward strand.
TTTTGTAGGTCTTTTTAAGATCTACTATTATGTAGAACATTAATTTGATATATCTCGTATGGTTTACTCAGCGTAAGGCATTTAAGCGCACCAAATACGTCTGTTTTCCAAATTGATTCACCATTATCGTTACTGCTTATTTCGCATGTTGCTTTATCTTACAAAATATATCCTATAAACTGGCCAGATAAAAAACATGTAAATCAAATAAGTGGTTTTCGCGTGAAAAGAACATAAACGGTCACGCAGAGAGACGTTGAGTTTTATAATATAAAATTAATAAACTTATTATTAAAGTTGTTAGACATAAATGTTTTTTTTTCTTGAATAAGTTTATTATTCTATCTCGGAACGCGATATGTAGCGCTGTGGTCTAGTTATTGTGTACAAGGGTAGAACGTCTGCGGGACCAACTTTTACATTATAAATAATGAATAATCTTAGTATATTTCCTTTTGAATTTGTATTTTTCATAGAATATAACACAATAAATTACACATTAACGAACCCAAAATATAATAATCCACTGCCTATAAAACTTACCATATACGCCAAAGGAATATAGTATAACTTATCCATTAGACATTGACCTAAAATGATTTTAAATGTAACAGTTATTATGTCTAGTACACTTAGTATTGCGGGGTCTTTGTCCGCATTGTGTAACTCGGCTCGTTTACACTGAGAAATAATGGAGTTTGGCAAAACAAAACACAACACACGTACACTAAATAAACTCGAATAGCATATAAACGTTATTATAAATATTTCTCGTGTAAAGATTTTTCTTTAGTGAATGTTAAAATTAACGTAGTCACAGTTCATCGTGTATATATGCTTAAAATGAATTTATATAATAATAAAACTTAGAGCAATTTTTTTTTAGTATCTGATTCAAGATATGTATATACATAGAAACTATTGATTTTTAAATGGATGCAATAAATGCATTAATTTTCCTAATCAACAAATAAAGGTCCCAATTGCAGAACTCCTTAAGTCCACTTAGAGACTTTTCCATCTGATAGAATTGTAACGGGATGAAAATAATTACTGCCTAAGAAACGCTTGCGGAGCCGCGGGACACCATTAGTATATAAGTATTTTTTTATTAACGTGTTTGAAGATTTTTTTTGTATATAGTTTTTATGTTTTACTTTTAATTTTGTCTTTTGTAAGTTTGTCAACGGTTTGAAAATTTGAAAAATATGTACACTATTTTATTTGAATAGTAAATAGGAATAAGGATTTTTTTTTACACCAACCGACTTTTTTAAAGCTCGAGAATAAACGAAGTTAATATATGTATAAGTCTTTAGTTATATAAGAATGCTACTGTAATATAACACCTACCAATAAGTGAATAGATTAATTAGCTCAGTAAAATAATTATAAAAAAACAGTCGTGTAGTTTAATAAAATAAAATCGCTTCCATACAAATATTAGGTACTAGGAAAACTGAGAACTTTACATGTTACGATCTTGTAAATGCCCTAATATTAAGTCAGCAAAAGCAACTTCTCGGGAAGGTCACAGAGCAGGTAAATCCGTATGCCAGCTCACGAAGTATTTGCGATTTCAAAAATATGCAGAACTAATAATAGTTTACTTTTTTCATCAATTGAATATACTGTGCGTAAATGCGTATGTTCAATTAATAAATCATTGTTAGGTATAAGTTAACCTGTAAAAGGTAATTAGATATACACTTTTAATAACTTGCATTGCAAATCAAGTAATAATAAAGCCTGTGATAAAAACTATAAAACTAACCAACTAAACATATTAAATTGCTTCGCAAATCTTATTTAAATGCAAACGTTTATCTGATCAGATTCTTATCTATATCATTAAAAATCATAGACGCCGTGTATCCGCCGTAGAATAATAAAATCACGTTTATATTGTAACGTATTTATTTACAAATAAAACCGCATACAACTGTTTTAGGATTCTGCAATAAAATATTAATTAACAACGAATGTTTGAATTATTACATTCGAGTTTTTAACGGGATCTTGGCCTGCCATGTTGCGGTTGTTATTTTAATTCATTAACTTAGGTTCCCTGACCCTATAGTATGCATTTTGTGTGATATACTTTGGTTATTGTGCATACGTGAAGTAAATTATAAATATAAACTGGAAACATGCATTTTGAGATGTCACAAAAACTCACTAGATAGCTTTAACAAGGGATTCACCATCTTGTTGGACCCACTTTGTACATTAGTAGAAAATACTACGAAGGCTCAAACACATTGACACAGGTAAATGCTTTTTGTAACGCCAAATAAAGAAAAAAATGAAGAGTTATTACAGTGATCTCTATCACTATTGAAATAACATAATTAACAATGTTTTAAAAAAGGTAAAGTACGCAAAGTTGTTTTAACAAAAAAAAAAATGTGTGCAGCAGTTTACACGTGTCAGAAGTGTAAACCTTTAGAAAAAAATAATATTCTTAAGAACTTTTTAAATGTCCTACATCAACGGGATTCGAACTATAGACCATACGAGCGTACTGCGTATGAAGTCTGGTCATCTCACACCACTACGCCAATCCGACGACGATCATAATCATATAAATCAGAACTTTAATTAGAATTAACCATGCATAATGTAAATGTATTATATCTCATTCTCTCGTAGACTAAATCCTATAGATTTATATGGTTGTCTCCTTTTACTGTCGCTTTTTCGTTTCATCGAGTTTCAAATCACAACGGTTAACACACTAAAAAAAAACACTTTTATTTAGCGTTTGGCCGCTATCTCACCTAAATTCAAGTGATGATGTTGCCTAAGATGGCAATCCTATCATGGCTAACTTAATGGAGAACTGGCTCTCAAGTACAGCTACCAAAACACACATATAGATGCTTGGCGACAGATTTCCGAGTTGAGGGTGGTAGGCGGGTATTAGAAAATGCCATACCATCTTGCAAAATGATAAATATTAATTAAGAATAATCTGAATTTCTCAACAAATAACATATAATAGTCGTATATAAAAATTACTATCGATTGTGCTTCTTACGTTTGTTTGCATTTCCACACTTACCACCTTATTTTGCCGCAAACTTATTCCCATAAAACTTGAGTACACGATTCATTGTAATGTTTTTATGTGGAAAGTGTATATTTTCTCATATTAAATTAACAATGTAACAAACGCGTGCTTGAGCAATACCGATACAACATAATATCACGCTTTGTATCCGTTAAATGGCTGAATAAATACTTTAAAATATACAATTTCATACATTTCCATAAAAAATGAAAAGTAGAGAAAAACAAAATCAGGCACATTTCATTTGTTTTTTCTGAACTTCAGCTGACACCTGAACAAGAACTTATCAGTTTGCAGAGCTTCATATAAAAAATGTGAATGTTTAATAGACATCTTCAAGCCATATAATTAAGAATATTTATTATAAAGGTTGACGTATGTAGTAGTAGAGGAAAACCGAAGAAGGTATGGATGGATTCGGTGAGGAATAATATGTGTATAACAGGTGTGTACACATAAATCAGGTTGGAGACGTTTTGCGTTTGTAGTAGTGTAATACACACCGTGACTAAAACCGATATCAACCAGTTTGCGTTAGCTACCACGTGCCTCGCACATTCGCATGAGTCGCTTATAAGTAGCGTTAGAAATGTCATGCCATTTTGTTGGTTATTTTTCTTTTAATAATTAATATGTAATAACGAATTATCATTAACATAAATGATTTATGGGATTAAAGCGAGGATGAGAATGACTGCGCAATGTCTGCAGTTGAAGAAATTCATGTCTAAAAACGTAATTTAAACTAACTTAATACGTATAATATGAAGTACCTACCTACTTATAAAAATAGAAAAATGTAAAAAGTATTTGTTTATTTATTTATCTGTCGACTATAGACTACTACAAACGCAAGCACGTCTCCAAGTTGACTTGGCTATATCCTGAGATGACCAGTGACACAGGAAAGTGGAAGAGCAAAACATGCTGTACCGACCCTAATAAGCCCTAATAAGTAAAACAACTTTACATTATTTAAATTAAAAAGTTCGATCATAAAATAATAGGTTTTAGCTAGCATTAATGAAGTCTATTTTACATATATGCGACCAAGGTTACGAATGTTATGGTAGGGCTATGAACAAACACTGAGAAATTGATTTTTGCTCTAATATTTCCCACAATTATAACTTCTATATAAGCTAATGAACCGTAGCTAGCTCTTGCATTATAAACTCAAGTCAAAAGAAAAATCACTTGAGGTTGAAATCAATTTGTACGAAATGTTTTCTACCGTAAGTTAACTCATTTAATTATTCGCCATTAGTGTTTTGAAATAATAAATTGTTTTAAATTTTGTCTAGACTAACATATTGCTTCTAAATTATAAATCATTATTGATTCTTAATGGATTTGCCCAATTCTATTTCTGAACTTACAGAATCAATATCGTTTCAATATTTCTAAATGTGTAGGTACTTATGTACTTAGCGAAGTAAAAGATAATAACCACGATATTAGGAGTGACTAACATAAAAACACTAAATCAACGTATGAAACATGTTTGTTACCTAACACTCTCAAATATGTTATGAATAATGAATAATTTACAAAAAAATATTTGCTTTAAATTTGTAGCCTTTGACGTGATTAAGATTTATCAAATACAACAGAAATCATGACGGAAATATTTTTTCAGATTCTGACAATTTTCCTAGTGGTTGCCCAGAGCCAGGCGATTTTCCCTTTGTTCCATCATCATCACCAGCAGGCTTTCTCGCATCAGCAGCTGCAAAAACACGACGGACCCCATCACCCCGTTGGAATCCACCATCAGATCCCGATACCTATACATCACCACGTACCATTGGCGCAGCACTTGCCGCAGCCAATACCAATTCATCATGATCAATACGTATGTACCTGTTAAGTAACTTAGATTTAGAATGTAGAGAACGTCTTTTTTATACAACTAAGGTGACAAACAGGCGTATGGCCCGCCTGATAATAGGCGGTTACCGTAGCCTATGGACGATTTTAATATCAATACAATCACTTGCCTATATTTAATACTTCTTCCCTTACGAGCTCTGGAAACCCTACTCAACGCAGGAGCACAACACAAGATTATTTTCCTGTAATCTTCTGTAGGTTGGAGGTATTTCACCAGTAGGACTGTCCCAACTAGAGAAAGAGAAATCTCCAAAGAGATTTTGCTGTGCTTTACGTCTCTCATTGGGTATACTCCTGCTGTTCCAGAAACGCAACGGGCGTAATCCTGCCGCTATGGCAGGTGATTCACCATGTGTATGGTGGTCGCGATCCATTCGGACACAAATAATATCTTATTCTACCACCCAGAAAAGTTAGATTTTCAATATGGTTCACAATTTATGTAGTTGGTATAATAGAATTCTCGATAAGTAAATCAGGCTTCTGAATACCTGATAATAATTGAACCAAAGTATCGCTTTTAGACTAACATCTCATTAGTTGACGTGATGTACTTATTATGCTTCTGCTTTTTCATAGTTTTTGATAAGGCTAAATCACACTTTTTACAAGATAAAAATAAAATATTTATAAAAACATCAGGCTTATTTAAAAATAAAAATATTGTGTTATCTAACAGAAATACTTTTTAGTCATTCCCAGAGTACAAATTCTCGTACGCCGTACATGACCACCACACAGGTGACGTCAAGTCCCAACATGAAGTTCGACACGGTGACGTAGTAAAAGGAGGATATGAACTTATAGAACCGGATGGCAGATTCAGGAAAGTAGAGTACACAGCTGACGACCATACAGGGTGAGATATAAAATTTTCAAATAAAAATTGATATAACGTTATTATGATTTGATTAGCGTTTAATATATATTCTAGTATATTTTAAGTGAAAATAAAGAAGTATCCCACACTGGACCCTCAATAAATTTGATTATGATCTGAAACAAATTTGCTATTGCACGCACCCTGCGTTTTTGGTTATTTTTAATGGTATATTTTAAAAAAGAGTAATCATTTCTATGTCTAATATTCACCTTTTTATTTTACAGTTTCAATGCCATCGTACATCACTCATCACCGCATCATCATGTCCATTTCGCCCATCATATTTAAAAACACCAATATCGATCGACTACCAATTCCACATTATCAACGTACGGCTACCAATAATGAATATACTCGTACAAAAATGATCTTATTTGCATATTAAATAAATTAGTACTAATTGTTCCATCAACTGGCTTTTATTTATTTACATTATATGGATACTTTAAATCTGCTGATGATGCCGTATACTAGTTACTATATATAAATTTATGATGAATCCAACAAACAATAATTGTATGGCAGGCCTCGTTACGAAGTGGTAGGAAACCGATCGATTTGATATGTCATAATAAAATTGTCAGTTATGTGTCTGGGAGTTAAATATTTCTACATGTATGTTATATCAGCTGTTCAGTTACCACAATACTTAATGTACTTAGTTGGGAATTAAATATCCGTGTGTAAAATGAATGAAAGGAATTAACAGAATTAAATTATTGTTTAAATCTCCTTTATGCATCGGTGTCCCATCACCGTATGTGGAAAAGTTACACAGGTTTTCTCTAGTTTTAACGCTTTCAATATATGTAAAGGTTTTGTGTACCAAATATAACTGTTATAATTAACTTTATGTCTTCAAATATATAGTAATATGTTTTATATGCAGTATAGCTTTTATTTTTCTAGCCATTCATTACTTCATGTAATTAAAAAATCTCTTTTACAATGAACAGACAACGAATATGAGAGAGAAATAAAGAAAAGTATTTCATAAATATTGAAATTAATTTGGTAAGCAAGAAAAAGTATGAACGGATATATTTTCATAAATTCCTGTTTTGAATTTTTACTATACTTTACAATTAATTCAATAAATTATCATGACCATTAGCTTAATAAAGTTAATACCATTTACCGTTTATTCATGTTACTGTCGCCAATGGAAAGGATCTCACACTATTTTAGTACGTACAATATTTCTCAACACTGCATTGGCTTATAAAATCCAAATATATATATATATACGCGAATGTTGTAGAGAAATATGGATGCCAGCATGTAGAATATTCTAATCGGTTACCTCTTCCTACTGATAAAGTCGTTTCAATAGATTTAATACATTAAAAAGTAGTTCCTGCAGATTCCCGATGATGTAGCAGAATCCGGTATTGGTTACCAAGTTCTTACATTAGTTCTTATTGAACAAACAGGATACAAAATTTCGAATCGATCAGACCTGTGAAAGTTTTTCACATCCCTACATTAGCGAGGAAAGATCTGATTATCTGTAAACTGTTGAACAAATTGTTTTCAATCATACCCAAGAACACTTTCGATCAAAGTAACATATAAACAAAAAAAATAGTTCATCGTCCATAGTGCTATGATGCCACAGACTCATAACACTCCCGTGTTTGTGTCGGGGCTTAAAAATAGCACTCACCGATCGCAGCAGCGAAACACGTGTGGCGGAACTACGTACACAGTAAAAAACATGGTCGGTTTAGTACACAACACATAAAGACTGATTACGTTACTCTATTCTAAAAGTAGATACAACGCTTTTTGATCCGTTGCCTTCATTTTACCATATTTTAGATGTTATACTAGATATTTTCAGTAAAAAGACGCCGATCAGAATATTCAACATCTTCCATAATTTAGTGGTACCCCTAAAGATTTCACGTCATACCTGGTATCATGATTTCCCTACCACATATATAGCACTACTTCATTCTATCTAAAATATATTGATAAAAATCTATTTTAAAAAAAAAATCTGTTTAGCGCCTGATAAACATACAATAGCAAATCATCGATTTTGCAGTCAGAAGAAAAATAATCAAAAATCTTCTAAAAGGCGAATACTTGACTAAAACACTTTCCTTCTAGAAAACATAATGTATTCGATTTTAATAATAATTTATGGCACCCAGTCATGTTATTTGTAAATTATATAAGTTAAGATATACATATTATAAAGCTCAGCGTTCTGTTTTCTCTGTTCACGCGAAAAGAACCACTAATCCAATTTACATGTTTTTATTTTAATTTATAGCTATGTTATCTGGCCCGGTTATAGGTATTCTGTAAGATAAAGTAACATACGAAATAAGCAGTCACGATAATGGTAAATCAATTCCGAACAAAGACGCATTTGGGGCGCTTAAATGGATTACACTGAGTAAATTATACGATATATATCAAATTAATGTAATATGTATTTGTAAATCTAAAAAACACCTAACAAAAAGTCATCGACATCAAATCAATAAATACTTTATTCAATTTAGGCCCTGGTTCGGAAAACATCCCAGTCATCGAGAAGAACTGGCAAGAAACTCGATCAGGCTTATTTTTTTAAATATATTTTCCAACTGTTTAAACAATATTTACAATTAATAATCATATTCATAACTTTATGGGTGCACAGGGAGGGAGTCACTTCCAGACATCACTATCATTCACATAATGATCCACCCTATAATAACCTTTTGAGAGTAAAACCTGCTTGACATGGTCCTTGAACTCATTGTCTGGCAAATCGGTAATGTGCTTCGGGATTACCTAAAACCTAAAATTACCTACCTAAGATTATCTAAAACACTTTAATTGGTCTTACTAAGTCTAAAACACGGTACAATAATTTATATCCATGTCTAAATAGTATTAAAACTGAACTGCTTTTTGACAAAATCTAGCTTGTCGAAGTTTTCACGAATATACATTATATTATCAAGAATGTATTGGGAGGGCAATGTTAAGATAATAAATTCCTGGAACTTGTTATTTAGTGATTCGTAAGGTTGCCCGGTTTTGTAATTGAATATGGTGTCTACCTCAGCTGCTGAGCCCCACAGCAAAATACCATAAGACATTAAGCGATGGAAGTAAGCGAAGTAAACTAACCTAGCAGTATCTTACGTACTGTAAATGCAGCAGAACTTAATCTTCCCGACAAAGTTTTATGTGCGGACCCCACTGTAATTTACGAAAATACGTACTACCCAAGAAGACAGTATTATCAATTAAGCCTACTAAATTCCATTTTATCTTGATACTACTATCAACACACCGAACATTGGGTAAGGCAAATCTCATACATTTAGCAGTAAATTATTTAGAGTAAACCATTCATAAATGTTAACAAACGTATTATTTTACCGCCTACCCTCTGAGTCTGTTCTTTTCATTTTAAATATAACTGAAGTGTCATCTGCAAAAAGAACAATTTCAGCACTGTTCTCAACAACTTAGAGTTGTTTATATACACGAGAAGCAAAAACGATCCTAGAATCGAGCCCTGAGGAACGCCGATTCTGGCCAATGATCCCGAGGAGGGTGCCCCATTTATACTTATTTTCTGACAGCGGTCATTTAAATAAGAGATTAGCAGGTCGAGAGAAGTTCTACAAACACACACACATCGATAGCATATCTATCTGCTAAGGATCACTCACAATAAGCATTTTTGTCTTACGTCTTTTGAGCAGCGGAAGCAAGATACGTGCGTGGGCTCGACCGACCACACTCTGTAGTCCATGCGACAGTAGCCGTGGACACAGGTAGTTAAAAAATAGGACAAAAAATCTGTAACAAAAAATATTTTAGAAGTTTATATTTATTCTATGGAGTATGATGACATTAAACATTTTTAATAAAGCATAATTGTCTCTATATGTCAGTTATCATAATACTCCTGCATACAATAATATATAAATACTGCTTCATTAAAGAGTATATTGAAAATTACTTACAACATTCGAAAGATTAAAAGTACTTCATATCTCGGATGAAGCCACTCTCAGAGTTTGATTGCCAGTTGATATTTGAAAAAGTTATTATTGGTATATTTGAATTTCTTTTCTTTCGTCTTGATAAAATTGATGATGTTTATATTTATATATTTAAGCCAGTAAATATTTTAGCAATCCGTGTAAATAGATTCATCGACCTACATATTTTTAACGGTAGTTTCCTTTTACCGTCATTGTTTGATACACGCCCATCCATAAGTCGAAAAAACTCACAAAATTAATAAATAATTGCAAATAAGTAGACTGTATTACAGGATATGGATTGTTAAGAAGCAACATCAATATGTGTATAAATACTTGAAGAGATCACGATGAAGTACAATTGTGTGAAACAACTCAGAAGATCACAATGATTTGGAAGGTAAACGCACTGTTCTCTTCTGTTCTGGTTTTATTCAAGTTTGTTCTATTATAAAAAGCCATCCTATTAATTATGTTGTAAAAAAAACATTAAAATTGTATATATTTTCCATGACATATTATTATTGCAAAACTCTAATAAAAATAACTCTGAACTCTTGTATTAATTTTAATTTCATATCAATATACATAGTATATTACATATGTAAATAAAATAAAAACGATTATTAATTGACTTTATTTCCAGGCACTAATTTTTCTAGGTTTAGCAATATGTGTGTTGGGCGACCTCCACGCAACTTCAGAGCAAAAAGTTATATTACGTCATAAGAAAATATCTCATGAAGACCACGATAAATATGACGAACACCATGGACATGAGCACCATGACAAATATGTAAGTAAATTTCATATGTAACAGAAACAAATTATGGTGGGACTGAAGACATAATTATTTAAATTCAAGTACCAAAGGTACAAAGCCTTTGCAAAATTATATTCAAAATTTTTGATAAGAAAACTCATAATAATCTGAATTGGATCATTCTAATGGTTAATCCATATTGCATTTAAATATGAAAATGTTATTTAAATTAAAATAGCTTAATTTTTTATATTTTATTGTAACAGATGTGTTTTTAAGAATACAAAGTAAGCTTGGTGCATATGATATATATTCATAAGTAATGGCAATGTTTTAATTGAATTTGATAAGATATTCATGAACTTTCTAAAATTTATGTTATATATAAATGTAAATCCATCCAAATTAAATTAAGTTTATTAATCTATTTGAATGTTACACAAAAATTAATAATATTAATAATGGTTACTTAAACTAATAACAGTCTTAATTTTGTGGTTGCATTGGATCAAGATTAAAAGTATTTTGTGTACCAAATTCCAGACACTTTTTGAATATACTCATATAAACAACCATATTAATAAAGTCTAAAAATACTTTGTTCAATTTAGGCCCTAAGAAAGCCCTTATGAACGTCAAAACACTAATACCGGTTACAAAAACACCTGACAATAAAACCTGTTTGATACATTGTCCGGCAAATCAGTGATGTGCTTCGGGAACTTATTATAGAACCTAACATACTTTTTTTTGTTTTACTAAGTCTGAAACATGGTACGATTAATTTATGTCTATTTCTACTAGTATTCACACTGTGCTGATTCTTGACAAAATCTTGCTGGCAAAAAACAAAGCAACAAAATGAAACATTTATTAAAACATGTCCTTCAATTAAGTCTTCGTATTAATTAGTTCAAACTAAATTAATTCAAACATTACAGTCGTATAGTAAATAACAATTGCTTATTATTAGTTAAAGATTACAAGGTCACTTGTATCTAGATTATTGAATACCTTTATTGAATAATCAAAGCTAAAAGAGCCCTACATTGGTCATTGATTGTTATGAAATCAAACATTGTATAATATGTTGTATGGAAAATACTCTATTTTGTTAAAATACATTAATACATCACCTTCTATACATCTAAACATATTATAAAACTCAACGTCTCTCTGTCTGTCTGTCCGTTTACGTTCTTTTCAGGCGAAAACTACTTATTCGATTATCTTTTTTTTTTATCCATAGCTATATTATCTGGTCACGTTATAGGGTATATTTTGAAAGATAAAGTAACATAGAAAATAAGCAGTAACAGTAATGGTTAACCAATTCGAGAAATAGACGCATTTGGGGCGCTCAAATGACTTACGCTGAGTAAACTATACGAGATATATGAAATTAATGTTCTACATAATTGTGGATCTTAAAAATTCCTACAACAAATCAGCAATACCATATATCTATCTTTTGAGGATCACCCACAATTAGCATTGTTGTCTTTCGACTTTATAGCTGGGGCAGCAAAATTCGCGCATGCGCTAGACCGACGGCATTCTGTAATCCACGCGAGCGGAGTCACGGGCACAGCTAGTTTTAATTATAAAAAGTGAAAAATTGTTATAGTTCCTCATTCGGTGTGATCTGTTTTATTGTCAACCAATTTGAATGTATTTATTTGTTTGCGGAGTGTTAGGACACGACAACGGAGCCCTACTGTATCGCGACCACCGTACACCATGTGAAACATCTGCCATTATGGGACACATAGGCGTTTGGCACTCCGGGATCAGTCGGTGTATATCCTATATAACGGGTTCGCGGCCACTAAGAACATGATGATAAGCCCGTCACAGTGGCTCACTTTTGTTTTGTCGCAGTTGAGAGAATTGCAGGTCAACATAACGGGGACGACGAGCGATGATTACTGATGGGAAGAATCACTCGTTGGTCGCCGTTATTTTTGGATTGTACTGTGCTTACCATCACGGACTGTGAAGTCACTTAGCAGAACATCTATTTAAAAAAAAAGCGATGTTGTTATATATTTAATTTCACTCTGGCATTTGGAGGCCTATTTGACGACAACAATTATTGTTGAATATTTTGTGTTCTTAGATTACACTCTACTTTATAACATCAAGTACAGTTCAGTAATTTCAATGGTCTAATATGAAAAAAGTCTCTCCGCTATAAGTTTTACTACACAAAGATACTTCTTATCTCTTATATGAAGAACTTATCTTTGATCGAATTGTTTAATAAATCATAGACAATCACTTAGTAGTATTTATTTACATTTAATATACATTACCACAATTTAATATTAAATTTAATAAACATAAATTATCTAACGTTTTAAAAAATGTCGTAGGAGTGGGCGTATCCATCATACGAGTTCGCATACAAAGTCGATGACCCTCATACTGGTGACAAAAAAGGCCAAGAAGAAACAAGAGATGGGGACGAAGTCAAAGGTGTATACTGGCTCATGCAACCCGATGGTCGAAAGCGCATCGTGAAATATCATGCTGATAAAAAAAGCGGGTGAGTTAAAATTAATTTGAATTTGAATTACGTTTGTAATTATATCACATTTTATTTATAATTTTGGTAAATAGATGTTTCTGATGTTTTTTTTACATAGTAGTATGAGAAAGTGACGGCACTCTGCTGATGGCACCTAAGCTCAGTACAATCCTTTTTTTTTTTTTTCGAACTGACTACACTGTTAGCCTGAGGGGCCCTGGAGCCTTTACGGCTTTTACAGCTTTACCGGGCTTGGGGGCGAGCGCTTAGGGCACTCAGCCACGAAAGCTAAGCAACAACATCCGAGGGTGCCAAAGTGGCCGGACCTCGGCTCGGACTGTTGCGCGTATGCAATTAAGTCGCGATCTGACTAATTCCCTATCCGTAATTCGATCTAAACTAACTATACATATATACATGTTTCTGCCCCCTGGGAGGAGGGAAGGAACATGTGTATGTGTATTTAGTGGTCTGAAATTTTTGTCTACTCTAACTAGGCAAAAAAAGAAAAAAAAAGGTCCCTTACAGAACCTATGTACCTATGTGTGTTGTGCATGTATGTATAATGCAGTGTCATGTATGGCTGTGAAAGCTAGTGATTGTAGAGTCACTTGTATCGCGCGAGCGGCTGCTTGTCTCAAGGGCTCCATGCCGATGGATCGGACCTAGGCTTGAGTTGCCGCAGAGGAGGGCGGTCGTGGCGGGTAAAAAGAGTCAGTACAATCCAATTCAGCGACGACCACGGAGAGGTTGACATTCACGGACTGATCCTGAAACTCGACAAACCATAAGTGTGTCTCTCGGACGGGTTTATCACCATGTGTATGGTGGTCGCGACCCAATCGAGTACAGATACCTCGCTTGATTACTGGATATATACCAGCTGATTCCGGAACGCGAGACGATCAAGCTTCCACCATTGTGGGTGTTACACCTGGTATATGGTGGTCGAGATACAGTTGGACTATTGTAGTGTCTTACCACCCACTTCATCTTCTCACCCATGATCTTTTTCATAAAATCAATTTTAATCATTTATTTTGAGAAGGTCCGTGGTGTATTATGGAAGTCAACGATCCAATGCCAATGTAATTAAAATGGGACACCCCTTGTGGTATCCCTTTTTGAAAGAAAAAAGACATCACATAAATCGGTTTACAAACAAAGAAGTTATGGCTGAAAATCCATAAAACGAATAATGTGAAATTTTAATTCATTTCTTTACTTAAATATCCCGATACCGAGAATACACTGAACACTCATCGTATATATACATATTTGATCTTTTTCATTTTTAACAAGCGCTGAATAAATTCGATAATATATATATGGGACCACCTCTGAAGTATGACCTACCAAACAACAAAGGAATCATCAAAATCAATTCATAATTGGCGGAGTAAACGCGTCACAAACATACAAAAAAACATACAATCGAATTGATAACCTCCTCCTTTTTTGAAGTCGGTAAAAACTTATCCATGAGAAACACTTTTATACCAGCTTTCATAGGGATCGGTCAAACGGTTTTGTAGTTTATCAATCTCATGTATATATATCAACACCCATTTATATATATAGACTATTACAAAGATTTTTAACGTACTTTAACCATTCCTTACAGATTTCAAGCAGATGTACAATACATTGGTCACGCTAAACAGGAAAATGACTACAAGTCACATCACATTCCACATTATCCAAAAGTGGTACATAAATCTATAATGATTGAACATAAAGAGGAGCATGATAAGGGCGGACATAAAAACGAGGATCATGAACAAAAAGATATGAAGGACTATCATTAATATGTCAAACATGATTATTCACCTGAAGGACAATCGCTAATAGAACTTTTCGAACCCATCCCGCACAAGCGACCTCCTTCCTTAGATGAAATTAAATTTTACTTATTGTTGGTATACATCGAAGCATATTAGAAGACGGCGGAAAATGAAAACTTTATAATTGACAACGTGATAATATATTCAAATTAATATGTAGCAAATTTAAAAAGCAATGCAATTTAATCAATAAAAATAATTTTATGATTGCTTATTTTTTTTTTTTTTTTTACATCAACTACTTAAAACCCTCGATATTCAAGTACCTTAATATAAAAGTTGTAAAGAAAAAAAAAACAACGAACAAAAAAAATAGCTGAAATTACCCTAATAATAAGGGAGAAAAAATCAAAATTTAATAGTCATGATATTATGTCAAGGACGATAATCTATTGGTAAAATTACTTTCAATAATTATTAGATCTTTTAATAAAAAATAAGAAAAATAATTGCGCCTTCATTATTTTATAGCAATGAAGCGTTATTAAATTATTAGTCAATGTTTAAAGTAAAGGCGCATTTACTTTTTAATCTTTACGGCTTCCGATAAATATTTAATAATTTAAAAGGGCAAGTATTAAAATTGAATAAAGATAAACGATTTACTTTAGATAATATTTACCTCTAGGGATGAACATTAAAATGACCACCCATAAACTTCTATTGTTGTCCTAACCATAGGTATATGTTATAATTAATGAAAAGAGATAAACTAGTATTACCCAGTCAACTTCACCAGTTGTAGAATTGCGTGTTAACTAGTGTTTTGTGATCAACTGAGTCGCCATCACTATATGTGTTGAGAAAATTTAGATGAGATACGTTTAGAATAAGCCAGTGAATATCCTACAATTACCTATAGGCTTAAATCATTTACATCGTCGGTTGTCAAATGACATTCATGTCAAAACAGATACGGGAGATATAAAATTTTATTGTACTTGTGTCAAGTACGTAAGTAAGTAAGTTGTAAGTAGGGTTGCCAACCATACTTTATAATAACGAATCCTACTTGATTATCGATAAATACACTTTACCCTTTTGCTTAAAAAAAATATGCGAAAAGTGAATTTATTTATTTAATAAAGGCATCGCCAACATTTTTCAAATTACAAATTAACGAAAACTGTAATGAATTTACAATGTAATATTTCATTTTTAAATACTTATTAACCATTTGTTTTACCTTTAAACGTTAGACGGATTATGAATTACGAATAATATGTTCAATTCCTTTATTTATTTATTTTATAAAGGCATCGCCAACATCGCGCTTATTACATATTTATAGTAAATCTAACTCAAATATGCGAACCTATTACAGGCGCCCACTACATTTACAATAACATAAAATAACTGTAATTTAGTAACAGAACATCGGGAAAATCATTGCTAATAATAATAAAATAAAGAGATACCGTTCTATCACATATTGGGTTTAACTAGTTGTGCCTGCAACTCCGTTCGCGTGGACTGCAGAATGCTGTCGGTGGAGCGCACACGCGAATTGTGCTACCTCGAAATGCTCTTCTCTATTCAAGCTTAAGGATATTTTCTTTGTTAGAGAGAGATACAAAAAAAACACAAATTGCAAAAAGATCTTTACTCTTTCAATTATAGTAGTAGAAAGAGCGTCTTGTAACAAGCTATTATTTTGGAACAGGTTATTGTAAGTTTTATTTCTCTGGAACAGGAACAGGTGGAGTAGATTTCTTAGTTCTCCCTTAATGTCTGGTCACCGACAAGCCTGTAACCATAAATGCGGATTTTATTACAAAATTTAAAAACAACATGAATGCATGGAAGTCGTCGTATAAATGTAATATTAAAATTGTATACAATTACAGAATTATAGCAGATACATACAGGCCAGACTATCATCAACCAATATGGATATTGGACTACCGATACATCAAGACTGGTGGGAGAGACTACACTCGTGGTCCTGGGGACCAAATCCTTATTCTTCCTAAAAACGTTCACACAGACGTACACAAAGATTTCCCTGGTTATGAAAAATTGTTGGAGCACTTCAGTTTGAAAAATATATCTGAAAAGTCAAACTTCAACATCATTGAGGGCAGTAAGAATCCAAAGGCATAAATATCTATTGTAATATATCTTAACAGAATTAATTTGCTTGTAATTAAACAAATGCTTTTTCTACCACGTCAATAGAAGAATGTTTAAATGTTAGTTACATTTAATGAAA
This sequence comes from Saturnia pavonia, assembly GCA_947532125.1. Taxonomy (NCBI): domain Eukaryota; kingdom Metazoa; phylum Arthropoda; class Insecta; order Lepidoptera; family Saturniidae; genus Saturnia; species Saturnia pavonia. Next base: position 6,840,544 of record OX383901.1, read on the forward strand.
TGATTTCAAATATTTTGTTCTGGTGATATAGTAACTTAATACATTTGTAATAAAGAGGATTTAAACCACATAATATTGTTTTTATTTGCTATGATTATACTGAAAAATTTAAAGAGTTTACGTAGTTAAGATGTTTCAGATATTTGGCTGAACATCTCATATCGAGTGCTATTTAATATATGAAAATTGAAAACATAAATAAAAGTTAAATGTTCATAAATTATAATATATATATATATATATATATATATATATATATTATACCAGTATTACAAAAAGTTCATGAATATGTTTGTAGGAACTAGTTTAAACAATTCTAAAACTTGTTGTTCTAATATGAAACTACATAATACTTCCAAGTTAACGCGTATGAAAATCTTTTAAAACAACTAAGCCGGTATAACCCTAAGGGTTGAAAGACAAAATACCTAGAAGGAAAAAATAGCAGTTGGTAGTATTTATTTTATTTTTATTTAATAGAAGTCAATTAGGGTAAATATTTATAATTATTATAAAAATTAGATTATTTTCGTATTTATATGAATACATTTCTTGTTTTTAGAAATAATCATTCGTATTAAAACTATTAAAGCGTTGAGGAGCTGTATGGACCTCTAAACACTGAAATTAGAATTAACAGTGGCTTAGTGAGAATTATTGATGAATGTAGATTTCAATTTGCAAATTGTTTTTGTTTGACGGAATTTTATTATTTACATATAATACACATATTATATGTGTATAATAAACTAGCTGTGCCCGCGGCTCCGCTCGCGTTGACGTGTAACTTTATTGAATGAATGAAGATGTCGTGTTTTTTTTTTTAAATAAGAACCAAAAATAACATAAGTATATAATAATATAAGTAAGAATAAAATGAAATAATATAATTGAAGCGATGATGGCGCAGTGGTAGCGTGTACGACGAGGTGAGATTGTAGCCACTAACCCAAAACATACAACGATAAAAAAGTAGCATGTAGCAAGTTTACAAATTATGGACCCTAATATTTTTAATTAAATATATTTAGCTTATAACTACCACGATAAACGTAGCATTCTATAGTCTATTTTTAGATTCGGATCACTAGGAGTTCCAGATATTACTTCTTATAAACTTTATCTCTTTATTATAGTAAAAGTTATTGGTTCAAATATTCAACCGTACCGCAGCCTACTGATTTTGAAATATTTTGATTAGAATTTGTAACATAGTAAAGCAAAGATAACAAATGTAGATTATTTATATTATCACTAAGAACCGAGTTGCTTGCTTCGAATAACAATAAGTTAACTCACTTGTCTGTGAAATGGATCAATGGGTGAGTCAGTGGCAGTGGCGTAGCAAGAGGAAAAGGAAAGGGAAAAGGTTTCAAGGTCGACAACGCGCTAATTGTACGTCTGGTGCTACAAACGTTCATAGGCTAAATCGCTTAACATCAGACGATTCGTACGTTTGTTTGCCATCTTAGTTATATAAAAAAGCCATCACAATGTTCTTCAAATGTAGCAAATACTTGCAAAGTGAGTAAACATAGCAAAACCACTGAGAAAAGGTTGCCTCTTGAAAGGTCAACACGTATTCACGTATTACCTTTTCTAATCTAGCCACCCCTACAAACGCTATTAGCCGCTCCGCCACTATACCGACCACTGACATATATTCTACCGATAAACAAGAACGTTAATGAAAATAATTTGTTCCAATACTGATATACAACACGGCGCGGCGGTCGTTCCTATAGATTTTACATCGTAGAAGAGGCACAGCTTTTGTACCTACAATGCTTCATTATAATTCATACTCCATTTCAAAATTTATTAATATTTAAATATAAATAAAGTGAAAAAGGAAATTAATTCTTATTCCTTTATTTAGGCTCAAATCAAATACGCAAATAGTCGTATTTTCTTAACTTTAACAAATATTAGTTGATATTTTATACTAAAATGAATGAACATAAAATAAATATCAAATTGGTTATAAAACTAATAAAACACTATCTAAGAACACCACTTCGTCACATATTTACGCTTACAAGCGGTTTGTTAATGGAACATCTGTATGTTTTAGTGTATGATTGTATTTGGGGTGACATTTAAATGAAGAAATATTTTTTCTATTGTTATATTGCGATAATATAACCAATTTATATACTTGAACAATAAATAATTATACTTACTTGAGTACTAAATTAATATTTACGTCCTGGACGCTCACTCTGCCGCTTTGATTCGAATTATCGTATTATTAGCGCCGCTCCGTACGCGCCCACACTGCATAAATGTCGAATCCACAATAAAGTAAACTGCACTGATTAAAGTGCAGTTCAGTCGAACAAAGTGAATATTCGGATCGTGAAATCTAGTACGTAGTACACATATACGAGTATATTTCAATAATACCGATATAATAAGCCATATAAGCTCCTATAAATGTATATACAGTTACTTTTCGCAGCGGTATTCACAAGTCGGCATGACAGTGACGGCGTACAATTGTCACAGTCAAATAATCTGATTAATTCTCAAACAAGTATTACCAATTTTATTGATCAGAAAAACCATTTAAATCACACTAACAGAATAACCACGTACCAATCAATAATTTACAGAACGGGGATTATCATATAACTAAGGTTCCAGTGTATCTAACGCCAGCCACACGCCTACGGTCTACCAAGCCCGGTAAAGCTGTAAAAGCCGTAAAGGCTCCAAGGCCCCTAAGGCTAACTGTATAGTCAGTTCGAAAAAAAAAAGCTACGGTTTACCGGTGCAAGTACACCAGAGTGTGTATTGGAATAGACCGGTACAATATGATATTTTTTTGTGTGTTACGCTGTTCGTTGATTCGGTGAGTGCGTCCATGCACGCTACGTCCTACGGTCGACATGCGCAGGCACATTTGCACAGGTAATCCTCTCCGGTAGACCGGAGCGTGTGTGGCCAGCGTAAGGCTTATTCCTCGACTTACAAACGGTGACACAAAGATCAAGTCATGACCACAAAGTACATTTATACGAGTACATAGGAGAAGTCGCGACATTACATTTCGGCAAGAATCAGTTGAAACTCTTTCAATGTGGCGTTAAAAGTACTATCCAAAATATTGTATAAATTAACATGAACCATACGTTATATCTCAAGCACGAAATTAGCTAATTAATTTAATTGAATCTGAATATGTTTAATAGGATCCAATTTTTCGTTGTTATTGGGTAATTATGTTATTAAACTACATACATACGTAATGTTTCATTTAATTTCAATTATGATTTTAACGTTACACAGCTGTTCTTTCATAGGTATAATACTCGTATTTATAATATATTTAGTTTCCTTATCATCTTCTATACATATTAATAAAATTGAATTGTCTGTTTATAATGTCAAAATAACAGGTTTTTACTAAATGCATATGAAAGTACACAAGATACCTATAACAAAAGATCAATTTTGAAAATTTTTGTCTGTCTGTCTGTTACTTCCGGGTAATCTCCGAAAAGGTAGAACTAATTTTGAGGGGAGTTTCACTGGCAGATAGCTAATGATATAAAGAAAACTTAAAAAAAAAATAATTAGGGTTCCGTACAAAAAATAAAAAATGCTTGTTTAGTAGGTCACGCAAGCGGAGCCGCGGACACAGCTAGTTCATATTTTTCTAATAATTTTAACTTTTGACAATATCTATAGGTATGTATAGCGAAAACATAATATATCTCTAAAATTAGTAATATTCAGCTAAACATAATAAATAAACTAATCGAACAAACTAAGCGTGACGGCCTCCGCCCTTGGCGTGAAGAGGAAACATAAGTTTCTCAAAATTAGTAACGATTTAAGGTAATTGTCGAGGGCCTCATTATATCTCTCTATAATCTCATCGAATAATCCTCACATACGCACTAATATTTAAAGGAGTTCTGAATTGGTTCTCAGAATAGTTGTAATCCAACAAGCAAAGTGACTAATTCAAACAAAATGTGGTTCCCAGTGAGTATTCCTCATATATAAAATATACTGACTGCTTAACAATTGGGTGGTAGGACACGGAAATCCAAGAGTAGACAACTTTTGTAAAATTGTTTTAAACACTTTATATGTTGACAATAATACCCGTGAATATGTATTCATTATTATATACAGCTTTAAAAGTAATATAAAATATTGTTTAATCTTAATAAAGAACATGTCGCAAAAACGCGGCGTGATTTCATTATTCAACAAATAAAACTATGGTTTAAGGTATTATGTGCAAAGTTGACTTTAGTAGAATTTCAATTATGAAATTTTTTCAGCATATATTTTTAAAGCCACTATTTCAACGCTTAGTAATAATTATAAAACATTTTATAATTAAGATAACAAACACTATTAATTGTACGATGATGTCACATTTTCTGTGCAGTGTTTCCAATCACGTGGCTCACAGACAAAAAATAATAATTTTCGTAAGCAAAAATTATTAACTTGGAAGCAATGATGGCTCAGTGGTAGCGTGTACGACTTCGCGTCGATTAACGTGAGTTCGAATCCCTGTAATGAGCCTGAGCTTTCGGTGAAGGAAAACATCGTGAGGAAACCATAGCATGGTGGTAGGGCATTTTCTAATGCCCGCCTGGCTAGCTACCATCCTCAAGTTGAAAGAAAGAGCAAACATTTTTTTTTTAATCATTATAGGTTTTGGCGTAGTGGCCACAATCTCACCTGATGTTAAGTGACGATGTGGCCCAAGATGATAACACGCTAAACCTAGTAGAAGACTGACTCTCAAGTGCAGCTATCCCGATAAAAAAAACGTAGTACTCTTTTGATGAAATTATGTAGGCAATCATGATTGTAAGTTTTTTTAGTGTCTTCCGGTTTGTAACGCCAAATTGCACTAAAAACATAAATGATATATAATATATGAAAATGGTAAAAAAAACTATATAGATTTTGAGGAAATTTTGTAAAGGGGAAATATGTCATTCCTCTATTGGCAGGTTATAACAATTATCAAAAAAGGGACGAAAATATTGTATAATAAACGCTTGTGGAGCCGTGGTACGCTGCTAGTTTATCTATATTAATATTCTATTCATTACGGTCAAGGATTTAAAAACTCGAAAGTTACCGAAAAATATTACATTATAAACTAGATCCTGTCCATGTCAGAATATCGTCGGCAAAAAAAGAACAAAAAAAGTGACTAAACAATTATATAATACTAGCGGTGCCCCACGACTCCGTTAACGTTTATTATACAGTAATTATTTCCGTCTAGTACTTACTCAATTAATAACAATTCATATAGTCTATCATATGAGAAATGATTTATACTTCCCATGTACAAAATCGGTTAAAATTCTTTTTTTACAATTTCTAAAAGTATTATTGAAAATTCTTATAGCCCATCAATTATGGAATGATAACATATGCTTACCTTAGAGAAGATTTTATAAGAATCGTTTAAGCCGTTTCTGAGTAAACTCAGAATTTAAATCCAGACAGCCAAGATAAAATTTGGTCATATTCGTGATCAATGTTCTTTATATAGGATATCTATTAGGAAATTTTAGAAAAAAAAACATGTACAGACAGTACTGTAGATTTATTGATATTAGATATATTAACATAATTTTGCTTATTCGTTAATATCCCAGTCATTGAGAAAAGTCGAAATAAAACTCGATTAGGTTTATCTTTTTCTTCTTTTTTTTTATTGTGTAATGATTGATGACAATTTATTGTTTATTTAGTACATGAACAGAAAAGGAGCCATTTCCAGACATCACTAGCATTCACGTAATGATCCACCTGCTTTGCATGTTCTTAGGGAACTTATTATAGAATCAAACACCATTGCCTAGTACTGTAGATTTATTGATATTAGATATATTAACATAATTTTGCTTATTCGTTAATATCCCAGTCATTGAGAAAAGTCGAAATAAAACTCGATTAGGTTTATCTTTTTCTTCTTTTTTTTTATTGTGTAATGATTGATGACAATTTATTGTTTATTTAGTACATGAACAGAAAAGGAGCCATTTCCAGACATCACTAGCATTCACGTAATGATCCACCTGCTTTGCATGTTCTTAGGGAACTTATTGTAGAATCAAACACCATTGCCTAGTACTGTAGATTTATTGATATTAGATATATTAACATAATTTTGCTTATTCGTTAATATCCCAGACATTGAGAAAAGTCGAAATAAAACTCGATTAGGTTTATCTTTTTCTTCTTTTTTTTTATTGTGTAATGATTGATAACAATTTATAGTGTTATTTAGTACATTAACAGAAAGGGAGTCATTTCCAGACACCATTATCATTCACGTAATGATCCACCTGCTTTGCATGTTCTTAGGGAACTTATTATAGAATCAAACACCATTGCCTAACAGTTTTTATAGATCTATATGGCCAAACTGTGTTTATAGATTTTTTAGTTTATATTTTATTTTTACAGATAATTGCCATATTTCTATTTGTTGTCGGTGCTTTGTCGCATCCACCGGCAACATCTCATCAATTCCGTATTGATCATCATTACAAACACGGGGACTACGGACTGCACGCGCCTGATGCCCACGGATATGATGATTACAAGCATCAGGAATACAAAGACTATCACTTGGACCATGTAATATTTTTTCATCATATTTTATATACTGGTTACATATTCAGTACACTTGGTATATGACTTTTTAAACTATGGAGAACGATAGTATTGTGCAGTTCAAAGCTAATACGAATTTACAGATGTTGCCTTTATTAAGGCCTTGACTAAAATAAAACAAATACACATGCATTTAATCACATCTACACTGCAGTTTATTTTCTTTATTATTATTCTACAGTGATTTTTAAATTATTGTTTAACCTTCTACAATCACTTCAATTTATGTATATTATATCTATACTTAATAATATAAAGCTCAAGAGATTGTTTGTTTATTTGAAAGCGCTAATCTCTGGAACTACCAGTCAGATATGGAAAGTACTTTTCTCATTTGACATCTTATTTATTGGGGAAGGTTTTAGGCTATATAACTTCACGCTACGACCGTAAGAAACGGAGCAGTAACCATGAAAGTCAAGCAATCTGGCATGTTGTGAGAACAACGATACACTGCATGTGTGCGTTGGCGCGGTGAAGATTTAGTTGAATAACTCTATCATGAGTGAAACCGTTGAGTACAGCTAGTAATGAATAAATAGCATACATGATTTTACATCATAACCTGTTCTTAATTTTTGTCAACACTCAAGTGTTACCAACATCCAAGTAACACAGATATTTTAATCACTACATTTAAATATTACATACGAGTAAGGTATGTTATTCGGTAGGTGGGTTATTCAGACTTATTAAAATAATAAATTACTTTCTGTGTGTTTAGAAAACCTCCCATCCTTCGTATAAATTCTCATATTCTGTGTCGGATCCCCACACCGGTGACAAGAAGGCGCACACCGAGGTACGTGAAGGTGACCGCGTGAAGGGCGTATACTGGCTTGTAGAACCTGATGGCAATATTCGTACTGTAGAATACACCGCTGATGACCACCACGGGTATGTTATATGTATTTTAATATAAAACCTCCAATTACATAACTCAGCAAAGTGAATGTCTTCGAACCTTTTTGTACGTTTTACTCCGCATACAGCCCTTTTAAATATACTTTTGAAGCAATGATGGATCAGTGGTACCTAACGTGTGCAGGCATCGCATCCATCAACATGGGTTTGAATCTCTACAATAAACCTGAGTTTTCGGTGAAGAAAAACGTCGTTATGAAACCGTAGCATCGTAATGGGGCATTTTGTTCAATTTGATTCAGAACTCGAACGCTTCAAAAGTAACCCCCTTATCTGGCAGCGATGCATCCGCAATCGTATTTTGCATAGGCTCTGCCATTATCAGTGGTTCATCGTTAATTTATAATCTAATTTTAAATTTACAGTTTCAATGCTGTTGTTCATCATAAGCGTGTTCATCACCACATCGTCCCTCATCACGATCACCATGAAGATCATCACGATCATCACAATTAATCTGGACTATTTAATCCTATCTTCGAATTGATGAATATATCCAATATTTCAAAAGTAATTAAAGTCAGCGCTGACAATATAGTATAAAGAATTATAATTTATTTTCAAAATATTATGTCTTTTATTATAATTTTTTATTGTTTTTTTTTTTAATATATATTCTAGAATAATACTTTTTAAATCCTCTATAGGTTTAGCGTTGTGGCCATAATCTCACGTGATTTTATGTAACAATACGGCCAAAGATTCTTCTTCTACGTCTTCTTTTTTCTAACTTGGCAACCGGTCCTCTTTAATGAAGACCATTACTGCCATTATCGAGGAATATAGTTTCCAGTCTTATGACTATTTCAGGATCCTAACAAGACGGTGGCTCCCTTGTTCGAAATTTCTATTGAGTTTATGTGGCATCTCAGAATTTATGATCCATGCTATTATTTCCAATCCACTTCACTTGTGCACAATAACCAAACTTTATTATGCAAAATGCCACCTGTATTTCACAATATAGGCTCAAATAACACCAATTTATGAATAAAAAATAAAACCACTACATGGCAGTTTCAAATCCCGCCAACAAACTCCGGCCCAAGATTGTAATATTCTAAGCCGAATGGTAAACAGGCTGTCAAGTGGAGCTGCCGAAACACATTTATAAGTGCTTGACGACAGAATTTGAACTTGAAGGCGGTAGCTAGACAGGCGAGCATTAGAAAATATCCTACCAACATGCTATATATCATACAAATCATTGGTTGATATACATGGAAAATTACTTAAGAATTTTCTCCCTTAATTTTGATATGAGACATAAATATCAAATAACAGATATGAACACAATTGATGGAATACCTCTCGATAGTCAATAATTCGACCATTGCGCCATCTATCCTGTTTTTTTTTCATGATAAAGTTTCATGGCCATATATATATAATGTATATTAGACTCAGTCGGAAAATTTTTGAGTAAGTACATCTAATAAGTTTCTGTGTTAGACAAAAAAAACCTAAAAGATGAGCTTGATATCTTGATAATTGAGATGGCGCATGGGGTGGCGCAACAAAAAAAAGTTTTTTTTTTCTATGTATTTTAAATGGGAAAAGACCCCCCATGCGCCAGCTCAATTATCAAGATATCAAGCTCATCTTTTAGGTTTTTTTTTGTCTAACACAGAAACTTATTAGATGTACTTACTCAAAAAATTTTCCGACTCAGTCTAATATACATTATATATATATGGCCATGAAACTTTATCATGAAAAAAAAACAGGATAGATGGCGCAATGGTCGAATTATTGACTATCGAGAGGGTCAGAACGACGCTTGCGTGGCTACCTAGTGTTTTAAAATAACTTTACTAACTACGCCATTGGTGTAAATGTCAGTGTTTTTGATTAAAATCATGTAAGATAACGTGTTTGTTTTGCACCATTTTTTAATATTTAGTAGTTGATCTAGATTACTAACATAAACTGTAATTGTGTAGCTTCATTTCTTCTCGGGCTAAAGATTTTGAATAATTAATTTTGTGGAAGAATTCATAGAAAAAACTTTTTTGATGTACTTATTCTGACGCAGTCTAATGTATATATATATATATGTAATATATATAATGAAACTTTCATTTGTTAAAAGAAAACTATATTTCCAAACCGATAGCGCGGTGTTGACCAAAGAGCGTAGTTAATTATAAAGTCGATATATATAATATCCGTAAACGACACATCATATAAATTAATGGTTTGAATATGAAAACATTCATATATTATCTTCCATGTCTAATACTTATTGGTCGTTTTAATTGCGCTTACATCAATTATACAACCTCACGTATATTATTATTACTCTATTGGTCAATTTAGTTTTATTTATATCTTGTTTAGAAATTTCACAATATACATTCATAAACGTATATTCTTTATACATTTTTAAACGACCCAACATTCCTGTGATATAAAATGAAGGTTAATGAGTTCAAATAAATACATAAACTATAAAACATATGCCGTATCTTTATCTATTAACTATTTAATAAAAACCAGTAATTACATAATTGATTTATATACCTTTCCGAAAACACAGCTTTAGTGAGAAATAGTCAATCTTATCATAATAATAAAATAAAATAAAATAAAACGAGCATGTTAATGTCCCACTGTTAGGCGAAAGCCTCTCCACGAGGGAAGCCACTGCCTTAATTACCCTGCCAGCTCGCGACATTTCAACGCTGAGAAATTCACAGTTCTTCATTTTTCCCACATACAAGAATAGTTCTCAAATGTTCAAGTTTCGTCACCATCAGCTAACAGTATTTTACCAATTAATACTGCACGAACCTGTACGAGGGCACGAACCTTCGGACCTCGAATCGATATTCCACCCGTCTAAACCTCTCGACAACCACGACCTTGACATTAGCATGCTCGAAGGAAATCTTGGGCTAGTACTTTATGAATATTTTCAGTTTTCTTCTTCACAATTTCATGCAAGACATGAAGAAGTATACTTTAATTTATATAATGATCCCACAGAGAAGAACTTATTGTTTCATTGTTCTTTCTACAGTAAAATAATAAGTAAAAGTATTATTATAACCTAGTAAGCTCATACTAAATAATTCATTAATTATTTAATTCAAAGCTACGGAAGAAAATAAACATTCAAAACACGTTCCTATAATTGTCTCCTAGTGTAATTTGGTTCAATTTATATTTTGCAACTATGTAGCTGCAACGTGTTTATAGATTAGTATTGATATAATAGTTAGCAGGTTGTCGTACAAGAGTTCCTAGTTCAAAACTAGAACAATTATACACTTGTGTAACATTATATATTACTACAGAAATTATTAAAATCAAATTATATTGAAACTTAGTAAGTCTGCCAAAGAAGTGAGGGGAAAAATTTTTGATAAATTTTTTTAGTAAAATCTCTGAAATAAAAAATCAAAAATAAATATTACTTCACTCTTATCTTAATACTAGTTATACGCGCTTTATATATATATATATATATATATATATATATATATATATAGGGTACATGTTCGCCGAAAAATGATCCTCAGTTTCACTATACAACACTCTTTTTTGGTGTTCAGATGAATGCTATCGTGCAACCGTTGTTCCACGGACTAGCCTTCTACTTAATATGGGAGTCAGAGCAGGGAATAAGGTAGAACTTATTTGAGCAATCTAGCAAAATGTTGAATCTTAATACAAACCCAGTGAACTCATGACCTTAGTTTAACATCACTTTCACATCATGCATATCATATTTACATAAATTGTACCCATAAAATTCGTTGGTAATGTCAAATATAGGTCACGTGTTTAATAAGTGATGTAACAACAAAAACTAGATAAAAACTTCCTTTGTACACACTGAATACTCATTATGTGACCATATTTTGAAATCACATCATGCATGTCATAGATTTTACCCATAAGATGTGTGGGTGATGTCATATATAGGTCACGTGTTCAATAAGTGATGTAACGACAAAAACTAGATAAAACCTCCCTGTGAACACACTAAATCTCATATGTCGTTTTCAATACCTGCATAATGTTTATTATCATTCATATTAATCTAAAGGCTGAACTGACATGCTTTGATAACAAATACCTACGTAACATTGTTAAGACAAGACGTTTCTAGTTCAAGTCGTGAAAGGATGTAGATAATCGATCATAATACGCGATCCAACGACATACATCACCTGCCCTAATCTTTTACATCATAAAGTTCCACTGCTTACTTACTTTCTTGTTAAATATATTAATAAACGATATGTCCTTCTGTAACATATATTTTTGGTGTAACACATTACATTGTTAATTGAAAACATTTTTAAATCGTGTATTTATTTATCTTTAATGTTTATCTTCTATATATATATATATATAAAGTAAGAAATTGACTGGCTGACTGACTGATCGATCAACGGACAGCTGAAACCCCTGGGACTAGGAACGTGAAAATTTGCATGCAAGTTTCTCTTACACTGGAGGTGAGCACAAAGAAAGGGTTTTTGAAAATTCAACCCCTAAGGTGGTGAAAAAGGAGATGAGAAATGAGAACTTTGTATGAAAATTTTATTTGAAGATAGATCTATATAAAAATTGGTATCAACTATTGGTATTTTACTTGAGTTAGAAAGTAAAAAAATTGGGGTACAGCTCAATTATGACGCGAGCGAAGAGCGGTAGTCGTATTATATATATAAAAGCGAAATACAAGTACGAAATCGATACTCATCACGAGATTTCCGAAACTATAGGTCCTTTCGCGATTTAGACGCTCGCTAAGAACGGATTTTAGAAAATTCAAACCCTAAGCGTGTAAAATGGGAGTTGTAATTTTGTATGGAGTGGGTTAAAAAATATTGACTTTTGACTTGAAATTTTATACCTGCTTATAAAAATAAAGAAAAACGTGTATCAGCATGTATCAAATGTATCAGTAAAGGGTATATAAATAGGGGTTGCAAGTTTATTTGGGGAAAATAAGTTTTGTACAATTATTTATATATAACACAAAAACAGTTTGACCGATTCTTATACAAGAGAAGCTTAAGTTAATGGTCAATTAAAAGGCTAAAAAAATTATCAATAAAAATTATAGAAATCGTAAAAAAACATTTTTATTAATTATCATCCGATTTTAATGATGCGTCATTTCATAATTGATAGGGTATAAGAACTGCCAATAATATTTTTTTAAATGTAAAAAAACAATACACGGGAAGTGTATTATCATTCCATAATTGTTAGCCTATAAGACACGTCATAATATAGAAAACATAAAAAATTTTTTTTAGTAATTTACTAATAATTTAGAAGAAAAATGTAACATGGGAAGTACATGACATTCCTCAAATGATGGGCTAAATGAATTGTCAATAAACACGCGTATAATAAAATTACGGTGTTAAAATATTTACTGCGTAAAAAACGCAGACGAAGCCGCGGGCATATCACTAGTATTTAATTATTATAAAGGATGATTACACAGGGCCGGAGCCGAACCGGAGACGAGCCGGAGCCGGACCGGAGCCAGGCCGGGTCCAGGCCAGTGTAACATGAATCATTATTAAAGCTCAGGAGATTGTTTGTTTGTTTAAACGCGCTAATCTGTGAAACTAACAGTGAGATTTCTCAAGGTCATATACTCGTAGGCTATATAACTTCGCACTATGGTCTTAACGAGCGGAGCAGTAACCAAGAACATCAAGTAATCTGACAAGCGGTAGGAATGTTAAAGAAGTGAGAAATAATATAATTAATAAAGAAATTTAACACGGATGAAACCGTAAGGCACATCTAGTTGTAATTTTTTTTTTTTATAGATAAGTAAAATGCCTTTTTTTCTACCTAGATGATTTGTTCAGAGAAATTTATAACAAATATTGTTCCGGCTATATTTCATTTATGCGGCATGTATAAATTTATTATAATCAAGGTCAAGGTTAAAGTCAAGGTTTCGTTAAAATTTAAACGCTTATTCAAAATATACCTTAACACCGAATCAAATCCACGGAAAAAATTTATAGCGTCATGTACGTTAGATAAACATAAACAGTAGCGAGAATTACAATGTCATACGTGCGACATTTGAAACCGTTGCTTGTCAGTTCTTTTTTGTATGGCATTGAATTGGGCAATATTAAAGAGCAGAAGAATAATGTAATGCGTAATTCGCTAAATTAAAGGTTTACGCCTATATAACTATATTGTAGAATGGTAAATAAGTAATAGCAGTTTGTATAGAAGATTAGAAAAAAACGTATATAAATATGAAATAAATATATCATTTAAATGTCTTGTAGAGTACACATATATTAAGTACTAGCTGTGCCTACGACTCCGGTCGCAGAGACTTCAGAATGCCGTCAGTCAAGCGCACACATGAATAGTGCTGTCCACACTCCGTTATTTTAAAGAAAAAATACTTATCGTTGGTGCTCCTAAGAAGATACACACATTCTACTGCTGATTTTTTGTAGATATTTATATTATAATAAGGTCTACAATTATGTAGTACATTAATTAGATATAAATCTTAAAATTTACTTAGGGTAAGCCATTTAAACGCCTCAAAAGCGTATATTTTTCGAATTTATTCACCATTATTGTCACTGGTCATTTTGTATGTCACCTTATTTAATAAAATATACATCATAACCTGCCCAGATAACATAGCTATGAATTATAAAAACCCCTGGTAAATCGGATAAGTGGTTTTAGCGTGAAAAGAACATAAACGAACGGACAGACAGAGAGACGTTGAGTTTTGTAATCCATATAGATTCGTAATAATTAAAGTTTTTGATTACCACAAAGCATTTATATATCATATTGTAATTTTATAATAATAATAATAAAATGTGTATGATTTGCATTTAGTTATTAACATGCGGAGGCAATATCCCCGACCTTCTTTACTGCCTTCTTCTAAAAGAAATATATATTTTTGTGTATCATTTGTTATTATTTATTTATGAACATAAATGTATGTAAACACTTTAATATTTGGTATCAGCCAATAAGGATCCAGAAATAAATTGTTTGTTTCTTAACGCAAAAACAAAGTGATTATATTTATTCATACAATAAAATTTCCTAGTGTAATTTGACAAACGTACAGAATATAGTCATAACAGGTAATTACTCGTATTAACATGTAAAAAAAAGTGAGTATTTGTAATCTAAATGAAATTATAATTAATAAAAAGATTTATACATTTTAAATTGCTTTACTCGAATTAGATTTAATAATGAATATATATATATATATATATATATATATATATATATATATATATATGCATATATCCTATAAACTATCGATATCAACCTGATTACTCAACAAGATCCGTCTGAGATACGCCAATTTACTTGTCGAGATACCACAAGATCCTGGTGATATCAAACGTGAACTGGACATTTCGTTATACAAAATTTAACAATTCAGTTTGTTTTGCAATAAATTATTGGCAAACGTAGACTTGATTTTTTCCATCAAATAATACCAGTCAATTCTGCCACTGATCTGTATCAGTGCTTATGTATCTAATTTCAAAATTCAGGAGCCTTATTACATCAGTACTTAGGTTGACAGAGTAATATCGCTCACTCTCCGACTTGACCTCCGAAATTTACCTTTCCGTAACTTCTTCTCTAAACACCCGGAAATTTGTACATTCTAGTGAAAAAACATATAGACCACGCATCAATATGACAAAGAAAGAATATTTATTAGTAAATTCTTTTCCTATATCATTTACTAGCAACCACATACGACTTCGTACGCATTTATCTATAACATAAAATTTAATAAGAATAAAAAATAGGCTATAGTATCACTCAGGTATAATGTAGCTTTGTATTAGTGAAAGTAATTTTAGAATCAAATCGGTGACCAAACCAAAATGTACCTCTTAAAATTATTAGTATAGATAATTAGAATACTCTTACAAAATAAAATTTATAATAAAATATATTATAATACTACCGAACTGCAATTCATACAATTACTCGAGAAAGCGATGGAACACAATCGAATTCTTAAATAGTTATACGGTTTACTTTTAAGTAAACTAAAGCAATTTCTGAATCGATTCCAAAACACAAGTAGCCTCATATACCCTTTTACTAATCATTATTAATCTGTTCAAATAGTAAATAGTATTAATTAACGCTTAAACTAGTTTTGAAATAGGATATATTGTTCTACCTAGTCGTTAGAATTGAATTTAATACCACATATCGTCCACATATCGTTTAGCTATACTAAGTTCTATGTATAACTGTAATGACTCAAAGTAATACATATGGAAATGTCGACAATATTCCGTAGATTGCAGCAATCGCACTGATATCGGTGATCTAATAACATACGTATTAGAAATATTGACCTAAATTATTTATACGGAAAACGTGATTCAATTTATCGCAAGCGGAGATATCTGACGATACACGTACCTCCTTCACATAGAACTTTAGTCTGCAAAGACACTGGTGGTCATACATAGTTATGATAAAGTCTAAATGGTTAGCAGCAACAGAATATTTATTTAAAGGCACTTCAGATTGACGGTGAAGAAAATTACCGTGAGGAAACTTTACTCGTGAGAAATGTTCTCGTTGTACATACGTATAGTGTGAAAATAAAGAACTGGATGATTTCTTCAATTCTGTATCGCGTTGCGCAAGACGTTGAGTTGCGAGTGCTTTGAGGTCAATATGAGTATAGAGCCTTTTAGCCGCGGTAATTCCGTTTTGAAACTTCACGGTAAACCTTTGCGGTACTAAAGTTACTAATATTGTCTCGCGTATGAGAATTGGTTTTATTTTATTAATTTATTTTATGGAATAGTAGCCATATTCAAACAGGCATGAAATCTGAATAATGTTAATTGGGCACTACAGCCTATAGCTACTTACAATTATTTCAAATAGGATCGCATGCTAACTGCTTACTTAAATACCAAAGGTTAAATCCGATTTACTGTTTTTACATAAGATTAGTTACTATTACGCTATACAAATCGTATTTGAAGTACGAAACTCTGGTTATTACTTAGCAAAAATATGCAAAATCAAATTGATTCGAACATATTTTCATATATTGAAACCTGTATAATAAAATTAAAAATTGGAAAAAAAACTAAATCGTTTACTAAAGTCTACCTATCGGTATGGAATTTTGATATCGAGTACAACAATCGTTACTAACCAAGAAACACACAATACAGGTGTGTTCTAAAAAAGTTTTATCCAAAAAGGGATTTCAATTTAAATTCTCGTTTAGCTCAATGTTAGTGTATAAGATATCGATTTGTTACCTTACTATGGGTGTAATGTGTTCGACAAATATGTCTTTTGTGTTCATTCCAATCCCAGAGGAAAGATAAATGGCTAAATGTCAGCATTGTTTAATTACTGTTCAATGGAACACGATGTGATTGGCGATACCACGAAATGTAGAATAAACGAGTAATTATTACTATAGTGTAATAACACTAGCAACTACTGGCAGCTTCCCACGCGTTAATTAATATACAAAATTTAAGAAAATAGAAGAAACCAGGGATAATATAGCTTCCTATTACTGATTTTTTTTTTGTTTCGGATCAGTAATCCCAGAGATTATCTCCTACAAACATACTCACAAACTTTACCTCATAAATAGTCTTGCGTATTTCTTATATTGTGAATAAAATACTTTGTATTATATTTCACTTTACGTCACTAAATTGATAAGGAAATCATTATGTAAGAGTATATAGAAGTCTCAAGCGGAGTGGTAGGAACCTACCCAACTGGGTCGCGACCACAGTGCACATGTTGTCTGTGACTTTTTTGGTTTGTCGCGTATCAGTATCAGCCAGTGAGTATCATCATCATCATCAGTATCCTGCTGCCAAAAGGCCTGCAAGCCGATATGACAACAACGATTTATTGCCAATCTCTTAATTGTCGTCGTTTTTTTTTAATTGTACTCTTCTTACCATCAGGCATAGTACTATCTATTACTCTGCCGTGCACCAATAATAATAAATTAGAGCTAGAAACTAGAGCTTAGCAGGACATATGTAGACTCTCAAATTGATCTAGACATTAAGCAACTTATACAAATTAGAATAGAATATGTCAAACTAGAAAGATAATTATACGTTAATAATTTATTCGTTTTTATCATCTTATGATCTTATTAAGCCACCTCAAACCACACCATTCCTATCTAAAAATTAAACATTTATCTTAACAATCACTTATAACCATTACCTTCTTCTCTTTTCTCAAATAAACTTCGATATAAATAGCTATTTCAAGGTAAACACAAACTGAACTCATTTTTGATGTTTTAAGTAGATATCTAATAAGCAAATCGACCTTGTCCACACAATATCATCAGACGATTACTCTGGGAACCTCGCGCCAGATATTAGACAGTTACGTAAAAATAAATTACATTTATTCCATGTGTAGATAATAAAAACTGGTCAATAAAACAAATACTCGAAGCGAGCAGTGATCAGGTTTTGGAATGCTACTGGGCGAATAAGCATGTCTACAGTGCAGAAGCTGCTATTCGGTGACAAGATAAATTACAAGAGCCTGCGTTCCGAGACTTTATCATTTCACGGATCTGTTCGTTGCAAACTTTATTGCGGTATTAGTAATATTATGTAACAAAGTCTACACTACAGATTCATTTTAACTTACACGATAATTTTTTTAATTATAGAACATATATTTGCTTTTAAAATTGGTGTAATTAAATATTTTCATACCGCCTTTGATCCATCTTCATAAATTATTTTAGTGTTCAAAGTTATGTTTAGTTTGTAATCAAACGGTCGTATGCGAGATTGCGTTCATACATTAATTATTGCTATTAATATATCATATGTTATTCAGATAATATTATAATGTATATGTAATATAATCTTCTAAAAAAATATTTTACCTACATTTTTTTTATCTGAAGCATTTACCATTATAACTTCTTCTTACCCCTTATCCCACTTAAGTAAGGTCGGCACAGTATGTTTTTCTTTGTCATTCTACTCTATCAACTGCCATTTTAGTATGTATAAATTTTATATTCATATTATTATTCAACAATCCATCTTCCTCTACTCCTATATCCGTCTTCTTTCATACTTACCATTCTTCTCGTTATATGACTTTCATTGTTCCTCATGATATGAGCACATCACGATAGACTGGATGGTAACAGGGTGTACCATGACACCCAAATTCAGTAAATCAAACTCAGAAACGCAAAATTTTGAAATACATTCGCTACTATTATGATATATTTAAATCATGTAGTTTAATGAACCCAGTGCAATTTTCACATCGCGGCAACTGAGGCACGATGCAAATTCTGACAGTGTATCGTTACGTTTGAAATCCTTCCACGAAACACGTGTGCCGTGTTGTAATTTGCATGTAAGCTGTAAAGAGCTTAGGGGCTTGTCTTGTGCAAGCCGGTCAACGCATATCCAGTGTGCTAAACGACGTAAATTACGCACTGGATAGAATATGTGTGACGAAATATTTGTTGAATAACTATTAATTTTCAAACTCACATCCAAATGTTACACTTATAAAAGTGCACAATATCTCAATCGTGAAAGTGGTATCGTAAAATAATATTGGGTAACGTTAACGCCTACTTAAAATCCATACTACGAGTATATATGGATTAAGACAATTGTAAAACTCAAGAGGTTATTTGTTTATTTGAACGCGTTAATCTCTGGAACTACCTGTAAAATTTGAACAAATCCTCTTGCAGCCTATTTACTGACACAGGTTATATCATATATAACTTCACGCCGTAACCCTAAGAAGAGGAGCAGTAACCATGAACGTCAAGCAATCTGGCAAACTTAAGGCTCTTGCCTATGAGAACAACGATAGCCCAAGCCCGCGTGAAGCTGTAAAAGCCGTTTGAGCCTTATGGCTAACATTATAGTCAGATCGAAAAAAAAAGAACATCGATAGGCTACACGTGTGCGTTGGAGAGTTGCATGAAACAATGGGGTATAGCTATTCTGTTATAAAATTCAACGTTTATTCATTAATAAGGAAATTCTTCTATTTACAAATATTTTACATCGTCTTATCATATCAACAGCTATCGATTTGAAAGGAAAGCTCAATTTTTTTTCACTACTAAGGTGTTAAATAAGTATATGGCTTGCCTGATGATAAGTGGCTACCGTAGTCTATGGACGCTTATAATACCATAGAAATCGTACTCACCGCAGGAATACAACACAAGGTTATTTGGCTGCGATCTTTTGTAGGGTGGAGTTATTCCACCAGTCGGGCTGTCTCTAGCAGAGAGAATTCTCCGTGCACTACCTCTCTTTGAACTCCCCTACCGCAACGAGCTCTGGAAACCGTACTCACCACAGGAAAACAACACAAGGTTATTTGGCTGCGATCTTATGTAGGGTGAAGGTATTCCACCAGTCGGGCTGCCCCAAGCAGAGAGAATTCTTCGTGCACTACCTCTCTCTGAACCCCCCTTCCCCAACAAGCTCTGGAAACCCTACTCACCTCAGGAATACAAGAGAAGGTTATTTAGCTGCGATCTTCTGTAGGGTGGAGGTATTCCACCAGTCGGCTGCCCCAAGCAGAAATAATTCTTCGTGCACTATCTCGCTGAGATATTAGTTATGTTATCGTGTGTCCAGTGTCCCAAAGGCGATAAGTATGTTTAAGCAATGATGGCTCAGTGGCAGCGTCGATCGACGTGAGTTCGAATCCCTGCAATGAGCCTGAACTTTCAGTGAAGGAAAAACTGTGATGAAACCAAAGCATAGTGGTAAGCCTCCTAGCTATATCCGCCGGGATAGATACAACCATCAAGTTGAAAATTTGTCGCTTAGCCTCTAAAGGTATGTTTCGGAAACTGAACTTGAGAGTCATTCCCAGCGATAGACTCTTTTTTTTCCACTGATTATATACTATTAGCGTTAAAAGCCCTGGAGTCATTAGAGGCTTTGACAGCTTCACCGTAGGCTTAGCGTGTTAACATCTTGGGCCACATCGTCAGTTAACATGAGGCGCTATGCTGGCCAAACGGCTAAACTTACTAAAATAAATTCACTTTAACTAGATAGTTTATTTTTCAAACGAAACTTGGTAGCCCAGATATTTAGTAATACCTAACTCAACATAATTCAGGAAATAAATACTTTATTATCCAATATTTTATTCTACAAAAGTAGAGCTTAATGCCTTCTCAATTCCTGATGAACGTGGAGTTTGTGTGCTGAATACAAAAGATATATCTTTATCAATAAATTTGTGTCCTGCCCTTACATGTATTTTTTTTTTCAAATATTGAGATGGACGTTTTTTATAAAGGACACTGATAATTAATATGACATTTTAGAAAAATTGTTTGTCTGTCTGTCTATTTGTATATCTGAATTTAGCTGAAAAACGACTAGACCATTCCTCAATGAATAATCTGATAAATTACATTCGATAGGCATAAAAAACACGTGCGTAAAATTATTATTTAAAATGTTCAATTGAATCGATCAAGCATATCTGCGAAATATTGCAAGCTTGTGATTTGTACATTCAAATATTATTTGAGTTGATACGATATATGTTTTGTACTATAAATTGACGTAGTAAAGAACTTAAACTTCAAATTCATGATTAAAGAAATTTTAGGTGCTATATCTATTCAATAGTTAATATCTTAAATAATATTATACCTGACATTGCGCGAGTTTACTTTCAAAGATAAGTCAATAAGTTAAGTAACTATGTTTTTAAACGTAATATTATAATTACAGTAAAACTTGAATAAGATCGTTTATTAACAGATATATACAAGCTGGCCCCGCAGACGTAATTCTGGCCTTTCTAGTACAAGATAACTGGACCATAGCAACACCTATCGCGTTCAGGGATAGCATAAAAACCTTCTCCATGGAAACTTACATATACCAAGTCCGGTCAAGCTGTGTTTGAGTTTATCAACCAATATTTAGTGGATATATAGATTACATCATAATTAAACGTATAACGCAAGTGTCGATATAAAACCAGTCAACTGTGATTTTAAAATTATCTGTCAATCGTACCAACGCGCATTCCCCTTTAATGATTAAGGACGCGCTTCAATTTTAGGTATAGCGTTTTACTACTAAACGTGCATAGCTCACGCACATAGCGACGCCTAATAAGCGGGAATATTATATAAAAGCTATATTCATAATACAGTTGAATCTGATGTGGGATTCGAACCTGGTGAGGCTTACCGCCGATAAAACACAAGTGTCCCTATTCTTAGCTAAAATTGTAGACAGCCTCTGACTTCTTTGGATCCATCTAACGTCTATTTTCAATATTAAGCGCTCGATTAAGTTACGAAACCAGCTGCCCAGAAAATAGTAATCCTCTTTCAGGTTAGGTTAGGTTAGCTTCTTAGCTTTTCCATTACTTACATCGGACCAACTTCTTAGCTTTTACAAAGCATAAGTACGATCGTATTTGGAATACTGCGATCATCTTTGGGACGGTTCGATAGAATATCGCTTAAACGCTCTAATTCTATTGAGCGATAATCTCTTCGACTTATTGGAGAGGAGTGGCTGATCAAGGCCAGAATGCCTAGTACATAAAATCGATCTAAAGTGGCTTGCCTCTAAGTGTTTAATATTTTACAATTTGAGAAATGTGCACAAGAATCGCACGAATTAGTTCCGCCAAACCTTCTACCATAAGACTACTAGACATCGTGAGAGTTTCCACACTTATGTGATAGGCGTTCTTCGTATAATTCCTTGGTTATACTTATACGATCGGCTCAGAAGTGGAATTCAATCCCGACGTCCGTCTTCCTGTGAACTTAAAAATCTTTAACAGAGAAGTGAATAGACGTCCGTTGCGTTAGCGTAATCCCTCATTGGCTTTATCTACATTACCACTAGGTGAGATGTATGCAATGCGAAAAAAAATTTAAATCATACAATTAGTTTCCGAGATTATGAAATACGCTGACAAGAAAAAAACCTTATAGAATAAATTACTAACATTGTGGTGTTTTATCTTATGTGAAGTGCGCTGTAGAGCGTATGTTATCAGTATCCCATGCCTATTGTCAAAAATGTAATCCTTTATAAGATATTTGCAAAGAATAAGCAACAACGCTTCCATTGTGAATTACAGTATCGACGGACGAATCATAAAAGTCCCATACAATGTTTTATGTAATATTACTTTATATCTCACAATCAAAATTTTAACGTCTTCAATTTCATAATCATGACTTTGCACGTTGACGCTGTTACTAAATACATTTTTCATAACAAAGGGAATCAAAAATGTGACGACTCACTTGACTGTATTTCATACCGTAAAATATTGTCTATATTATTTCTGCTTGAATCCTTTTTCGTTTTAGTGTAAGAGTAAATTGCTGTGCATACACCTTAGCACATAGCAACATTTTGATAAGGGCAATTCGGTTCGCTTTGATGAAAAACAAAAGCTAAAAATACCTTTATTTTGCAACAAATTCCCAGTGCCGAGATCAAGAAGAAGAAAGGTAATATAGCTGGTTTTCACCCTTTATAAAGCAAAGTTCTATGATCAAGTTGTGGTACACCAATGTTTACGAGAATTTCCATTGTGGCCACAATCATAAAGAAACCAAATACAGCCAGAACCAATTTTGTTTTTTGACTCGATGCAATACGAAAAAGATGATGATTTTGATATCGGGACTGTTAGGAATATATAATTTTTCCACAATAGTAAATTCACTTTAGTCTTGCTTGAGATAAAATAGTAGCTGAAAATCAGTTTTACTACGAAGAACTTCAATTTGACAAAAATAATTCAAGGATTTATCATAGGATATCATGTGTAAGACGTGAAAAAAAAACATGTTACATTGTAAAATTTTGCCAAGTGCGTATTGGGCCACGCGCAGTGTAGGGTTCGTAGTTACCCGTCACAATATGCAGACTTAAGGATGCTTTTGTTACATCGGTTCGGAGCCGGCCTTGACACAGTGTAACATGAATTATTTCATACAAAAGTATACTATAGATGTTTGACCGTGGCGGCCGGCGCCCGGCTTGTTATAACATGAATCATCCTTTAGTTCATCTTTAAGTTGTGTTTAATGGAATTTGTACGAAACTACTTCTCCAAATACATTTTATAAGTTGAATAGCTGTGTCCCGCGGTACTACTCGCGTATAATTTAAAAGAATTAAAAGAATGAAGAAGAAGATTGATGATTTATAATAGTTCAGTATACACAGTATTTTTATCGTGCTGCCAGGGTTATGCGTCACAGCTCACATGGCTCGTTCGCGCCACTACACCTATAGTCATAGACTCGAGCTGAGTGGTGAATTATTGTAATGTTCCATTATCTCCCAAACTATGCGTCCAAATAACATTGTATAAAAATGCTATGCAAATGCCATGCTATGCTATGCAAAGTTTATCTTCATAAAATTGTCTTAAAGATGAAGTAACTATTTTTCGCAAGGATTAATATGCCATGCCTAATAACAATGCTCATAAATCACACAAAATGTATAAGAAATAGACATATGGTACCGCAGACTTTTTTTTTAAAAGTACTAAGGAGCAATATTTTTGTAGAACATTGTATTTACGTATCACTAACCATAACGCCAGTGCACGAGGATAAAGCAGTTCGGATGCGCTATTTCTTCCAACTTACTGAACAAAAATCAATATTAAAGATTAGCTTGGAGGCAAAGCCTAATACTAGATAGCCTATACTATTTATCATGAATCTGGCTATCTTATACAAAAAGAATCTGACTGGTAGTTTCAGAGAATAGCGTGTTTAAACGAAAAAAATCTCTTCCGCTTTATTATATTAGTATAGATTGATTATTACTCGTTAACTTGTAAAGCCTACTTACCTCTGATAGTTTTCCTTTTAACTTCAATATAAATACTACCACCACGAGGTTTTTCATACATCCAAAAACAACCACTTAGATGTGGAGGGGACATTTGGCTCTAACAAAAATTAGCACTTTAAAGGTTAATATTACGCAAACGGATCTTTGAATCGAAAAATGTTTTGTACAGACCCACAATTTTTTTTTAAGACATGTTCTTCCACTACCCAAACTATGTCATAGACGAGAAAAAAAACATTCCCACTTTACGTTTAGGGCAGGTACCCTAAACATTTTTTTATTTTACCATTTTGTCGGCGTGATTAATATGTATACCCATACCAAATTACAGCTTTCTAGTACTATGGATCTCTGAGCTAAGCCGTGAACCGACATACCGAAACTATAAAGGTTCCTTTAGACTTCGGAACCCTAAAACTGAACCTATCTAATTTCTTCTGTGCTTTACATTATTCATATCACAAACTATTATTACCCCCGCTATGAAATAGATTGACAAACTTTAATTTAGTTCACTGATTTTTAAAATTGATTAATGCTACCATTGATACGTGTAAATAAGTCCACTAACATTAGTGTCTAATTGAATGAATAATTTCGCAAGTTAAAAATAAATTTCACTATATTGTAGACTGCAATACCACGAATGTTTCAAACATGTTTTTTAATTCCACGCCCACGTATTAATAACAGCTCGGCGGAATTTTTGTAATAGAAAATATATCTAATTTATTATATAAAATGATTACATCGAATACATATTTTAATACTTGAGTATATCTATACTAGCATTATAAAAGCTCAACAGATTGTTTGCTTGAACGTGTTATTCATTGAGGAAAGTTATGCTTGTATATAACTTCACGCTACAACCCTAAGGAGCGCAGTTAACCCTAACCATGAACATCAAGCAATCTGGCAAGCTGTAGGCGACTACTGGAAGTGAGAACCACGATAGGCTACACGGGAGCAATGGAAAGTTATTTGAATAAATTCAACACGGATGAAACCGTGGGGCACAGCTAGTATATATTTAAAATTAAGTGTATAATTCATAAAAATAATGTATCTAAATTCACATCTACTTTATGTTGACTTTTTATAGTATAAAAATAATATATTAAGACGTATTAATCAAATTAAAGATTAATAAACAATCTTTAAGATAACTATTCAAGCTTTTATTAATCAATGATGGCTCAGTGGTTGCGTGTACGACTTCGCGTCGATTGACGTGAGTTCGAATCCCTGTAATGAGCCTGAGCTTTCGGTGAAGGAAAACATCATTAGGAAACCATAGCATGGTGGTAGGGCATTTTTTGATACCCTCAAGTTGAAAATCTGTGTCGCCAAGCACCAACAGGTTTGTTCCGGCAGCTGCACTTGAGAGCCAGTCTTCCACTAGGTTTAGGGTGTTATCATCTTAGGCCACATCGTCACCTAACATCAGGTGAGAATGTGGCCACTACGCCAAACCTACAAGGATAAAAAAAATCAACATTTCAGTTATCCTAAAATGAAAAGAGTGATGATAACCGTCCGCCATATTGAACGTAGTGTAAAGTCATTTTATTTTCGTATTCTAAAGAAGGGCTTTTTGCTGAGAAGTCATTTTATACCCATATCATGGGGGTGCATAAAATATACGTCACTTAGGTAGCCATGCATTGTCATCCAAACTAAACGTGTGTTCAGCTCAACCAGTGGTGATAAATGTTTTAAAATTCAGTTGCAAGATTTGACCCATACTAACAAGGCAAGTTAAATAAAAGCTTGTAACTAATAAAATCATGCAAACTATTATACTATACTAATGATATCATATATTTTACTTTGATAAAATAACCTTAAAAAATTAAATAACCTACAAACATAATTTTCCCTTTAATCCAATCGATAACACATGAGGTTGTGCGCTTAATCCTTAATTATGAAATCGTGTAGTAAGTACATGCTGTATATATTATTAAGAGCGATACTTACCATTGTGAATTACCTTTTTAATGCACTTAACAGCAATTTTTCCTGGTAACACATGCGATTAAATGTTTTAGAAGGTACTAAATCATTGTTTTGACTATTAGTTAGTAATGTAGTATGTTTTTTTTTAAAAAAGAAACGTATTATTTTTAGTATATTTTTCATGTATTATAGAAGTGTTTAATCGTGAAATGTACCTTAACATTGATAAGGTACGCTAACCTTATAAAGAATTCCCACAACAAACCTGTTGAACCTGTAAAAGCCGTCTGAGTCTTCAGGGGCCTTTCGGCTAATAGTGTATTCAGAACTGAAAAAAAAACATCCTCACAGAGTAATCTAGTTGTTTTTGTCTTGCAGTATGAAAACAATTTTATAAATCTATAGATATATTAAATCAATTACAATATTAAATCCAAATAGTGTGAGTCGACACGGCGAGATCGAAATACGAAAAACGAGTACCTCAGCGACATATATTATTAATAAAAGAGTAATTATCAAAAATTTAAAAAAAAAATTAATAATAATAAATATAGAACGTATATTAATATGTTTGATCAAAAAGAATAATCTTATCGTATTTCTAAGTACCATATTAATGTTAAGTTAAAGCTATACTTGATTGGGTCTATTTTAATTAAGATCTTTAAACAGCTTGTTTTGAAGACAAGCCTGTGAGAACTGCATTGTAAAAGTACTAAGCAACATAAACATTCACACATAATTGCTTAAATAATCACAGAAGTAAATCTCTTATCCGTACCAAATAAATTAATTGAATGAAGAATATCATGTCGCCACATTTCTGTTATATTATACATACTTACTGCAAATACTTACATACATATACATTTTGTACCAGAATAAACATTTCTTTCTAACTTTCGTATAACAATTTTTATAAGTTGATGGATAAATTAAAAATGAATTATATAGAATAACCAGTGAACTAAGGTGAAAAGGAAATTTCATTAGTCATTCCGTATTTTGTTAATTTTGTAAATATATCTGCGACAAGAATATTACTTACAAACATTATTTTTACCCACACGAGCTGCGCCCACCAAGGCGTGTTGACGGCGAATGTGAAAAACTGTGACCCGTTCTTACACATATGAGATCACTATATAAGACTTTGCTGTGCGACTTTGCTCTCATTTCGAATTACGTTTAAGTTTGGCAAATACACTACTGGAAGGCTTTAATTTAGTGTAATGTAAATATCGTAGTAACCTTTCGGTAATAATAACAGTGCCATAAATATAATAATAAAAATGAACGCGGTAAGAAAAACAATACATAAATTTTTAGATGAGTTAACATTTTATATTCATTGTCAAAATATAATTCAATGTAAAAATATTTCCACATTTTGTTTGTAATTTGCCTCTGAACTCCAAGAACGTATTCCTAAACTTTAAATATTAGTTTTATTTAAACTTTTTTTTTTGTTTCAGGTGATTCTTATATCCTTAATATTAGCCATAACAAGTGCAAACGCGTACCATGATCCAGACTTGAATTACCATTTACGTCAAGTGCAGCAAACACAAAACTGCGGAGATACTGGATACAGTTATCCTGCACCGACATTGCAGTTAAATACTGGTGATGTGAAATTAACTGCTACTCCTGCTATCGTATCTCAGTCGATCACTCCTCTCCAATATACTCCAGGACTGACCTATCAGAACGCTGCACCACATATTTCATACGCATCGCAACCAACTACTTACCAGTCTTCAGCTGGTACTAACACGTATTTTACACCTACATATACCAATAATGAAATCCACGGTTATGCAACATCTGCTGGACTCTCATCAATATCATCAAGTGGCAGGACAAATGCTCCAATCGCAACATACGCTCAGGCACCCATCATAGCAAAGGTTACTGCAGCTCCACTCATAGCCAAGTTTTCTATCGCTCCTATTAAAACCACATATGTGTCTCAAAACACGATACAGCAAGCGCAAGCATTATATGCAACAGGATCTGCAGCGAAAGCATCTCTCTTTAGTAATACTGTGCAAACTGGCGGACCAGTTGTATCCCAAGTTTTTGCAGCACCAGCCGCAGGCTACGCCACTGCTTCGCCTTTGAAAAGTCAACAAGCTACACAAGTTGCATCCAACAGTTATTCATCTGGAATTCAATACAATCAACTTCAAGCAATACAGCCTTCTGTTCAAGTACAACCAGCCTCACAATATGCAAACGCTGCTTTTTCTCAAGGATCCTCGTCAGCCACTTCACGGTACTTTAATTCTGCTCAATATCCCAGTGTAACTCAATACACACCAACTGTGAACCAATACATTTCCCCTGTTACAAGTTATGCTCCAGCAATTGCTCATGCTGGTCCAGTAGTTTCTCAATATTCTTCACCACAAGTTACTCAATATTCAGCCCCTCAAGTCGCCCAGTACTCAACTAATCAAGTCACAGCACCAGTTGCTCAATACTCATCTTCAGTTACTCAACATGTGGGTCCAGCATTTCCGGCATACTCAGCCCCATCTATCTCGACATATACTGCTCCAGCAGTATCCCATTATACTTCTCCAGTTGCATCATCAGTCACGCCATATATAAGACCCTTCGTAAACCATGTGTCCATCACAGCACCAGCCCACATAACAACTCCTGGGGTAGTAGCAACAAAGAACGTACACACAGATTTTTTGGAAAATTACGTGAGTAGAAACTTTTTATATTATTGATATTATTCTTAATTTTGTTTATAATTAAATATTTCAACTTTAATCAAAGAAAATTCTATCGTTTTTCTAATTGTTACATTAGATAGATACGAGACAATTAACAAATTTCAAGTATATTGTAATATATAGTAGAAATACAGTAAAACTTTTAAAGCTTTAGCAGTTTCATCTTCAAAGTAATTTACGCGTTTTATATATTTTAAGCAAACCAGTTAATACCATTAGTATTTTATATTACTAAAAGCATAAATTCTTCATTCATAAAGATAAGTAATTGTGCTGACCTTATCAATTTTAAAAATGTGAGTAATAATATTAATTACGATGTTGTTCTTGAATTCTTTATTACCACAGTTAGCGATCTAATTAAACTGCAGGATATTATCGAACATCTTAGCTTAATTACATCATATCCAAGCTGCTTATTTAATGATGTTATTAATTTGTGTGATCAATCGTTTTGCCGAGGGCTGCTTCAATTACAACGTAATAGCGGTCAATTACCTGTCTTAATTTTAAACACAGAATATCTCTATTTAATGTATACATGAGTCTTTAGCGAAGAGCCTAAAGGGCTTGAGAACGTTATAAAATATATTAATTTAAATATCTTCACACTACAAAACCCGATTTCCAATGAAATTCTGTTGTGCAGTTGATTTAATTTACTTGCAAAAATTATACCTACAGAAACTTTACACTAACTAAAAGCTTTAGTCTATTTCTTGTAAAATACAAAGATAATTCATTTTTGCGAAATAATATTATCTGTTGGCCTTGTGGTTCTTGTATCGTCACTGAAAAAGACATACATAAAATTTCCATAATTAAACATTTCTCATAAATAAAATGCCTTCATAAATAAATTGTACTTCATAAAGTCCATATTTTCGTGCAGTAAAAAATATGTTCTGAATTTAATTTAGAGATCTCTTCAGTTTCAACTTCAAAATAAAGTAAGCAAGTAAGCATCCTCATGACGATGTTGACTCCTCCGAAGCCATATTATCAGTCAGTGTTATCATATTGTCAGTTTCCATTGGCCCTTAGTTTACACTATTTCATCTGATTAATAATTACTATAATACATAGTCGTATTGAAGTTAGTCCATAAATAACCGCTCTCAAGGTACGACAATGAACCTAATCTTATGTTCTGCGTATTCAGTTACTACATACATATTAACATACATACATTTAATTTCTTACAT
Source organism: Saturnia pavonia (assembly GCA_947532125.1). Classification (NCBI taxonomy): domain Eukaryota; kingdom Metazoa; phylum Arthropoda; class Insecta; order Lepidoptera; family Saturniidae; genus Saturnia; species Saturnia pavonia. The sequence continues at coordinate 6,870,976 of OX383901.1, forward strand.
ATAAACAAAGAACAAATAAGTACTAATTGTTTTAACCTTGCATTTAAAATACGTTTTAAACACTAACAAAAACACGAAAAATCACTTTTTATATCACTAATAAGACATTGATTTTTATTCATACAATTAAAATTACTAATTATAACAATAAACAATTATTTATAAAACATCATGCTTTTTATCATTATTTTGTATTACCCGTGAATATTTATTTTTAATTAAGGTAATTTAATATAAAGAGATAATTTAAAGAGAGGTAGAGCACAGAAAAATTTCTTTAGAGATTTCTTTCTATTTGGGGCAGCCCAACTGGTGGAATACCTCCACCCTACAGAAGCTCGCAGCCAAATGACCTTGTGTTGTGTTTCTGCGGTGAGTAGGTTTTCTAGAGCTCCTTGGGGTAGGGGGGTTCAAGGTCAGCAACGCGCTTGTGATACCTATGGTATTGCAGGCGTTCATAGGCTACGGTAGGAGGTACTGTTGCCAACTTTGTAGTATTAAAAAAAATCTGATCTTAAAGTAGCAGATTATATTTCGACCATAACGTTCACTTTTAAACCTGGTCTGAGTATAAATAAGCTGCTTTCACTTAAACTGCTAATTCTGCATGTTTTTCTTTTCGACTAATTGTAACCATACAAGAGTCAATACAAAGTCATATTTTATACTCCAGTATTGACCAATATCAAACTGCTATAAAGACAAGACTTGTATTTTATTCTTTAAGGATTATGTCCTATATTTCATATTATATTTGTAAATATAAACTCAATTAATAATTCAAGCGTTAATAAGATTAATCTAATCCCCTGCTCTCTTTCCATAACAGGACCACACGCGCTGGTCCTCAAATCCATAGTTTTACGGTACCTCCATCTTAGCACGAACTGAAAACTTAGCAATGTCTTATTTTTGCCATGCCGTAATACTGTGGTCAGAGTATTCCTCCTACGATATGGGGTCGTTCAAGAATAAAATGAAAAGATGTTTATGCAGGCCGCCATGACAGTGACGACCGCCGATGGATTTCGATCTCTCGCTGGTCGCCGTTGTATTTGGATTTTTGAACTTTGCTCACCATCAGTCAAAGCGTCGTCACTATACTATACACTTCAAAGGTTTAATATACAATAAAAATCATATCTCTAATCAGTACAATAGAAAGACCTGCACACATCATTTTTCTGATAGTAAAGATATCAACGCGTTTCCATGCCCGAATTTACGAACGAATTTACTTTATCTATAAATTTGACCATGATTTTAATTTGTCGTTTCGTATTCATAATAATTAGCTACTACACTAAATATTTGGAGAATGCAAGTCAACATCTTATTTACTAAGTATACTATGAAAGATATCTGGACTCATATATGCGAAGCCGAGACACTAAAATTTTTTTTTCACTATTATCATTTTATTGTCTAGCGTCCAACGTTTGACCAGCGCTGACACTGCGCACACGAGTCGTTTGCGTGGCGCACCTGCATAATGCAGAGGCCTAAGGTTCCCTTTGTGACGTATTATTTTAAAGGAGATAACTCCTTTAGAATAGGAGAAAAGGTTAGAAGGGTAATAGAACCATTTTGAGATAAATTAACATCTACAAAGAAGAAAAAATCTATGTATAGTAAGTCTACAGTTTCAGAGCTTTTGGAAAATCTAACCAATAGGAAGTGCAATAAGAAACGATATTTTATAGGTATACTAATCTCGTCATTGAAGTCAAAGCTACAAAAATTGGTATTAACGCGGCTAGTTTAAATTTATTTGTAATTTTTCCGTATTGTTTTAATAATAATAGTATATATAAAATGGAAGTTTGTATAATAAATAGACTTAATTATTTTTTTAAACAGAAATACCATATGTAAATGTATTGGTGTCAGTGCTCATATTTACACACGAAAATTTATTTCTATAGAAGTTTTAAATTAATTAAAATTCAAAAAATGAACACAATATTACTTATAATCTTAGTAACCAATAAAAAATAATATTTTTTACATTTTAGAAAACAAACGTATAGGGAATGAAACAACAGGTATTCGTAATGGAAATCTGTCATAATATATTTTCGAATGGAATTATCAATAAAGTTCAAACGATATAACATTGAACTTTTAACTTAGGTCTAATCTTTCTCACGGTAATATCGACCAACATTACATAACGTCACGGTTTGCAGGACGCCCACCCAAGATACGCTTTCGAGTACGGGGTCAACGACCCACACACAGGAGATATCAAGCAACAGAAGGAACAACGTGACGGCGAAGTTGTAAAAGGTAATTATTATATTACCTATATGTGTAACCTTCAAACTTATTTTTAATCAGCTTTATACACAAAAAAGAATCTGATATTTTTTATGTGAACTTTTCCTTCTCAATCTTTTCACTCTTAACAGCGACCACGACGGTCGTAAAGTGTATTCGGAGACCTTTGACATTTGCCTCCCGATATCTCTCCGTCCCTCTCGATAGGCCTTTAGTCTAGTGTATTATACCATAAAAAAAAAACATACGTACATACGATAACAAACATTAAGTTCAAAGGTATGGTGGAGTCTAAGAGCTCACAAATCCAAGGAAAGTTACTAGGTACAATTACATGTTTTAAGAATGGTATTTGTATTATGTTATATACGGGTACCCATATAATTATTTTTGATAATAACATTTCTATAATTTACTTAAATTACCTAAAAATATATAAATCACTAATAATAATTTGGTAAACTTTTAAGTAAAGAACGCATTAAATATACAGATCTAGCAAACTATGCTCTATATTGATCAAGATAGTTGAGTTTCATCAATTTCAAAAAAGATTGCAGGTTATAGTCTCATTTGAATTAACTAAATTTGTGTAAGATCCAATACCTCTAGAACCCTCTATACCTCTAATAAGATACCTCTGAGTTATATATTATAATATGAAAAATTATTAATTTTATGGATAGGTCGGATATTCAGGGTCGAGCCGTGCAGGGGTCTAAGGGGTGAACAGAACCCAGGCGGCAAAATAAATATAAAAAAAAAACAAAGGAATCGGCCATGTGAATAAAAGTGTAGAAAATGATATTACTAAATGTATATCTTTATTTATTCTCTATTGTTTTGAAATTGTCTAAGTAAAGCATTAAGTAAATTTTAATTCACGTCACATAATTTTTTTTTTCATGTAACAGTACAGAAAGTATTGCATTATTTTAAAGTCCGCTAGTATGTATTGTATCGAGGAAATACAGAATATTTCAGTTAACGTTGGTTATGTCTGTAGGCTATTAGGAGTGGCAAACTATATTATGCAGACGGGCGGCAGATACCCTCTGGTCGGCCCTGTTTGTATTATATTTATTCAGACCTAATGGCCTTTCATCACTCCTGCTACTTTCCTAATGTTCTGAAATAATAATCTTATAGATACTTGATTATACTACAATTCCTGGAAAAATCCTCAATATATCTGCCGAGTGATTTTACTTCAAATCAAGCTCTTCGAGAACCCAACAATTGAAGAGTTGCAAAATCCCCTGATTCTAAACTTTAAGTTTAAAAATATACATATTTGAAGATAAAAATTGGACTGGTAATATTCCTATCAGGATTACAGAAGAGATTACACTATACAAAATCACAGCTTACAGAAAACTGTTTATGGGACAGGTAGCAAATTTTGGCCCTTGTCCTGTAATATTCTAATGTGATATAGTTTTTCCATAGAGTTCTATGAAAGTTTTTCTAGATTTTATAATAGTGAATCAGTGCCTAGCCCTTAATCAGGGTAAAACAAGATTGTCTTTCGGGGCCCTGTGGTCCACGCTTTCGTACCATGTATTGCATTATATCTCACGATAAGAAGTGCGGGCGCTACGCGCGTGCAGCTAACTATTCTGAGTTTCATTTTCTTGAATCCAATTTTCATTTTAATCTGTATCTTAAAAGGAGCCATAAAAATTATTTTTCGCTCGAAATTGTTTTTCCAAAAACATTTGTCATTTATCATTTTGGCGCTCCTTGCTACTTGGCGCCTAGACCGGCCCCACACCTCTCGCTCAACCCCAGGGCATCCGCTGTACTAAATAGTTTAAAATCCAGCTTGGCTAAAAGGCCAAGTCTCGGAATGTTGTTTTATAGTCGAGTAATATTTATATTTATATGATATATATTTATGACTCAAAGAATTCGGTTTTGTAGGAATCTGTCGGTTATCTGTCTGTCATACAAATGGTGATAAACCCGTCACAGTGACTCTGTTGTGGTTTATTGCGATACGGGATCAGCCAGTGTATATCCAGCTGCCGAGAGGATGCATGAAAGCGACGACCGACTACAAATAATCGATCTCACGGTGGCGCTGTTGTTTTTGTATTGTGCCATCAGGAACATGCTGTCACTTTTCCGTGCTCAAATTAAAAAAAGAAAGTTAGACCTATCCAAAGGTGTTACACAAAACAATAATCATATATCTTGTTGCGAATTATGCAGGTCAGTATTCCTTGGTGGAACCGGACGGTTCGGTGCGAACGGTGAACTACGTCGCTGACTGGGAGACCGGTTTCCACGCCGATGTACGCAACAGCAAAGACAATCAACACTAGATAGGTATAAATTAAAACCACGTCGCCGCCAGTACTACCTTATTCACTGGTTCTATCTATGGAAGTGAATTCCCTTAATAGCAAATTTAAGGTCGATGATAAAAAACTTAGATATTTACGAAAAAATGTAAAATTGTTTTACAACGGAATTCAGTATACAGTATAGAAATTAGTTTTTATTGGTATGTAGGTTAATAATTACGTAATCTGAGATTTATTTGAAACTAATTTGAACAAAAATATTTGTATACAACTACAAATACCTGTATAAATTATATATAAAATCTAAGTACATTTATATTTAAAATAAGTTAATATTTGTTGTGTTTTCTATTCGTCTTTGTAACAATTTGCGTATACTCGTTAGTATATGTTTTAGCGAGTTACAAAAAGGACTTTGGATTAACGATCCGTATTGATTCAATCCTTACGAATAATTTATTTAAAGAATTAATATAAAAGTATTTATGAACCTTTTAGGTAGGTACATGAGTACCCACCTTTCACTTACGAGATGTCGCCGACTTGGATATAATTTTTGACTAACAAAGTTTTGAAAGCAAAAAAGACATCTAAATTTGTTATCAAGTTATAGGTATCCTAGATCATTTTGTAATAATTTAAGTTTCTCGGGGTGTGCCAAGATAGGTAATATATGTTAAATTATACCTATATTTAAGAAAACTTATAAAGCGACTATAACTATAAATGAACATAATGTATTTGAAAAATCTAAATTATAGGGTAATCGTCGTCAAACAACTTTTCTGATGTGAGTAATCTAATTTGGTTTTGAACTGATCCTGTGTCATAATCATTTTGTTATGAGAATTAAAAACAAATAATACACGCAGGCAAAGTTGTTTGACAGCCAGTTATCACTATAAAATGTTAATACCTAATTAAATCGGACTGACAAAAAAATTTTCAAGTAAAAGTTACCATTATTTTTAATATTACGTTTTTTATTTTATCAATATTCCTTTCATCTCTAAAAAATGAAACGTTATTGATTCCGAATCATATTCAATAAAATACGGCAGTCGAATGCAGGTAAGTTAATATATTATATTTGAATTAGAAATTAAGATATACATTTTCAGACGTTGATAAGTTTTTATTTTTAAATACGTTGAGTATAAAGCAATGATGGCTCAGTGCTAGCTTAACTATACGGAAACCTTGAGTTCGAATCCCTGCAATGATTTTGAGCTTTTGATGAAGAAAAACATCGTGACGAAATCATAGCATGATGGTAGGGTATTTTCTAATGCCCGCCTGGCTAGCTACCACCCTCAAGTTGAAAATCTATCGCATCACCTATAGGTGTGTTCCGGCAGCTGCACTTGAGAGCCAGTCTTCCACTAGGTTTAGCGAGTCACGACCTTGGGCCACATCGTCCCTTAACATTAGGTAAGATTATGGCGATAACTCTAAACTTATAAACGATATCTTAAAAAAGAGAAAATATCAATAGTAGTTTCTTTTTTGACCTATTAATTATATTGTTTCGTCAATCGAGGTATATAGGAACAATTATCTATATTATAACTGTATGCAATACGTAAAATACATGTGATACGAAATAATATAAACCAGGGAGAAAAAAGTATTTTATTATAACTTGCAATATAAAATATATAATACACTAATTCACAGCTCTAAACCTTCCCTGTACCCATGTATATTTCATTTATATGCTAAATGTTTATTATAACATTACAAATTTCTTTAGTTCTTGTCCATTATAATAGCATTTTGGGCAGGTATAATTCGGATCTGCCGTTTTATTGGCCTGAAATTAAAAACCATGGTTATTGTAAGTATTGAAAACAGTAATAAATTTACAGAAGTAAGTTACAGAAGTTAATAAATATTTTCAAAATATAAATATTCTAGAAATGATCAAATGAATAATATTTTTTTTCTCTACTAATTTATATCTCTATAACTCGAGTAAATATCTCTAATAATTTCTCAAAGGTGTTTTTGGCAACATCATATCTCCATTAATTCATAATCAAATTTAATGAACCATTATTCAATCATCATTTTAAACTTATATTCCCAGCTATTGACAAAAATGAGCCTTTAGTTTAAACTTGACTTATAGTTTAAAATTGACGTTTTAGTTAAAACTTTTATTATCAGTAATGGCATCAAAATTCTTTAATAGATACAAAACCTCTACTATTGAATATAATATTTTCAGTTAGCATGTAGGCGGCGCCATCTGTTAACTATCTATTTAACTAACATGGCAGCTGTTAGTTTGTGTACATTCTATAATGTGCGAAATATTTGCACAAGTCAGCTAGAAGAATATATTACATTTTACAATTTAATACAATTTACATAGTAGTGGTTCATTTAACTCCATTGAAACATTTAAAGCATACATAGTAGTGGTTTATTTAACTCCATTGAAACATTTAAAGCATAAAGTAAAAATCAAAACATAAACTAACAAGATTTAATTCTTGTTAAGGCAAAAATAAGGCAAGTTATCATTTTATAATATCATATTAAATTGTATAATTTATCATATTAAATTTTAATATTAATAAAAATCATACCATCAAACAATAATAACAAAATATATGATCACATCCCATAATGTGAGGTAGGATAGGTTTATTGGAGCAACAAGCGCAAACAGTGTTCAGTGTCATGATTGGATACCCTGGTGTACCAACAGAACGCACATGTTTCCTCCACCACACATATTTCAATATACTTGACAGTCTTCTTTTTAAGCCAAATATATTGATTAGAGATATAACTGTACCTATTAATTCCTGAAACAATACATAATTTAATATCTTTAGTTATTGTCATACTTCGATTGAACTATCCAAGCATATTTACATGAACAAAAGGCAACCTATTTATCCCATAGAGATAGCAAATAAATATCAGAGTGATAATTCAGATGGTCACAAAGAATTATATAAAACTAAATAATAGCAATAGAATAAAGTCTTCTACAATCATTCATATAAAAGATGTAATTAAAATTAAGGGATAAAAAACATAAATCAATTCTCCATTTAAAAAAAATCACCAATTGCTGCAAGAATTTTCTTTGATGTAATTGGTGTTTTATTTATTTTGTTTTAAGAATTATATATAAAAAAATTACTTCAATTTATAATAAAACTAGAGACCCGCCCCGGCTTCGTACGGGTGCAATGCTGATACTAAATATACCTACCTACTACAGAATGTCTTTATAAACAATGTTTACAGCTTTTTTGTCATTAGACAATACAAACATGTTTTGTTTAGAGGTTACTCTTGAAAGAGCGACATATAATTAACCATATATAGGGCCCGTACCGCCGCACCGCTATGTCCCTGCATTTTAAATCTGTAATATCTTCGGAAATATTCATTTAAATTACATGCTGTAAAGGGTCATATTGATCTATAGTAATGTACAATGTATTTAAGCTACTTAATTGGATAAGGATTAATGCTGTATTGCTTAAAATCACTGCGTAAATAAGCCTTTTTTTTCGTAAAATGTAAAGGATAAAAAATGGTTATTGTGGGTTATCCTTAAGAGATAGACATATACCATCGCGGGCTTTTTTGTTGACCTTTTTAAGGTATACAATACTGTAGTACATTATTTTGATTTATCTCGTGGGGTTCAGCCAGCGTTTACAATGTAAGCGCAAAAAAATGTGTTTATTTACGAAATCACATTAGAAACCTCTAAATTTATCAGTGTTTCTCTACAATATTATGCATGTATTATGCATATAAACCTTCCCCTTAAATCATTCTATCTATTAAAAAAACCGCTTCAAAATCCGTTGCGTAATTTTAAAGATTTAAGCATACATAGGGACGGTCAGAGCGACAGCGACTTTGTTTTATACTATGTAGTGATTAAGGGATAAAAAAAATTTATCAATTCTCTGTTTAAAAAAAAACACTAATTGCTGCAAGAATTTACTTTGATGTAATTGGTGTTTAATTTGTTGTAAGAATTATATATAAAAAAATAACTTAAATTTATACACTCCACTGATAAGCAGAGTTTCTCATGTAAAGTTTTGATTCTAAACTAATATAAACCAATATTAACTAAGTTGCTGACTGTATGTATATTTTTATTAGTAACAATAGTTAAATATTGTGTATAGCAAAATATAATATTATGATTGAAATTGAAATAATTAAGTACAGTTCAACTCACAATGAAATTATGCCATAAAAGTTCTCGAGTCCATGAAAGATCACTTAAATCTTCTCTTGTAATTTTATCTGCTGACAATTCCAAACCAAGTATGTAGTCTATAAAAATTGGACATTTGCCACTTTGAATAAATCTTAAGAAATTAATAATATCTGCAAACAGTTGAAATGTTTCTAACTTATGTACAAAATTTTGTATATTCCTGTTTGATGTGAAACTATATATTGCTCTTTCTTTTAAATATTTCAATCCAACTGTGTATCCATAGTACCAGTACAATTTACTCTTTGTAAAATTATCTCTTTTATACTTCAGCGATAACATTTCATGGCCAAATGTACTTTTTTTATCTAATATTGAATATTTAAAAATCCATGTTTTTATTAAAAGTTCTAATTCAGGTAAAACTGGTTGGATGTATCCTGGCTAAAAATAAAAACAAAGAGATACTAAGTTTTATGGGAAATTATGTAAGTACATTTCATAAATACATACCTCTAAATATTTAGTGCATTCGAAGACTAATTGCTTAAGTAGTTCTTCCACTTGAATGTCTAAATTTACAGCATCTAGCTGAAATGACACGAATACCTTTTATAAAATAATATTCAAATAATGAATGATCACCTATAAAATACAGCAATATAAATTACCTGTGTTACACGAGGTATATAGTTCACCGACATTTTTATTCAGTCACCTTTTTAATCACAGTATTAAATTTTTAGTTTACCTATAATAATAAGTATAACAATTCTTTGCGTAATAATTATTAGTAAGTACTATACTAGTATCCATTTTCTACGCTACACATTATATACATTATTTATCTATGATGATATACAAATATATTGTTTTCAGTTTTTCACTATTTATATATTGCTATTCGTTCAGTAGGACAGGCGAAGGAATGATTAATATATTGACTTTCACACTTTTCACCTATGTAGTCAACGCTTTTCACTGTTTGAACTTAGATCTCTAGTTCAAAGTTCAAAATTCAGACTAACTCAGAATTCAACTTAAAATTTCTATGTTTTCCTATTCAATACATTCGTTTCAATTTTCTTATTTTGATTTTTGGTCCGGTGTTGCCAGAGCTTGGAGCTGGCGAGTGCCTTTTACACTATCGAATATTGTGTCAAATTACGTCGATTGTACGATACTAAGTAGATATTACGAGTACGATACTAATGCTTCAACGATATACATAAAATAATTATTTCAAACTAATTTTGAGAATATATTCCATTAGAGTTGATGAGGTGATTTTTTTAGCATCGTTCAACTGTTCTAAGCTAAAAGTGCGAAACTGATCATGAATTATTACGTAGTACATAAAGCCTCAATAGAATTATTTTATAAATTTTGTATTTTCATTGACGGCAATATTCAGATGGTTATTTTTCTGTCATTTTGAGTAACTTTTAATTATGTAGGTAACATGTAAATATTTTTTTTGTTATTAATCTAATTTCCGAAACTTTTGGGGACATTGAGATTTCCTGTATAAAATAAATAAAATTATAAATTAAAAATAATTGTCTGTTTATTTTGGTATACATTATGTAAGAAACATAATGTCACAGGCTTGGTTTGAGAGAAACATCGTAACATCTTTATACTATTATTTCTCGTACGATACTGTTTCTTCGAATCATTCAACAATGCCTTATATTGCAATTACTGTTTATCAAAACTATGCACAAATGGAGTCTCGAAGCACCTTCCGCTTAACAATATTTATAATTCAGACTGGCCGCCTTATTCTTGACGCATTGAATAAAGTTCGATTTCGTGAGATTAGGCACTCTTGATCTTGAAATCAACACTAGCGGACGATCATGCTGCAGCTCGAATCGGAACTAACTTCGATCGATTTTCTATCTAGCATTTTATGTAAAAATATTAGAATAAAAAGAATCCAAGCAAAGATTTATAATGTTTTACGGTGACTTCAGTGTGCAGGTACTGTGACCGGATACAGATAACGACGTTGATATGATTCGATTATAACTCCATCTTGATTTTCGATTCGGGTTTGTTCAAAAGTACACTTGTAGGATCGAGTTGAAATCAAAAGTGTAATCGAATCAGAAACAAAGTCAAATTCGAATCAGTTTCAAGAGTAACCCCCTGATACACTGACTGATAACGGAATTCACTAGTATATTTGTATGAATCCAACAATTTATAGTTCATAAAGTAGGTACGTACAACATAAAAGCATTTTTTCTGGATGGCACTGGATTTATATGCACCATTTATTAAAATTATACGTGTTAATTATTGACATCGCTAAATACATTAAAACAACTATTTTCAATCATAACCACAGCAATTTTGCTGTATAATTTTATTGTAATGTCCTAATAAACGATTTTGATACAATTTGTATATATTTTATAACCACCACAATGGCATCACTACTACAGCTATCAGCTGCCATTAGGCTGCCACTACGAAGGCATAATTTATCAAACAAAAAAGAATAATCAAATTCACAATCGGTGAAGTTATTGCAAAACATACCTACACAAAAATCAAAACAAGAACATTATACAATCAAATCAGAATTTCCTCTTTTTTGACTAAAAATAGTGAATATAGCATACTAAAAAAGAGAATTCATTATAAAGCGAAAAAAAAGAAACAAGTTACTTACTATTACAGGAAGAATGTAACTTTTCACGAATCGAAACATAACTTTGGATTTCGACTGAATGGCCCTGGCAATACTAGTGTAATTACGTCACTAGTTGTCTTGGTATAGTAATTTATCGATCTGTTTAAGTTTTCTTTTTTAATAGAAATTCATATTTAATATTATGGATATTTGAGTATCTTGTTATTGTTTGTAACAACATATATAGCGTCATGGTTGTATCACCGCAAAGTCCCGCCAACGAAGCGCTAAGTGTGCAATCAAAAAAAAGCAATATGGCATCTAAACAAACCTCAGTAGCAGACACAAGAGCAGAACTGGCAGAACTAGTTAAACGTAAAGCTGAAGTGGCAGTAAGCAATTTATTTAAAAAATAATTAAAATACTGGAAGTTAAAAACACTTTTTTTACAAAATCCTATTACAGGACACATTAGCCAACCTGGAGCGCCAAATTTATGCTTTCGAAGGATCATATTTGGAAGACACTCAACTTTATGGAAATATAATCAGAGGATGGGATAGATACCTAACTACAAATAAAAGTACTAATTCAAAGGCTGATAAACGAAACAGAAAGTTCAAAGAAGCAGAAAGACTATTCTCGAAGTCCAGTATCACATCCATAGCTGTGAGTATCGATCGTGGCGTCATGCCCTTACTGTGGTAGGCAAAAGAATGGAGTACCACTTTTCCTCTATTCTTACAAAATTCTTTCACTTCTAATTAATTAAACACTGCATGTATTCATGCCTGTTCAAAGTGTTTCTATTTGCAAAGTCAACTCTTTTTCTATTTTCTGCATAAGTCAGTCAGCCTATTTGTCATCATTCCTATATACAAGGCCTAAACAACAATAAAATATAGATTGGAGAGATCTTATTTTTACTGTGTTTAGCTTATTTTCCTGTATATTTTGATGTACCCCAGTTTCACTACCATGCAACAAGTATATCCCAAGCTCTGCTAAACCTATTTTTTCTTATTCTTTATATTGGCATCCAATATACAATTTACTTTGTTACTTGTATGCTTATCTCGTCATAATATATCAGTATTGCATTACCGTCTTGCAAAAATACTACCAAAATATACAAACCATTCATTCTAAATATTTCCTATTACAAAAAGTTATATTATTTCATTACTTTTTCAAATATCATACTGTACTTTTATTCACATTGAGATGGAGACTTTCATTGGTGCAATTATTCATATGTGATAAACATTAGTAACTGTGAGAAATAATAATAACATATACACATTTTTTTAACAAAATAGTTATTATACATTTGCATTGGTATAACAGTCACAGAAATCTAGCATTTTAGTTATAAGTAAGAGAGCTTCTAATCAATTATACTATAATAAAGTTTTGGATAAAAAAGTTATTTCCTTCATTTTCAGGCAGTTAGTGGACTTGTCGACCCTGCTGAAACAAAAAGTAAGTATATATTTTTTATATACACAATAGCATTAAACATCATTAAATGTAATATGTCTAATGTATAATAATGTAAATGTTAAACATTTCATTAAAATTTCTAGATGAAAGGAACAGTGAAACTGAGTCACAAACAAATGAAGACTCATCAGATACTCAAATCAGCTCTGGATTGAACATTGGTAGTCTACATCATACAACAATACATGGCTCTACAGAAAGTATAGCCTCGAAACCATCTGGTAAACAACAAACTAATGGAAATATAGAAAAGGTTATGAACACTCCATCTCAAAATAAACAAAGTGTTACACAAAAGATTGTAGCCTCATCTGGAATGCTACAAAAGACCTTTGGCAGTGACAAGCTTTTGTCAGGAGTCGGATTAGACAGTAGGCCAGGGACACCTAAAGAGAAAGACCCCAATATGAGTATACTGAGTAATAAAGGTGATTTAACACCAAACCCACTTAAACATAAATTGACAAGTAGTGGAAGTAATAACAACAGTTTAAAGAAAAGTAACAATAAAAAAGCAAGGCACAGATAGAAAATACTACTAACTTAATTAAAAATATTCTGGATTTTATAACCATGAATGTAAATAAAGTTAATGCAAATATTATAAAATATTTTATTTTCTATCTTTCAGTCATCTTGTAAATACATAATTGAAATCTGTATATTATGTAGAATACTAATTTATTCTTCCATTAACAGCCCTCATAAAAGTCTGATTGAGTCTGGATTCTGAAAAATAACATGTTTTGAATAACAATGAAACAGTAAAATAATATATAATTCATGAAATTAAAATAATATTTACGTTTTAACACATTTGGTAAATCTCTAATGGGTCCACAATACCTAACTGCTAAATAATAAAGTAAGGGCAGTATAGCTATGATAGCTGTACAAAATAAAAATACTATTTCAGGTGATTTCCTTAATTTACAACAACTTAAGCTCTTGCTCCATATAGACCTTGTTGCATTCATCTGAAAATTAAAAGATTAACTGAAAAATGTATGAAGAGTAAATAGATAAACTGAACTAGTGGAACATGGTAATTCTATTATTATTAAAATTTATAATAATATTTCATGTATATAGAATAAATTCTCACTTCCATTACAGTAAACCAAGTCATAGAATAAAAAGTTGTGTTGTGCTCAAAGAAGGCTAAGTATACATCATGTCTCTTTTTCTAATAAATCGGCTGTATTAAAGTGATTAGTCTCTATGCTATATATATTAGTTAACCAAATATAAAGGTTTCGAACAAAATAATAAACATGGTTTTTAGACCTCAGAATGTTCTTTTTTCTTTCTATCAAAGCATAAAATAATAAATATAATGCCCTCCGCAGGGGACGAACGGTTAACTTCGCGCCCACACACCCGCCACGACCACCTTCCTCTGCGGCAACTCAAGCGTAGGTCCGATCCATCGGCATGGAGCCCTTGAGCCAAGCAGCCGCTCGCGCGATACAAGTGACTGTACAATCACTAGCTTTCACAGCCATACATGACACTGCATTATACACACATGCACAACACACATAGGTACATAGGTTCTGTAAGGGACCTTTTTTTTTTCTTTTTTTGCCTAGTTAGAGTAGACAAAAATTTCAGACCACTAAATACACATACACATGTTCCTTCCCTCCTCCCAGGGGGCAGAAACATGTATATATGTATAGTTAGTTTAGATCGAATTACGGATAGGGAATTATTCAGATCGCGACTTAATTGCATACGCGCAACAGTCCGAGCCGAGGTTCGGCCACTTTGGCACCCTCGGATGTTGTTGCTTAGCTTTCGTGGCTGAGTGCCCTAAGCGCTCGCCCCCAAGTCCGGTAAAGCTGTAAAAGCCGTAAAGGCTCCAGGGCCCCTCAGGCTAACAGTGAAGTCAGTTCGAAAAAAAAAAAAAAAAAAAAAAAAAAAAATATAATAAAATTATATATACACTTACAGCGTCTACCACATCCATGCATATAGTGTCCAAGCCTATGGGGTCAGTACTCAAGGTCTCATAAAAATTATTCAATTGCATATAATTTTGCATGCAGTTTTCGCACACTTCTGTGTAATTTTTCCTTTCACTTTTAAGATTATTTACTATGCATTCCATAGTTTCATTGTATATTTGGTAAAATCTCACTGTGTTATTTGATATAAAAGGTGTAGATTCAGACCAGCTGTAGCATCCTGAAAAAGCAATTTAGTTATTTTTTTATCAAATGATTCAATCAAAATTGTGTACATATCAATTCCAACAAATTCATATTTGGATTATACTAGAAAATAACAAGAATTATCATACACAAGTTAGTGATCCTAAAGAAATCTGTATTTACACATAAACAGATGCTCTCAATAATATAATAAAAGAAACAGTCTAGCAACCTTCATTAACTGAAAACATTAATAATAATAGAAGCTGCTTGTAAACATCTATAAAGAACTTCCCCAAAAGAAGTAAAAAAAATTAATACATATTATTGAAACTCAAAATGAGAATAACATGGATGTTTCGATAGTTGAAATAGTGGTCCCTTATTTTATTTTTTTCGCAAATATACTAAACATGAGTATACCACCAGGTATACTGTTTTTGGCATAATTACCACCTTAATACAAAACATATTATGAGAGTTTTATGTTATGGCATATGAACTCTATGAAATCTGTACAGGAGGGTTATTACAGGTGATGTTATTTTTATATCTGAATACCCAAATTCATTTACGAATATTAAACTTAAAAATAAAATAAAATCAAACCATTGCAATTTCCTTTATCCCACACCATCATTATATTATCGTGGTAATCTAAAACTGCATCCAACCTGTCATGAGAAATAAAAATATTTTTGCATGATGTTCCATTTACACTTTTCTTCAGTAACTCTTGATACTTATCACGAAATTTCACGTAATGATCGATGCACTTCTCACATAAGCGTACTGGCCGTGCGTGTTTGATGGAACATTTTGTAAAATTTGCTGCAATGTCAGCGAAATCATCTAATAAAACTTTGCATTCTAGTGGATCTGAAAAATTGCCATTTTCTCCAAGATAGACCCTACAACATCAATAAGTTACTCATTAAAAACATAAGATGGTTGTATACTTTTTATATGCAAGTAGGTACATGTTTATTTTATGTAAAAGTAAACGGAAAACGTTTTTTTACTTGAGCATCAAATAACAACAAAATACTTACAATCGCATCTCAGTTTCATAAAATCCTTTGTTTGATACATCGGCTTTTAACAATTTGAAAATAAAAACAAAAATTATAATATTGAATATCACTGTATTGATAGTTTTTCTGCACATTTTATATTTTTATATCACTCTTTTCACTAAAAAAGTGTTAAACCCTAAATATAAAATAAAAATAACAAACCATATCACCAGGAATAGGGATACAGAAAAAGGAATCGATAATTTGCTTTCAATTCTAACTATTTTAGAAATCTCTACGGCAGTTTAGATACTACTTCCAGTATCGATACTTTACAGCTATACTGCAGCGATTAGGGAATCAATCCCCAGCAAAAAGATAACCACTACAGTATTACAATAAAATTTACATAATACGAATTAGAAAAATTTCTTGTTCTAATGATTGTGACTATTAGATAATAATTATTTACATAAGTGTATTTTACTTTAGTGATCGCAAAATATGAATTTATAATATGTTTTCTTTGTCAAGGTTAAAGCGTGAAAATTTTTGCATAGAGTATAACTTAAACATACATATTTAATTAAACGTTTTCGATGTTTTGATCGTAAGTCGTATTTCATATCGGTCATGCCGTAATTATATAGAATAAGTTGCAAACATGAAGTGGATGCGTTGGCTTAGTTTTGATTCGGAAATTTTGGTATTGCACAGATTCTTTGCTTAATTTTATTAAGTTATGTTGAGTGTAGGATTGTCATCCCTACTTAAAAATATAGTATCTTAATATATTAGGTGTCCTAGTACTATATTTCTAAATAAAAAATGTACATAATAGAAGCGCCTACTATATTTTTATTGGTTAAACATTTAAACAACATTATTTATTACAAAATGTTTAAGCGTAAAACAGAATGTAGGACGCAGACTGCAGCCTTTATCTCTTTCTGAACGAGACTTGATGTGTCAATATGTATATAAAAGTTAAATTAATGGTGTTTCGTAACTTCAATTCATAATGCAGTATAAGCTATTAAACTTTATTCTAAAATAAAAACCTCACAAAAAGTGACACCCCGGAAACCTTTTCGGAAGAATGACGACAAAAGTGATTCCTGTGAAATAAGTTTCAAAACTAGTGGAAACATTTTCAATTTACAAAAAATATTTACAAATAAATGTTAGTGATCCGGGAGCTACAGCAGCTGAAACGCGCAACCGATGGACTGGTAGGACTGGAAAGGTACTAGAAACTTAATTTAAAAATATTTTGTACGTTTTAGTCACTTTTACCTCGTCATCTATATTTTTAATGAATTTAAGTACACAACGCTTACTTCTTCTGATTATTTTAAGTACAAAACCTCAATTTAATAGGTTTTGTTTAAATTGCCTTCCATTCATTCGTCTAAATACAAAAGTACTCGATACCTTAAGGTATCGATAGTTATTTATGAATACTTTGTTTTGAATTGATACATTTGAGATGATACTAGTATCAAGTATAGTTTAGATGCTTTTTTGAAGTGAAAACTTCTTTAGCACCTTTGTGATTTGAAACTCGATGAAACGAAAAAGCGACAATAAAGACGCACATACATCTATAGGATTTAACCAGCAAGAGAATGAGATAGTGATTATACAGTGTTTCCTATTAATTTAATTTTCTTCTACCTCGTGGGCACTACACACGTTTTTTTCTTAATCCTTATCTACTCTACTATCGTTGTACACTAAAAACGTGTACAATAAAGTTGTAATTCTACCAGATAAATAGATTGGCGAAAGTCTAAAAAATAGAATTTTTATATCTTAAGGTAAATTCAACAATTAATAATATGTAAAGCTGCACAATTACTTAAAAACAATAAAGGTTTATTTTGAAGGTATACTTAATTAATAACCCAATGGCCATATTTATGTCACTGTGCTATCCGTATGCTATAGAGCAATATCATTAGTTATGTACAAAATAACTCTGTAGTAAGTTTGATTTTCCTCACAATTTTTTATGTAATATGCTGATAAAAAGTATAATATAATCATATAATTATAATGTACATTTAACATTCGTTTAATGTAAGATTTATGGGGAACAGGACTTAACTGTAACATCATTTTGATAGAAACTATTAGTATTAGAGGGACGCTATCTTTTTAATACTTATTACATCTACGACAGTCAACTGAACTTTCAAGTTCCTGCTGAAGTAAACGCTAAGAGGAAAGAAGCTAAGATACTGAAACACGTCTACGTCTACGGGGCACCGATCTGGGTGGACGCCCTCAAAGCCTGCAACGTGCGTATGTTGCGCACGGCGCAGCAAGTTGTGGCGCTGAAGGTGTATCGCGTATACCGGTCGGTGTCCGCGGGCGCGGCCTTTGTGCTCGTCGGTTCCCCGCTGTGCGAGCTGGAGGCGGAGGTGTTCGCCGCCGTATATAAGTTCACAGCGGCAAGGAAGGAAATAGGGGAACCTTCGGTTCCCACAGAGGTGGATATCTTGAGGAGAGAAGGCAGGGGGGAAGTCCTGAGATCGAGGGGTGAGGACCTGGTGAATGCGCGTTATGGACGTTATTCCATAGAAGCCGTCCGCCCGGTCCGCAAAGAGTGGTGTGTTAGGGAGCTGGGCTCCCTGATGTTCAGGTTTGTGCAGGTGCTATCCAGACATGGTTGTTTCGGATAGTACCTGCACAGGATAGCAAGAAGGGAGCCCACCACTGCGTGCCATGACTGCGGTGCTGTGGAAGATACGGCGCAACACACTTTCTCTGAGTGTGCTGCGTGGGAGGAGCAACGCCGCACTCTGACCACAGTGGTTGGAGGGGATCTCTCGCTGCCGAGTGTGGAGAAAGCCATGCTCGACAGTGAGTGATCATGGACAGCGATGGTCTCCTTCTGCGAGGATGTCATCTCGCAAAAGGAGGCTGTGGAGAGGGATCGCGAGGAGGATCCTCTAAACGGCCTTCTCCGCCAAAGAAGAAAGGGGCGGCTGAAGGAAGCAATTTGCGCGCCTTCTTCCATTGCAAATGTCCGGTGGATGGGGGAGACAGTTAGGGTTGTACCGAACTGTCTCCCATTAGCGCCGGGGGCCCGGCAACTGCCGGGCCTGCCGCCGGGCCACGTGGTAGTATGCTACCAGCGGTCCCGCGTCACCCCGTTAAGTCGGCCGATGGTACACCGTGGAGTTTTAGTGAGTAGGAGTCTCACATAACCACTCATCCCTCAAATCGGGCGTGTACCCATGAAAGGTTCCTCCACGTTAAAAAAAAATGGAGGCGCTGACACAGGTCTGCTCCGCACGTAGGCTCGCAAACACTAGCGGGCGTCGCAGATGTCACCGAGCGGCCGACCCGAGACTACCGTTAGAAGCACACCTCCCCGCGGACTTGGTCTCCGATATCGCCTAGCGAGGCAAAGGGGGCGCGCGCTAGAAGAGTTGCGAAGGGAACGTGTGAAGCGCGGTACGCGGAAAAGAACATGGGTGAGTGCAGCTCACCACGCGACACATCATAAATTTTTAGGCACTCCCATGCGAAGCGCGCGTAACACGTCCCTAGATAATCGAGTCTACCTTACAGTTAAATAACGTTTATTTGTATGTCAGTTGCTGTAAATTTATCCTTCTGTGATATATACAATTAAAAAAATCACTCAAATTCTATAGCTACAATAAAATATACAAAAGTAAGTTTACCTTCCTTAACATAATTTGTAGGTCACTTGATTTCAATAAAGTCACCTTGATAAATCCCATCCTGATATGACAGGGTAGTTTTTTGACAACATTAGAGCACTGTACTTAATATTTTTACCTAGTTTAATAATACCCTTGAGAAGTAACATAGCGCATGCTACAGAAATAACTGCTTCTTCTGCTTTATTTACTAGGCATTAATATGACTGCATACTACTTAACATGTACCTACATTATATTCAGGTAAAATTTTATATTTCACTATGCACATATTTCAATCGCGTTTAAGTTGTACCTAAAATATATAGAATTTGTGGTAAGCTTCTAGGTTGTGTTTACGACATAACATTTTGTTAATATAACCTGAAAGTAATAAATAAATAGTGCAGTTTTTGAAGTGAAACTTCTTATGCGACTTCCAAGCGTTAAACGTTAAATGTTAAACGTTTAACGCACATTATCGGTCTCTCCTCTTTGTGTGAGCCAGAGTGAGAGAGCAATTTATTATCGGTCTCTCCTCTTTCTGTAAGCCAGAGCGAGAGAGTAAATGTCGGTGTGTATGTATATTGCACACTGTTTAAATAAAATAGAAAATGTTTTTTAAAATGAAGTTTCACTTCTATCGTGAGTGAATCGCACACACACCTTTTTGAAGTGAAACTTCTTATGCGACTTCCAAGCGTTAAACGTTAACGTTTAACGCACATTATCGGTCACTGTGTGACTTGTGTTAGCCAGAGCGAGAGAGCAATATATTATCGGTCTCTCCTCTTTGTGTGAGCCAGAGCGAGAGAGTAAATGTCGGTGTGTATATATATTGCACACTGTTTAGTTCACTTCAAGTTTCACTTAGAAGATAGATAGATACCATAGATCGTGTGTGAATCGCACCTTTTTTTATCAAGTTTTGAGTTCTAAATTGTATTTTTTTAATATAGATAATTCATGTAGGTACTTATATGGAAGTTTAAATAAATAGAGATTCAGAATGTCAGAAAATCAATTTTAGACAAATTAAAGCTATTAGCCGTCATAAATTCCTATTCAGTTGCTAATATCTCTTGGTTTTTACATTGTGATAATAACATAAAACTAGGCAATTTCATAGTTTGAAAACATAAAATAATCGAAGAAGGTGCAGTGACGTCATTCGCTCTGATTGGTATTTCACAAAACATGGCGGATTGCTAATGTTTTATGTTTTTATTTCAACAAATGTATGTTCATTTTTAATATAAATACATTATTGTTGAGTCTTTCTAACTTATTCCATTACTTAAAATTAATATTTCAGTGATTCTTTGTTATATTCATCATGCCTACTGCACGATACAAGGGCATCTCTGAACAAAAAAAAGTTGTGTTCATACGTGTCAGAAGTGAAACCTTCAGGAAATTTTAAATATCTTTTTAAATATCATAAATCAGCGGAATTCGCACTATCGACCACTCGTGTGTACTGCGTATGAAGTCTGGTCGTCTCACACCACTAGGCCAATCCGACGACGATAACAAGCATGAAAATCAGGACTTGCATAAACCGTGCATAATGTAAATGTATTCTATCTCATTCTCTCGTAGGCTAAATTCTATAGATGTATATAGCTGTCTCCTTTTACTATCGCTTTTTAGTTTCATCGGGTTTCAAATCATAACGGTTCTATAGAAGTTTTAACTTAAAAAAATCATTGTTATACAATACATAAACATCCAAATGATCCTAATATGGCATAATAGTAACCAATGATATAACAAAAAAATAAGAAACTTATATGAATTATAAAAATAAAAATGTTGTCGCAAGCCTTATTTTCCAAAATTTTGCCATCTTCGTCCATTTTGCCATCCAAAACCATCTTCGTCATTATTTATTTAATCTTATGGCGGTACCCCAGAGAGAATACAATACTACGTAAGACACAGCCACATGAAGTCAAAAGCACCGCCACCTGCGCCGATCCGGCATAGGTAAGCACAGAGTACATTTGTATATAGGAAGAAGGGATGCAATTATTACATCAATGTTTTGAAAACAGAAAAAAGTTAAAAAACCTTGATCAGCAGTAATGCACAAAATGAGTAGACTACATAAGTAGTCGTATTAAATGAATATTAGTTGGGATTGCACTACGAATCGTGTTATTTAAAACAGGCTGTACTGAAAATTTTGTACGTTTAATTTTACTCCTGCATGACAATAATTATGATAATTATGTAATATTAATTTTATTTTTCGATACGTACGACTGATGCAAAGCGTCCGGCAACACTTTCAGTATAAATAATATACTCTGTCAACACTGCTAGACTCTGACGTTTGAAGTTTGTTTTTCTAGTTTGGTACTTAATATTGTAGTTGGCATGAATGATTGCTATTTAAAAATAATTGTCATTCTTATGAAATTATATTTTTTATCACTGCTATTTCACCTGTGATAAATTGAATTTCGTATCTGCATGAGATTATGACCTTTTTTGCCTGCCGCTCATCAACTGTATGGATCAATGAATGCTTACTTTTAGTTATCTTACATAGGGGGTATTTTTAAGCAGCATTTTAATAATATTTTTTTCTCCTTTTTTATATAGTAGCTAGAAGATGTATATAGATATGTATATATATATATATAAATACATATACATTTATTATTTACAGTACTATTTTTCTATTATATTTAGTATAGAACTGTTGTTTTAATTGGAACGAAGTTCCTTACGGTAGGCTTGGAGGAGATAGGGATTTTGCTGACTGAACTGAAAAAAATGTGATAGTAAAACTGTAAGAAAAAGTCAGTGGAATAAAACCGTTAAATGAGACGTGCGCATGCGCGACAGTCGTAAACACAAGCAAGTATTGTATAATACCTTTCTCTTTCTCCCTCTTTCTTTTCTTTCTCTCATCCCTTCTCTCTCTATTAAATATAAAATTAATAAAATTAAATTAATAATTAAAAGAAAAGAATAAAGAATTTAAAAGAATTTATAAATATTAAAATAAAAATTAAAGTATAAAAAATTAAACTTTATTAAAGTAATTAATAAATTATGAAAAAATTAAAGAAATAAATAATGAATTTATAAGAAAATTTTGAGATAAATATATATATACATATATATTTATTTATTATATAATATATAATTCTCTTTCTTTATCCTTTTTTATATTTTATATTTAAACTTTAATTTAATTTATATTTATAAATTATCGAATTTATTTATTTTTCTTTTTATTATTTTAATTATGTAAAGCGCACCCTAGCGTATCGACTCTGGCGCAGATCTATCTGCGCCCTTTCCCCGCGTCCCTGACTGAGTGACCGAGCACCGCGACCTTCAGTCCGCCGGCCACCGTCGTTGTGTGAACCCGTACTAATTAGTATCATTACAATCATTATTATTTATTTATCTTATATTAATATTTTCTTTTCTCCTTTTCCTAAATACTTTCCTGTACTTAAATAAAAACTAATCAGCAAAATTTAAGAGAAAATTCAAGAAAACCTACATAAAATTGAGCACGATTTTTTTTTTTGCAAATTGTATCGATTCTACATTAGCCAAAGGAACTTCGTTCCTACCTGGTGTCCCACGACACCACACGGTTTTTTTAAGAAATAATAATTCTGCTGTGCGTTTTCTGCTGAAGCGTGCTCTTTTGTCTGTCAATATGTACCCTGTCCTAGAAAAAACTCTTTCGCATTCTACAGATGTGACAACAATATGCCAATGTTCCATAAAAATGTCTGCTAGGTTCCAATATATGAACGCATAACTGTTTCACCAAGATAAGGGACAAGAATCTCTCTGTACAACTTCTCCATTCAAAAACATCTCCAGTTCGTTTTTCGCTCTGGTGGAGACGTGGTCAAAGGAAAGAGTAGTTGCTGCTATGTTCTTATCATTTTGCCCCATAAGGATATTTTTCTAATTCCTCCCCAGTTAAATGTGATATGTTGGTCATGTTTGGAATAACCCAACAGCGTTTCTTATTACTTGATGTTTTCTGGTATTTAAATTTAAAGGAGTTCTAAAACGTGTTCTTTTATTAAATAAGCACATTTTGTGCGCTAACATGTTTCTTCAGTAGGTGTGTCTTCCCCATTGTGTGTTCCGAAAATTTGTGAATTTTGAATCGAGGATCCATAAACGTACATACTCCCAAAATCATACTATCTTCGATTTCCGTATTCGGAAAATAAGTTTTCAAGAAAGGTTATTGTTACGCCAAATATTGACTTATGTTTTAAATAATGGTTGAGTTTTAAACTTTTATTGGTTTTTTATTATTTAGCTGTAAGGCACATCTGTTGTGTAATTTCTATTGTGTATATATTTGGCCATATTATTAAATATAGGATTTTTGTAAATTATGGAGTCAGAATTATTAATATTTTAACTCTTTGATCAGCCTTACTTAAAGTGGTGATGTGGAAACGCTGCGATGTCCTACAGTTTATATTATATTGTAGACTAATCAATATTGCAATATGCAAACTTTTTTTTTAAGAGTAGCCTTCATACTACTTATCGTTCACTTCATAGCTTTTGATTTTAATAAAGAATTCCGTCTTTTGCGATTCTAATTTAGAATAAACTATAATAGGCATTCGTCGACCCATTTCATATGAAAGGGGTTCTTAGTTACATGATTTCCATTTCATACTGCCACTTCAAAGCTGTCTGAGGACTACCGTCCGCCAAAAGCGTGGAGAAGGTTCCCTGCCTCTCCACTACCTTGACCTACGGACGTGACTTGCCGCTGCTTCAGCCTATAGCTAAGCCTCACACTTACACCACTTACTCATCAAGCCACAAACCGGGTCGAGCTACTTAATTTTAATATTTTAATTTGTATTGAACACAGTGAATTTAATTAAGGGTTGCAACGTTAAGGGTTTTTTTTCTTTAATATAACATATATATACACATAATAACATTCAATGATTACTCCTTATAAAAAAGTATAGCCGACTTGGTTAGACACAAAAATAAACTTTATTTCAGTATTTTGACACAACTGTAACAAATATTTGATTGCTAAATATCCCACTTTAAATAGAGAAGCCTTTGGAGTACCTTTATACAGTAGGAACCAATATAGAATCACTTTCAGTGAACACAAATTAGTAAAGATAACTGGATTCTAAATATATGTAACATTGTAATTGACATGTTCTAATCATAAAAATCGTCCTACGGCCGTTAAACGCCGGTGATTATTAGGTGGATAACCAAAGATGGATAAGATTTCTTTCTCACTGGTTAAATGACAGAGGCTATGGTATTAACCGTCGTACAGCCAAGTAGGGAAAATAATATCAAATTTGATAACTTGGGCAGTCCTATAATTAATGTAGTATTGATTAATTTGAAGAGGTCGAATTATTATTTATTTATAGTAATAAAATTAATAATTGACCACATTCATTTTACAACGTGACACAATATAGCAAGTGACAAATTATTATTTTTTTCATATGAAAAATAACAGTTATGCATAAAATCTTTCATGCCTATATTGTAGTCTTTGATTAGTACCTGTTATAGTCTTACCTGTACATCAATTTATGTATTGTTTCAATTTTATCAAAATAATTTTAATAATAACGTGATTCATTCGACAATCGCACAAGATAAATGGACATGGTAAGTGAACAAAATTTTGTCACAAGATTTCCAATATTATTACATCAACAGTTACATGTGTACATATTATTATGTTGTTTTATAATTTAAAGAAAAGGGAATGATTATGAAATATAAAAATATAATGTTTTAAGCACTTATCGACGTAAATTAAACACAACTAAAGTTGTTACAGCTCCTGTTTATAAAAAAATGACGGTGCTATAATAGTAATTGCATTAGCTATAATTAACCCCTTTTAATATATAATATATTTACATTTTATGAATCTTTATAAACGACATTATAATTAATTTGGATTTTAGAATAGCTACCGCTGAATTTGATGCTGTGAAAGGGGGAGGATGGTGGGGTACGAGGAGGAGTGTTCCCTGTAAAGGAAAATTATGGATGTGGAAATAAATAGTTTTTATTAATTTTTATTCTTTTTTAATTTTGAGGTTATGTCTATCTAGGACTTGTATATAAATTTTCAAAGGATAACCTAACCAATTTTATCACCACAACAGAAAAATTAAAATATCTCAAACACAAACGACACAAAATGTTAAAGTAGGTCCAAATTTGACGTAAACAACACAATAATTGTTCAAAAACTAATAAAAAATGTATAGAAAATAATTACGAACTGTATACATATCTTTCAAAAGTGAACTTTATGACAACTACTTAGAACTGACATTTGTATTCTCAGGTTACAAAAAAAATAGAATTAAAAAAATAATTTCTCAAAAACTATTTATCTCCACATTGTAAATTGTATATTTAAACGAATTATAAAGTGAACTGTAAAAAAATTTGACGACGGTAGATATTCTAAAGTTGAGCCATTAATGTAATTATAATTTCAATTAGTATTTTTATTGCATGCTTACATATATAATTATTAGTTTATTAAATCAATATAACCTTTCTAATATTTAGCATTTTTTATGTATTTTTAATACAGTAAGATTTAAAATTCTGTTTCGTTTACCCTGCCAAATCGTCTATATCAAAATATCTAAAGCTGTTTATTATGGAAATATCATTGCTCTAATATTTTTCTGCTAATCTACTTCTGTTTTTCTTCCCCTTTGTAAAGTTACCTTTTTTAGATAAATGTTATTGATTCTTAAGTGTTGCTGTAGTGGCTATGATCAGATAAAATAAATTCGTCATTTAGTTTTAAAATATAATATAATAATAATATAATATAATAAAGTGAACTGTAAAAAATTTCACGACGGTAGATATTCTAAAGTTGAGCCATTAATGTCATTATAATTTCAATTAGTATTTTTATTGCATGCTTACATTTTTTTTTTTTTTTTTTTTTTTTTTTGTTTTTGGGACTTTTATTCTACCGAATATATCAGTCCCATTGTACCCCATCCTTTATATCATCACATCAAGAGAGTCGCTGATGAGTTAGCACTACAAGGTCATACAACATCTTGGCATCATCGGAATAAGGTTCTGCCAAAGTGCTGTGAAAAACACCTATATCTTGACAGTTTAAATTTATGCTATTCACCAGCGACTCCCTTTCGAACTTGTTCTTGGCACACTCCATCAGTAGGTGATGCACATCATCAATCTTTCCACATATATTACAATAGGGTGAGTCTGCTTTCCTCATGAGATATGCAAATTTTCCCGATGGATAGTGCCCTGAGCGAAGTCTTAATGCTATCTTTATATATTGTCGGTTTAAATTACATTCACTAAACCAAGGTTTATGAAGAGGCTGACACTGTATTGTTTTATACCAAATGCCTTTTTCTTTGCTTCTTTCATCAAAATATTCATTCCAGTTTTCATAACACATTTTTTTCAATTTTGATATAATTTCCCAATAATCTACTTTAAAATTCTTTATTATACCCTGAGTTGATCCTAATTTTGCACTACGGTCAGCCTCTTCATTCCCTTTGATACCAACATGAGAAGGAATCCATTGCAATATTAAAGACTGATTGTCAAACTGTTGTCTATAAATGTGGTCTAGTATATTATAGGCTACAGCCGCCCCTCTGTAACCGGAGGTGCATCGAACTAGATGCTGAAGTGCACTTTTGCTATCTGTTAAAATAACAACTTTTCTAATATTATTTTTAATTATATATGTTATAGCCTCTGATATTGCATTGAGCTCCAGTGACATAATCGACATATCTTGGGTAACTCTAAAACAAGCTGTTATATTTCTATAAGAGTCATAATACGCCATTCCTAAGCCTTCAGAGTTTTTTGAGCCATCAGTATACATTTTATACCAACCTTTATATTTAATACTTATTTCTTTTTCAATATCATATTTAACAGAAACTAAATCTAACTGATTTTTGACGGATTGAATACATTCTAGATTTATTTTAATCATACTTTTAACATTTATATATGACATCCACACGTCCAAATTAAACATTTCTAAAAGATTCGAAGACTTAATATCATGTACTTTTGCTTCCCTATATGCTAAACAAAGAAGGGGCTTCTTCTTCCTTTGCCAATATCGTAATTGGTTAAGAGATTCAAGTTCTTTTATTAAATCTATACTTAAATTATTCGACCACGAAAGGGCCTTTAAACAATATTTGTTTGCTAAAAATTGTCTTCTTAACATTAATGGTAAAATAGCTATCTCACTTTCCATAACGTGAATGGGCGTGGTTTTAATGAAACCTCCTATAATTCTTAGAGCCATATTTTGAATCTTTTCAAGTTTATAAATATGTATCTTTGCACAATTTCCGTATAGAAAGCTACCATAATCAAGTCTGCTTCGTATTAACGCTATATATAATCGACGTATATAATTTTGATTCATTCCCCAAGCAGGCCCTACCAACACCCTTAGTAAATTTAAAAATTTTGAACATTTTTTGGTAAGTTCATTTATATGTCTATTCCATAGTAATGACTTATCAAGCCACATTCCTAGGTATTTAATATCATCCGTCTTCTGTACTATACTACCATCTATATTTAAGTTAATTTCTTGTTTTTTCCATCCTTTGCTAAAAATCATATATTTAGATTTACTACTAGAAATATGTAAACCTAATTCCTCCAAAACTTGCACTATTTTATTTATTGCAATTTGCATGTTAAGTTCACAGTCTTTTAAATTTTTGTCCTTTATATATAAAACAAAATCATCTGCGTACTGTACCACACACGTACTTTGTATAGTATGACAAATTTTATGAGTAACTAAGTTAAAAAGAAGAGGAGAAAGAGGATCTCCCTGCGCTAAACCTTTGCCAGTCCATCGAATTAAACTTTTGTTTCCACAGTCAACGGTAATTTTTAAATGTCTTTCACTCAGGAAAGACCACATATAATTACACATTTTACTCCCAACTCCTATTTCATCGAGAATACTAACAACTTTTTCCGTTAAGACATTATTATAAGCGTTCTCAATGTCTATAAAGCAGGCCACTGTCGAAATATTTTTGGAAAATCCTATTTGAATATAACTCACAAGTCGTGTTAAACAGTCCAGGCAAGACTGTCCTCTTCTAAATCCACTAGTAAAGGGAGACAAAGTATTATGTTTTTCAATGTACCATTCTAGTCGTTTACATAATAAAACGTGAAAGATTTTACATAGACAGGATAGCAATGATATTGGCCTGAGATTTGAATTTGTATTACCAGCTTTGGGGATTGCTATAATCTTGATATTTCGACATTGAATAGGAACATAACTAAGCAAAAAAATGTTGTTATATATGTTTAGTAAATATTTTTTACCATTATCCGGCAAATTATAAATCATTGAATAGGTAACTTCATCTTCCCCAGGTGAAGTATCTTTTTTCTTTAAACAATTATTGAGTTCTGTCATTGTGAAGCTAGATTCAAGCAGAACATTGTTAGAAACAAAAGTCTGCATCCGACCCATAACTGAGTCTGGCGCAAGAGAGTTTAATAGGTTTTGAACATTATCCTCTGATACCATGAATTTAGAATTAAAATGACCCTTCATCCATCTCATACGATTCCACATATCAGATACAGATACCGATTTGTCAATGTTATTGCAGAACTTTTGCCAACTCTCTGTTTTGGCATTTTTTATTAATTTTTTAGTTGCACCTATTCTCTCCTCTAATAATGTAAGGTTTTGAGGTTTAGGGTTACGTCGGAAATTGCTTAACGCAAGTCTGCGAAGTTCCACAGCTTTAGACAAGTTTGGATTCCAATACGGTTTTGGCTTAAAAGTACTTTCAGGGTTGCTACATAATTTAGTGCACGGGATACTTTTATCAGCAACCTCGTTAATTTTTTTTAACAGAAAATTATAACATTCTTGAACACTATTGCAATTTTGTGGTTTAGAAAATATATTGTGAAGCTCATTTCGGTACATTAACCAATTTGCTTTTTTAAAATTACGTTTTCTGGTTATACAGGGTATATCATTATAGTTAAATGATATTTTAATAACTAAATGGTCACTTCCTAAATTTTCATTGCATACTTGCCATTTAAAATTTATAACAATATCGGAGGAAGCAAAGGATATATCAGGTGATGTTTGTTGTAAAATACCATTTACTAATTTAACTCTTGTAGGTTCGCCATTGTTAAGAGAATATAAGCCATTTTCTACAGTAGAGTCAAATATTTGTATACCTCTGGAGTTACTTTTGTTCGACCAGTTGGAATGATGTGCATTAAAATCACCTACAACTAGAGAATTTTTAGGAAAGCCTGTAAATAATTGATCCCAGTCGTTTGAAGAAGTATATACAGAAGAAGGACAATAAATTGATATTATATTTTTAAGCTTACCACAATTAAAGACGTTAATTCCAATAGCTTCTATACCTACATTTCTTAAGTTTAGAGGACATGCTTGAGCTTGAATTGATTTGTGAACAACTATAGCAACTCCTCCATAACTATCGTTTCTGTCGTTCCTAAACACACTATATTCTTTAATATTTAACGTAGATCCAGGGTTAAGCCAAGTTTCACTCACAAGCGCAATATGTATATTTTCCTTATTTAATAAATCTTCAAAATTTATAAGTTTGGGCCTTAAGCTTTGAGAGTTCCATTGTAGAATATTAACAGCGTATTTTTTAAGATTTCTCTGATCCATAAAAAATATTAAAGAGATTTTCTAAAATGCCACCTTCTTTGATTTTGTCTATTATAAACACTTTACATTCATCAAAAATTGTTTTTAGTCCTAAAAATAATATATCTTCAAATTTGTTATTTGATGTTATTATATTTTTAATCTTCAATAATAATTTCTTAAAATCAAATTTTCTTTGTAAATTGTTATTATCAGACATACTTTCATTTGAGTGATTATAATTATTAGCTTCTGCTTCTAATGTCTGAAAATTATTTCCCTGAGGTATAACATTACATCTCTTCTCTCTTTTTCCTTTATTTTCATTTTGCATAGTTTTCGTAGCCTGAGTTTTAGAAGTAACATTTATCACAGACATATAATCTGAAGCTTTTTCTTCTTGCCTTTTATGAGCAGCAGAGGTTGAAACCACACTGCTATATGTTTTTATATTACTCTCCGGATTCGGTAGAAGCGTAGACATATTTAGAGTATTTCTCTGTATTTCATCATCATTCTTCTGTTCATCAGCTATCTTCGTCAAATAAGCCTGAGTGGCTTCTCGGTAAGTAATACTATCTTTTGTCATAATATTACGTATACTCTTTTCTTTTATAAAATGAGGGCACTTTTTATTCATAGCCATATGAGGTCCCTTACAGTTAACACATGTAAATTCTTCTATTTCACAGTTATCGTGTTTTCCCCCGCATTTTGGGCATATTGTATCTTTATTAGGACAATATTTTATAAAGTGGCCAAACTTCCAGCATCTAGAACACTGAGTTACAGGAAAATTATAAGGCTCCACTCCAAATCGAACTCCATAAGCATAAATAAATTTGGGTAACAATTTACTTTCAAAGCGTACACGAATAGTTTCACTGTCAATCCATTTACCATCATGGTTTAATCTTCGCAATCTTTTTATATCTAAAACTTTTTCAGCGCATTTAATGTTTTTTAAAATTTCTTCATTACTGATATCTAAATCTGCCCCTTTAATGATACCGTAGGACATATTATTTTCATATGTAAGCTGGCATTTATAGCCCATTTCTTCAAACTTTTTACATTGAATTAATTTATCGGCATCTTCTTTTTTTTCAAAATGTATAAGCATTTTGTAGGGTGTTTTATATTTAATTCTCACAATATTTTGATGGTTTTCTGCTCGTAAAAGTTTTGCCATAGACATTTGTTTAGGCATAATTTGTAGGGACGTTACGCAAACTTCATAGTTAGGTTCTGTAGTAAGGGCACTATGCCGGTCTAAATTAAAATTATTTCCATCCATAGAATTATTTCTTAATATAATTTTTGGTCGTCTTTTACCAACTGTGATAAATCCTTCCTCGCTATTAATATCAATACTTTCTGTATTTTTCCTTTTCTCACGTCTTTTAATATTGTTTTGTAGGTCAACACTGCAACTGCTCCAATCATTCATCTTTTGTAGGTCTATTTCACTATCTTCGTTTATTACTTCCGACATATTATCGGCATTATCATTAATTGATTCGCTATCATCACTATTATCACTTTCCATTATATTTTTCAACCAAAACTAATGAGGGTAGTTTAAATTTTTTATTTATTTATCGCGAGTAAATTATGCACGACTATTACTGGTGCCAACTCGGCCGCGACTGTGCATGCTTACATATTATACATATATAATTATTAGTTTATTAAATCAATATAACCTTTCTAATATTTAGCATTTTTTATATATTTTTAATACAGTAAGATTTAAAATTCTGTTTCGTTTACCCTGCCAAATCGTCTATATCAAAATATCTAAAGCTGTTTATTATGGAAATATCATTGCTCTAATATTTTTCTGCTAATCTACTTCTGTTTTTCTTCCCCTTTGTAAAGTTACCTTTTTTAGATAAATGTTATTGATTCTTAAGTGTTGCTGTAGTGGCTATGATCAGATAAAATAAATTCGTCATTTAGTTTTAAAATATAATATAATAATAATATTGCCTAAGAATAATAATTTGAAATCAAATCAGTCTTACAAAGTTTTTAAACAACAGGTGTTACTGATTAAAACTAATCAAAACTGGGTTATTAGGACATACATTATTGTATGTATTGATGCAATCTTTAGTACTTTAGATATAAATTAATAGATGGCTAATATTAACAATATTCAACTAATATGTCTTCACTAGTTTTATAGTGGTAAAACTTCTATTAAATTCTTATTTCTGTGGTGTAGTTTAAAGCAAAAAAAAAAAAAGTTTTTTCATAATTTTCATATTCCCCTTTTATAAATTAATATATTAAAGGTTTTAATTATCAGTTTTTTTTTTACATGTGATCAAGATAATGTATTTTATTTATAATCTGCTTTTCATTAAACTAATTTATAAATTGATATAGAGTCCTATATTATATAGAGTTTCTTTATTTGATCTGAAAATACCCTATGTACTAAGGTAAGTCTCATAGCAAAATTTCATTAAAATCACCTCTATTACTTTGAATACATATTTTTTTTCTAGTCCAATTCCTTTTTTATTTTGGCATACAAATATTATGTTAAGTTTAGTTTAAATACTATGGATATAATTTATGTACTGGTAGAATCAGATACAACAATGTAAATGAATTTTACATTAGTATTTTATAAGATATGTCATGTACAGATGTATAATGATTAGTTTTCTTATTTATGTAGAAATATAAAATAGTGTATTTTTGGGAAATTTATCTTAAAATACTCACTTTCATAGATGAACATTGTGGAGTATAGCTTTTATTTTCTTTACATAAAAATAATATTCACAGGTCTCATGATTGGCAGTGCATAAAAATTATACAAAATGGTTAACTTGAAAGTTTTGAAACAATCAACTATTGTGCACTTATGTTTTACTATTTCTTACTTCACCTCTGGTATTATATTGAATTTAATACAAGGAATTTTATACTTTGGACTGAGACCATTGAATAAGTCACTGTACAGGAAAATAAATTACTATCTATCATATTCATTTTACAGCCGTAAGTATGCAAATGTATAAATTCCTTTTTATATAATACTGTTGGTCTTGACATTACATGTAGATTCTGTATTTTTTAGAATTAGTTTTTATGTCAGAATGGTGGTCAGGGTCCACAATGTCTCTTTATATCAAGAAAGATGAATATGACAAATGGTATGGTAAAGAGCATGGATATCTGCTAATGAATCACAGTTATGAAATAGATTGGCTGATGGGATGGCAGTTCTGTGATGGCATTGGTGTTTTAGGGGTAAGCTTATGAATATAAATCGTCTAGCATTGCTATGCTAATTTTCGTTTGTAATGGATAATATTTTGTGTATGATTTTGATTAAAATTATACAAAGTTTTTAAATAAACTGTCCATATAATTTAAAATCTGCACTAAAACATACATAATAAAAAAATATTGTTAAAATGAATTTTCTCATGCCATTGAATAAAAATAAAAGACATAATACATATATATACATTTATATAAATAACTGAGTGAATGCAAAGTATGTTTTGCAATCAATTAAAATCAAAATAGTTATTTTTGTTCTTTAGTTGTTGATCCATGAATCATGAAGCCTGTTTTAAGTAATGTATATAATTATATAGGCAACATTTATAGGTCCCTAATAATACAGGGACTTCTTAAACACATTCAGCATGGAGCTATGGAAACCCTCTTTGTAAAAACGAGTGATAGCCTGAGTATTAAAAAACTTATCTATGTTGTCATTTAATTTGATAGCTGAAGTTATTACCTGATCCATCATACTTTGACAATCGTCATTCACTGATAATAACTATGTTTATTATTAGACTTTGTCCTAATGTGTTATTCCCCGACTAAAATTCAAAGGTCGTAAAGTTCAATTAAACTGTTTTTGTAGTAATCTATATTAATATGATAAAACTCAAGAGATTGTTTCTTTGAACGAGCTAATCTCTTAAACTACCCATCAGATTTGTAAAATTCGTTTTCATTTTATAGCCATTTATTGGGGAAATTAAAGACTACACTTAATGCTGCGACCTTAAGCGGACCAATTACTATTCAAAGTGTAGGTACCAAGTACGTAAGCGAGAACGAAGTAACAGTGCGGGTGGACCATGTAGCACAGCTCGGGATATCGAGGGCTGAAAGTAGGTTACCGTTCGACAGGAACCGAAAAAATTAAACGCGATTATAACCGCGGCGTATAGCTAGTTGTTAGAAAAATCTGTATCTACTCTAATATTATAGAGAGGTAAAGATTATGAGTATATTTGTAGGAGGCAATCTCCGTAACTGACGATCTGATTTTAATTTAAAAAAATATATTTAACTGTTACCGAAACGGTAATAGAGCACCAATATAAGCATTGAGTGTAACATTTATATGTGTTTATTACATATTTACCGGTAATTGTGAATCTGTTTCGCAGACTTTCCTTCACTTTCACAATCACACATAAAATAATTTCAGTAATAACGGAAAATTAATTCGTCTTATATTTTTTAGAACTGTAAAGCCTATGCTAAAAAGTCAATACAATACTTACCTCCCATTGGGTGGATGTGGAAATTTTCCGATTTTGTATTTCTTGAAAGGTCATTCAATAAAGATAAGGAAATTATAAAGAATCAGATTCTGGAACTTTGTGATTATCCAGATCCTATATGGGTAAGTTTTTTTCAACGTAAATTATAATTAATACTATAGAAAACGCATACAAACAACATCGTATTAAATTTATTTCTTGTTTATATTGAATTCACCTTTAAACTTCGTTGTAGTAAATATACTATCGAATATTGTACCTATATTGTATTTTGAATTTCTTTACTTAATATACGTCTATATATTTTTTTAAGTGTCCCAATGAAGGGGATAATTCGGTATGATTTATCCTCTTCGCTCGCAAAGAAATTTCTTGAACTATATTTTGACCGCCGTAAGTGTGATCCTCCCAATGGTTTGCAGAACGCCGGAGGTGAACGTAACCGACCAATAAGCTAGTCTGTTGCTGGGCGCCTCGCGCCGGCATGAATAGACGTTTGACGTATGGGCTTACGCAGTTTAATTTTTGCGACTTTTATTATGTATTACGACATTTACCAAGATGGAATTACAGACGCTATGTTTTAAAAAACTATGCAGTCAATGAATAGTAATGCTTTAACGTATTTTTATTGTAATGTGTTGTCAATATATAGTATTAAACTCAAAGAAGTTACACTTCAACTGCGTGTAAGGGTTACATGCATTTTTTTTTTCAATATAGTAGTTTTTTTACTATTATTTTAAAAAAGACAAAAATATTATGAGTACTAAATATATTATTTATCATTATTAGATATATGCCCCAGTTGTAACAAAATGCATAAAATATTGATCTTAAGATATAGAGTATCATCTCAGTACCGTGTATATCTGTGCACGCACGCAGCCCCGCGTCCCGCAAACCATCAGTAGGGTCGGCCTTCTACTATGGCGAGATTTGGTATGGACATATCAACTATTCATGCCAGGCGTCTTAATATTACACTAAAAAAATTTATGAGAGACAATTTTTAAAATTATTTAAGATCCAAGATCATCCGTTTACCATCCAACGCATCTATGGCCATACAGTGACCACTACATTTTCTTATGCTTTATAAATCTTAATATAATATATGTTAAAACCCAGTGACGTAACTGTACCGTTGAGGCCCGTGGCAATTCATCTGATGAGACCCTCCCTCAATGTAAAGAAGTTCAACCAATATTGTAGATTATTTTTAAAAATTCGCTATGTAAAGTACGTACATACACTACTATAATTATTATGTGTATATTTCGTTGATTTCCTTGTTATGTTAGTCTGTAAAGTAATGTCTATAAATGTAATGATCCTTCTGTGCTCGTGGCCCTAACGATTCTTTGGGCTTTTGTCGGGTAAAAGCCCGACTTGCCACTCTATTTCTAATCTACTGCTATCTATACACGTAAATATAATATTGAAAATCGTTTCATAGCTATTGATGACACCTGAAGGAACGCGTTACACAAAAACAAAGCACGAAGCTTCATTGAATTTCGCGAAAGAGAAAAATTTGCCACTCCTGAAGCATCATCTAACTCCGCGCACAAGGGGCTTTACTGCAAGCTTGCAACATTTTAGAGGAAAGATACCGGCTATTTACAATATACAATTAGCGTTTGAAAAAGAAAGCAAGGTAAGTATAATAGATAATACAATCGATATTATTAATAAATTACAACGGAACTGTTCTTTAGATATAATCCAATGAATCATAAATCTATAATAATATTTATGATATTTATGTTAATCATTTTAAGCTGCTCACCACCACAGCTTACTATCGTCCATTAGCGGATGAACATTATAATAATAATAAAATAATGTTTATTATTATAAACCAAATAATTGTTTAATCATACACAATATGTTCTTGAAATGGCATATAAAATGATTAGTTTGTTATCATGTATGATAAAACATTACATCACGCCATATCTTTGCCATCAAGCCTATAACCAATCTTCGTCCAATGTACAAATATCAATACTTATTAATTCCATATTCAACTAAACCACGTGGCATATATCAGCATTTGTTCAAAATATATAGCGAGTTTGTACGTCCTCCTGCGAAAGAAGAAATCGTTATGAAAGCGTACAAACTCGTATCGTGTTAAGGGATTTTCACGTTCTCGCACGGTTCTGCGTGTTTGGATAATTGCGCTTGAAAACCATTTCCTATTCTAGGCTTAGTGGATTCCATTTTTCAATCACACCGTCATAGTCTTAGATATTGGGATCACCGGTCTAAAATCATAAAAAAAATTAATTTGTTAAAGATTTTTTTATATAATTAAGGTAGCAAATAAGCATACGACCCGCCTGATGGTAAGCGGCTACCGTATCCTATGGACGTTTCATAGGTATCAACTAGCATGTTGACATCCATGAACCTTTCTACCCCAAAGAACACTGGAAACTATTCTCACCACAAAAAGAGCACACGGTTATTTGGCTGCGATCTTCTGTAGGAGAGAAGTATTGGGGTAACTCCAAATAAAATATTATCACTTGGATCGGTAAACCGTTCACATCTCTATAGACATTCATATATATGTCGTAGCGCGCTTATATGTTAGTCTCTTCGATAGAAGTTCTTCTTCGGTTGAAGCGATGATGGCTCAGTGGTAGCGTGTACGACTTCGCGTCGATTGACGTGAGTTCGAATCCCTGCAATGAGCCTGAGCTTTCGGTGAAGGAAAACATCGTGAGGAAACCATAGCATGGTGGTAGGGCTATTTCTAATGCTCGCCTGGCTAGCTACCACCCTCAAGTTGAATATCTGTCGCCAAATATCAATAGGTGTGTTCCGGCAGCTGCACTTGAGCGCCAGTCTTCCACTAGGTTTAGCGTGTTATCATCCTGGGCCACATCGTCACTTAACATCAGGTGGGATTGTGGACACTACGCCAACGCCTATAACGATAAAAAAAAATCTAGTCATTAGCTACAGTCACAGGCCTTGCACACATTAATGTACATACACATGGCAAAAGTATTCTCTCACGGTCTAGGAATGTCTGTTAAGGTTTCAACGGTCTTCCGATCTAAGTTAGAATATTTTATTTATATACCCTTCCACTCAGTCCGAGCAGTAGTGTAGTTATGAATATACTCTACTCGACATAATTGAATTACACTAGTATCGAATGACGTCACTATACCAGTGCTACGACATATAACCAATATACGTAACCATAATTTACAGACCCCGCCTACGTTAACTAGCTTGCTGTACGGCAAGCCTGTGCACGCTCATATGTACATTGAACGGATACCAGTAGAAAATGTGCCCGAGGGTGAAGCAGAGTCTGCAAAGTGGTTGCACGACACCTTTGTTATTAAGGTAATAATGTTAATTAACAATAAATTTGTATTTTCCTGTAGCAGGTAATTTGTTCGAAGACTTCGCTGTAATCAAAAATTGAATCGTAATTTATTATTTAATTTTACACATGGGCTGTGATTTTAAATTTTTCCAAAACATAAATTTTTGAATAATCTGGTGGAAAATACTTTTTTTCTTACATGGAATAATGTTTCAAACTTCATTTACGCCGTATTAAAAGGCAACGACAGAAATACTCAGTCAATGACTGTAATTCCCGTAAAGAATATTTTATCTTGAAATTCCATTGAGTCATTCCATGTCAAATCGACCAATAGTTCGAATCGGCCCCTTTAAAATTGGTGGCACCAAAGGGTTTTTTTTTAAATATGCAAAATTCAAGCTGGCCAAATTTTTATCTAGTAGACCGCCAACACTATAACTTTGAGTAACCCTAATTCAACCCTTGCGTTTTGGCCAAGAACTGCGTAGGAAAAACGCGAGGAATTCTATTCGCTATGTGATTCAAAACGCGGAATATAAACTGCCCGAATAAAAATCGCGCGATGAGATTTCGCAGTGTGTCCTAACGCTTAATGATCATTTTTTTTTTTTCGGACTGACTATACTGTTAGCCTTAGGGGCCTTGGAGCCTTTACGGCTTTTACAGCTTTACCGGTCTTGGGTGCTCAATGATCACGCCAGCCCACGATGTATTGGCAATTTGAAACATCTAGAAATCTAGATACTCGTAGTTAATCAGGCGCTGATCTAGAGCTAGAGCTATACGGAGCTTCGACTCTGAATGCGATATGTCGCAACCTTCCATTTAAAATACACATGACTCATGACCCCCCTTGGATCCGCGTGTTTTCCTCTACATTGCACGTTTTCAAACTAGAAAGAAACGAATTATTATTTCAGGATAAAATGCAAGACTCCTTCTTGAACACGGGTGACTTCTTCTTACAATCTGGAGTGGAAAGAGTTGAACCTTTCCAAGTTCCTCCTCGGATTTACTCGTTGTTAAACGCACTCGGGTGGGCCGCGGTGACTCTCACTCCGATGCTTTATTATTTACTTGGACTACTTTTCAGTGGAAAACTACTGTATTTCTCTATCGGTTGCGCCATATTCGCTGCTTGTAAGTATTATTTATCATTATCATTAGGATAATAAATGCTGGTTATCGGTTTTAATAGACTTCATAAAGGAATGTATAAATCATTCAATAATTATTAATGAGCGCGTGGAATACACATGATGTAATGTATTGTAGTAATAATATTGATTTATCAGTCACAGGTCAATGTATTTTAGTTGTTTCACAAATAAAGACAACTGTATTGTTTGTGTGCAAATTTTTCCACACAAAACACATTTTTGGAGTAATCACAGAGCCAAGAAACCAAAAAATTGAAGTGTAAATTATTTTTGTGTATACTTACAAAAAACTTTGAAATATTTATTTATCAAATTAGTATTAACTTTTGGTACTTATTGGTTTTACTATTTTTATTTTTTTCAAAATGGCAAAAAATACAAGAAACAAAATAAATTAAGCCTTAATAATTAACACGTAGCCACTTGACATAAATAGGTGTTTGTATTAAATGGAAAGATCATATATAAGTTTTATAACACAACTATTTTTAGTTTTTTTTTTCGATATAATTAAAAAGTTAAAAATAAATATCAAATCAAATTAAAAATAAATATTTCAATCTAGTACCGAAAACGCGTCGATCGTTCCCGAACAAACCTGAGCACGCGCTCAGGGTTTATAACTAATAAAAAAAAAAGAGTTTTTCAAATTACTATTAATATAATTATGATAAAGCTTTAAAATACATAAAAAAATCTGCCCACGAAGTCAATAATTTAATTGTTCAGTCGATAAATTCGCATATGACGTAAATAAAAAAAAAAGTAACGTTTGAGGAATGGTGGCAAAATGTTCGACGTAACTCGAGAGTTACCTGTAAATCAGAGATATATATTTTTAAATACTTATTAATAAATAATAATTAAAGAAAGTAAAGTTTGGATTGTATTAGAAAATCTATGATATACTTCCATTGACAATATATAATTTTCTTTCCAGTTTTTATTCTTCTACAAAAGTCGATTGGCATGTCTCAAATAAGCCAAGGTTCTTCATATGGGACAGAAAAGAAATGAAATATCTGATGACGCAGTGTTTATAAAAATATTTGAAAAAAAAAATTACATTTATACGAATCATACATAGGTGTGTTGTGGTTGTTTTAACAAAATATTAGTGGTAAATTGGTCTAGATTGTGCGATAGGATGGTCTTATAGATAGAGAAACATTGTATTTATAATGTTAACTAATTGAATTGTGATTAATAAGTACGAATAAATTGTTAATAGGTGTAATTAAATTCTCCAAAACATTAACATGTCTTTGACAGATTTAGAACAATTGTAACCATTATTATGGAACGCACAAACCTATTTATTTATTACATTAAAAAATCTGCAGTTATAATCGTATTTTGTGCAACAGATTTGTGTTGAAATTTTCGTATCATAATTCTTCACAGATACATAAATTAAATTAATAATCCTTTTATCGCATTTGTATTCTTTATCTTTGTAGTTATATGTAATATACATAGAATATTATTTTCTGAATATCATTTGACATTATGAAGAAATGATAATCGTTAACAAAGATTATAATTCATTTTTTTTTAATATAAATTACGTAATATTTTGTTACTTACCTACAGTAATATAAAGTTTTTTGTGCATTATAATTATTGTTTGTGACTTTATAAAACAAAAATTTGATAATTTGAACGTTTAAATTACATACATCTTATATTTCCGGCATTTCTGTTTATAAATTAGATATGATTACATTTTGCAAGTAAATATAAGAAGACAAAAAGCTTATAAGTCAACTTTCGAGTGACCATAGATCAAAAGATTATGATTGATACTATGATTCATTTAGTCGCGTCTTTCGAGGATTCCTTGAGGTAATTCTTAAGGTAACCTCGGTTAAGTGCTGGTTCTAGAAGTTTCGAAAAATCGTCTTAGAATATGGATGTTAAACTATGCGAAAAAGGAATACTTGGTGGTGTATCCTTAAATTTAAAATGTATCATGTGATTATGGTTTTTTATATGCAATAATAAACCGATGAAGATTTTTGTTATAACATTAATTATTTTATCAGACTAAAAAGCATATTAACATACGAAAGGACTGCCTGTTTTATATTAGTCTATACTAGACGCACTATGCCCTACTATAGTAGCGGCACGCTATGATGGACACATTACAATAGTGAAGTGAAATATTAATTTATTTTCGAAAAAAAAATCATAGTCTAGTAATATATAAGTTTTTGGATTTATAAATAGTATTGCGAGTAGTTTGTAAACTGCTTTGTTTTGCAATGAGCATTGACTCTAGTTTGTCGGAGGAAGTAGTTGTGCCTGCCAGCGATCCTATTTGACGATCGTATTCGATTTATTTTTCATTAAATTCGAATTTTGTAAAAATATAAATGCTGGGTTGTGTGGTAAATACGTACACTATTAATTATAATCCATTAAGGATTCGAAATGGCACGATTATTATGTTATTGTTTTACGAGGGACCACATTATATAGTTAGACCATAATATGTATAGTTAGAAGTATGTGAAATCAATTAATTGTGTCCTAAAATTATACTTTCGTTAAATTTTATGACTAAACTGCACTTCACTATTGACAATAAAGAACAACAATTTGCTGCTTCAAACTTAGTTATTAATTTATACGAAAATTAATGACCGTATAAATGTCAAAACGGCCATCATAGTGTACCGCTATTATAACGAAGGGGTAACCAATTAAAGAAATATAGATTTGATTGACCAGTTGTCTAAAATATTATTCTCATATTTACATTAAAAAATCACCTTCCTCTATTATGAAAATATCAACGCTACAATAAAGTCAATACTGCCTACTTATGTGCTAATAATAATCGATTTAATTTGTATTCATATTAGCTTTACATAATTGGACCTTTATTTGTTTAAATATAATTTAGTTTAAATTTTAACGTTAAAATTGAGTGTTAATGTATAACAAATAGTCCTAAAAACACAATAAAATCTTTAAAAGTACACATATATCGTTAGTAATATATTTCTCGCTTACTCTTTAAGTAACAAGTACATAGTACCGCCAATTATTTAATATTAATATGGCATAGGCGTTTCCGCGACTTGCCTTTTGAAATTGAAACAAGAGTTTTAATTGTGAAATGCTTGTCTAGTGTAATATATTGGTACGACCTTTGCACGTTAATTATTTGATTGTTTATTTATAATTATTTATTTATTTTTCTTTATTGAGTCTAAACTAAGTCTTTAAATAAGTAGTATTTTGAATTTTTATTTCTACTTTTTGTGATATGAAGGTAGGTATTACCTATGTCGTCCAACGATTCGAAACACAGCATATCTAAAATAGTAACGCCAGTGTTCGGTTCTGCTTATTATTGAGAATTTGTAAAGAAAAATTTCTGTTCTGTGACTTCCAGTGTATATTTATTAACTATGGTGGTATTTTAACTATTAATCCCGTTTATGGTAAATCTCATAGATTTCACCATGTTTGTACTTTTTCAGCTAACATCAATGGCATTTGATGTTTAGAGTTACGCTAGAAGGGAACTGGCTCTCAAATGTAGGTTCTGGAAAATGTTAGGTGCTTGCTTTCAGATTTTTAATTAAGGAAGTTATCTAGCAAATCCAGCTTAGACAATACTCTATCACGATGATATCACTGAAATTAATTCTTCTTCTACAAAGTTTCTTGGAAATTTGCTGCTACATATTGCAAATTGGTAAGATGTTTTCTAATGCCCAGCTGGCTAGTTAACACTCTCTATTTAAAATATGTCGCTAAACCTATAGGTGTGTTCCGGCAGCTGCACTTAAGAGCCAGTTCCCCCAATAGGTTTAGCGGGTCACCATTTTGTTTCGCATTGCCACTTAACTTCAGGTGATATTGTGGTCAGAGGCTAAGCTTGAATAAAAAAAAAACGTTTCGCTCAACGATTTGATAGTTATTCCTATTACTTATTTTATATATAAAAAAATCATTAAAGAAAATGATGATATTGATAATTGATAACTATGGCGTTACGGGTGACAAGTAAGTGACATAAGAGCATTACTAGGTAGGTCCGATTACAGTAAACGATTTTTTGTTGCCATTACATTTCGACATGTTATAAATCAAAATATTATAATACCTACATACTCATATTTCCGCAAGTACACGCACAAATGTAAAACAAGCCATAATAACAAAACTTTTTGTGTGCAATGTTTATTAAGAATTACTACTACCTATTGTATTAAGATTTGGTGATGTTAATAAC
Organism: Saturnia pavonia; assembly: GCA_947532125.1. Taxonomy (NCBI): domain Eukaryota; kingdom Metazoa; phylum Arthropoda; class Insecta; order Lepidoptera; family Saturniidae; genus Saturnia; species Saturnia pavonia. The sequence goes on from OX383901.1 coordinate 6,914,838, forward strand.
GTCCCGATGATCAGTATACAGTATACATTTTTATGCAAAAAAGATCGTCCGTGCAAGAGATTTCTGCGGTTTATTTGTACAGTGTACCTATGTACCAAAGCTGTAAAGGTTTATTATTTTTAATAAAGTTGCATATTCTTTTAATAAATATTAGTTTTAATCATACTCATTCATTTTTGTGTAAGTTTAGCCTGTGACTTCGTTGCCGTCGTCTTCGTAATGATACACTCGCGTGGCAACTATCGTTAATTGGTGATACGTGTTACTAATCCAGAACCTTTGTGGGTGTGCGTAAAACCAAACATTCACTTTTATATATATAGATTACTAGATGTACCCTGTGGATTCAACCGCGTTAAATTTTAATTGTACATGCCTGTATCATACATATGATAACAAATAACAATTACGTACGTACGTACAGGCAGTTAAGGTAAACAGTATAGCCAGTTCGAAAAAAAAAAAACTGCTACGTACATGCCAGATTAGTTGATAATTATGGTAGCTGCTGCGCTCCTAAGGGTCGTTGCGTGATGTTAGATAGCCTATTATAACCTTCCTCGATAAATAGGCTACAAAATAATTATATTTTTCAAATCTGACTGGTAGTTCCGGAGGTTTGCAGACTCAAACATAAATAATCTTTTCAGTTTTATTATTAGTATAGATTATTACATGATTTTTTTTAAAGCAATTTCAATTTTTGTATAATAATGATTATTTTCTCGTGCTAAATAGGTTGCGTAAATGATTAATTAAAAATATTATGGAAATAATTTAGGTAGTCTTGAACAAAATTTATGCAATAAAATGAAATGTGGGTATTCAAATTTTTATTTAACATCTTGCGGTATATCCATCTTGCTAAGTCTTAAAATAAAATCGAGAAGATACATTTGTACTTTCACTTCTAATGGCTTGTTAGTAACAAAGAATCCTGGGACACCTGCCTTTTCCAACAACACTTGTTGATCACTAACCTAAAATGAGAATATATATATTTATTTTATTGTCACACGGCCAATTGTGTTGATGCTGGCCTGTATGCCTATCTGCAGCTGGATATACATTGGCTGATCTCGAATCGTGTCAATCCGAAAAAGCGTCACTGTGACGAGTTTATCTCCATTTGCATGATGGTCACTACCCAATCGGCTCCAGATCACTATCCTGCTTAATTATTGGATATACACCGGCTTATACCGGAATGCGACATGCTAAGCATACCACTATGGCAGGTTTTACACCAGTTGGACTCAATTATCATGTCCTACCACCCAGCCAAGGTTATCTACTCACAAAGTTTACAAACAGTATAATCCAAGCCTAAAGTTCCATAGAATTATTGTTTATGAAGATATCATGATATTTTTTTATAAGGACAAAGTATCTAAGGAGTAAAAAAAAAAATCTTCAAAATCTTTCCAGTAGTTTTTATGTGATGCACTCTTAACGGTAAACCTCAAATCATTTTATTTATAAGATACCTTGCATAGCTTTAATTATAATCTGAATTAATTAAGATATACACTTTCTCTTTGGCACCAATTGCTGCAGTTAGTGATTATGGAAACATTTTATAAGTTCTGTTATGAAAATACAATAGGTAAATTACTACCAGACATGAATGTAAAAGGGGGTTATAGAGGTGAAGACCCCAACGACATAATTATCATACAAAATTCAATTTCTTTTTTATAATGTGATCATGTTGAATCTTTAAGACACATATCTACTACCCCTTTTTAAACTCCCAACTATAATTTAAACTCCAGATCCGTGCCTAATACATACATACTATATTAATTATAAATTTTCAAAAAATCTCACCTACTACAATTCATTACCTGACAATAACTTAAAAGAAACTGTATTGATTACTTCAATTTTTTTGATAATTTTTGCAAATTTAATTATGTGGATTTATGTGAGTACACAGACAAATTTCTTTGAGGGTTCCTCTTTATTTAGGGCAGTATGAGTCGCAAAATACTTCCACCCTACAGAAAGTCACAGCCAAATAAACTTGTTGTGTTCCTGCGGTGAATAGAGCTCCTTGGGTTCTAGGTCAAAAAAGTCCATAGGCTACTGTAGCTGCTTACCATCAGGCATGTTGTATACTTGTTTGCCACCTTGGTTGTACAAAAAAACTAAAATCTTCTATTTTCATATATTGTTCAGCTTTGTATGAAATGTTACCTGTATTTTGTTATTCATTATTAATAATAGAAACATACTTTTTGATCAAGTTGCATCACTAATTTCATATCAGTTTGTTTCAATTCCTCCTTGTGCCTTGTCAATAGAATAGATTTTTGAATTGCTTGCTGTTCCACACTTGGAGTAGTGTTAATCATATTTTGAATTTCTACTGAAAGAAGTACCTTTATTACTTATAACAATATATGATGAAGTATGATTTTGATAAAATGAAGGATTCAATAAAATATCAAATATAAATCCTGTCATAATGACTCACTATGGATTGCAGATTTTGTCATTGTATATATAGATGCTGTGATATTTACAAGTGGCATTACCAGCAGAAATATCTTGTAATCGATGAACATTCTTTATATATTAAGCAGTAATCAATTTTAGAAAACAAATTCTAGTATAAAAAATATAATATCTTAAATGTTTCTATAAATTGATACATTATAATACAGTCATAAATTTTTCCTGTTTAATATATAGAGAAAAATATATATATTGGGGATACTGTCTATCATACTTGGCTCATAATTTATTTTTAACTGCTGCCCTTTACAATTTAGGTAGTAGTAACATATGAAAACATCATAACGCAATATAATAATTAAAGGATTACATTAATTATGACTCACATGTGTGTTTGTTTATAATTTGCAGCCTTTGCTGAAATAAATGTTTCTCTGTAACATGCTGAATCTCCATCAGTCCTTTAACTATTTCAAACACTGTATCATTTAGAAGGCAGTTTGCTAATCCCGATAGCAATTCAATATGAACTCGCATTTGATATTTTCTGAAATAAATCATAAAGTCATATACAAAAAATTATGTGGTCATAAGCCTACAAGGTAATGATGATAATGTATTATAATTACGGTGGCAATTCTTTCGCCATTTCTTGCAATTGCTCAAGTAAAAAATATAATTTTCTCTGCAAAGCTTCTGGTGTCGGCTCTGGGATCTCCATTTATTATGAAATCTATATACACAAGCAACAAGGATATACTTTACATAAGAAGTATTAAATATCTTTATAAATAGATCAATCTATTATAGACTTATTACTTATATTATCATACATATAAAATCAGATTGAAAAATACACACAAGTTTTACATCATTTTACATGTTCATTAAAACTGGACAAATAATATCACAGAGTACTATATTACTACTTATCAGACAACACTGACCACAGAAGAGGAACCACCGTACTAAGTTACAAGTATCAGACGGGAAACTACATACTACCCATTACAACAGGGTATAAAATTGATTTTGACATTTATTTTTGAAGTGAAACTTCTTATACGACTTCCAAGCGTTAAACGTTTAACGCACATTATCGGTCACTCCTCTTTGTGGGAGCCAGAGCGAGAGAGCAATATATTATCGGTCTCTCCTCTTTGTGGGAGCCAGAGCGAGAGAGTAAATGTCGGTGTGTATGTATATTGCACACTGTTTAAATAAAATAGAAAATGTCTTTTAAAATGAACTTTCACTTCTATCATGTGTGAATCGCACACACACCTTTTTTTATTTTGCCAATCTAATTTCGGCCAAGGACCAAGAAAAGCTATAGTAGATTTTTATTAGGAGTGGGCGATATAACGTAAAGATAGTTACGAAAACGGTAATACGCTGCGTAATTTATAACTATTTATACGAGAATGAAATAACTAGGCAATGCCATATAACGTTAAAAGTTGCCTCGTTGCCGTGCAACGAAATAACTTTCGGTGATATTGTTGGCTCGTTGCGGAATAGTTGTACGTTGTGTAAGTTTTATACTACTCCCAAGGGTACGTTGCCCATGTAACGCAACAGTAACGACTAACGAAGACAAGCTAGCAGTTGATGTCCTATCAGCTATTATTTACGTGTTGCATACGATTTCAACCATTATATTATTGGAGTTTACTCTTTAAGAAACGAAATAAGGCGCGCAGTATGAAAAATTATGAGTGAAATTGAAAGTGCAACAACACGAAACATCGTATACAAATGCATTTATATAAAAGCGTGTTAGCACTTGTGCAGTGTTAAAATATTATTCGACCGTCGGGATGGTGGTAGCCTTCGGTATTGTGGTGACCGTAGGGATGGTGGTGACCGTTGGTGGCCGTAGATATGGTAGTGACCGTTTAAATTTACGTTCTAATTTATAAAAGAAAAACATTAAAATTCAATGATTGATCGACCTTGTAGATAATGTTTTGCAGTATTCAGGACCCGTCTTATATTACCTGTACACCGATATTTTCCGAGTAATTAATTGCCAAAATCAAAAATGCATTTATAAGCTTTGCATAACTCAGCGATTAATCATCGTCCAGGGCTTTATAACCGCTTAAATTGATGGGGATTAAATTCTCTAGTGTAAAAATATTGTAATCCATATACATTTTTCAAGACAAGAAAAATACATTTTCGTTGTTTTTCTTACGATTACTCGAGAACCGCTTGCTCTAAGTAATTTTAAATCTAGATCTGAATAATAGAAACTTTATAGAAACATAAACTCAATTCCTTTCTTTCTCTCCATGACCATTTCCCTTCATGTTGTAGGTTTGAGAGTCAGGAATAAAATTTGTGTTTTTTTAATATCCCTTAATTTTTGTGCTAAGGGTATTTTTAACGGATATTATATGTCATTTTTAAATTGGTAACTACTATCTTTCAGATTTAAATGCCACCGAGTACCTAATGCCAATGAGTAGATATCTCTAATACAAAAAATTATACAACTATAAATAGTATAGTCAACATATTCAAAAATATGTTAATTCTTGTTACTGCGATTTGAAATACGTGCAATAGCACGTTGAATTCTTGAAATCTAGAAAAATATGCAAAATTTTCAAATCAGTATGTACACAAATGTAAAAGTTATAAACCACTAAAGATTTGAAAAACGGAAATCTGTTTTTAGTAATGATTCATAAACTATTGATACTAAAGAAATAGTAAAAAAATCTAAAAGGAAATTTTTGAATTTTTTTTTGATAAATATAATACACTTCCATCTCAATTATTAATGCTTTTAAACACTCCCTCACTTGCTTCTACAATTCGGTATATAACAAAAATTAGTCATGTTGGAAAGCGCTCTATTTATTTTAACCAAACAAGGAACACTTCCGACTATTACAAATTTGATTGTGAGAGGATGAGAACGGAGTTGAGCTCAACGTAATTTCACTCAAACACTAAGAAAATTGTAATGGTGGCAAGCGTGCAAAACCAAAATTGGGACAATTGGACCATATCTTGATTAGTAGTAAGGATTCATTAGAGGGAAGGAAGGAAAATGTCAAAGTCTATAGTACCCGTGTTTGTCTATGGCACCAAATTTGTTCTATTTCTATTTCGTGTAGTACTATGATTCCATACCGTCGTTGGTATTTTATAAGAAGATTGAAAGATAATAAGTACTCTACCGTAATTAATATTATTATCACAAGTAGTAAATACGGTAATATTATATCACGGTGTTCATAGAGGAGGATTATATATATATATATGACAATGACAGTCGGTCATAAACGTTTCGAACTCTTAAGAATATTAACTTCAAAAAATGTATGTAGAACTTATAAACGATCCCACTATAAAACACCGATGTATTCACCAAATACGTCCATATTGGGAATTGAAACATCATGTGATGATACAGGCTGTGCTGTTGTAAACGGTGTAGGCAAAGTCCTGGGAGAGTCATTGTTCTCTCAAAATGCTATACATGTCAGACATGGTGGAGTAAATCCTATAGTAGCACATGAGCTGCATCGTCAAAACATTGAATTAGCGGTAGATCAAGCACTAAGACGAGCAAATTTACATGTAAATGATATAGATGCTATTGCTGTTACAACTAGACCAGGATTACTTGTCAGTCTACAGGTAGGAGTTAAATTTGCCAATTATTTAGCCCGAATTTACAACAAACCATTGATTCCCATTCATCACATGGAAGCTCACGCACTTACAGTGAGAATAACCCAAGAAATACCATTCCCATATATAGTGTTACTGATTTCGGGAGGTCACAGTATTTTAGCTGTTGTTACAGATGTCAACAATTTCATTTTACTTGGTGAATCATTAGACAATGCACCTGGAGAAGTTTTAGATAAAGTAGCACGAAGGATGAAGTTAAAAAATATACCAGAATACTCAAAATTAGCTGGTGGTAGAGCTGTAGAACTGGCAGCAAATAATGCAAAAAATATTGATCTATTCAAGTTCCCTTTATCTTTAGCCAGAAATAGAGATTGCAATTTCAGTTTTAGTGGGCTCAAGGACTCCTTAGTTCGTAAACTGATACAAAAAGAAATAGAACATGGAATAGCAGGGGATGGCATCATACCAGAGTTCAGAGACTTGTGTGCAGCCTTTCAGATTGCCATAGCAGAGCATTTGGTACATCGAACTGAGAGGGCAATATTATTTTGTGAGAAAATGAATTTAGTTGACAGAAACAATAGAAATATTGTTGTCTCTGGTGGTGTTGCAAGTAATAATTTTATTTTTAAATCAATTGATTATTTATCAAGAAAATTGGGTTATAATGCCTATAGACCACCATCAAATTTGTGCACTGATAATGGAGTTATGATAGCTTGGAATGGTATGGAAAAGTTGAAGGAAGGATGTAATGTCTTGTCCAAAATTAATCTCGAAGATATTGAACCAAAGGCAGCTGTTGGTAAAAATTTTATTTCTCAAGTCAAAGCAGCTAATTTACCAGTAAAAGTGACAAGATTAAAAACATTGTATAGACATTGATGTTGTTTTTTTATTGCATTTTTGGAACACTTATTTCTTCAATGGTGTTATGCTTTATTAAGCATCATTTTAATAACATATATGAAGAGGCAGAATTTGTTCCTAAATATTAATAAAACTGCACATATAATGTCCCATAAAATCTGCATATTATATACAAGATTATGGAGAAACTTTAAACTGTAACTGTAACTGAGGGAGCTCAGTTACTTTCTTCATAAATAAATATACATAGGGAAGTAAATTATTTTAAAAACTTTAAACATTTTACATGCTACATTTATTTATACTGGGATCCTAACTCTTTACACAATGAGATAATTTCCAAATAGTTATAAAAATAATTAAAAAATGAAATAAATTAAATTGCCAGTGTTTATTAAAGCTCTACTATAATTTAATTAAATAGTTGTAGACATATTCATGGTGTTGTAAAACTGTTTTTCTCTCACTTTGTTGCAGCTTTTTGCAGATCTGAAAATTATTGAAATTAATCATTATTTATTTTAATAATTCTTCTGTATATATTAATATATAAGTTAGAAATATTCAAACAACAAAACTATAATTATTCGATTTTTCTTTGCTATTTCTGCCTGCAATAGATGGATCATAGTTTCAGCTACCTACAATATAAAAGGTTTGAATTTAAATAAATGTCCTAAATTAATTATAATTAAGATGATAATATGTTTATGTTCAATATTTTCGATAACTCTACACCCGATTCGGAAGCCACTGTCCTTTAGAGAAGAATCGGCAAGAAACTCTAAGGTTACTGTTTTTTAAACCTATCTCTTTACAACAATAATCTACATTAAAGAATAAAAAAAACTAATACATACATATATGCATGATTAAAAAAAAATATAAATTTAAAAGAATTTAAGTTGCAAATGAGGGTCGAAACAACCACAATCAATGACACGTGCTTCGCCTTTCAACGAAGCATTCTCAGATCGATGTAGATTTTCCGGAAGTAGCAAATAAATTTCGAATAATTGTTTATGATGAATTTCCGCAAAGTAACGCCTTTGTCAATCAAATATCAAACAACAAGATCTCACAGATATTTAATACATGTAAACAATATTTTCATAAGTTATTTATTAACTATTTATCTTATTATATTGTATAAAAGATTCATTTGCTACAATAATATAAAAAATAATATAGTCATTATTTCCTCATATAAAAAGTGCAACAAAAGTATGACAACTTTGGAAGTAGAAAAAATGGAAATGTCATTTATTGCTTAATTTTATTTTTATTATTTAATGCCATTTATGCCTGCTTGAAATTCAAGTGTGCCTTACATATTGGCCACAAAGTAATAAGAATAACTTAGATACAATGTATTTTAAGTAATTAACAGCTTGTACTGGGACACCATCAGAGATTTAGCTAACTCAATTTGTTAAGATTAGTAGTTACAGGAAAAAACAAACTCCAAGGCTATCTAATCTATACATTTCAGCAACACATTTCACTTCAAATTAGTACTAAAACTACTGAGTATATGTGTACATATAATATGTTAGTAGTTACATCCATTTATGTTTTTTTAAACAAATCTCAAAACACACACATCTTTTTAATAAACCTAACTTACACCATTTTACTCCTTTTCATCTGAAAAATTAATAATAATTTTGATTTATTTTCTATACAACTATAGCTGTGCCCACAGCATCTTTTACGTGAATTGTACTGCCCTCGCTCCCATCCACAGCGGTCACCCGCTGATTATTTTAAAGACAAAAATGCGTATTGTGGTGATCCTTTTGTAGGTATTTTTAAAATCTACAATTATGTAGTGCAATATTAATTTGATGTCTCTTATGCTTTACTCAGCGTAAGTCATTTAAGTGCATCAGAAGTGTCTATTTTAGATAGATTTTATTAGAGATATCTCCAAAGAAATTTGCCCTACCTCTCTTTCATCAAATCTAATTTTAATAAATAATGGGTTATTGGAAACGCATTAATTACTAGTTGTTCCTGTGACTTAGTCGGCGTGAAATTTACAAGAAAGTTATTATATTTATACCTACTTATAAACTTACCATCTATAAATTCCTTTCAAATAGGCAGTAATTTTTACTTATTCTAATTTATAGATTTTAAGTACTTTCTACACTTTTAGAGATATTTGTATTGACACATAATGTCAGTTCTACATAATTTACTTTTAAATGTGACATTTATTTTAATTATGCAAGCTAGCAGTATTAAAACTGTAAACAAGTTCATATTAAGACAAGCACTTATTTGATTGTAATAGTTAAAATTTATATGGTTTAATATAAAATTAAATATGCATACTTATAAACAATCACAACTAATTAATAAAAATATTTTTACCATAGATTCAAACAGATGGTACACAATAGGTACCTTATACCTATTTATTGTATATTACATAAAATGTATAATATAAATATGTAGTAGTAGTAGTAATTATTATAAAGGGTAAAGATTGTAAATATGTTTGCAGGAGGTAATCTCTGAAACTACAGATGCAAACCTAAAAAAACTTTTCTGATAGAAGGCTCCATTCAGGCTGATGGTTGTAAGCATAGATTAATTTAATTCACATTTATATTATAACTAACACGTACGAAGTCACGGGCGGTTGTTCGTGTACCAATAACATTTTATGAAATATTGGAATTTTTATGAAGATAGATTGTCCTAATAAATAAAGTTAACATACGTGCTGGCCTGCCATTGGCCCAAGGAGTAATTCGGACATGGGATTCGTCTCGCTTCAAAGCTTCAGCGCGAAATTCGGGCTTCAAGGCACGGCGTAGAACTTTAGCGGCAACGTTGGAGTAGTTTATGTAACTAAAATTTATAACCTTAGTAAGTTTATGATGAACCAAAAACAAGCAAATCACATCTGTTTATGAAAATGTACCACTCACTTAAGACCAGCTTGTCTCCACGCGCTCATTTTGAATAATTATTGAACCTCTGCAAAGTATCGAACTTCTAAAATTGAATTCCGAATCTAATAAATTTTCATCCAATATGACGTAACCAGTGCTGCCACATGCCACTCGAAAAAATTTGTAATCTAATACAAATTAGAAGTCTAAACTTTCGAATTGTGAAGTCTAAACTTTAGATTCTAAACTTCTCTATAAGAAAAATAAGCAAAAATCTTTAACAATAAAATTTTAGATGAAATATATATATACCACAATTTCGGGTATAATTTATTAAAAAATAAAAAGGTTGGCTTTTTAAAAAAAGGAACAGTGGCTCTTATCGATCTATCTATATAAATAAAATATTTGAAGTTTACAGTTGTGCGCGCATCACGGAAAACTACTCTATAGATTTTGGTCAAAATTTTGGTTTGTTATCTATATGGCGCTTATAAAAAAAAAATCACGATATCTACATTCAACAACAAGTTACACTTCCACGCGAGCGGAGCTGCGGGCACAGCTAGTATGAAATATACTTATTACATAGGTAATCATAAAAATATAATAGAATCATATTTGTCTCAATATATTAATTTTTCGGTATATTAAACCGGTATTAATCGGTATATTAATTCGTTAATTTTTATAGTATAGTGATCGGTTTTAAATTACAATAGATGTATCGTAGTTACAGTGCATCTTGAGCAATTAGGGATCATCAACTCGATTTACTAACTCAAATAAACTCTAGTTACGCTTAGATCGCGTTGACTTGAGTTGAATTCTCTCTATCTCGAATTGAATTGCTGTGGTAAAAGAAGAAACGAGTATGCCATTGACGTACTCACTCTGTCATATTCTAATGATAGAATTAGATTATTAGATTCTAATGAAAGATATATAAAAAGAGAATTTATTTCACTTTTTTGGTTACATTGAAAAATTTGGTAACTATGTATATACTCGTAGTTCCCAATGCAAGCATACAGCAACCTCGCAAGGTTTTCAGTAATTAAATAAAAAAAATTAATTTATTTACATGTATTTGGATGCACTGAACTAAATGTGATTAAGTTTGTTATTTGTCAACACAGAAAAAATTTAATCTCGATTTTCTATGGTAAAATAACGATTCACTGGAGTGATTCATAATATATATTGATCAAAACATATTATTTTTTTGGGTTAAGAATTCGATTCTTTGAATAATCGATCGCAGATGCCATGCGTACACTCTAGACCCAGAGATGATAGACGTAACAGATTTCAGGGTTTTGTACCATATTCCAGATAAAAATTTTGCTGGTACGCAATAATACCAACTTTCAAAAACGATCAAGACCCTTGGTGTTTTGTTAAAAAAGGTCGTCGTATCGTAGTACGGGGTGAAATACGGAATAAAGCCCCTGGCATTTGCTAATATTGAACATCAACGAGCTAAAAAAAGATCTTCCAGGCTGCGGACGACAGTACTAAAACCCTGGTATTTTCAATTTGCTTGAGAGTACCAGCATTTTCTCAAAAACAAACTTTTCGCGTAATCTGTACCAGCTTTAAGGGATCTACAATCCTAGTCTAGGCGCTAGAGTGAATGGCGAATAGACATGGGTAATTCAGCAAAATTCCTTGCGTCAACTACGTACTCGTAACTAAGGTGCAACCTAATGTGCCGGCGCATTGAACTAACTCAAATAAGCTCAAATGGTATTCGCCAAGTGAGTCGCTAAACGCGCGCCACTCGCATCTTACACCCGCTGTCTTCTAGCTCAGGCAGTGCACTTTAACTCGGCTTAGTTCAGCCGACTCAGTGAGGAAAATGAATAAGTCGGTTGATCGGCGCTGTGCCGCAGCCGGCGCGTGGTGTTTGTGTTATATAAATAATCTCGGAGTTCTTCTTGAACGTACTGTGCTGCTTCCGACGAAACGAATGCCAGTAAAATTTATGAAAGATTACAATGATCTATTACCTACATTTCTATACTAGATCACTTAATGAATAGGGATATGTAGAACAATAAATTATAGTTTAAGATTCGTGCAACTGCTTTACAATACAAACTTATCATATAATAACAATAGGTCTTTACCTATGAAATTGCCGTTCTGCAGTACTGGCCATTTCAAATCAAAATAATTTTTGTTTGGCTAAGAATTCTAATTTCAAATTAATTTTATTTTAAAAACATGGAATTCTTTTTCCAAAAGTATTCATTTGTTTAATGATTAGTGTTACATTTTCATCGCATTTCAATCTTTTTTGTCATCATGGATACGTTTAAAAATTCGAGTAATTATGGAATATGAGTACCGTCGTGGCAGTAACGCGTCACAAGCGGCACGCAACATCAACGACGTTTACGGAGCTAACACTACAAACCAACGCACCACCTGTTATTGGTTTGCTCGCTTCCGTTCTGGGAATTCCGACCTGAAAAATGAACCTCGCGGTCGTCCGAAGACTTTGGTCGACAATGACGAATTAAAGGCGATTGTGGAAGCTGATGATACACAATCTACGGCTGAATTAGCAGCAGCTTTCGACGTTAGCGTCAAAACAATATTGGTCCATTTGCGTCAAATTGGCAAGGTAAAAAAGCTTGACAAATGTGTGCCCCAAGAACTCAATGATCGCCAGCGCCAAGTACGCGTCGAGATGTGCCTTTCATTGCTCAACAGACACACAAATGAAGGAATTTTGAACCACATTGTTACCTGCGATGAAAAATGGATTCTGTTTGATAACCGCAAGCGCTCAGCAAGTTGGTTGGATCCTGGTTCAGCACCTAAACAATGCCCTAAACGAAAACTTACCCCTAGAAAAGTGATGGTCACTGTTTGGTGGTCTAGCGCCGGTGTGATTCATCACAGCTTCTTAACAAATGGGGTGAGCATTACTGCAGATGTGTACTGTGAAGAACTGAACACAATGATGGAGAAGCTGGCACATCTCCAACCAGCATTCGTCAATCGCTCGACTCCGTTGCTCCTGCACGACAACGCGCGACCTCATACTGCACAACTGACGGTCTCCAAGTTGCAAGAACTGTGGTTGGAAGTTCTCCGTCATCCGCCCTACTCACCAGACCTTGCGCCTACAGACTACTACTTTTTCCAGAATTTGGATAACTCCTTGGCGGGAAAAAAATTCAATACCCGAGAGGCAGTACAAAATGCCTTTGAAGAATTTGTTGCCTCCCGTCCAGCTGATTTCTTGAAGAAGGGCATCAATAAACTGCCACTGCGTTGGCAAAGATGCATTGATTTCATGGGTGATTACTTCGATTAATATAAATAAAAAATACTTGAAAAAACAACGTTGAAATTTTTTCATACAAAACGGCAATTTCATAGGTAAAGACCTAATATTTCAAAAAAACTGCGCTGAATATGCTTATAAATTTGGAATAAGTGAGTTGACACATTGGGCGCAGTGAACTGAGTTGGTATTTGCGTCGCGTAGCACAGTGTTACCCATGTCAAAAATGTGTAATGGCCAATGCACAATACAATAATAATTGTATTACCTTACTCTATGGCAGTTATTTTGAAGAGACTCGTGCAGTGACTATGTGTTTCAATAGCGTTAATACATTATTTGCATAATTATTATTAATTCCTTTATTCATGTGTCATTATTATAAATATTATTACTAATTACAATCATATGAATAATTGGTAAGGTAATAACGATAACCCTTTTACCATAAAATTATCTACATGAAATTCTCTATGCATTGAGTTGGCATTTTCTTTTCCGTATGTACATTAGATTAGTTCCCTTTTACAATTATCTCAATTATAGATTTTTTAAATTAAATGAAATAGTATATTTTATAAAAAATGCTGACATAATTTTTAGGATAGATATTCATTGGTTTTTAAGAAAATGGATGCTGCCGATCATCTTCTCAAGCGTGAAACAATAAGTTCAGACAATGATATGGATGAAGATAAATTATTATTAAAACCTAATCTAACGCGAACGAAATGTGATATTGTGAATGAGTGCCAGATGTTCCTAAAGGCTGAAGATGGTGGTGGTGATGCACAGATGAAATCCACTACTAATATAAAACAAGAAGAAAATGGTAATGCTATTCTACTAAGACTTATTAATATTGTCTACAATTATTACTCATGTAGCATCTGTAGGGTTTGATTAGTCTACATATCAAAAAACCTTATTTACAATTTTCTAGATGTAAAATGGAATTTAATTAGATTTATATTCTTCACTTGATTATTTGAAGGCATGAATTATTTGAATTTTATTTACATCACATCATGTATATACAAAAGTTTCCTTAAAAAAATTTCAAGTGTTTTGATTAAAATGAGTTGCAAAGTTTTATTTTTAAAGATAAAAATTATAGTCAACAGACAGCTAATTAAATAAATAGATAGGTTTGATAAATATAACTAGATTTTTTGAGCATTATTAATTAAATAAGCAATAGTTATGTGACAAATACTTTAAGGCTTCTTTTGTCTGTCTTTACATATTTGTATAGTGTTAAGTACCAATATGTTTTACTACTAAAAGTGAATTCACACAGAAAACATGACAGCAATAGCTTATATTTTCAGAGAAAGACAAATTTGAAGCTTCCACGTCTGATCAAAAAAAAGAAAGCCCGTCAGAGAATCAAATTGCTGATTCCAATCCAGAATGTGATATGGAGGGTAAAGTTTTCTTGATTTTGCTCATTTTTATCAGCTTCATAATTTTCTTATTAATTTGATTTGAGGGGTATATAAGCATAAACAGTACTGACCCCTTTTATAAAAATTTATCATTAATCCTTGTAACTCAAAGGATGAATAATATTATATCAACTGATTTCTCTCAACAGTATTTTTCGATAATGGGATTTGTGACACAGAATTGCTTTAAAATGTCAGAGAAATAAATATTTCTTGCTCACATTGCTTTGTGCTTTTATACCACTCATTTCATAAAATAATTATGTTCTTTAGGTATGACTTATTTTGCAATGAAACATTTTTCAAACATTTACATACAATGGCATTGTGAAATCTTGTGTATCTCAGCGTTATAATAGAAGATAGATACTTTAGTTGCATAATTTTTTAGTATAAGATAATTAAAACCTAGGGTTGCCAACTTTATGTGTCGAAAAATAATTTATCAAATTCTATGAATAAAAAAAAAAAATTGGATTAAAAAAATATTTTGCAAATTTTTGCCTTTATTCCCTTAAAAACTTATTTTTGAGTGCTAATAGCTAACAATTGTTGTTGTCTTTGGAAGGGCCAAAGCCTGAATTACAAATGAAATTAAAAAATAAACTCACTAATAATTAAATTACCGTAAAAACTCTCAGTTTGGAAACACCTTAACTGGGGGGAATGGAAAATTTAGTTATTAAATATTATATATATTTTTTATAGTTGGTAAGCTATCCAGATGTATTTTTAAGTATATACTGCCACATGTCAATCGTTTTTTACTCTGAATATAATTTATCATTATTAGTAAATTTTTATTTAATGTTTAATACTATACTGATAAATTATTTTCGATATAAATAGTTTAGTAATAACCTATATGAGTGTTTCGTTTTACTCATAACAGTAAAGGGTTGACAATGTGCATGTGATGCTTCTATTGTTGCAAGAATCCATCATAGGCTGCAGTAACCACTTACTATCAGGTTGACTGCATGCTTCGTGGTACAAAAAACAAAAATATATAAATAGTAATTTCACATACTTTATTTTTATCCAAAAGTATTAAGTATAGTTATTGAAAATAAAGTAGGTTACTCTTTATTATAAAGTATGGTTGGCAACCCTTTTCACACCATCACTCATGGTAAAAGTTAAACTATTATTTCATGACTTTTTATCGTTTATTATTGTAAATTAGTTGAGCATCTTATCAAAGAAATGCCAGTTTTAAATGTATGCTAGAAAATTACTACTTACGTAAATTTTGACATGCATTTTAGTTAAAAAAACTGAAAATAGTTCGAAATTGTTTTTTAATTTAAAAAAAATTAGTAAATTTATCTCTAATAAAGTAATATGTGTATTCATGCTTATATAAATGGATACAAAAAACAATTTCACTTGGAAATTAATTAGATGCTTTATTTAGATAGATATGAGATTTACCAATGAATGTTATAGGTATCCCGGAGTTACCATTAGATGAAGGATTGCCCAGCACTGTCACGGTTCTAGATGCCCCTGATGGTGGAAAAATATATGTCGTAGGCACAGCACATTTTAGCTTGCAATCTCAAGAAGATGTGTCCAGGGTATGAAAATCTATGCTTGTATTATGCTAATATTTTCTCTTAAATTTAAATTTATTAGAGTATGTATTTGTTCAATTTTCGTTACATTTGTTAAAAATTATTTACTATTGGGTATTTTATTCAAAATTTTATTTCAAAAAGGTTATTCAGTAGGATATTACACCTTTTTTGAAATTTGGCTAAATCTGGTCCTTTGTTAATAATAAGCCAGCACAATTTCAATATCAATTTTATGAAATCGATGTGTTCTAAAATTGTATTTTAATTTTACATTTTAAATATTCGTCCAAAAAAGCTAGCCGCTGTACTGCTTTGATTTGTGACGTCATTATTTAATCAACAACCATGCTCTTGGAAACAAAGTTCAGGTTTTCAGTATTTTATTACAAGTATTGAAAAAGACGTTATACTATAATTATAATACAGAATTATAATATTATATTGAGGATTTATTAAATTTTCTACATATTCAAATCTTTTCATATAAGACTAGCTGTGACCAGCGGTTTCACCCGCATATAATTTACAAGAAATCGCCGATTGATAATTAATAATACTTCAAAATAGACAATAATTTTTATCGGGCAGCCAGGGTTATGCGTCACAACTCACACGCTCGTTTGTGCCACTGCTGCTATTAGTCATAGACCTCAGCCAAGTCTTGAATTATTTTAATTATACATTATTTCTCAAACTATTCGTCCAAACAACATGCTATAAAGAGCAAAGTTTATCTCATACAATTGTCTTGATGATGAAGTAACTTTCATTCGTAAGGATTAATATGCCATGCCTAAATAATAAGGTTCATAAATCACTTTTCAATTTTCAATAAAACTTTGTCACAAAATACCTTATTGTGGCTTATGTATAAGAAATAGGCATATGGTACTGGTTAGATGTACTAAAAAGCAATATTTTATAGAACATTGTATTTATTTATTTAAACAAACAAAAGACTCTTCTGCTTTATTATATCCATAGATGTTATAATTATCGCACTACACTTTAATTTCAACTACCATCACTAATGGAGACTTTCTTTCAACTAAAATATGCTTGAAATACCAATCTGTAAGACGTTTTAATATTATATAATGACGTCACACAGGAACCATAAAGGCAGCTACCGTTTCGTGAATTTGTAGAACAAATAAAAAATATAGAATTTTTTAAATTAAATGTAAATTTTATTTTGGTATTTTCATAAATTAAAAATAACATATTTTGATAGTTTAAGATGTTAAGTATAATATTTATGAATTTTTAGAGTTTTTACCACACATAGTAAAATACCCCAATAATTATATGTAACATAATTATGATTTTTCTTTAAAATATATTTTTAAGAGAAATCAATTAAATATACATATATGTAAAATCTCTGTAATTTTTCATATTTCAGGTGATAAGAGAAGTAAAACCACATATTGTTATGGTTGAATTGTGTGAACAACGAACTAATATTCTGTTGTTAGATGAAGAAGTTATACTGAGGGAATCAAAAAATATCAATATCAAAAAGATCAGGTTAGTTCTAACAATTTATTAAAATATTTTTACGGTCTGAGTAAAAATAGAAAATAATAATTTTACGAAATGTCTGGAATCGTCTAAAATGTACTCGAAACATCGAGTTCTATTTATAGGTAATAAAAAAACATAATAATTCACTCACACATTCAAAGCTTATCCTTCATTGCATGATCCGACAAATAATAGAACACTTCCATTCTAAAACATGACGTATTTCTAGTGATTTTGACTCTCCTTTTATTTTGATATATAAGCGAGCCATGTTCCGAGCTAGGACACCAAAGCCTGATGAAACTGTCAAAGCCTTCTGAGGCTTCAGGGCACTCACGGTTAACAGTACAGTTAGTTTAAAAAAAATAGTTAGAACAGTTCTGTCTGGACAAGGAAGTGGAAACAACAAACGATAAGAATGGAGAAATCTATAAGAGGACCATAAAGGGAGATGCTGAAAGTATGTCCACAGTATAGTGAGATTGTTTGAATTTGTTTCATTGAGTACAATATAAATTATTTATGAGAAACGGTATTTCCTCACCCATGAGTTTAACAATATGTAGTATATATTTTCTAGAACTTGAGTTTAGACTGGGTCCTTGGGTTTTTATACTTAAACTTCTCTCTTATAGAGCAACAATGGCTCAGAATGGTGTATTTAATGGATTGATGTACATTCTCCTATTGAACATGTCAGCGCATATAACTAGGGAATTGGGAATGGCACCTGGTGGGGAATTTCGACGGGCAATGGCTGAGGTGGGTAGTTTTTTATTTAAACTGATTTTCACAAGATTTCCTAGTCATGGAACTTTAAAAGTAGGTTGTCTATTATAATATCCAGTATACTTGATACCACCATATGATTATGGTCAACACTCTTCTATTTATAAGAATATATTTCATATACAAAAATATATAAATAAGTTATTAATAAAATATGTTCTTTTATTTTTTGTTAAAGTTTTTAGAAATAATTGTGTTTATATTGTAGGAATCCGTTCATAATCATGGTAGAAAAAACATAATATAATGTATACTTTTTTTTTTGTTTTTTAAATTGTTAAAGCCACTGGATATACGTCCATTAGGTCTGACTTTGTACCTACTACTTTTTAATCTTCAGTGTTCTTTATAGCAAAATGGTGGCTAACCCTAATGGTGGCTAATGGTGGAGTTTTTGTAGTATCTCAGAATTTATGTTCTATGGTATAATTTCCTATCAACTTTACTTGTGAACAATAACCAAACTAAATTATGCACAATGCCACCAATATTACACAATATAGTGTCAATTAAAGCAAGTTTATTAATAAAAATAAAAACCACTAGATGACAGACTATTTTCCCTAAAAAAACTCATTACTGTGTACAGTAGGTATATACTGTATTGCAACATGTGTATACATTATGATTCTAAAGCACTTCTTTGGTGTAACAGAGGAAAATCAAAACGATATAAAAATTTTGGTGATTTAATCGTGATTTAACGTTTATCGTTTTTAGTTTAACGTTATGTCCTTAATCTCACCTGATTTTAAGTGACGATGTAGCCCAAGAGGGTAACATGCTAAGCCTAGTGGAAGACTGGCTCTCAACTGCAGCTGCCGGAACACACTTAGTTATTGGTTGTAGATGACTCTTTCTAGTTATTCAATCGGAATTTTCTTACAAAGTCTGGCCTCTGATGAATTATTTTAATATAATAGCGATATATCTTATAAAATGACATTTTGTGGTATGGTGGTATAAGTAGAAATATGGTTTTTTTTTGTAGGCTAAGAAGATTCCGAATTGCATTGTTCAACTCGGCGACAGAGCAATAGATATAACACTACACAGGGCCATAGCTTCACTTACGTGGCGTCAAACATTTCGTTTTGTATGGCATTTGCTCACATCTAACCAGAGTATTAGGTAAGTTTATGTAAGTTGTAACCTCAAATAGGACAGTAATCCTAAGGTCAGTCAATAATAAATTGCTAGTCCAGAAAACTGAGTTGTAATTGCCAGTTTTTCTTATCACTTATCAACCACGATCTTCAAACCAGATTGCAACAGTATTAAGCACCATTGATTTGCAGCTGAACGATTGTAGTGGGAAAATTAAATAACTACATATTTGAAACATTTGTATTACATTACAGTATAGAAGAAGTGGAGAAGTGTAAACAAAAGAAGATGTTAGAAGATATGTTGGAAGAAATGACGGAAGAGTTTCCGGCTCTGAAGCGGGTGTTTGTCGTTGAAAGGGACATGTATCTGTGTCATTCGCTTCAGGTAGCAGCTCTTCAACCTCGTGAGTGTTACTTATTTACGATTGCGAAATATTAAGCTTTAAAAGTACTAATTTATGTTAGAATCAAGTGTCCAGCTAAATGGTTGTTTTTGGATATATGAAAAAATTCACCGCAGTAGTATATAAACGAAATTAAAAAGAAAACTATCAGAGTAGTAGGCTTTACAAGTTTACGAGTAATAGTCAACCAACTTATAAAATGTAATTAGAGAAGAAAATAAAAAAGAAAATTTCGTACAAATTCCATTAAAAACTTCTTAAAGCCCCCTTCTAAATTGTGACGAGCAACTACGGAACCTTAAACTGCGCTTGGCCCCACACGCACTTGGCCGTTTTTTAATTTGAATAGAAAATGTTCCACAAAGACGCAGCATTTTGGTCATTAGGCCGTGCATGACGTCATCAATACTAATATTAGAGGTATTTATGTGTAAAGTTGAGTTTATTATAATTTCAGTTGAAAGTTATAAAAAAATTTCAGCACCTATATTCTTGAATTCACTGTTTCTACAATTTTAGAGTCACTTGTCACCTTATGAGAATAAGTCACAACTACGTATATAAATATTGTACTATGACATCACGTTTTCTGATTGGCGTTTCCAATGACGTGATGACTCCCAGACAAAAAATGTCAATTTTCCCAAAGGAAAATTTAAATAAATGTAATATTTTTTCCAAATAATTTTTTTTATGCTTTTTATCAATAATCTAATATGATTAACTTTCTAAGGACGTGATGACTCCCAGACAAAAAAATCTCAATTTTCCCAAGGGAATTTTTTTTTCAAATGTTTTTTTGTGCTTTGTATCAATAATCCAATGACTAAATAAATAATTAACTTGAATTTTTAAACATATTGTCAACTCGTTGATTCGTTGCTACACAAAATATTAGTTTTGTTAGTACTAATAAATTTTTCTTGACACTTTACATTACCTACTTTATTCATAATTATATTCTGTCATAATGTATAAATCGTAACTATTACGTTAGTTATTTTTTTTCTCATTCATAGGAAAATTCAAACGTTAAATAGAAACATTAGCAAAAATAATCGAGAAAGCAGTCTAATTACAAGTTTTAACTAATTATAGAAAAAAAAAGTCTGCCTGCCATAGAGAGAACAATTTTTAGTATTTTCGTAATTGTTTTAGAATTTCTAAATAAAAATGATATGTTTTGTTATAGGTCGGGAACCGTGTCGTATTGTTGGAGTGGTTGGTATTGGTCACGTTGCAGGCATCATCGAACACTGGGGGAAAATTAATCCACAAGACATACCTCCACTATTGCAGTTAGTTCCATTTAAGTTGATCTATAATTATTTCAGTTTTATATTTATTGGTAAATTTGTATTAGAACAGTTTGGGATGGTTTTTTTTTTTCAATTATGGCTTCGCACTATTCGTGCATTGGGCCAGTGTCAAGTATTTTATATTTGTAACCAAAGCGAGGGAAATTTTCCAGTCTTATGTCGAATTCAGGGCCCTAACAAGATAGCGGCTCCCTTGTTAGAACCTTCCAGGGAGTTTTTGTGGCATATCAGAATTCATGTTCTATGTTATTATTTTCAATTCACTTCACTTGTGCACAATAACCAAGCTTTATTATGCAAAATGCCACCTGTTTTACACAATATAGGGTCTAAAAACACAAATTTATGAATTAAAAACAAAAACCACTACATGACAGTCCGAGATCCCGCCAAAAACCACCCTTTGGGATGGTTAAAATTCGATTGTTTTAAATACAAATGTTAGAGTGGGCCGAATGTGGATTATACCGAAGCCGGACTTCGGCCGAACGTTCGGTTTGATACCATACCGAAGCGGAACTTCGCTTGAACTTAGTTTGAATGTGGTAAAAAAATGTTTACGTTACGCTTGCCACGTGTCTTGCGCGCCTCTCGCCCACTTCTCTCCTCGGTCCGTTATTCCTCGGATCCCAACACACACGAGTTAATAATTTCTCGAGGTTGTAATGGAGGAAGTAAACATGAAAAGAGTGTAAGCAGCTACAATATCCAATTCATACGATGGAGTCCAGCTGTGATACTTATCTGCCATCGACTTTGGGCGATATTGTATCTATACCTGCTTTTTGTCTACCAGCAAGTTTTTCAACTTCGGTAAAACTGACAAACTTCGGTTAAACCGAATTCTTGCTGAACTTCGGGCCACTTCTAATGAATACGTATATTTTCACTATTATGAGACATTTTGATAGTATTATTTGTATTTAAATAATTATAGCATAACAATGTAAAGAAAAGAGGAACTACCTTTGAAATTTATTTTGTAAGTTGGTCTTGATCTTTATACGAAAATACAGTCAAACCTGGGTAAGTGAGAACTGGATAAGTGAGAAAACTCTATAAGTGAGAGCAATAGCCAGGACCCGTCATTTTGAGCTCCCAAAACCTCTATTAGCGAGAAACAGAAACCTTTGTAAGAGAGAGATGTTTTTCCCTCATGGACCTCCGTAAGTGAGACTGCTACTTATCTATACCTCTATAAGCGACAGTCGAGCTTTATTTATTTATATTATTTAGGAGGAACAAATGACAAAACAAATTACAAATTTAACATCTGCTATTTTATGACTCATTCTTAACTTAAACCTTGACGGATTTTTTTAAGTGTAAATAAGTTCAAAATAAAATTACATAGAACATGAATTTTTGATTTGTTTTCGAAAGCATCTTGATACCTACCCTTATAAAGTTACTGTGACTTGTTATTGCTGCGTACCTCGTATAAGAGAGAAACGCTACCCATGTACCTGCATTAGCGAGAAACTCGGGTTAGTGAGAAACCTCTATAAGCTAGAATGAGATTGTGCTCCCTTGAACTCTCGCTTATCCAGGTTTGACTGTAATTGTCAATTACCAGTTATAATACAGGCAACTTCTAATACAGGCACTACAAAAAGAGTAAAGGTAGTATGTCAGGCATTGCAATATTAGTAAAGGACTAGGCTAGGCACTATGATATAAGTAAAGCTAGTTAGGTCAGGCACTACAATGTGAGTGAATGCAGTAGGCCAGACACTACAATATGAGTAGAGGTAGTAAAAGAGGTACAAAAAAAAGTGTGTGTGTGATTCACACACGATAGAAGCGAAACTTCATTTTAAAAGACTTTTTCAATTTTATTTAAACAGTGTGCAATATACATACACATCGACATTTACTCTCTCGCTCTGGCTCACACAAAGAGGAGAGACCGATAATGTGCGTTAAACGTTTAACGCTTTGAAGTCGCATAAGAAGTTTCACTTCAATAATATGAGTAGAGGTATTTTATGAGGCACTGTAAGATAAATTAAACTAACAAAATGTATAACTGTGATGATTTGGGGATATAACATAGGTTGAGTGATCTTATAGAGTTGTTTTTGTATATTTGAAGAGTGCCTCCGGTTTCGATGTCGACGCGCGTGATCCGCGTGTCGGTCCGCGTGGCCTGCGTCGGCGCGCTGCTCTATGCCGGGTACAAGCTGTTGCCGCGACGTTGGTTACCATGATGACTCCGCACCCATCTCTGCTTTGTCTTGCTCACGTGAGTACAAACTATTCATTTATGTGATTACAACTCGTCTATTTATTCACTTGGAATAATATTCAGTAGCAATTTACTCCCCAGTGAATATGTTACCTCAATTTACGCCACACTCGCATATTTACATGAATTGTTTTGTATAACTAGCTGTGCCTGCGGCTCCGCCCGCGTGGACTACTAAACAAGCTTTTATTTTTATTTTATGTGCTAATTATATTTCTTAAATAAAAGTACCCTAAGTAATAAGTTATAACATCAGTGCCGGTGAAAGTCCCGGAAAAATCGGTACAATCTTTTCGGAGATTACACAAAACAAATAAACAATAAAAAAAAAAAAATGGGTTTTTTGTTATATGTATTTAGTAAAATTCTGTTATTTTGACATTAAAAACAGACACTTCAATTTTATTATATTTATTGAGATATCTATTGTTGATGTCAAATATAGGTCTTGTGTTCACTGGGTCCTTTATGATAAGTGGTAACACTGAAAAATCTGATTATAAGTACGTTGCTAAATGATGAAGTGATTACGTGTACGGTAACGACGTCGTTCGACGTGGGTTCGAATTCGTACAATGAGCCTGAGCTTTCGGTGAAGGAAGACATCTTGATGAAACCATAGCATGGTGGTAGGACATTTTGTAATGGCTGCCTGCCCAGCCAGCTACCACACTGAAGAGCTGGCAAGAAATCTTTTGCCAAGCGCCTATAGATCGGTTCTAGTAGCTGCACTTGAAAACCAGTTCCCCATTAGGCTTATCATATTACCTATCTTGGGCCACAGCGTCTCTTAAAATTAGGTGAGATTGTGGCAAAATACTAAAAAACTTATGAAGAATAATTTAAAAAAAAAAACTATGTAATATTTTCGAGGTATTTAATAACATGGGTGAACATACGCCGCTGTCGAAATTTGTATGTTAAAAATTGTGCATGCTATTTACAATATGGCAACATTAATTTATTAGATAATTTACCATATCTAGTGTTTTAATGTAAATTGTATTAATACGTGGTGGTAGGGCATTTAAAAATTCCTACCTGGCTAGCTACCATCCTCAAGTGAAATATCTGTTGCCAAGCACCTATACATATCTTCCGGTAGCTGTACTTGAGAGACACTTCCTCTAGGCTTAGTGTGTTAGTTTTACACTCTTATGGCCACATGGTCATTTAACAACAGATTTTTTGTTCAAAAGTAATT
The DNA here is from genome assembly GCA_947532125.1 of Saturnia pavonia. Taxonomy (NCBI): domain Eukaryota; kingdom Metazoa; phylum Arthropoda; class Insecta; order Lepidoptera; family Saturniidae; genus Saturnia; species Saturnia pavonia. Next base: position 6,939,660 of record OX383901.1, read on the forward strand.
AAACGAAGAATAAAATTAAAAAACATCAATATTGCTTATAATATCTTTGTCGTTTTTAGGATTTCCTGCATATATATTTCACTGAAGACTACGAAACTTGTGAGAGAATTATTATCGATAGGTATTGCGAATTTGTGTGCCTGTATGTTGAAATGTACAATGATTTGAAGTTTATAATTTAAACCAAAATAAAATAGAAAAAACACAGTTCATGTCTTAGTTATTAGATTTAAAAACACTAATTACATTCTATATATTAATAATAGGCATATTGGATTGTATGAGTGTATTTCTTCAATCTGTTTCATTATTAAATTATTACGTATTAACCTTAATATAAAGATTTTGTTTGCCTAAATTAATCGTGAACGTTTAATTATTCTGTTTATATGTTATGTCATAATTTAAAGTGTATTCTTGTTCTCATTATAGTTATTTAATATATACATAACATAAAGGTCAAGCAGTCTGATATATTAAGAGTATATCTGAGGATTCGATTTTATTTAATTCAATAACGGCTTTTGCTTGCGTCTTCTATTGTATATTTTTAATAGCTCTCTCGATTGAAGGTAATGCTTGTAGGTACACAAATTTTTGTTATTTAATTTAATTTTCATTTAATAAATTAACCTTTCGTTTAAATATTATTGTTTACATTATTAATTAATCATACAAAAAAAACTTATGTACTTCATTAACAATAACTTGAGTACTATGTAGGGTAAAGTAGCCAATTATTGGCACTTTAGTGGTCACTGTTTACTTAAATTGTGGAATCTGTTTTTATAAAATGTAGCCAGCAAAAAATATATTCAAGATGACAGAATGAAAGTTAATTAATATTATATATATATAATACACGAAACGTCTACTATATCACCATATATATGTCGTTTTTGAAGTAAATCTAAATAAAAAGATTATCCCAATTATTGGCACACTTGTAATATCGGCATAGGCTTAACGTAACCCATTTATTGGCATTTAGTTATTGTTCAGTAAATTAACGTAAATTTCATAAATGAGCTAGGATAAAGTTAAAAAGAACACTAGTAAATAATCACATTTACATATTTAGAAAGAGAATACACACATAGAAATGAGAATAATACCGTCAAGGAAACTGCCTAAGCAAATATTTCTTTGGTTCATATAGCATCAAAATTAACATAGCCATTCAGTTAAACTCCTATAAAAATATAATCGTCTTATCAGTAGAAAATAACTTAAATGTAAGAGACACTGGTAACTTAAGTAATTTTCCTGCATTATTAACATTAAACTTAGTCTTCAAATTTAGTCAAAAATGTATCTATTCCAGTTGCACTTAATATCGTATTATCTTTTCTGTCATTATTGTCGGGTATCAAATTGTTACAATCACTAACATTTTCTTTTTTACCGTGTTCTTTTCATCTGGTTTACAATCTCCTTTTATTTCTGTGAATGTTATTCAAACTCTGCTGTTACTATTTCTCAGAAAGACAGAGAGAGAGAACCTAGACATCTGCACTATACTACTGATGCTCAGGATACATAATTCTATATGGCAAAGTAGCGCGGTACTTTTGATAAGTCTTTGCTGCCAATATTTGGTCATTGCTTCTTTCACAGCTTGCAGGGCCTTGTTTTCTAAATTAAAAATCTTATGTCGGTGTATTCCTTTTTTATGCTAATGTCTTGGTTCTTATTTTTAATTTCAGTTTCAAAATGTTTAGGTCGGGTAGATTGAAAGTGAAATGGCTAGCATTATTAGCACACAATATCCCTAGTGTCGTATTGGTAAACTTGCGATTGGCAACGGGACCAGGATTTGGAAACATTATGTTTTTAGATTTTATTTATTAATTATTCATAATTAGGTGTTCCAGTAACTATAAATTGCATAAAAAAGTTCACAAAAACTTCTAAAAACCTAATTAATCTCATTAGTGCAAATACATTCGAATATAGACATTTTTCGATACCAATTATTCGCACCGTAATAAAATAATGGAAACAACCAAATTTTGAAAATAAATGCTATAAAGACCTCGAATAGTATGTACACTTAAATAATAAAAAAGTTATAATATTTAAAAGGCCTTAACTTACAATTTAAAAGCCTTACCTAGCAAAAAAATAGTTTTCACTGGTCACTGGATGTTATTGTGATTTCATATTTTTAATATGTTGCCAGTATAGTAGTTCAGGATTATACTAATCAATTTTGTAGAAGTTGCAACACCGTGAAATCAGGTGTTTTCTTATTGTAGAGGTTAAATCACAGAAGTGCTAATAAATTGGTGGATGCCAACATATAGTAACTTTACCCTACTCATAATTATGTTTTATTATATATTAAGCCAATAATGTACTTTTGCCTACCTAGAACCTAATATTAGATACAATTTTTAATGAAAAATAAACCAAGGGTGTTTGCATCGATGATTTTTTGTTTTATTAGTGATAATCTCACATATTAGAAATTATATCTGTTCAGTTGTAAGAATTTTGAAATCATTTGTTTTTCGTTTGCATCCATACTAATATTTTAACATGCGTGCTATATAATATTTACTGTAAGGACTGTGATAATTTAAGAAATTGCAATTGAATTTTCCATCCATGTTCTTAGGTAACTCAAAATTAGATTAAAATTACTTTTGTTAGAGATCCTATTAGTAGAATTACTTTAATTTTATACTTGAGCTGATCATAAATGTTCTGCTTGCGTTAGAAATAGGTTTTAATTTTTATTCTAAATTAATATGTATCAAAAATATTTATATATATATTGAAAATAAGTGATTTAAAAAAAAAGATTGTATGTAATAATAAATTACTGGTAGATTATTCTGAAGCATAATAATAATTAAAATAAAAAACAATACTGAATTTGTATTTGGTATGAATGTGTAATTATTAATGTTTATGACTTTGATTGTATGTTCGTCTCATTATGAATAAGCATCTAATAAATAAATTCAGAGATAATTTGGTGTTTTCTTTATTTGTATGAGTTTTAATTTTTCTTTTATGTAAATAAGATGACAAGGGAAAGACTTGGAATGTTCTGCTTGTCTTGTTTGAAGGGCCCCAATATCATAGTTAGAAAGGAACACGTTGACTGGAAGACCATTCCACATTCGCACGGTATACGGCAAATGTAAGAATTTGCGATATTCTTTATCCATGCCGTGATGGCTACTACCGTAAAGCTGTGGCTTCGTAAACCAGTCCGTGTGGTTTTGGAAGATGATGGGATAAGGTCAAACAGCACTTCAGAACATACACCATGATACAGACTATAAAAAACTGAGCGAGCCAATGTCCCTTCGCATCTGAAGCAGTTATAAGTACTTAATGATGTCTGTATCATTCTACAATGCGGACAGTCCGTCAATGTACTCTGTCCAAGGAATTAAGGACACATTGGACGGAACATTCCCGGAGTTGCGAACAATATCTTATGCACTTGAGTTTTATAGAGAACTAGCTGTCCTCCGAGGCTCCGCTCGCGTGGACTACGGAATGCTGTCGGTCCTTAGAAGATACACACGCTATCGCTGACTTTTGTTGAACTTTTTTAGGTCTACATTCATAAAGCCATTTAATCACCATAAAAGCGTCTTTTCCGAATTGATTCCCATTATCGCCACTGCTTATTTCGTATGTTACTTTATCTTACAAAATCTATCACAAAACCTGGCCAGATAACATATCTATAAATTAAATGTAAAACCATCTAAATCAGATAAGTGATTTAAAAGAACATAAACGGACAGATAGACGTTGAGTTTCACAATATGTATAAATATAAATGATAGATATAGAAGAAGTGCAGCTAGCCGGGTGTGGAAAACAATCGAATTCTGATAAGGATACCAGGTCTCCTGGATCTTGCGCAGATAACGCTTTTAAACTGATCCCTGAGAAGTTGTAACAGATATACATCCATAGGATATCTCGGCTGTCACATTTTGCAAGTTAGCCATTCTAAATAGAGAAAAGCAGAGTTATTTTGAAAAGTACAAGCAATAAAAAAAACGAGTACAAGTAACTTGCCCCACATGAAGATATGAGGTTATAGAACTGATTGAGATCAGTAATAATATCTACCCGCAATTTCTCGTCTTCAAATCGAATACAAGTAGGCGTACTGCTTTAACACTCATGTACCGTGCTCTCATCGTTATAGCAATGAATGCAACCAGAGGCTAACATATTATCCATATCTAAAAACAGGGCGGGTGAAAATATAGAACTTGAAAGAACTCGTGCACTAACTGGCATGAGCTGCGAACTGTATATATCAACGAGGACACATATACAAAATGTTATGATTTACAGGCGTCGGGATACCTTATGCCCGAAGTTTGGACAAAAGACCACGGTGCAAAGCCCTATCAAACATTTTTGCTATGTCGAGGCTGATTGCCAAGGCCTCGCCATGTTTGTCAATCACCTCCTTTTCCCAGCGATGCAACAATTATGCTAAAAGATCATCTGTTGATCGATTCGTACGAAAATCATATTATTGTCGATCACTGATTAAGGAGTCATCTTTTAAGTATCAGACAAGGTGTGTATTTATGATTTGTTTCATGTCTTTGCATAAGACTGAATTTACGACGAATAATGTAAAAGATGTTACACATTGGCGTCTCTCCAAATTTGGTACAAAATACCAGGGTTGTAGCACAGGCTTTATAGACGTATCAATGCTGAGGACTTCTAGGTTGCACAATGTTTATGAACTACTTCTGGGATAGCATTAGGAACATTAGCTTTCCATGCATCGAGAGAAAGTAGCTCCCTGTACACCTAATATGTATATTGGAAATCGTGGCAACGCCATTTGGTATTATAGGCTGTTGCGAGCTAAGCGAAGATCGCTTCGAGCCTGGAGTTAACCGCGAAGATGTTAGCCATTAAAGTTGCTTTCTTGCGTCGGTTGTGGGCAAGTACCTCAGCGGGGCAGCGATTAAAATAGGCTTGGCTATACCCGAACAGTTACGTTCGGTACATTCATACAGGACAACTCAACTGTAGTGGAACATTCTACTGTTACTCTACTACACACTACTCTCTGGCCAAAAGAGACGAAGCGGTAGGTATGTTATAATATAAGAAACCCTCTTACAGGACTTGGTGACACTGTTGCTTTGAGGCTGCTGGCATTGGTATCTTTATTCGCACAACTTTTGATCTAAGCACGATTCGCAGTCTGCCTCTGATAGACAGCGTGAGCTCATTAGTGATTGAACCAAAAGTGTCTATATTGATTACTGACAATATCCAACGAATGAATGTAATATTCCATTTCAAGTCATATCCAAGTTAATCCGATCGCCACCCGCAACACCCGCAGTTAGCAGTAGCGAGGGAACACAAAACGTTCAAAGCGAAATCATTGTTGAATGACCCGCCACGTCCACTCTCTCCTGCGGCCACTCAAGCCTAGGTCCGATCCTCCGGCATGGAGCCCTTGAGTCTAGCAGCCGCTCGCGCGATTCAGTGACACTGCATTCACTAGCTACCTACATACATGCATTACACTTTTTACAGACATGCACTACACTTAGGTACATAGGTTCTGTAAGGGACCTTTTTTTCTTTTTTTGAGGCTAGTTAGTCTAGATCAAAAATTACAGATTACTAAATACATATACACTTGTCTCTTACCCTCCTCCAAGAGGATAGCGACATGTATATATGTATAGTTAGTTAGATAGTGTGCTAGGGCATTAGTCAGTTCGCGACTTATTTGCATAACGCGCATAACAGTCCGAGCCGAGGTTCGGCCACTTTGGCACCCTCGGATGTTGTTGCAAAACTTTCGTGGCTGAGTGCCTTAAGCGCTCGCCCCCAAGTCCGGTGAAGCTGTAAAAGCCGTTCGAGGCTCCTGGACCCTTATGGCTAACAGTATAGTCAGATCGAAAAAAAAAACATTGTTGAATGATTTTAACAAGGTTTCTTAAAGTTATTTACTCTTTGTTTCGGGTGCACTTCGACTCCGACCGAGCGATTAGCAACACCATGCTAGGGGGAGGCAGCTGCCCCCTGCATGTACCTGGTTACGCCCATGGTTCCACGTGAGATTATTTTATCAAGATGGAATTACGGACGCTACATTTAAAAATAACTATACAATTAATCTAAAGTAATGCTTTAGTGCGTTTTTATTCAATTATATTGAATAACATATAATGATTAAGTTTCATTTCGATTGCGTGTAAAGATTAAGTACACGCAGAGGTTTTTTCAATATGGTAGTTTTTTCATTAGTATTTTAATAAAGACAACAATACTGTATGTATTAAATATATTATTTATCATTAGATATCTGTACAAGTTGCAATAACATGCATAAACTATTGATCTTAGAGTATATAGATATAGAGTATCATCTCATTACCGTGTATATCCGTGCACACACGCCGCTCCGCGTCTCACAAACCATCAGAAGGGTCGCGCTTACAGCGGTCGGCCTATAGTGTATTTAGTTAATACGTATAAAACTCTAAGGTTCAATTAAATATATTTTCATAAATACTGGCATAATGTATTTAGTTGTTTGGCATGACATTTCACATACAAACTAATCAAAAATGGACACTCCATTATCATAAGTTTTACAATGTTTTATAATAAAATAACAAAATTCTTGTATATGGAAAAAAATAAGGAAACATGAAACAGCAAACATGGATAATCGCGAGACGCTTGCTATGCACACGTCTTGAAAGCGTATCTTTTACACCTTTACCCACACCACCCCTACTTAGTAAGTGTCGCTTGGTTAGCCAAGACTAAAAGTCTTACCGGTTCTCATCACGAAAAGTAATGAAATAGTTCGGCTAGCGTGCTCTTTTTTTACTATATACGAGGTAGTGTAGTAGCTAGCATGGGTGGAATCCTAGGCGGTAAATCGTGCTTCTGGTTAGAGCAGAAGAAAGTTCAACTATGTGTTGGTCTTCCAGGTGGACGACCTTTTTTTAGCGGTTTTTCAACTTTTACACACTTCTTTTATTATCGTAAATAAACAGAAATCTAGGACCCCTAGATTTGCAAACCTTTGAGAAACATGATGGTAGTAGCTATATGTACACGTACCTAAGTTAAATTTTTTTATTCACGATCGTTTGGTGCCCCTTTTCCACATTACGTCCTTATAATCCGGCGCATAGCACTAATTTGCTATTATCAGTATTCTGACCGGCTTAGAAAGATGATAGATTAACTCATTTAAGAATGATTTTGCGAGGCCAAGACGTATCAGAGAAATTCAGATTTTATTTTCTAACATTTCTAAGTATAGACAATTATTATAATCATAATTTTCTTCTTCTTCTTTTTCCTAACTTGGCAACCGGTCCTCCTTTTGAAGACCATTACTGCCATTATCGAGTGTATTTTCCAGTGTTATGAAGATTTGTGTATCCTAACAAGATGGTGGCTCCCTTGTTAGTACTTTCTAGGGGGTTATTGTGGCATCTCAGAATTCATGATCCATGTTATTATTTCCAATTCACTTCACTTGTGCACAAACCTTATTGTTAACACCAAACTTTATTGTGCATAATGCCAACTGTGTTACACAATATAGGGTCAAATAACACAAATATATGAATAAAAAATAAAAACCACAACATGACAGTTTGAGATCCCGCCAAAAACTCAATCATAATTTAATTACATTTTTCAGCGCTGCGTAACTGTAGAAAGTGTAGTGGTGTGTCCTTAAAACTACCAAAATCAGCAACGCTTATACAAAATGACAAGGGAGCAACTGTTGTGCTGTTAGGTACTGTGCACTTTAGTAAACAATCAGTGGAAGATGTTTCTGAGGTACCTTTTTATTTAGCCTTGTTTATTCAATTAACTTAACTTTCAATTTTTACTTGTGCTTCTTTATTAATTACAGTAATATCCATAATATACTATATTAAATTTAGAAAAATATACACCTACCATCATAGCGAATTAATACTACCGCCTCGCACAACGCCTTGGCTAGAAAATAATTTTCTCTTCTATCCGTAACTGAAATTGTTTTTATGAAAGATATAGTGGTAATTTGGACAGACAGTATATTATAATTAATGTAGAACGTAGATAGTTTTACTTGTATAATATTGAACGTGATCGAATAATTATTTTTGAAAATGTCTTTATAAAATGTTAATAATCTTTTCATAATGATATTGTCATTAAGACCATATAATTATATCTACATATATAAGTCATGGTGGTCTAGTGGTTTAGACAGGCGGCATATAGATGCGATGTTCGTATGTTCGAACCCCGGCATGTACAAACAAATTTTCCAGAAATCGCGTATATTTACTAATTCAAATTGGTAACACTATCGGCTGACGGTGTGAAGAAAAACATCGTGAGGAAACAACGCCTGAGAAATGTTGTTACCACTGTATGTGGGAAAAATATAGAACTGTTGATTTCTCGGTGTTTGAAATCACCAATGCGTTGTGGACTGACGTGTTGTGTGACCTTCCCTTAGGAAGAGGCCTTTGCCCAGCAGTGGGACACTTACAGGCTTATATTATTATTATTATATCTACCTATATCTTTAATATATTATAATAAATATTGTTTTTTCGTTTCCGTTTTTGATATAAAAAAACAAGGACTTAACGATCTTTTACCGAACATGTAGTCCCTTTTGATCCCTGTATGAAGTTTTATTTACAATGCTATAAGTGAGTTTGGTAAATTGTTCTTAACAAATAAAAAATCACCATTTAAATCTAAGAAGGTGTTAATTGTCTTGAGTACTTTTTTTTGTAACTAGTTATTAAATATTGCCTACTGTTTTTTAGATAGTAAAAACTCTGAAACCAAACGGTATTTTGATAGAATTATGTCGACAAAGAGTTTCCTTGTTAGAATTAGATGATAAAAAGTTTTTGGAAGATGCTAAAAATTTCGACTCTAAAAAACTCAAGTAAGCTATTCCTTGTCTTCATTTTATGGACTTTTAATAAATAATACAATCACTGTTTACATAAACCGAATTGGTATTATTTTCAAAGGCAAGCTGTAAAAGGTCAAAACTTTGTATCCGGTATGCTACATGCTATGCTATTAAAAACTTATGCTGACATCGCAAAAGAACTTGGTGTTGCACCAGGAGGAGAGTTTCGCAGAGCTTACCAAGAGGTACTTACATTTTTTTAAATTATCTACTTGTATTTTTTATTTGCAAATTATAGTAATCATATTCATTTATTTATAGATGCAGAAAATTCCTGGATGTAAATTGTTTCTCGGGGATCGGCCAATACAAATAACTATAGCGAGAGCATTTCAGTCGTTGAGCGTCTATGAGCTGGGTCAAGTGCTTTATCATCTTACTAGTTCCAGTCCAAAACCTTTAGAGTATGTTTAATTCTTTTATATAACATTTTTCTTTACTTTAAACTAAGGCTGCCCATTTAATTTTGGAAGTGGGTTGTAATTTCAATCTCATTTCAGCCTGCAGGCAACCTAGTACTTACGGTTTTGATACATTCAAATATAAATAGATAGATAATTTAAAGAAAAAAATCTTTAATTTACACGTATAAAGGTACTTTAATCGCCTGGCGGTAGTCGACTACTGCCTTTGTGCGTGCCAATTCAAATACGTTGGAGGACTAGTTTCTGGTCCGCCAAGGCATTTAAAGCCCACCATCTATTATTAAACTATCTTTAACTGAAAATTGTATTTGTTTTAAATATATATATTTATATATGAATCTACCGTGGATGTAAACAAGTATTTTATAGCTAGGTAGCTCGTCAATTGAGATGGATTCGAATTTATTGTCGGCCTCTAAAATAAATTAAGCAACGTTGGCTTAAACTGACCTTTTTTGTTTAGATAAAACTTTTATTAATGAATATAACTATATTTACGTTTTAGTAAAGAGCAGCTTGAAAAGTATAAAGACAGAGATTATGTACAAGCACAATTTGAAGAGATCATTAGGGACGTGCCAGCTTTCAGAAAAATATTCCATGTTTTCGTTGATGAACGTGATAAGTGTCTAGCTTATTCCCTCCAAGAATGCGTTCATAGTGGCAAGTGACTTTATATTTAATTAACTGTAGATAAATTGAATAAACTTCGTCAGACTGGTAGGTACACTATACCAAAGACGAGACGTTATCGAAAATTAGACATTATGTACTCTGTGCATTATGGTGCAACTTGATAATAACATGTTCGTTACATTCCATTTCCTTTGGTGATTTGTAGTGCGCCCGCACGCTGTTTCTGTGTTAGTACAACCATTTAACAATAGATGGCGTCCTAGACGTTTTAGTTTTGAAGACGATAAATGTAAGATAATGAATAAAAAATGACATAATAATAAGTAGTTAATTTACTTCTTTTCAGTAGTAGACAATCCTCGTGTGTTGGCTGTAGTGGGTATGGGTCATGTGGATGGTATTGTCAAATATTATGGTAAAATGAAACAGGAGGATATTGTTCCGCTACTTTTGTAAGTTATGTTAGTTGCCTTTGTATATTCTGTCAATATTCGTAAATTTTGAATGTGAAAATCTTAATGAATAATTTATTGTAGAATATTTTAGGTAGGTATTACTTATGTCCCTTTTTGGGACGATTGGCTTTAAGCATCTTTTGAGTAGGTTTCATAAATAAACATATATATGTTTATTGGAACCCTGTTTTATTTATAAGTAGGTCTCGGGCCGACAGTGGTCACCGCTAGTAGATACCGATCTCCTCAATATATTTTTCTTAGTGACGTAATTAGAAATACAAGTTAAATCATCCAACGTAGTGTTCGTAATTAGGTCTTTATAATTATAATAATTAATCACTTTAAAATAGTAGAAGAATACGTGTACTAACCTTAGCTAAGTATGTTACGCCCTTTTTTATATGTAAACAAGCTATGCCCGCGGCTCCGCTCGAGTGCACTAAACAATGCCGTCGGGAGCGAATCGTTCTGCTACCGCTCTCATCTGCCACCCACGACGGTCTCACGCCGCGCCGCGCCGGTTACAATAGGCATAAAACTTGTTTTGAAAAGCGTTTTTAAAATGATGTTACGAATTTATTATTCAACAAAAAATACTTATTTTTGCACAACATACAGGTTTAGTAGTAAAAGTTGCCTTTCTTTAAAAACAAGTTTTAAATTGACACCGCAACGTTCGCAATTGGCATGGCGGTGCTTGTGACGTCACGAGTCATGCCAAAGTAATAGCCCCGCATAGTTTGAATAATTTTATTGTCAACATCAAGGAACATACTCGCCGTATACATATAGTCAACATTCAGTGTTCAAACAATAATGTTAGTTATTTTTAGTTTTAAAAATTAATTCTAAAGTATATGTATGATAGTTCTAAAGTAATTAATTTTAAAATAAGTAGTCGACCAAAAACAGTCATTTTTATGTTATAAATAATGTGTACGAAAACCACAAAATTAGCTTATGCAATATATGTATAGTGTATTTTGGTACAATAATGGATACATAGGGTTTGTACTAGAGATAATAAGAGAGTTGTAATAAGAGAGGTAGGGTAATAGAGACATTTCTTTGTGAAATACCTTCACCCTAAAGAAGATGGAAGCCAAATAACCCTGTGTTGTGTTCCTGCGGGTTTTCAGAGTCCTTGGGTAAGGGAGGTTTGGGGTCGGCTAAGCGCTAGTAATACCTGTGGTCTTATAAGCGTTTATATGCTACGGTAACCACTTACCATCAGGCGGCCCGTAAACTGTTTGCCACCTTAGTTGTTTAAAAAGTATACATATTAGATTTCCATAATGACAGTAAAACATTAAAATTTCATTTTTATTTATGCTATAGATAACTAAAATCAATTGTACAAAAACTAAGTTAACCTTCCTTAACATATTTTTTAGGTCTTTGCATTAGTAGGCACTTTCCACTTGATTTCAATAAAGCCATCTTGACAAATATCGTCTGGTGATCCTGGTATGACAGGGTAGTTTAGTTTACAACATTAGACCACACTTCTTAAGATTGTTATCAAGTTTAATACCGTTGAGAAGCGACACATAGCGTGCTACGGACTTAACTGTTTCTTCTATATTATTTGCTAGGTATTAATTTGACTGCATACTACTTAACATGTACCTTATAGGTACTCAAAATAATTGAAAAACGATGCAGAGATTGTCGATAAGCGTTAGCACAAGAGAAGTTCGAACGGAACAAAACAATGTTTACTTTGCTGCGAAAGGCCTTGACCCGTGACGTCACTTTTCTGATTAATGTTTAAAAAAATATGGCGGTTTGCTAATTTTGTTTTTATTTTAATAGATTTAGGTTCGCTTGTTTTTTAATATAAATATGAATACGATTTTTGTCCTTTTAACGTAAATCATTATTTAAAATTAATATTTCAGTGGTTCTTTGTTATAGTCATCATGCCTGTTGTTCACATTTATGTGCCCGCGGTAAAATGACATTAAATACTTCTCATTTACAGAATTTCATCAAAAGCGGTTAAGAATTATTAATAAAAAACAAAAAGTTTTTTTTTTTTACGTTTTCTATAAGTATTATTGAAAATTCTTATAGCCTAAAAAAAAAGTACTGTCAGAACAGCAAATTTATTAATATAGATATGTGTAAAATTATATACATACACTACATACATTAATGTTTTTATTTATTTCAGTATACCTCCTCGGCCTTATTATACAGTTTTATTACGAAAAGGATTGAAATGGATGTTTTATTTTGTAATTTTTTCTTTTTTCTATCGGATGCTGTTTGGATGAAGTAACAAATATACAAGAAATTTAAAGAAAAACAGTATTTTTTTAGTACATGACCTTTCTTAATAAATAAAGTTATAATTAGATAAATCTAACAAAAAAAATTACATTGTCATAGTTATTCGATAGCTATAATCAACCTGAGCTTCCAGTGAAGGAAAACATAATACTCTGCTGTCAAACTACCATCCTCAAGTTGAAATTCTGTCGCCAAGAATCCTTAGGTGTGTTCCAGCAGCTGCGCTTGAGAGTCAGCCTCCTCTGGGCTTAGCGAGTTATCATCATTGGCTACATCATCATTTAATATTTAAAGTAAAACTGTGTATTGAATGCTCAATCTATTAATCTATAAAAAATCGGAAATCGCCAACAGGCATGTTTGGTTTGGAATACGATTTATTTATTCATAGTATCTGGCGTATAATAATTCATAATATGCACTACAATAAATAGGTAGGTAGTTAGTAGGTACAATTATAATATTAAAAAAAATACACTGAGAAAGATCGATTGAAAAAAAAAACCTGTAGATAATTTATCCGAAATATCTTTGCTAAAATATTAAAAGATGTTTCGCCTTTCTGCAACAAAACATTTTTTTTATTAATTGTTATAGTGAACCTGAATATGTTATATCTGAAACTAATCGTGGAAAACAATAAAAAAACAAAAAAATCTATGGCCAAACACCTATAGGTTTGTTCTGGCTGCTGCACTTGAGAGCCAGTCCCTCCACTAGACTTAGCGTGTCACCATCTTGAACCAAATTATCACTTATCAAACATCAGATGAGAGAGAATTAAAAAATAGTACGGCAATTTTATCGTCACCATATTTCTTAACATCTTATTACTCCATGTATTTAATAATAATAATATCAGCTTGTAAATGTCCCGCTGTTGGGCAAAGGCTTCTTTCCGAAGAATGACATGGGTTTAATCACACGGCCGTCCATGACTTATTGGCAATTTCAATATAAGCGATACTCAATATACGAGAAATTCAGTTCTTTATTTTCTTAAATATTCTGCGGTCTCGCAGCGGGCATCAATAAATAATACCTAAGATTACATTACTCCTTCTTTTTAACAAAAACGATCAGACTGTATAATTTAAAATTCCGTAATATTTATTTGTAACCGCAGGAAAAGTGTCGCTGCAATACAGGGAGAATTAGATAAATAACAAAATCAAATGTACAAGAAAACGCTGATTAGAGTGACTTTTTTTTACATTATTATAGGTGTGCTATAATATGTACCGTATACACTGATACAATGTTTATCTTTTGTGTCTGTTATTGAGGCCTTGTCCCTTTTTATTTACGTTAAAATAATGTAATTTTTCCTTTTCTGACGGTTTCAAAATTTGGTATCATTACCTGTTTTATTTTTTAGAATCTATACATACAATAAAATTTAAGTGTTTGATTGTAATGTCAAAATTATAGGTTCTTATTAAATTCATATGGAAGTATACACGATATCTATAATAAAAAACCCATTTTTAAGATTGGTCTGGCTGTCTGTTTGTTCCGGGTAATCTCAGTAACGGTTGGATTGATTTTGACGGGACTATCATTGGCAGATAACTGATGTTATAAGGTATAACTTAGACTACTTTTATTAAAAAAATAATAATTAGGGTCTCGCGCAAAATATAAAAGGTTTTCAGTAGTCCACGTGAGTGAAGTCGCGGGCACAGATAGATAAAAATATATTTCCGTGACGTTGGCAGGAGTGTGGATGAATACGTAGCCATTTAATAAAAAAAGTTCAAATTTTAAAATAATGTTGCCACACTAATTATGCTATTGCTGTTCTACTGTTTATTTGTGATTCAGATTATTTGAACCGGAAATGTAAAACATTGAATTACAAGATTTTTATTTATTTATTGTAATATATCAGATTATTCCATGAACTTGTTAAGTTATGCCATTACATAATATGTAACCGGAAGCAAAAACTGTATGATAAAATAATTACTATGCTTTAGCATTGTTATGCTTTTATGTTCCTTAAATTCATACGTACCTGTATCAAATTTGTCTCAACGAATGAAATGGTTTTTAATCTAAACCATGCGGTGCTACCTACTTCGGACCATTCGGAGTCGGACTCATTAGAAATACTTGCAAATATCAATACCTGGTAATCAAGGTGCGGGTGCGTGGGTATTTCGAACTATAGGGTATTAATACCTGGACCAGTATATACCTCTCATGCCTAGTTAGCTGTCACTTTATGAAAAGAAGAACAGTTGATAACAGTTTCCTGCATCTGTAAAGTTACATATCGTTTTACTTTTATTCCTTTATGAAAACTTTTTATTTTGGTTACATATTTTACTCTGACTTAGAATGTATTATTGGGTCGTCATTTTCTATTTAATACAATACGTTACTTCACAAAATAAGGAAAATTCTTGTGGTTGTAATGTCGATCGCAATCAAAAAGAATACATTAAAAAAGGAAATATGTTCAAATCTATAAATGATGATTACTGTCCAGCTGATTTTAAGTCTAGTAAATCAAAACAGAATAAAGAAATTATGGTTTTAGTACCCGTTGGTGATTATCAGTTCGGTACAGACGACGTAGTTATCGAAAGCGATAAAGAGGGTCCAAAACGTATTGTAAAATTAAATGGCTTTTATATAGATAAATATGAAGTATCCAATAAAGATTTTAGTTTCTTCGTTAATTCTACCAATTACAAAACTGAAGCGGAACTTTTTGGAGACAGTTTTGTGTTTTCAATTTTCTTAAATAAAACTTTCAAAGAGAGTTTGAAAGATTTTCGAGTTGTTCAAACAAAATGGTGGTATAAAGTTTTTGGGACAAACTGGAAACATCCATATGGACCAGACTCAGATTTATCAGGTATGTAAGAAATTTAAAAAATAAAATAGAAACATTTAACAAATCCATATTTATTCAGAAAATTCTGATTGTAAATATCAATCTAAAAAATTTATGTATTTTTTTGGCATTGATGATGATGAGTATTTAAAGAGATAAATGTATTTAGTAGTGTATACACATGAATAATGTTTCTGTTATTATTAAACTTTTGATAATGTAATGTGAGCTACAACTCAAGTGGCCTGGATGTCTTCATAATGTTGAATAATTGGGGTTGTTACTCTCAATACCTTAAATATCATTAATATAAATAAAATTGTAAGGTTTGCTATTATGTGTGCAGCCCTCAAAAACTAATATATATATTTTGAATTGAAAAACATTTTTTACTCCTTACTAAAAACACGATTTATTCAAAAACAATAATTCCGTAGCCCACACGAGTGGAGCCACAGGCAAAGCTCGTAATCAATAAGTGAGATGGAGATGGAGATGGAGATGAGATGGATAAAGATGTCTGTTCATTTTTATTTATAATCAATATTATTTGTGAGAAAATACATAATAAATTAATAAGTTAGTCCTAAAATAAAAGCCTCAGTCATTTAAATGAAATTTAACTATAAACTGTACTGAAATTTTGTTGATTATAGTATTGATATTGTCATATAACTGGACCTCTTACAGACATGTGACTAGCTTTGGAAATTGTTACTTGTTCCTCACTTTATTAAATCAGAATTAGTCATATGAAAGGTGGAGAGGCTAATTGACTATTGTGCATATGATAGACTACACATTACTCAGTTAGTCTTTCGACTGTCTGTACTTCTGAATGTATTTTTACATACACAGAGATAATGTAG
Organism: Saturnia pavonia; assembly: GCA_947532125.1. Lineage (NCBI taxonomy): Eukaryota > Metazoa > Arthropoda > Insecta > Lepidoptera > Saturniidae > Saturnia > Saturnia pavonia. The sequence goes on from OX383901.1 coordinate 6,956,171, forward strand.
ATATGCGGTCTAAGTGCCATTGTATTTGTACTTTAAATCGGTCAGCATGTGTGTGCATTTGGACAATTGGAACTTATATACCTTTTATATACTATACCTTAAGTTTTTTCACCAATTAATTTTCGAAAATTAAATTTTTCCATAATTATGTATGCATATAGTCTAATTTAATTATTTTTTAAATTAAAGCAGAGGTGTTCTTTGTTTATACAATGTAAATCATATTATATATTTTTTTTACAGAATTACAAGATCATCCAGTGACACATGTTTCATGGAATGATGCACGAATGTATTGCAAATGGAGAAATGCTCGATTGCCAACTGAAGCTGAATGGGAGGCAGCTTGTAGAGGAGGACATCAAGATACCAAGTATCCATGGGGTGATAAATTATTGCCAGGGAGAAAACATATGTTGGTGACACAATTAAATTAAATTAATTAAAGTATTATAGGGCTCCTACACACTACGCCGGCACGTTTGCCACAGAAATCAGTAGCAAGCCACAAGCATAATTTCAGTTGTGACAGTTGCCAGAGGGCGCGCCTGCTCGTCTTTTGGTGGCAATCCCGCCAGGTTGTTAACTAATGGGCATAGCATGCCTTAGGTATTAAAAAAAACTGTTCATGAAATGAAATATTTAACATTAATTGTATATGTAAATATTGATGTTAAATGAGTTTAGGTGATTTCAGTTTAGTTATACTATATATTTCTTAAAAGAAAATTTTTCCTCACTTTTAATAAAAATAAGTAATGTTTTTGTATAAACGTTTCAGGGCAAATATTTGGCAGGGGACATTTCCACATCATAATTCAGCCAAAGATGGATATATTGGTACCAATCCAGTGCATTTGTTCCCACAAAATGATTTTCAACTGCACAATATGGCTGGTAATGTTTGGGAATGGACTGAGGATATATGGTCTGAAAATAACGTAAGTATAATGAGTACTTTTTATACACTTACTTTTTAGTTTCCACAGGTTATACCGCAATATTGAAACGAAAGACAATACAGACCAGAGTCATAATCTATCTATACTATATAATAAAGCGGAAAAGTTTTTTGTTTGTTTAAATGGTTTTACCTGCATATAATCTAAAAGAAATCGCTGATTGATGATATAATACTTTAGTATAAACAATATATTTATCGGGCGGCCAGGGTAATGCGTCAAAACTGCACACGGCTCGTTCGCGCCACTACACCATACTCATAGATACAAGCCCAGTATCGAATTATTTTAATTTAACATTATCTCCCGAACTATGTGTCCAAATAACATGCTATAAAGGGTAAAGTTTATCTTCATAAAATTGTCTTGATAATGAAGTAATTTTCATTCGTAAGGATTAATATGCCATGCCTAATAATAATACTCATAAATCTCTTTTCAATTTTCAATTATACTTTGTCATAGAATACTTTAACTAAATTACTTAGAAATTGTGGCTTATGTATAAGAGATAGGGTTAAGGTATTGCTGACTTTGTTTAGATGTACTAAGGAGCAATATTTTTGTAGAACATTGTATTTACGTATCACTAACCATTACGCCAGCGCACGCGGATAAAGCAGTTCGGGTGCGCTATTTATTCCGACTTACTTAACAAGAATCAATATTTAAGGCTAGCTTAGAGGTGTAGCCTAATGCTAATGCTCGGAAATCTGGTTATAATATACAAAAATATTTTTTTGAATCCGACTCGTAGTTACAGACATTAGCGTGTTTAAACAAACAAACGCTTTATTATATTACACTATATATAAAGTATTAAAACATTATATTCAAGTTATCTTTGAGTAATTTTATTTCCATTTACTACAAACTGTTGGCTTTATGATAACGAAGACATATTTATTAATATTTTTGTTAATTTCAGCCTAAAGAGAAAGTGAAAAAAGGTGGCTCCTACCTGTGCCATCATACTTACTGTTATCGATATAGATGTTCAGCACGTTCACATAACACTGAGGACAGTTCAGCAGGGAATTTAGGATTTCGTTGTGTTAAATATGTATAAAAATTAGTATGGTCTGGTTTCCAACAGATACTGGACAGTAGGTACTTAAATTATTTTTTTTCTAACTGCCTAATTTCGAATCTACTAGAATTAATTTGTGTCAAAAAAAAACATGTTTTTTTTTCTATCTGTAAAACAGTGATACTTTATCTTAATATGGAATATTAATTGTGTTATTTTATGATATAGTAATATGAATGAAAGTTGAAGAGTGGTGGTAGGGCACAGAGAAATTTCTTTGGAGATTTTTCTCTACTTGGGGCAGCCCGACTGGTGGAATTCCTCCACCCTACAGAAGATCGCAGCCAAATGACCTAATGTTGTGTTTCTGGGGGTTCTGATACCTGATTACAAGCGTCCATAGGCTGCGGTAGCCGCTTACCATCAGGCGGCCGAATGTTGTGTTATACTACCTTCGTAGTAAAAAAAATAAGCCTTTTTTCAAAATGGAAATTAATTATAACGTCTAGTGTAATTTTTTTTAATATATTTTAAATTGTCAAGATATGAGATACATCATTGTTTGGTGTTTATTTTCTTTTAATATTTGTTATGTTTATCATATTTTGTGTATCGGGTATATACAGTTGTGATCATATACAAAAATGATTTGAAATTCCAGATTTTTTTAAAATCTACATCATTTCATATGTAGGTGTTATGTTTTTCTTCTTCGAAGTAAATAGTTATGTTATGAAATAGGGACATGAATAGAATAAACTTGATCGGAATATAGAATAAAATCGCTAACTATTTATTTACAAACTTTATTTATTCTCTGTAGTAACAAATTGAAATAGTAAAGAAATAATTAAGAACGATTTATTAAACTGCTCGAGAGTTGTTTTATATGAAACTTAGATTTAATAAATCACATTAATTTGGAGTGCGTAAAAAAACAATTTAATACATTTTAAACTAAAATTAATAGTTAGTAGCATGTCCACGGCTTTTAATTACTGCTTTACACCAGCGAGATATTGAATCTATCAGTATTTGACATTTCGCAAGAGAGATAGAGTTCCATTCTTCTAAGAAAACGTCATACAGCTCTCTTAAACTGCCACACTGTCGATTTGAAACCTTTTTCTTGACTTCGCACCAAAGATGTTCTATTGGGTTCAGATCTGGGCTGATAGCTGGCCAGTCTAAGACGGAAACTGATTGCGTTGTGAGAAATTCCTTAACGGTGCGTGCAGTAGGGTTTGGGTCATTGTCGTGCTGGAATGTCCAAATAACCGAATGCATCTACACCATCTGGTAACATTGCTTCTTCCAGTATATTTTTGTACTGTAATTGATCCATGTTCTCTTCTATCAGCTTAACGGGTCCAACACCATGTCCAGAAAAGCACCCTCATGCTTTAATGGCAATTTTGTGTACTTAGGTAATACTTTATTCAGAGGCCGTCGTACATATCGTTTTTCAATAGAACATACCGTTTATTTTTCCACGAATTTTTAAACTAACTAATTTAGTTCAGTTAATTCAGTTTTGCCGGGCTTGCTTGTGGCACCTTCCTTGCTATCCTTCCGTGCAACTTTTCATCTACCAAACGCCTTCGAATAGTGCATGCCGAGATTGCTGAAGGGTCGTTTTCACCAAAATATTCTTTTCTCAGCTCATTCTAATGAATCCATTTAAAAGGATTTTGTTTTGCCAAACGAACGATGTTTCGATCATCTCGACGAGATGACTTTCTCTGTTTAGTAACACGCAGGACGTTAATTTGAAGTAGTTTGATACGTGACAAAATGCTTCACAGCGTGGAAAACGATCATTTTTGAGCATTGCAGATGGTCGGATATTCTTTTTATACGACCAATTCTTCCCGCGAAGTTTTATTATCACTTCCCTTGTAGATTTATCACAACTTTTTTTTCTTCGTTTTCATATGAAGCTATCACTTTTAAGACATTTACAGAACTAAATGGCGCCAAAATTATACGAATAGTCACCTACAACCACAGAGCCACAAAGTGTTCTCTATTTAAATTTGAATAAAATAGCGTTAAATAATACCTTATTAGCGTTTAATATTCAGCGTTCTTAATCATGTGACCAGCCAGTAAGTGGTGTTACTACGCTCAGATCTAATGTATAAAGTTTATCTATATATTTTTTAGCCAATCATATGTATCAACGAATGTACTGCTAGTACGGAAAAGTTTTGAGATACCGAGAAAAATATAAAAAATAGATGCAATTAGTTTACTTGTTAGTTTGAAAAAATCTTCCCTTTAAATAAGCTTTTTTAATTATATGACCACAACTGTATATGTGTCAGATAGGTACATTGTTTTAAAATTTTTATACACTTGTAGGAAGATTTTTTTTAAGGTTGTGTGTAATTAAGGGTACATTGTAATAAAATAACGTTATAAATGTTATACTTATTATTTATTATTTGCATATTCTTGTATAAAAATTACAATAAAACTGATTTCTACATGAAGAAACAAAATATTATATTTACAAAATGTAGAGTTTCTGCATAATCTGAACGGCTTTTAATATTAGCAGTATATAAAAAGCACCTTGTAATTTTGCTAAGTACGAAATAATAATAAGAAACAAGGACTCAATAACAATGAACAAGTTCAAAAACGATTATTCCACATAATAAACCCGTTATCGATTTGATCTTATATTAAATACATAATTTTGGTATAAATAAAATAAAATAAATAACCAACACAACCAGTTTTAAGGGTCATAATTACTAAATCTATTTGACCATTAATTATATATCGGTGTAAATTATAATAATTGTACTCGAACAGGATTGCAAACAGCTCACTCGACTGAACTACACATGTCGTGACATCCATCAAGGGAAATAAAACCCACAAATTAATTATGAAAGTCAAAGAAAAACTGCATTGATGCAGATTGATAAATTCAGTATACAATTTATAATTATATATATATATATAAAAAAATGCCAGAGTATTTTAAAGAGTTTCATTAATTACAAGTGATATTTGTGATCGCGAGACCGTGGAATCGCAAACTATACATAATATGCATCTTTCATAAAATAAAATCCGTAGGTCTGATGACTGCTTGCAGTCGAGAGGTCAACTAAGTTGAAAATAATGTCTCTGGACCAGGGTCGCCACCGCTACTACTATATAATACTACATTTTCATCGATTATAACGATAGCTATAGTAAAAACAACGCATAATACATTTCTGAAAATAAATAAATTTTACTAATTAATTTACCTTTTTGCGTATTTTCCTTTTTTATCCATATTTATCGTAAAATCTGCTAAAAATGGTGGCAACCCTAATTGTAACTAAATATAAAACGCTTTGCGTTCACATATATATTAATAACAGTGACGGACTAAGAGGAGGGGGTTTCGGTTAAAAAAGGTCGCCTGAAAATTCCATAGATATTTTACATTTTTACCTATGTTTTTTAATAAAATTGTTAGGTTCGTGGAAAGCAAGACGGCCACCTGGCAACTGAACAGTGCCAGGGGCTTCATTTACTTACACCTCTCCGGGCCTCCTACGGGCTTAGTCCACCACTGAGTATTAAGTTTAACATCAATAAAATAAAACATACACCGTTGATACCACTTAACTGTATGTACACTAGGTAGGTAATAAATCACATTTAACACTACTGTCTAGGTGTATTATAGAAGAGGCGGCGAAGCGACACACGACGCACACGGCGAGTGGCAGCCCTACGCATCCCAGACATACAACCGACACCGACACCCCAGGAAGTTCACGCATTAAATAAAAAAGCATTAACGTCCTGTGAAAATTTCAGGCTATGAATCACAGATTACTACGGAATGGTGAGGCGGCCGGCTCGACCGACGTCAGTTGCCCACGGGCAGTACCGTGCGCGCCCGCACTAACGTACTGGTCGTGTGCCCGTTGCTGAATCCATTCTTCACTGTACCGTTTTTATACGCTGTGTCTTTTATTTCCGTCATCTCCGGTTGAACTAACCTTGCTCGCACCTGTTAAACGATTTTCAATTTTATAAAAAAAAAAAATGCTTTACCACATAAAACGTAATGTACGGTCGAGATATGTTTGAAGTTTCCCGAATTATATGTGTATCCTATGTGATATTTCAAGACACAATGGACATCCATGACAAATTTTAGAATAATGAGGGACAAATATGTATACTAGTTGGCCCGGCAGATGTTCTGCCTACCCTAATAGTTAATTGACTGGATCACAGGGCCACCTGTCGGATACTAACATAGCTATAAACCATAGTCTCGTCGAAACAAATACATTATGAGCTCAACCAATCAAATTGTTCAGAAGTCACACGATCACTAACAGATTGACTTACAGACGGAAAGACTTCATGACAATTCAAAGTAATTTCAACTTCAATGTTATTTCTTAAAATAGCGCATTGCAGAGATTTTCTCAGTAAGTGTTGCCAAGATTTTTGGCAGTACTCATTCAGTGTAAATGTTATAGGCAATGTATAGAATCCACGCATTCTATAGAATGCCTGAGCTAGCTGGCTATGTATGAAATGATTCATATTTCATACATTGCCTAAGGCATTCTATAGAATGCCAAATGAGAAACGGGCAAAGTATGAAATACATCTCTGATTCGTTTCTAATATCACGTGAGAGTTTTTAGCGTGATCTTATAGTGTCATGTGAGTGAGACGAACACATATATCTATAGGATTTAGCCTGCGATTGAATGAGATAGAATATAATGCAAGTACTGATTTTCACGACTATATTCATCGTCGAATTGGCTTAGCGGTGTGACAACCTAACTTGTACGAACTTTTGTATTGAGGTAAGCACGTTATTTATAACATTTCTTACGCATTATATCGAGACCGTGGCGCTCGCTAATGTTCGCAAGTCCAACCTAGCCTAACCGTGCATCGTCGGTATTTTATAACATACATGATTTTTATGACTATATTTGTCGTAGAATTTACCTAGCGATGTGATGACCAGACTCAATACAACGAACTGTTGTATTGAGATATGCACGTCATTTATAACATTTTCTAGACGTTTGATGTTCGGTTAGGTTAGGTTGGACTTGCGAACAATTACTAGCGAGCCGGCCGCGGCAGCTAGGCATTTTATAGAATGCCGGCATTTCATACATTGACTATAACATAAACACTATGACAAGCCATTCAGGTACATAGGTTCTGTAAGGGACTTTTTTTCTTTTCTTGGTTGGTTAGTTTAGGCCAAAATTGACAGACAGTAAGGCAGGTAGGTTGAAAGGCAGATATCAAATTATGAATAGGGAATTAGACAGACCGCGATGTTTGCATATAAGGCAACAGCCCAAGCTTTTCGCTTGTAGCCACGCTTTCGTGGCCGAGTGCCTTCTGAGGCCTCAGGACTCATATAACACTTACTTCCGCTTCACTAACACGTACTTCATATAAGCTTCAATAGGTAGTGGAAAGTGGAAATTGTAATCAAGTACCTAGTAATAAGGACGAAATTGCGATATGATGAGTTAGCCATCAATGATAATAATGTGATATCATTTTACTGACTTTTTTAATCTTGTAAAAATAATTTAGTTCTTATAAATAAAAATAATATATAGTGAACATTGACGCCTCTATCAGTACTACTACTAACGTTCGGCAAAATTCACTGTAACGAAACCGATAGCAGTGTGTATTGCTTGCGTTTTGTTGTAAAAGCAGCATTCGTTTTTATAAAAGTGGTATAGTAATTTTGCGTATGTATTACATTACATACGAATATTATTAAAGCAAGGAATGCGACATACTAAATTCAATATTTCTTTTAATAATATGCTATATATGATAATGCAGCACAGTCCGTTGTATGTCAAAATCAAACTTGCTTTGACATTCAGGTTTATTGCGAACTTTTTAATAATACGAGTTGGTATTATTACAAGTAATAAAAACAAGTATGGAATTTTATAGACTATAATTTAGGTATATTTAATATAAAATTGATATTAATGTAAAATACGTTTCTATAGGATATCAATGAAAACAATGATGTCCCAGTGATAGCGTTGTACGGACACCGAGTCAATCGACGTTAGTTCGAATCCCTACAATGAGTCTGAGCTTTGCACAAATAGGCTTAGCATGTTACCATTTTGGGCCACATCATCACTTAACATCAGTTGAGATTGTGGCCAAACCTTAAACCTAAACAGAATATATATAAAAATATACCTAAAACATTGGCATTGAAATTCATATGATTTTTACAAGTATGTTTCAAGTATTAAATGTTTACCTTGGGTTTGGAATAAGATTGGTTGTAGAAGTCCTTGAAGAGGAAGAAGAACATGACGGCGTGCATGCCGATCCACCAGACGAACGCGCGTGGGTACTCGCACTCGATGAACAACAATTGGAATGCATGCACCATTATACCCACGAACTGAACCTGCATAAATAATCAAAATTGTTATTGAAGTGAAAACTTCTTTAGCACCGTTGTGATTTGAAACTCGATGAAACGAAAAAGCGACAGTAAAAAGAGACAACCATATACATATATAGGATTTAGCCTACGAGAGAATGAGATAGAATACATTTACATTATACATGGATAATGAAAGTCCTGATTTCCGTAATTGTGATCCGATTGGCCTAGTGGTGTGAGACGACCAGACTTCATACGCAGTACACACGAGTGGTCGATAGTTCGAGTCCCGCTGATTTAGGATATTTACAGAACATTTTTTTTTTATAGGGGTTCATTTCTGACACGTGTCAACTGATGCACACATTTTTTTAAAGTACTTACCAATTAAATCATAAAGTCACTATGTTATATTTTTCTAATAATATAACAGAACGTAATTGAGATTTTGAAGTGAAACTTTTTAAGCGGCGATTCGATAAATTGGACGAGAATTGAGAGTGAAATATCAAGAACGCGTCACGTTTAGGCACATTTCGTTTACTAAGAGAGAAGAAAGACATAACGCAGAGAAGAAGAAGGAGAGTGATAGAAGAGAAATTTTAAGAGCTTTCACTTCTATCACGTATACGGTGCTGCACGCACAATTTTTTGGTAGTAGTGCGTCTTCATTTTGGTTTCAGACTGGAGATTCATTAAGTATAACTTTTGTTTAATTTATTCAAGTGTAAACTATTACTTACCATCTGTAAAGTGGTGAGGTACTTTTTCCACCACAGGTACCTCCTCATCTGCGGACCCATCGCTGCCAGCATATAGTACGTGTACATGATAATGTGCACGAAAGTGTTCAACAGACCGAAGAATGTCGAGTGACCGCCCGGTGTGAATTTAACACCAAACCACACTGACATCGGCATCACGCCGTGGTGGATCACGTGCAGAGTTGACACATGATCGAATTTCTTCCTCAGAACAAAGAAGATCTGCGAAGTTATTGATTAAACTTAATGTTATTAATTATAACGATGACCCGACGGTCGAAATGCTAATTGTCTCAAGTCAACGAACGTCGTTATTATTATAATGTGTACCAATTAAAGTGTTATTGTCATAAATATCTTTTTTTTTAAATTCATCAAAATATGTTACATATTGAAGGTAGTTTGAAATGTGTGATAACCGTTTTATCAGCCTGTATCTGTCCACTGCTGGAAATAGGGCTCCTCCAAGGATCGCTTCCAGGCCCCATCTTCATTACTCTGCATCCAATAAACTCCAGCCGCCTTCACCAGATTATCACTCCATCTTGCATCTCAATGCACGTCCACTCCGGGACTCGTCTAACCCTTCGGCTATCGGTTCTTCGGCATATGCGGCCAGCTCAATACCACATCAGCGAACTAATCCTGTCTGGTTACATAATTTCTAATCCTATTTTTCAAAGGAATGTGCACAGTTCTTTTCATAGTTCGCTGAGCGACTTTGAATTTGTAAACAAGTTCAACAGTAAGTATTTATGTTTCGACTCCTTATATCATAACCGGTAGGACACACTGATTAGAAGACTATTTTCTTTAAAGATTGTAGGATGGCAATGTGAAGACTCAACAAATTTTCTAAATGCTGCCCAATATTACTGGATACTGCTTACCGAGAAATAAGGTTTGTCTGAAGTAAACTTATTCTTGTACAACTTCATGTGGGCTGCCGCCAATTTAATTACATCGCGAGATAACGTGAATATTGTGTATATTATTTTGGTCTTTCCAAATTCATCACAAGACCATTGTGTCTGGAGGCTTCGTTAAAATTGTTCAAAATTTGTAGACTCAGCCTTGATAACTATGTTTTCGAAAAATCGAAGATGTGTAATGTGCTCACCGTTGGATGTTAACCCTTCGACCATCCCAATCCAGAGTTTTAAAGACGTCCTCCAATGCGGAGGTAAGCAATTTCGAGGAACGTCTCCCGGTCTGACTTCTCTACACATTTGGATAAGATAGGTCTGCTGGTCTGCATTTGGTCGTACAAAGGCATCTCATCACCTTGATGTCTTGATAAGTGATGTATCATCGCAGCAGTGATTCCAAAACAGACACGGCATCTGATTCTTTGGTCTTCTCGATAATTTGCTAATATGTGGTGTATATGGTATAGTACATATGGTCTATGGTACAAAACACCTTCGAAATCCTGCCTGCTCCGGGTAAAGAAATTCGTCAAGTTTTCCACCTACATATATAAGTATTGCCACCTACTTTTAAAAGTACTACTGTTATTCCTTCCTCATCTGGGGCTTCTCCCTTATTAGCTTTTTCTTATTAGTTTAGAGAGCCCTCCCAATTTATCTTACAACAGGCAATTTTTCGGTGTGTGTGTTAATGTTAGTGTTCGAGTTAATGTGGCACTGGGATCTCTGTTAAGGCTGATTATTTCCCGTTTACGAGAGTTCACGGTCTAACCATGATGGTTTTTAGCGTTGTCAATTGATTTTTCCTAAGTGTTTGGAGGAATACTTTTCGACCCCGGGTATTACTTAATGATCTGTTGTATAAAATGAGCATTGGAGCAAGAATTATCAGCCATTACGTGATAAGCTAACACCCACAATTTCTCTTTTGTTGTATTGAATTTTACTTTGCTGTAATTTTATTGACATTTATTACCGTTTCATAAAAATACCACATAACACAATTATACAAACGACACTGATTATTTTATAAGTGATGATTGTTGTTGTTGGGTAGTTGTGATGTAAGTACTACATCGGGATCGATCTCTTCAATATTCTAAGTTTTTATTTAGTTATCCATAAAACGATTTCTTTCCCAAATATTCATTAACTATTATTTTCAACTTACCGTATCAAAGAACTCTGTGAATTTCGAGAAGTAGTACCACCAACAAACGTTAACCATCTGAAATATTTATAATAATGTCAAATTTACAATATTCTGTTTCAATAACAAAAGATGCATGTTTAATAAAAACAAAGGAACAGGTTATAAATAACATGATATTTGTATATGTAAATTGTTGTTTAAATTAATAAATATTTCAAACAATAAAACTTTAAATTTCAAGTTTAACTTGTTTGTTTTATAGGGACATGATTTATTTATTCAAAAAAGTTAAGGAAAACAAATATGGTAAAACCAGAAATATGGTGCCTAAAATAACATCTTGCGTTGAATATTTTAGCCTGTACCTAATGTAACTTATAAAATACTAATGACTTCAAATTCACACAGGTTTTTGATACTAACGAGACGAGGTGAAGCGTGATATTGTGATAAGATTTTCACGAAGTATAAGATAATAGTTTTCCAGTTAAGAATGCGTACCGAATCTAGACCTTACCTCGTTTGTTCTAGACCGCATGCAATTCTAGTAATTGATGAAATGTTGATCGTAAGAAAAAGTATATACAACATGTAAGTTCAACTACAAAACACCTTATTAAAAAAAAACTTGCTTGTTTACGAGTTAATAATCGGTCCAAACTTCCAAAGCTTGCTTGGCAAGTTTTAATATAGGTATATGTTTATAATAAACACTTGCAATTGTGTTTCTTTTTATTATGTACCAGTTTATTATTTTTTTATATCTTATTTTACAGTTTTACTGATTTTTATTCATTCGTCTTATATTTAGTTATTTTTTATAAATTAATACGATTGTCGATTGAATATGCTTTATCTATAAACGGAATATACTTATTACAGAATTACAAACCCCAAATCCCATTTTTTTATGCACATTTTAAGTAACTGCACACTGGTAATTATTTTTGATGTATAAGTATTATTTATTTTAGCTATTTACGTTTTTTTTACAAACGTTTGTTTACAAATATAGTATTTGTTTTATGCGTTTTATGTCAGTTATTTTAGAAATCTAACATTATTCAGAATAAAAAAAAATTGTAAGTTTGTGTAGTTGTTCATCTTTTTAATCAAAATAACCTGTGTGAATTATTCTGTCCATGCCAACAAAGTCACTAATAATTGATAAAATTATAAGTAGTTAATAATTAAGTATATCTAAAGTTGTTAATTACGCTAATCTACTGATGATGATTTTTATGAATGTTATCAATGTATTAGATATACGCGCGTCATGATATGACTGGATGGTGATAAATGAATTATGTTATTGTGATCGATTGATCGTTTATGTCAAGATACACAGCCTAATGCGCCGTTTACACCATCAAAATCTAGAGTCTACAATGCATATCGGTTGTTGACGTGCTCAACAAAACTACAATTTGAATGTATGTTACGTTGATTTTAACCTTCGCATCGCGTGGTTCTCATTTCCTTATAGTGGAATCGGTCCCTGCAGTAAGTTTCGAGTATTATAATAAGCTGCAATACTTTGAGATCATTTAATGTAGCAATTTTGCTGGTAATAACTGGGTAATAAAAAGTACCAGCTGTCCGTACTAAATCTTACTGCATGATAATTTTTGTGTGTTTTTATAGCATAAAAATAATTGTGTGGTTTTATGAAACCACGATGAAAGTGAAACTTTAAAAATAAAAGTAGTTATAACTTCATCTTGGCCTCGAGTCTCACAGTTCTCTACTCTACGCTTCGCCTCGAGTCTCACAGTTCCCTACTCTACGCTTCGCCTCGAGTCTCACAGTTCTCTACTCTACGCTTCGCCTCGAGTCTCACAGTCTACGGTCACTCTACGGTCAGCTGTAATGCGACATGCGATATATGAACGAAAAATTCTGGGGCGATAGAATAAAAGTTTCACTTTAAATATATATTTTTTTGATGTTGAAATAGAAACCCTTCTGCTTCTAACAAGACTTATCAAACATTCTAATATTACACTATGCTGTATCGTTTAGTAGGAATTAATGAGACATTTAACTACATACTCTAATACCATTAAAAATTCTTGCTAAACTATCTAGTGCCCGTCATGTTGGGTAATTTAATGCACGTTTTAAATGTAGTTTTCTATATATATTATTATCTAGTTATTTTATTAATTAATAAAATAAACTTGTGAATACGGTGAGATAAAATAGGCCATGCTTTAATCTTGACAAATGCGAACATGGAATGGATGGAAGGAATGGAACATGGTTTTTTACAATGTCCGTAATAATGAATGGAATTTCTGCAAAAAAATAACAACCATAATAAAATCAATTTCTATACGATTTCAACTCATTTTAGGAATCTTTATTGTATTTTTTATGTTCATTGATAAGCAAAAATGTATTAAGAGTATCAACCGCATCAGATATGTTCAATGCTTTACAATGCACTTATTATTTAGTGACCACTATAATCAAATCACACAAACAAATGATGTAAGCGAATTTCATTGCCGTTTTAAGTCCACATGCCATTTTTGCTTTATGACTTTTGGCGATTCAAGATGTTTTCACTCGCCTGTCGGGAATCACAAAAAACTGTGATCTGACTGTGACTGAGAATATGAATGTGTTACCTGAGCCATCTGTGTGGGATTTGGAGTAATTATAAAATGATGTGCTAGGGCTTGTGCAAACACGACGGCAAACGCGCGGTTAGAATTCAGCGGTCTGACAAACCGCGCGACTGCCGCTAGTCAATCGCCGGAAAATATAATTGCACGATCTCCACACGGTGCTATTACCTACTGACGCATCTAGAAAGCGTTCAGCTACTTTGTGGGTAACGCATGTTTCGCGCCTCGGCCTTTTATGAGTGTGAGAACTCGAAATTTCTCTTCTAATCATTCTATGAATTAAAAGTTTTTATCGTTTTTCTCAAATAGCTAAAGAGTTTGGGTCAAAATTTCTTAACTTAGGATATAAAGTTACAAATAGGCTATGTTAAACTTAATATTAAATGCAACCAATACTGTCTTTGTAGTTACTTTTTTTTAACAGCTCGCTTTTTTTCTTTCTAACTGACTATTATTGTATGCCTTAAGGGTCCTGAATGCCTCAGGTGGTTTTTAAAGCTTCACCGGGCTTGGACCTTACCTCCCGATAATCTGCCGCAATGTGTGACCGTTTTCTTATTGTGGTTTAAACGGCGCGGTTTAAATCGGCGCTATTTCCGCCGAGTCTGAACAAGCCCTAGGAGTATAATTATAAACTGAATACAATTTAACTCTCTTGTTAAAAAAAATTAAACTGTGCGAGGGTGAAGAAATTATTAAAAAAAATATTTCGTGGATTAGGAATGTTGTGGAAGCCCTGTATTAGAATAGTTCATAAAGGGAAATGATAATTCACCCTCATTGTTTGTGGATGTTTGGAGTGGTCGACCGGCTGACATTGAAAGTTATACCTGCCTGTGAACCAGCCCGCAGACCCGATCTGAAACAATATACCCACACCAAACCCATATATACAAATTGCTGATGCATAGCCTGACACGTTATCATTATTCGATATTTAGTTAAGCCTAGCATTGTATACATGTTTGGCAACTAATTTATAATATTAAAGTGTTAGTACATCCACATAAAGTTACGCATTTGTTTTAAGTTTTATTATCTATATACCATATTAACCCTGGAATACTATATACAATTGGCAAATTGGCATCTTGTAATGAGCAATGTTTATATACATATGGCGAAATATTAGTTGCTGTTGTGCGAATGCTTCAGGCGAAGATCCGACTAACATTGTCTCATCACTTACTCTAAGTGCTACGGGATTGTCTGTGTAGTCCACAGGTTGGCATCTTAAGCTGTAATGTTTTAGCCAGCCTCCCATCAAACTCTGAGTAATTACATTTAAACAAATATTAAAGGTAACAATAAGTACAATCCTGCATGCTGCTCGTAGGAGAATGGATTTGGAATAGGGTGTTATCCTGGTGTAAAGACTTCTAGATACAAAAAATTGGAACATGTTAAAGATTAAAACTTGGCTAAGCTACTAACTAGTAGTTGTTTAAATTTTTTTAGTAATGCAACAGCTACTTTTTAGGAATTATGTATAATGCATTGTTTACGTGTTACAAAACATTATAATTAACTATATTTTTATTAATTAATTTATAATACATTTTCCTAATAAACTGGTGCCATCAATTTATTTGGATTAAAAAAAAATTCTTGGCTCATTTAATGGCTGCACTATACCTGATGTTAAATCAAGAACAATATTTAACAACAGTGCCATCGTCATACAAAACTGCAAATAATGTAGAAGCATTTCAGGGTGTACAATAGTTAATTCCGAAAGAAGAGTCACTGAGACAATTTTTCAAATATTACTTTTTATCATTTTATAGTCTACCGCTATTATGTGCCCAAATACAGTGGTAGAGGTGCTTAGTTACATATATTTAACAAAATCTAGTCAGATAAGCTATATTGTCCAGTTGTCCATGCTATGGTTTCTTCACAATGTTTTCCTTCTCCACTATACAAATTATGCCAATACGTACACTAGCTAAATAATAAATAAACATGACAATTTAGTAAACATGGCAAGGAATTTAAAATTTTAGGACTTTTAAATAGTGTATTTTTAGCAATAACACTGATAAATTGTCTTGGGCAACTAAGTGCTTAATTTCCTCAATATGGGAACAGTTAGATAATACATTTCAATTTACATTATGTATCAATATAAAATTTAAAAAAATATTCAACATTTAGATAAGGTATCTTACCTCATAGAACAGCCACGCACTGAAAAGAACTTGTATAAAATTGTATAATATTAATACATTTTTTAGTTCATATGGTTTCCTATTTTCCATAAACTGTGGACCTAAAACCTGAAAAAAAAAAACGAATTATGAGAGTAAGTTTAAGAAATAGTTTATGCAGTTTTCACATGAACACTTATTTATGAAATATTAATATTTTGAGTAGTTTTTTCTGTAGGTTCCACATTTGTATACAATTTCACCTGATTGTGTGAGTGACTAAGACACACCAAGTCTATAAGGGAACTAGCTTCCAATTGCAACTGCTACAATACATCTACTTTTACATACTTAATGGGGATAATAGGCTTATGCTACATGAGAATGGTTAAAACTGTTCCCTCATGACTTTTGGAATTTAAGTATGTATTTGCTAAATGCTTGATAATAAATTAAAACATTGTTAGGATTACTATATGAGACATTACATATTATCAAAATGTGTAATGACTTGAAAAAGTGATGAACTGGGTATATTTAGATAAAATTATATAAAATTTAGATAAAATATTATCCACAATGTGAGCTTAGATTAAATATGGCAAAATAACTTAAAAAAAGGAATAACTAACATAATAAACACAAACATACCTTGACTAGATAAATGTAACTTAAACATATGACTAATGTAGGTAGTGGTGAACTCATGAGAAACCATGGATTAGTTCGAGGGTCTGAAAACAAATGAAAATGCATTATATTAACGATTTTTTTATTACTCTTATGTTTGGATGAAACATAACATAAAACTTGATCTTACATTTGCTGAAATTTTATTTTAGAATATGTTTTACAAATAATTTATTGATTAAGGAACAAGAAATAAACAAATATCAATATACATTTATAAAATAAGTAAAAAAAAGGTTGATATATTCTGACTAATTTAGTAATACCATTTGATATATTTTAAATCAATGGGTAGTGAGTATACAATATGGATATTTTAGATTGTACCCTATGACAATATTAACTTGCTGGATAATTATTTATATTCAATTTGTGTTACAGCCAAAACAAGGGTACAGAGCCAGTATTATATCTGCTTTGTAGGTCATCTATAAATATAGAACTGGAATCTGGCTGGCTGCAACAAATACTATAATTATGTCATGCTTGTGTGACATATGTATTCTGATATTTAAACAAGTATGTATGTAATCATAATTATTTTTAAATATGTCATAAGCAATTTATGTTTAGACTTTTACTCAACGTTTTAGCCAATTTAATTTAGCCAGACCGGAATTCTCGAGTTTTTTGTATGTAATTATTTTAAAAAGGAGGTTTAACGTTAAAATTAAATAAATTACTATTTTTACATAAATTAATGGTAGACACCGACTTTATTATCGCACATGTTTTTGAGATAAGAGGAACGTTTATTTTTTTGGGTATAACGAACTTTTGACTTACCTCCATATTTGTCCATAAAAACTTGCATATCATTTATATATTGCAATATTAGCGCCATCGTGTCAAATCCTGTAAAGGGTACGATAAATTAAAACCCCACAGAAAAAATGAAATAATATTATAATTGTCTAAATAGGCAGTTAAAGTTATTTAATTTTATACTGAACATACAATAAAATACCTGTGAGGAAAACAAAATTTGTAGGTAGTGCGTAATAATTAATGCATTTTATCTATCGAATTAAAAATATATCTTAAAAGAAAATTAGTCATTAATTTTATTTTAGATAAAAATCGAAGAACGAAAATAGGTTATGAGGATGTACCTGCACTAACTGTGACAACTGGTGACAACTGACACTTAGTGAGCTAGTGCTGTGACACGTGATGTTAAGTTTGACAATATTGAATGATGCTTCAAACGTATTTAAAAAGCTACAGTATCAGCTTTCACTTGAATACATTTAGTAGAATGAAAAAATGCCGTGTTTACATTTTAGACTTACTACTTGATATGGTTAAATTACAGCCCTTTAATTATAATTTACAAAGCAAACAAAACGAATATACCAGTAGTGTGACGGATGGTGAAAAATATTACTCTAATAACGAAATTTTATTAATGTTTTAGCCTATTTTTATATAAAGTTAATCTTGAATGGGCAGTGATTATGAATTATCAACTTCTCCTGGAGCATCATTATACTAATTTTATGACTTCAACGTATAAAAAGGGTGGCTGGAATGTTCACTAAGATAAAGGTGAATCACACAAGTAAGCTTATAAAGTATTCAATTGATTTCTTGCTTTTTACATATAATTATTGCGATATAATTATAGCACAATACCAGCCAGTGTTGCAAATAATTATATGTACATATTACTTCAGAAATGTGGCAGATTTATAGGCATTCATTCGAACACAATATATTTATCTAATTAATTAAAATACTATTAAGTGTTACAATATTAAATAGGTATATTGCCGGAAAATATTCGTTTGCTTTTATCTAGGAAAGGATCTATCCTTTGAAAATAAAAGCCAAGTATATAAAAAGTTAACTCAACATTAGGAATTATAACAAATCATATGTAATTAATAAATAAAAATATCTTTAAATTGTTTTTTTTTTTACCTCTGGACTAATTAATAAAGTATAAAAGGAGGATCCTTTTATACATCCCTCTGTGCGCCGACTGAAATATGGCCGGGTAGACGAAGTTTATTACGATAAAATCCTTTGATATGAGAGAGTTTACCGACAGTGAAGTATTGTTCTGTCTCTCTAGGTCACCGAGAGTTCAAATTTTTTAGGTTATTTAATTAGAATAATAGGGATATTTTCTTTTCACGGCAATACTCTCTTTTTCATCAATAGGATGAAAGCTTTTATTTATGAAAATGAGTTGAAAGGCTTTAAATTCATTCAAATCTTGATTGCCCGTCAAGCAAAGTACACAAGCATGAAGTGTAGTGTGCGTTAAATTTATAACATCTAACCAATACGGCAAACATTAAACTTAGTTGACAGTCTAAATCTAAATAATTACGTATATTATTACTAATTAATAGAGATTTTAATTATTTGAAATATATGTATTTGAAATGTATATACAAAATACATATTTTTATTTTGTATTTAAATACTTTTATTTAAAACCATTTTGTATTTGCTTTTAAAATAGTAAAGTAAAAAGTATTTGCATTTTGTATTTAAATAGTTTTATTTTGCACATCTCCACTCGTGTATTAGATTTCGCAGGAAAAGACGGTGAAAATTAAAACGAACTATATAATTATTTGGATAAATATGTTTCTAGTTATAAATATAATCTACGACATAGATATTTAATTTTATTGATGTTTTAGACTTTATTAAGCTGATCTTTTGTAATAAATAATGAATAACATTAACGATCCATTGTTTACTATATAAGATCCTTAGAATAAATAAATATAAAAGACGTTTCTATACTTTGAACTAATCATGGTGAAATAGCATAATTGACATCGATTAAATAAGGTAGAACATCTATATTAATAACTAGGTTAAAATTAAGATATTCAATATTAATAAAGTAATATATTATGAGACTACTGACGTCTTGAACAAAATTGGTCTCCATTATTATTTAAAATTTAAATAATGGTTGCTAAGGACTAATTAATAAGAAAAACATAGAAATCAACAGAATTCACTCGTTACGCAATCACAATCTACTGACACCTGATGTAATTAGAGATTCAACCGATCAAAGAGCGGTTATGATAACATGACGGAAGTTTAAAAATTATATGTTTTATTTCTTGATTTACTGAATAATAATGCAATACTTCGAGTGTTTTAATATGAATTAATTAAAAAAAAACATTTATAATGACATGCATAAGGTTCATATTTTAAATACAGTTAAAAAAATCAATTGTCATATTGTAATACGTAAGAAGAAATTAGGAACAAAATTTCAATCATATTTAATAATTCAATATTGATAGTTGTTTTAGGCTTAGTTCATAAGTTTAGTACAGACATAAACAAAGATATATTTTGAAGTGAATACTTCTTTGGGACCGTTTTGATTTGAAACTCGATGAAAAGAAAAACCGACACTAAAAAGAGACAAACACATACATTTATAGGATTTAGCCTGCGAGAGAATGAGATGGAATATATTGTACAGTGTTTCCTATTTATCCTACTCCTTATACTCTGTATTCGTATCATTCTCTCAAAGTTTAGTTTTCTAAAGGTTTTACTTCTACCGTGTGTGAACTACGCATAATGTTTTTTTTTATTTAATGTAGAATACATTTTTTTACAAAAAAAAAATATGGGCGGTTGCCCTTACTTACTTTACTTTTATTCAAAGTAAAATTATAAATGTAATAGAAGAAACATACTGTATTGTCGTGACGAGATACGACATACTGTGTCATCATAATGATGGTGATTTTGCACACTTATGTGTCGTGTCGTGAAGCGATATGACGTTTTTTCTGAAAAGTGACTTCATCAAGCATTTGTAGCGTACGCGTTGTAGTTATATTGTACCAGCCTAACGCATAGTTTTTATCAGAGTCAGACAAAAAAGTGATTCAAATTTGAAGAGGTTCTTAAAATTTTATTATCAATAAAAATTCTTGTAAACAACAAAATATATTATATATGTATCTTATTTTATATTATAATTTAATAAGTGGCCCAGTAGATGTAGTGCTACGCAACGCTATGATACGATGGGAATCGAGCGATCTGCGACGACTGCGACACGATAGAAATGAGCCAAAGCGTCAAAACTTTACTATGTACCCTATAGTCACGACATAATAATTTAAAGTGTTTTTAACTATACGAAATGTCTGAAACTGATAAGTTAACAATGCGTCACACACAGCATAGAATGACACTATAATGTATTTCTAGCGTAACTGTTAAAGTGGAACTTCCTTGGGCAAGTAACGGGATAGAATTGTTACGGTTACGCTGTTACGGAAGTGGATGGTTTAAATTGTAAAAAGTAAAAGATAATTTATTTATTATGTTACATAACTCAAAACTATGGTCTTTAATGTATCATATGAAAATAACAAGGCTTTTTATATCTAAACTGCAATCGTTTTAATTATATAGATAGATTACGATGCTTTAATCACAGATTTGAGAAAAAGGCAGATAGAGCCTTACACGACACGAAAATGTCCACAACAATTTTAGTATTCGTATTCATTTGTATCAATTTTGCAACGTAGAATGTCAGCACGCCGTATGTTTTATATTATATAAAAATATGCCATCTTGTGTGTAATTACACAGTAAAAGTTCTTACTGAAGACAAAAAAGGAAGAAGGAAAATCGTTTCATAGGCACAAATTTAAGAAAAAGGCAGATGGAGCCTGACAGAACACGAAAATGTCCCCAACAATTTTGTATTAGTATTAAATTGTGTCAATTTTGAAAGGAAACTGCATGCAATGTCAGCACCCCGTATTTTTAAATATGAGGTATATAATAAATATGCCGTCTTGTGTCTAATTACACGGCAAAAGCTATTCCTCAAGACAAAAAGGGAAGAGGGAAAATCGTTTCATAAGTAACAAAGCTTATTTTGAAAATATTTCTGTTATTTGTTATTGATTACAAAACTGCAACAGTGCTGCTAGGTTACAAATATTTTCCTGGAAGTTATAGTAAAATACACATGTATATAGCGTTGGAAGATCATTTTATGTATAACCTAACTATCATGAAACTAATTATATTTTTTAAGTAACAGTTTGTTTGTTTGACACCGACCTACAGAGATAGCGTTATGGTTCTAAAGTAAAAATTATAGAGAACCCTGGACAATTTAGTGCACCAATAGAAAATTTAAAATCCAAGATGGTCGTCAAAAAATTTAAATTCTTACGACATCGGAACTATTTGGCATAGATATGGTAAGTTAAAACGAAAGTAAATAAATAAAGAGAACCAAGAAATATTATTTGACAAGGAAAAAATTAATATGTCAGATATAAGTTTAGTTGAACATTGGTATGTAAAGGTCCTTGAGGCCCTTCATTTCAAGTACAAAATCAGTTTTTTGATGACGGATGGTGGATTAACAATTATACTACTGAAGTGGAAAAAAAATGTGTCCAGCAGTTCAAACGTGTCAGAAGAAAAAAAAACAAAAAAAATGTTATCTAATTTACTTTCTAAATATTTTTAAATCAGCGGGATTCGAACTGTCGACCGTGCGTACCGTGCGTACTGCGTATGAATTCTGGTCGTCTCACACCACTAGGCCAATTCGACGAAGATCACAATCATGAAAATCAGAACTTGCATTAACGGCATAATGTAAATGTATTCTATCTTATTCTCTCGTAGGCTAAATCCTATAGATGTATATGGTTGTCTCTTTTTACTGTCGCTTTTTCATTTCTTCAAGTTTGCAGTTTCAACGGTGCTGAAGAAGTTGTCACTTAAAAAATAGTAAAACTTATGGTAACTACCCTGGCAGCATTAGTACGTGTTGTTATCGGGTTGCCAAGGACATACAGCTAAATATATGTCCTACTTTTGTTGTTTGTAAGGCTCCATCTTCCTTTTTCTCAAATTTGTGGCTTTAAAAAAGAAACTCATAATTGTCACGACAGCCGCACCGAAGAAAGAGCATGTAGTACTGTATGGCTGATTTTACTTTATTAAAGTTTGTAGTAATACTAGTGTTCTGACTAAATAAAATTATCAATATATACTTACCTACATTAGAAGAAGTTTAACTTTAAGCAAGTACAGTTAAAGGTTACAATTGGAATTTTATTTTATTCTGTAGCTACTAGCTCTAAATAAGATTATTAATGAGTTGTTGTATGGTTGAAGTTGTTGGAGTGTGCTGCTAATTTTTGCATTGTACGGCAATTTGTATAATTCTTTTTCGACCGGTTTGTAGTTGTTTTACTTAGCGTGTATAAATACTTACTTTATTAAAAATATAGTCCCGAGGCAGTCTGGAAAAGAACAATAAATCGTTTAAATTATCGTTTTATCATATTTATTCAGTGCAGTACCTAAATATATAGAAGTAGATATTTACAGATAATTTTTATTTATGATATGTGAATATACGTAGATACTGTTTAATAAAAAATGTGTGTGTGCGATTCACACACGATAGAAGTGAAACTTCATTTTAAAAGACATTTTCTATTTTATTTAAACAGTGTGCAATATACATACACACCGACATTTACTCTCTCGCTCTGGCTCACACGAAGAGGAGAGACCGATAATGTGCGTTGGAAGTCCCATAAGAAGTTTCAGTTCAATTATAAATTACGGTTTGATTATAAATTGATTATTTTATTTATGATACTGGTATTATTTAACCTGTTCATTCAAGGACTAGGTTTTGGTTGGTTATTTAAAAAAAACCGGTAAGATTACATGACGGCGTTAAAGATAATATTATATTTTTAGTATTGTTATTTAACTACTTTAAAAGTTTGATTTAGTATTCCATGATTATTATCGAGACAGCTGTTAAATGTCTAGAGTTTTCAATGATTATTGAGTTCCTATAACTGACTGTGTGCAACACTTCACTTTATTTACTTAAACGCTCTCATAATTACTATAAATATAACTGTTAACCTTCTTGGTATGACGTGTATAACTTTGTACTGTCAAATAAGAGAATGTCGTTAATACAAACGAAACTTGTATTTTCATTGCCCATTGATATACAATATATATATACTATATATTATATATAATTTCCGCGTGGAATACATAGGAATCTAAATGAATGCGTGTAATTAATTACATAAAGTGACATGTTACAAGATTACGATGTTAATCAATATAATTGTAAATAATTATTGTATTTAAATGTTGCAATAAGTGCATTGTTATACTGATTAAGTCTTATTTATTTAACGTTTTATCTTCAACCTTTTTTAAATCCTACTTTTAAGAGTAGTGTTGATATCAGTGATAACGGATTATCGGAGGAATATCGGATTCTTTTTCAAATTAAATTTGAACATGTTAAATAATTAACATGTTTTTAAACAATGCAAACATGCACATCTTTTTAAACAAAAAATGTAACTCGTGCGAAAATCAAACCTGTGATTTTTCGCTTTGAGAATATTATTAGCACTTCACCACGAGACCTAGAATAGGAAAAGACCTGATATGTTTTTAATAACTCAAGTATTGCCTATAATCTAAATTGCCAATGTTTTACAAGAACGAGTGGCTTCATCTGATTAAATGAAGCCGTCTTTTCACGTTTATTAGGCTTAATAAATAATCCATGTTTTTACTTTGCGGTAAAGATAAAATAAATATAGATTTCCCAATACAGCTATTTAATCACCTCAAATAAATGTCAAGGCTAATCACATTTAAGGTTACAATGGCAGATTAGCTGCATCGAAGAATTATAGTAGCCTACTTGACACTTAGGATGTTTCTATATAAATCATTCATAGAATTAACTGTTTAAGCATAAAATATGTTTTGTTGTTTATAAATTCACAATAACAATATGTAGTTACTACATAATTGTAGATCTTAAAAATACATACAAAAAGTCAGCGAGAGCATATATGTATCTTCTAAGGATCACCCACAATAAGCATTTTTGGTTCAGCAAAATTTGCACCTACGCTCAACTGACAGCATTCTATAGTTCACGCGAGCGGAACCGCGGGCTCAGCAAGTATAATATAAGCGGTACTTTATATTTCTATGATTTAATGACCTACTTACACTAGGCGTGTCTTCATAGTTTTAATGATAAGATACTGTTTAAAGACGTCACATGTGGTGACATGACAGAATACAATATCAGCGTCGAGAGATCGTGAGATAACATGAAAATAAATTACTCGTTGCGATAGATAACATTATGCACGTATTAAAATTTTATAAGATTTATAAAATTGGCATCGTATATTTCTCGGTTGGCGACTACGATCCAAGACGCAGCGTAGTCAGACTCCACTAGATAGACTGATGACCTGGTTAAGGCTGCAGGAATTCGCTGGATGTGTAGAACCGGTCGTTTTGGCAATCTTTGGGGGAGGTACTATGTCTACCAGAGGACGTCTTTTGACAGAAGGGATGGATGGATTTCTTTGGAGATTTTTGACTACTTGGGGCAATCCGACTGGTGAAATACTTCTATCCTACAGAAGGTCGTAGTCCAATAACCTTGTATTGTGTTTCAGCGATTAGTAGGGTTTCTAGAGCTCCTTGAGGAGGGAGGTTCGAAATCAGCAAAGCGCTAGTGATACCTCCGGTGTTGCAAGCGTCCATAGATTACGCTGGCCGTTTACCATCAAGCGGGTTGTACGCTTGCTCGCCATTGTTGTATGTAAAGAAATGGCTAAAGAATATATATAAATGCATCACATACATTAAAGATATTCAAAAGTAAATTGTAACATGTATAGCATATAATACTTAAATATAAACACTTAAGAATAAGGCCAAGTAGGTAGAATGTATTCTAAATTTAATAAGTAGATACCTATAAGGAGAGACTAGTTATATTTTTATGCTTTAACAAACAGGTTACCGTATATAAAAAAAACGGGCAAGGGTCAATAGTCTTCTAAAATTATTTTGACCGTGCGAAAATTATTATTTAATAACACGCGTAAAAAAATAATATTAACCCACTTTTGTTAATAATTTTGTATGTTTTAATTAGATTCTAACTAAATAATTACGGACGTAATAATTACGTATTTGGTACAATGATGTGCAGTGTAAAGGAATGCATTTATTTTAAAGATTGTAGTACAATTAGATACAATTACCAACAGCTACTGGCTACAGATGATAATGTGCACGCACAGAAACATAAGGCGGGACCTTGACCTGTCATGTAATGATTTATATCTTTTCTTATTTGATAATAATTAGGAACATACATTTTAAGTTGCTAAAAACTCCACATAGTTGGACAGTTTTAACAATAAAGAAGACCGGTTGCCAAGTTAGGAAAAAGAAGAAGAAGATTTTGGCGGGATCTTAGTAGTTTTTGTTTTTTATTAATAAAGTGTTTTTTGACCTTATATTGTATAATATACGTGCAAGCATAATACAGCTTGGTTATTGTGCACAAGTGAACTGGATTATAAATAATAAAATGAACTATGAATGCTGAGATGCCACAAAAGCTCCCTGGAAAGAGAGCTACCATTTTTAGATTACTCAAATCATCATAGGACACTATAATTAATCACTCGATCATAGTAGCAACAAAGAGGACTGGTTGCCAAGTTAGGAAAAGGAAGAATTCGAAGAACGTAATGCATTATATATTGTATAATAAAAATTACTGCACATACTTCAGTATGTGACTAATGCCTTGTGTGCACCTATTTACCTGACAATCTATCGAAGCACCAGATTCTTATCTCATTATCAGCTCGAGTGCGTGTCACTTCATTAATTTAACGTTCTAACTAGACTTTATCACAATCGATCTCGTGTTATTGCAATATGGCACGATTTCAGGAAATCGTGACTCGTAAGACAGTATCAGTCCTTAAGTGACATTATTTTTTTAAGTTTAATAAATTTGATTATTCCTCTTTATTTATAGGCGAACATAGATGGATGCAGAAACTCTTTTTTATTTATGTGTGAGAATATATATACGGAGAAGGATTAATGTATTACTAGCGGTAATTCGTGGACCCACACGCGAGATAATTTTCATATAGAAAATTTCGTGAAAATCTGTTGAGACGTTTTTGAGGCTGAACAAACAAACAGAGAAAAATATATCATTAACATGTTCATGATCAGTGTTTTTTATAATAGATGAATATGAGGCACTTTATATAAATGTATATAGATTATTTAAATTATCTTTAGATAAGTTTCGTTCATAAGGAAGGCGTGATGCAGCACATGCTAACAAGAACGCGTCTTTTAATATTCATATGGATATTCTAAAAAGATGGGGTTCTATAAATGCAACCCGCAATGGAAAATTGCATCCCTAACAGCATTAATTATTTTATGAAAAATGTTTTACAAGTATCAGTCTGATTTGAAACAACTACTAAAATTGTTTGGTGTTTTATTACAAGGAAATGTAGCACGAATTTAAATCGACCTACCAAGTTCCACCGTCTATATACACATTATAAAACTCAACGTCTCTGTATGTCTGTCCGTTTATGTTCTTTTCATGTGAAAACCACTTATCTGACTTACATGTTTTTTATATAACTATGTTATCTGGAGAGGATAGTTATAGGATATATAATGTAAGATATAGTAACATACGAAATAAGCAGTGATGATAATGGTGAATCGAGTCAGAAAAAAGACGCATCTGGGGCGCTTAAATGGCTTACACTGAGTAAACCATACGACATATATCTTTTTTTTAATAATTGTAGATCTTTAAAAGACCTACAAAAGAGGATACGGATAGAATATGTCTATCTTCTACGGATCACCCACAATAAGCATTTTTGTCTTCCGCGTTTTGAGCGGGACAGCACGATTCGCGCGTGCGCTCCACCGACGGCATTTTGAATTCTACGCGAGCGGTGCCGCGGGCACAGCTAGTTATAATATATATTTAATTTAATACGGGTCTAGTAGGCAACTTACTTCTTTTGTGATAATAAGCAGATTAGGGTAGTTGCTAGAAATTACCCTTGCTAACGAAGACACAACAAAACATTTCAGTCGGCTTATGACCATGGCCTGTGTAACCAGGCCGAAATGTCGAATAATTAAAAAAGTAAGACGCGTAGTAGTCCCGAATTAAATATATATTATCTAATATATAAAATTCTCGTGTCACGGTGTGCGTGATTGAACTCCTCCGAAACGTTGTCTTCCTAGGGCCTAAATTGAATAACATATTTATTACATGCATATATGTACCTAATTGGTTTCTTGGAAACAGCTCGAACGATTTGGATGGAATTTTGTGTTTTTACAATGGAATATTGTCCTACCTAGATTACCTAGATAGTTTTTTTTGGAAGACACCAAGCGAAGCTCGATCGCTCTGATATTGATTTAAGATAGATAATATTTTTATTGTATATAATAGTGATGTAATAAGAATATCTAAATTGCAACAACGCGTAGCGTAACAGGTAGTGACTGCCATATTTATAATTATACGGTGGAATAGGCCATCTTCGATTAGTTTCGTCTGTATGCGTGGGGTCGAATGAGGCCTTTGTAATAATATAATTTTGTTGTTGTCATTAGCTAGAGCAATCGACCCGTGCCTAAGTGGGTCATTGGCTGCACGTCGAGTTATGTAATGTTGAACAGCAGCGCGGCGCGGCGTCTCGGATCGCAATTCGCGTTTTACATGTCACTGCATCGCGTGAGTGTTATAGTGCTCGCTTTGGCCCACCGCAAGTGTTCATTGAACATCGATTGTCAATCGATTAATCGATAGTAATTTGCACTATTGATCAGTTGTTCATCGGGTTCATTAATTGATACCAAAAATTTGCTATATTTTAAAAAGAAGGTACACAATATGCTCCAGAGAACATGCGAATGATGACCTTATTCGTCGTGGTCGCTCGGTCACCTAGGTATTAAATAGAGCAGTAAGAAATAAACGATAGTTTTCTTATAAACAATCGATACTATTGCATTTTCAAATAATCGATGTTCAATGAATACTACCCACCGCGGCACCGTCTCTTCTTACCGTCACAGAGACGTTTATATACTTTACGTTTACATGGCACTATAATTTAACCAGTTTAGAATTTAGAACAGCTAGCAAGATATTTTGCAAGATCATAAATGAAATGACACTAGTTTCGCACAAATTTACATTTTCCACCGTTTGACATGATCGTATGGTGAATAGACACGATCTCATCATATAGCTCGAGATTCGAGTAACGATATGGACACAGATTAATTTAATTATATTTAAATTTCAGGTGAAAACTTTTATATTATATTTTAACTCATTGTGTAAGTTTTTTTATACGCAATTATACTAATTCAATTTAGGTACGCACTTGTAAATATAGTAGGAGATATATTCGATACTATTCATCACGTGTATAGCGAACAATTCTGTTACGTCACATGTATGCCCCCCGCCCCTCTTCACTACCGCTGGAACCTACTCAGTTATGTGCTATGACTGAAATAATGTATATGCATTATATATGTATAGAAGGTTATTATTTAAAATGTATAATAGTTATAATACGATGCTTAACCGGCATTCGCACAAAATATTTATATTACTTCACGCCCGCGCCCTTAAAATAAAAAAGTACGAGAAATTTTTAATTAATTATGTCGTTGATCTTAATCGAGAATAAAAGCTGTTTGTGCATTTGTTTGCTTTCCTTATCACCAGTCTAATTATAATTTTCATAACATCCATAGTGATTACACGTATAAAATTTACAGGGTCTGATTGCACAGCTGCCGGCCATTGCCGCCATGGCCGTCGCGTGGGAATGCACGTACTTGGAATTTTAATTATATTTACATTCTTAAGTTGTACTCCGCGACTTATGTGCCTAGCACAAACTGCTATTGTACAAAGAGACCGTACTACCTACAATAAGATATTCTGTGGAAGAGGCGAAGACATTGTGATATTCGACACATGTCAAATAAAAAAAAATTAAAATGTTTGTCTTTTAGTTCCGGTTAATCTCCGAAACGGTTGGACCGATTTTGAGGGGACTTTCACTGGCAGATAGGATTTTATAAGGAGTAATTTTTTTTATTTTACAAAAATAATTAGGGTTCCGCATATATAAAATAGTAAGCTTTTTTATCTCTAAAATAACCGGCAGGCGACGGTTACCACAATACCGTCGACATTATGTAGTCCACGCGAGCGGAACTGCGGGCACAGCTAGTATACATATATATATCTATGTTCTTAACTGTTGGTTTTCATAGTACGACTAACCTTCGGTTTTGTAATACAGGAAGAATTTAGCATAGTTATCACATCATAGCTTCTGCGAGAAACATTTTCAATATATCCGAAATAACTGTACTGAAGTATAAAAAAATATTACGTATCATTTAATGGGCGACCAAACTTTTATCTATTTATATATTAAGGGAAACAAACAGTTACAATTGTGTAGTATTAGTAAATAACAAGAAACACAAACCACAATCAGTTTCCACTAAACCTAGCAATGAACAATACGTGTTGTCAGTATTAATCACATATAACAGTCCACTTAACTTTGTTCCGTGTCTTGCAAAAAAAGTAAACTTATCTGGGTAAATCTGGATAGTATTTTTTTTTATAAAAGTATAATTTTATCCTAATCAGTAGAGAAACTTCTATTAAATCAATTACAAGAACTGCTCACTCAATACATAGTATTTCATTCATTTCCTTATATACAACATTACTGTTGTGTTAAATACTTGTTAAAATAATACATACATTGCGAAGTCATTGAAATGAATGCATAAATACATAAAATAATAAAATACCTATGCACATATTTACATAAATGTAAATAAAAGAATAACTAGAAGACTATAAAATTAATTACAATTAAAATCTGGTAGTGGCTTCCTGTCGATGTCGGCGGTCGTGTATTAAATATTTAAAAGATACAGAGCAATGCTAACAATGGAAAAATGAACAGTTTATTTATCAATTATGGCAGAACATCAACGGGTTTTTTCATATATACGTAATACAAAGAAGTGTAATTATTAATTACACAAAGTTGTCATCATTCAGTTATAATTTATAAACATTATTTAATTTATAATTCATATATCGCACCTTTAGATTATACTTTGTTTAAAAGACCTGATTGTTGTTGAGATTGTTTCACAGCTTCACAGAACGGTAACACTTTGTTTAAATATATAATTTTCAAGGACGACTTTTTACAATTATTTAAGTATGCAAGGAATACTGAAAGTGAAGGTTAATATTAAGGTTATATAAATATATCAGCAAAACTGACAATCAATGACGTGTTCTCTTTTATAAAATAATTATATTTCTATAAATTTGACCTTTTTTATTTTTTGGCAAGTTAGTGTAGACCAAATTGACAGATTACTAAATACATATACGTATATTTTTTCCTTCCTCCCAGAAGGCAGAAACATGGTTTTTTTTTTCGAACTGACTATACTGTTAGCCTTAGGGGCCCTGGAGCCTTTATGGCTTTTACAGCTTTACTGGGCTTGGGGGCGAACGCTTAAGGCACTCAGCCACGAAAGCTTTGCAACAACATCCGAGGGTGCCAAAATGGCCGAACCGTGGCTCGGACTGTTGCGCGTATGCAATTAAGTCGCGATCTGACTAATAACATGTATATATGTATAGTTAGTTAGATCGAATTACGGATAGGGAATTAGACAGATCGCAATTTTTGCATATAAGACAATAGCCCACGCCGAGGTTCGGCCACTTTGGCACCCTTGCGCTTGTTGACACGTTTTCACGGCTTAGTACTTTCAGCGCTCGCCACCAAGCCCGGTGAAGCTGTAAAAAAATTCTGAGGCTTCAGGGCCCTTAAGCTAACAGTATGGTCATTTCAAACAAAAAATGGGCAAGGGCGCATAGTAGAGTCTACTGAGGAATACATTACCAATGAATTATTTATCTCTTCTAATAAATAAATAATGTTAATATATTAAATTATATATTATAATCAGTGATTACGTTCAAACATTTTATTTGGTGGTCTCAATTACAACAATTGCATGCACCTGGGACTCTAGAGTGTTTAATATGATATGAAGAATATTTGAATTAATATTCTATCTATTTTATCATTATTTCTTTAAAAAAAAACTAATATTTTGGTTAAATAATTATCATTGCATCTTACATCTGATTACATTTCATTTCAGTAAACGTTTTACGTTATGTACTATGTATTGTCTCTATTGTACTACGGCATAATATACATTACTGGTGCGTGGTTGCATGCTAGCTGGACGTCTGAATTCCTTTTTGTAATTTAAAATAGCTCAATGAAATGTATCGATGTAACAGTGTGCTCTGCCGGTACGTGAAAGGAATGTCGCTTCATTGCGTCGCTCAGATGCGAAAGTAACGCGTCTAAGAGAGGCTCAGATTAAAGAATAATAAAGAGGGGCCGGGCCATACACGTTGAGATGATCGCTAAGAATGTCGACTAATCTACTCATAATTCAGCCTATTTTTTTCTTCATCCACGCACTCTAATAATGCTACATCAAGTGCAGATTTATTTTTTACTCATAATCTTTATATTGTTATATTAAAGAAAAAACACTCTTCTGCACACTAGGCATCTGTGTATTTTCATAGGGTAGTTTGTAAGACCCAGTCGTAATGTATGATATGTGTAATATTCGAAATCTGGTGCACCGTGGACCAAAAAAACTAATACTGTGGTAGTACTATAGTCCGGTACTATACCGTACCGGAGCTACTATAGTAGCTCGGAAAATTGACGGTACTGTTCGTGATGGTAAGCACGGCGACCACCGAGAGATCGAAATCCAATGGCGGTCGCCGTTGTCATTCAGGCCTACATAAATATCGCTTCACATTACACTTGAAGGACCCGATGTCGTAAAAAGGAGGAAACAGTTTGGCCAGAAGATGGTTCCATAGTTTCATGGTACGACAAAGATAAGACATAGAGAACTATTTAGTTCGTGCCTAGGCGGAGGTTACTGTAAAACTGTGACTCCGAAGCCCAGCACGTGTGGTTCTACCGTGGAAAGGAGAGGACCTTGCTTGTTTAGAAAGGTTCAATGAATATTTCAAATGTCCTGCGACGTGATCTTGGTCGTACAGTCCGTTTTACGACTAATCCACCCACAATCGAACTTGTCGCATATGATGATACCGAAGTCCGTGGGACGCGGACGGTTCATACAACCATCGCAAAATGTATGCATGCCCGTTTACGCGTCATTATCGTCTCTTCAATTGTTTGTAATTTCATGTAAATAACTTTCAATATATATTTTCATTACAAGTCTATATGGTAGTTAGGATATCGTAAATGCCACTGTAATCCGCTATATTAATGAAGAGTTAATAAATACATTTATTTAACTGTCATCAAAGTTGAAAACTAACTATGCAGTAAAAGTAACCGATTAACTCTTTTAAAAAATAAGATTTGGAAATAACGGATTTGGCTGACACAATGGTGATATACATTAATATAAATATTTGTTAAAAAATAATAATATGATTGTGATGTTGGAAATAGCTCATCCAGCAGTGAAGCTAGTATGGATAAACGGATTTCTTTGACTGCTTAGAGCAGAAAAGCTACAATTAGGTGTTGGAGTCCTTCAGGTGGATGTCCTTTTTTTAGGATTTTCTTTATATTTACTTCTTTTACTATCGTACACAAATGCCCTCTACTAGGATTATAAGAATATGCTTTTTTTTCTTTAGTGGTTATAATGCCATTAATGTAAAATAATGGTAATAAACATGCAGTTGATATGAATTGTCTATGTTTTTATTTTTTTCATGGTCAGCCGTAAGTGTTACCCTGAAACGGATGAGACCCAGGGTGGAAAGAACCCCCCGCCCTAGTTACCCTAGTTATACCACTGAACCCTATCGAGGTTAATACCTAATCTCATATATGTATGTTAATTTTAAATAGTTATTATTAAAAATAAAGTTTAATACAAAAACATTGACCTATTGTATGTTTGCTACATTGCTAATATATGTATATTACATGTACGGGTTGGTGACCGAACTTATGATAATGTGTAGGCTAAATATGTGTAATTTCCAATTATAATACTGTATTCTGGACAACGGAACAGAACGGTAGTACAAAATACAAGGCGAACAAGAATTGCTAACCCTGACTCTTTTGCGAAGTGAACGAACGTGTGTCTTGTAGGTAAGCGAGATCACTGACGATCTACCACTCATCGGCCATCGTTCCAAAATTTGGCCTCATCGAGTTTTCGATTAATGATTCGAGGCAATATCGAGGGCCTATCGGTTGGCTCTATATCAAGTTTATCGGCCGGACAACTTTATTTACATTTCCTGTAACATATAATTTATTTCCTAGAGAATCTTTAATTCTGTGATTATAATTTGCAAGATAAATCAATAAAAAATAAATGTTGATTATTAAACCATTTTATTTAAGTAGTTAGTTTACTTAAACTCTTAGTTTCATTTATACATTTGCGTAAAGGAATATGTGTAATTCTTTAAATTTTTTACTCACGCACTCTTATCTCGTTAAAGTCACTAGTACTATAAAATTGAATAATATTTTTGGTCAATAACAATGTATACTTGATTTTATTATAATTATTTTAAACACGTAGTTGGATGAAATGTTGTATAGAAATAATATTTAGAGAGTATAAAAGACGTAACGTTAGAACTCGCGAGTGAAGTCACTTAAAGTAATAGCAAAGGAATACCATTCCGTCTGCAGAGTTCGCAAGTATAAGGCAAGGAGAGCACGTCCAGTTACAATAATTAAAAAAGAAAGTTATTATGTCGTGCTGCGTCGTGATAACGTGTAAAAACACTTCAGCATGTATAAATAATACTAGACTGTTGTTGCATAGGTAAGTATTAGAAATACAATACAATTATACAATTCTTATTAAATTGTACCTATACATTTTTTTCCTACTACAGAGTCGTATGGTATTGCCATAATACGACTAGTTTTTCCAAAAATATATTGCAACTTCCGATAGTAAAATGAAGTTACAAGATGCTTTTAATCTACTATTTTTTATATAAAGTTAACTTAAACGTTTCATTTAATTTCAGATTACCAAGATAACCAGCTTTACGAAACAGATGGGTAGAGATAGTTTACGTAAAAATGGAGAAAATATAGATGAGAATAATATTGTAACCATTATTATAAATATTTCTCAAAAGACGTGATTAAAAATCACTTGTGTACATCAAAATTCGAAATAAGAAACCACGGTTTGAAGTGCAGAGACAAAACGGAAGTAATTACTACTGCCGCTACGCATACTGATAGCTTAACTCGGCTTCACTTGTTTGTACTACACACGCTGTCTATACTATTATTTTGGTCTCAGGTTTTACTATTTAAGTTTACCTGTGTACATAGCTGTTTTTTGCAAGATACTGACCAAAGCTCTCTCTCGTCACCCAGGTATTCATAACCTAATGCTTACATTTATGTTTTAAATAATGGTTAAAAACATTCTAGCTAGACTCGGTGGTTGCTGAGAGACCTAATATAATGTAAAACGTGTTAATAAAATGATATCATGGTTTGTAAAGTTTCTTTTAAATACAAATAAGAATATTAAATTCCTCTTTTCAGACTAACTTATAAAGACGTTATTTAAATCTTCAAATTAGTAATTTTTGTATTGCTTTATAGATAAGCGACAGATTCATACGCGTTAACTACAATATAAAATTTGTAGAATCGAAGCAGTAGTGTCTGAGGTTATTTTTTACAAACATACATTTAACCTCTTTTATTGTTTTCTACAAAAATTTAACCGAAATGAAATTACCATGTCGTATAATTCGATTAATATAATTCAAACCATGTACTAGTTTTTGGGTATGGTAATAAGTTTTACTACGATACATATTATGTATATATATTATTAAGATTATGTGTACGAGTATATACAATATTGGTCCTTATTAATAGAACATGTAAATTATATTATCTTATTATAAACCAGTACTGAATCAGATAAATATAATTTATCCTAGCAGTGATTCCGTAACTTTTGTAGGAGTGCTAGGTTATTATTATCTAACGTTGAGATTTGCTAACTACTCGTGAGTAATGTTGCGTTCATTCTGTCAAGGTTTACACTTTACACAGGAACGTAATGTGCTTGAGGTTTTAATATTGCTACAAATATGTAGTATATACAATGGTCATAATCTTACATCGCAAGTTGAACGCATGAATTACGTATTGCAATACAAATTATTCTGTTTTGATGTCATAAAAATATTTTTTATTGATAGTCGATACGCTTTGCTCTTTGCATTATTTAGTAGGTTGTCCATTTGGCAATAGTAGGTATAAAATATTTTGCTACGTCTAATTTAATTACTACAGTTGCTTAGTAACAATTATATAAGTACAGTAGTAGGTACTTGTCCTGTTTGTTAATAGGTTTTAGCGACGAATATCTCTGTTTCAATGATCTCAGTAAAACTATTAGGGTTTATTTTTGGTAAATAATTAAGTTATGTAGAATATAGGAAAGTAAAATATTCCCAATTCTTATGTAAGTATATAATATACTAATTAGCTGTGCCTGCGGCCCCGCTCGCTTGGACTACAGAGTGCCGTCGGGCTTAAATATAATTATTTTTCTTACTAGATTACCTCAGAATGTATAGTATATTAAAATTTACCAAGGTATTTCATTTGTTTTGCTGTACTATCTGTCGATATTGATAAGCATTTCAAAATGAACCGAAAACAAGATGTATAAATGAATAAAAAAGAAGTCCGAGGAAACATCCGAATCTTACGCAAATGTCCTGGGATTTTCAAGTTATTGTCCGGCTTCAACAATTTAGGCGATGGCAGTCCTAGACATACGCCGTTTTTGAAATCAATGACATAGTTTTATTATCCAATTTTGTTTTACTTGTAAAGGGGACCTTAGATTCAAAAACGTTGATACACATTGTCAATTCAATTTTTTCAATTTTTCGGTGAATTCAATGTTTTACTAGAATTGTAGTTTCGTACTGAAATAGTGATCAACAAGTATAGACAATGGCCATTGTCATTGACAAGACAGTTTCTCCGTATTATGATAAAACAAACGACATAATTAATTTCGTTTAATATGATATAATCATCGATTTCATTTAAGAAAATACATATGTAACTATGTCATGTATTATTTAATTTCATAATATTTACACTTATTATTAATATTTTATTGAGATGAAACTGTGAAATATCCTTATGAGTATATCTATTTCGCGTATTCATTACTTTAATTAAGCTCGTTCGAGCAGTGCGGCCATTTAATCTAGATAATGTCTTTGTAGTCCTGCTATCCGCAGGCAATATGAATTTGTGACGAGTTTTTGACGTAGCTTGACGGAATTATATAATTAATAAACTCGATTTTTTATTTGTTCATTGCTTATTTGATGGTTTATGGTTTAAGATATTTTTATTTCTCTAAGAATATATATACA
Organism: Saturnia pavonia; assembly: GCA_947532125.1. NCBI lineage: Eukaryota > Metazoa > Arthropoda > Insecta > Lepidoptera > Saturniidae > Saturnia > Saturnia pavonia. Next base: position 6,993,412 of record OX383901.1, read on the forward strand.
ATTCGCTTTACAGAGAAACTTATAGATAAAAAATTCAAAATTTCAACTTAACCAGTGTACATTAGATTACATTTTTAAGTAGGTAGTTTGAATTAATTCAACAGAAAGTATAGTTATAGTTTGGGAAGGCGGATTCTATTACAATTCAATGTATTACAATTCTATGTTTATACAATCTATACAATTCGCTTAAAAGACAAGCTTAAAGCTAAAGTTCAAATATTCAACTTAACCATTTACATTATTACATTACATTTTTAAGTAGGTAGTTTTAATAGATTCAACATACAGTGTAGCTATGGAAGGCGGATTCTATTACATATTGGAGCGTTAGGAATTAGTTGCTATCATAATTTCTAACATGGAAGTTTATATTAATGCTGTGAAATATATTTAGCGAAACTTATTTATGCACTAGCAACCGTCGGTAGCTTCATATGTGTTAATTACAATATAAAAACCAATATTATATTAATTAGTTGCTATCATTTTTAATTTAATCGTCTATTAGGTGGAGCTGTTATAAATGTGTATTTAATTGTTATTTGTGATATAATTTTTCAGATTCTTTTTATATAGTGAAAATGTTTGAATGTCTTTAATACTGTTAGGTAATTTGTTGTATATTTTAGCGCCTTCGTAAACAATATTCTTAATACCATAGTTAGTCCGTGGAGCTTGTAAAGAAATATTATTGGCATTTCTCATTGACTTCTTCTGATATTGGCCTTGTTTAGTAAAGTTTATTTTTGAGTGAATGCTTTTGTTCAAAATCTTTCTTATTATTATACAAGTATTATATTTATACATTTGCATGAGAGACATTAGTTTAGTTTTATTATATATAATAGAAGTGGGAGTTGAATAATTAAAACGGAAAAGTACTTTTATGATTTTGTTTTGGGTTACTTCCAATTGTTTCAAGTTGCATTGCGCAGCTGAACCCCATAATTCTATAAGATAACTCAATCGAGATTTAACAAGAGAGTTATATATGGTGTATCGAACTGGTTTAGGAAAGCAGTGCGCTGTACGTCGGAGAATACCGAGAAAGGCCGATAATTTTGACTGGACTTTGGCAATGTGTGGTTTCCAAGTGAGTTGACTGTCAAGAGTAAGACCGAGATATTTTTCAGATTCTACTTCAGTAACTGATTCGTTGTTGATATGTAATGATATGATATTATTTATTTTCTTGTTCTTAGCTCGAAAAATCATGTATTTTGTTTTTGATATATTAATGGTTAGTAGGTTGCATTGAAACCAAGTATATAATATATTTAGGTCATCTTGAGCTTCTTTTAACATTTTATGAACGTCATTTCCAAAATAAAATAGACAAGTGTCGTCAGCATACAGCGTTACCTCACCGGCCAAACCCAAGTCCTTTATATCGTTAATATAGATAAGAAACAACAAAGGCCCCAGTATGGATCCTTGCGGAACGCCGAAGGTTATTGATTTAAAATTACTATTACTTTCTCCAATTTTAACAACCTGTTTTCTTTCAGAAAGATATGATTGTATTAGACTATAAGCAGTTCCCTTAACACCAATAGCTTGTAACTTTTGAAGAAGGAGCTTATGGCTTATCGTATCAAACGCTTTCTTGAGATCAATGAATATTCCCAGAGCTATTTGTTTCTTATCTATATTATTTTTAATGTTAGTAACTAAGTCTATGCAAGCTGAGAGGGTACTTGATTTAGAACGGAAACCATATTGCTTATCATAAATAAAGTTAATTGAGCTTAGATACTCATTTAGTTGATTAAAAATTACTTTTTCAAAGATTTTAGAAATGGCTGGAAGTACTGAAATTGGACGATAATTGCTTGGATCAGACGTTTTTCCAGACTTGAAAATTGGACTGACTTTTGCCAGTTTCAGGGAATCAGGAAAATAACCGTAATCGATACATTCATTAATTGAAAATGTTAATTTATCAAGTAATAGATTTTTAAGACATTTTATAGATTTACAAGAAATACCATCTAGGCCAGTGCTAGTGTTTACGTTTAGTCTATCAATTATTTTACTTACTTCATCCATAGTGGTGGGGGTAAATTTAATTAATTCACTGGTCTTCAATTTAACTTGATTATTATATAGTTGAATATAATCGTCATTATTATGATATATCTGAGGGATTTGTTTAGCTAAAATCGAACCTATATTAGCAAAGAAAGAGTTAAAGCAGTTACAAATATCAACAATTTTTGTAAAACAGCCTTCATGTGTTTCAATCTTGGGTGGAACATTGTTAGTTTTTATTTTGTTAGCTCCTAAAGAATTTATGAGTCTCCACATTTTAAAAGGTGTTTTAGTACAGTTTTTAAATTCTTTATAATAATATTTGGTTTTTGCGTCTTGAATTTTTTTCCGAACTTCCCTTCTTAGTTTTATTATTTCTACATCTAAGGTTTTATTTTGTGTCATCTTTGTATGTGTTCTCCACAGTTGATTTCTCTTATCTATAGCAGCTATAATGTCTTTATTTATCCAATCTTTCTTAGGTGGATTTAGAATTTTTATTTTGAGGGTTTTACTATGCTCGATAGCTTCAATCAGTTTTGACTCAAGTATATCGTACTTATTGTCAGTTATGTTAGATATATTACTTTCAACATTGTTATATAGTTTTTCATAGTCAATTGCTTTGTATGTAATCTTTTTCTTCTTTTCAGGTACGCATTTTTGAATCTCTAAGTATATATGTTTATGGTCAGACATCGCAGAATCCACTATTGCTAAGTGAAAATAATTATTTTTTATATTGGAACACACATGATCTAAAATTGCTTTAGTATTAGTAGTCTCCCTAGTGCAATGCTTAGTATCAATTTTATTCAATATGTTTATTCCATTTTCCTGCAGCATTCTTTTGTAGTTAGTAGTTGTAGACTTATTTTTTAACAAGTTGTAGTTGAAGTCTCCAAATACAATTACCCGTTTCCATTTAAGGAGCTGCTGGGAGTAAGTTTCTATAAAGTCGTTGTCATTGGTTCTCTCTGGTTTATAGATTGCTCCGATATTTAAATTAAATTTATTTATATGAATCCATAAGTAATGGTTATCATTTTTACATAAACTTTCAATAGGTTGATGTTTTAAGCTGTTGTGAATATAGATTGAAACTCCTCCGCCTCTTCCTCTGGTTCGATAATTGTAATAGTGGTTATAATTGTGTAACATTAAGCTTTCTGCCTCTAGATCTGATTTTATCCAAGTCTCAGTTAATATTATAAGGTGTATTACACTAGGTATAGAATGTATTATACATTTCAGTTCATCAAGTTTTCCAGGTCTTACTAAGCTGCGTACGTTAGCGTATAGACATTTTAAAGATTTGGGGTTATTAACTACATTAGTATGAGTATGTGTTATTTGATGCGTAATATAATTATAAGCTAAAACTTCATCATCATCAGTTACTGAACGGCACCGTTTTTTGGATGAGCATCAACAATTTTGGGAATTCCTTTAATGTATTTGATAGAAAGTCCTGATTCCCCTTCATCAGTTCTACGCTTTAATTCTGCTCTTAAAAATAGTATTAACTGCTTTTGATAAGGAGTCTGATCAGAATAACATTTAATGTTTTCATTCTCTTTATAAATATTATTCTTTTTACGTAGAATAGATTTGACCGTGTCGGCTGAGGCAAAGCAAACCTTTATAGGGCGAGATTTATTGCTATTGTACTTCCCCAATCGATATAGTTTTTTAGGCTCAGTGCATATGGGATCAGCCAGTTTGATTATTTTATTAACTTCTTTTTTATCATGTTCTATTCTTACCTCAGGATTATGGGAACATATCTCGTTTAAACCATTTATAATTATATTTTTTTCCCTTTGCGTCCGTTCGTAAATTTCGGAAACTATGTTCTCACATGTAGGTACTCCAGATTGTTGTACCATAGAAGTTGTAGTTGTAAATGTTTCAAAATCCTTTTTAAGATATTCTAGCTTTTCCTCCAAGTCTGTTTTGGATGTTTTAATTTTCACTAGTTCTAGTTCTACTCTTTTCTGTTCTGTGATTATTTGGTCAGTAGTAGACTTGATTTGGGTTATTTGATTTATTATAGACGATACTTCTTGAGTTATTTTACCTAATTGATCAGTTTGAGTTTGGGCCATAGAAGTTAGCATCTGCATAATTTTTTCTTCGAATTTATCAAATTTATGGGAAAGGTCGTCATCGAGTTGCTTTCTTTTTCGTAGGGTAAGTGGTTTTGCGTCCATATTAAATAAAGTCGGCTGACTTAAGTTCGGTTCAGATTCGCTACGATTCTCTATTATATCTCTACTATCAGCACACGTAATACGTCCATGAGTTGGTGAAAGACGCACAGCTATATAGGTAGATAAGTTACACGTAGTTACTCGAATGTTATCGCTGTATGCACAGTCAAGTGTGAGCGGGATAAATTATCTCAGTTAAGTAGCCTGTTTCTTTTACCCAAGGGGGTGCGGAGAGCCGCTGCACTGACTGCGACGCTGTCCTCACGAAATTAACGACACACTTAAACGTATTACAGAATATGCGTTGTACTGTTTAGTATAAAGTTCAATTTAATTTCATTTAGATTTAATTTTGAGCAAGAAATAAAAAACACGTCCACTCTGTACACTGTACTGTACTCTGTACTCTTCAAATCTTAATTTGAATTTCAATTTTACTTCGTTCTTTTTTAATTTTATCGCACATCTCATTACGAGCAGTAAGTATCGCTCACTTGAACTTGACAGACAATTTTTGCAGTGAAATAAAAAAATGTTTACACCTGCCCACAAACTTATTGTATCAAGGTATCAAAATATACATAAAGTATCTAAACTCTTAGATCCTTAGTCCTGAATCTTCTGAATATCAATTATTTTTATGTAGGTAATTCTAAATATGTGTGATGAAAAGTTAAATTTATCATGGCTTATACATATAAAATATCAATTATACGTAATATTCTGAGTTACAACTTCTATAACTTATATGCATTAGAGTAATAAGTCTTATATTTTAATTCACTTCGGATCAGAAAAAGCTAAACAAATATTTTTCGTACTATATTTTTTTACTATATTTCAACTTACTACACACAACATACTTAATACATTAAGCTTAACTTAAACTTAGCTTAATATTGTCTTACTTAAGTATAAATAATATTAAATTGTATGCCCACATAAATACCTATTATAATTATGTGTGTTTCAGAAAAGTAATAATATTATCTTTACCTATCTATCTGTACATATTTCGTTTGTATCGGATAGGATGTTTTACAAATCACCTCTATTAGATAAGTAAGAGATATCCAAGTAATCTATTTCGTACATTTTACAAAGCTTGTAAATTCTAATTTTAAGATAGCTCTATATATAAAAACACTTGAATATATATTGCAATTAAGATCTTTAATTAAACTTAGACTACGAATTTCGAACGAAAAAACAATATTTGTGTAATCAATTCTTATTATTTAAATTGTTACGAAATACTTATACCGCCTTAAATAAGTAATTTTTATTTTATAATTGTAATGTTTTATTTGATCTAAATTTATTAAATTACTACCTATTTGTTGTCGTTGTAAAAAGAAAATACTGAGTCGAGTAATGAATATGTAACTTGTAATAACATTGCAATGATGGTGAAAAGTTTGTGTAAAGCAAAATAATGACATTATACATAACGTTACAAAACGTTACAAAGGTTACAAAAGTGGAGCGGCAAAACAAGTGAATCAAACGAGTCAGTTCTGACGAATCCGTTATTATGCCAAATCATATTATGGAAAAGTTTAGCTGAAGCTAGCGGGCGAGTGAGTGCCGGCAATTATTTTTTTTAGATCCGACTTCACTTTTAGCTATGAGGGCCCTGGAGCCTCAGACGGCTTTTACAGCTACACCCGGGCGTGGAGGCGAGTGCTTAAAGCACACGATACGCGGGGTACTATTTATACTTTCCAACCCCACTTTTAATAGAGCTGAATACGTAGAGTTAGTTAGAGTAGTTAAGAGAGGTAGGGCACAGAGAAATTTCTTTGGAGATTTCTTGGTGGTGGAATACCTCCACCCTACAGAAGACCGCAGCCAAATGACCTAGTGTTGTGTTTCTGCGGTGAGTAGGGTTTCCAGAGCTCCTTGGGGTAGGGGGGTTTAAAGTCGGCAACGTGCTTGTGATAGATACCTATGGTATTGCAGGCGTTCATAGGCTACGGTAGCCGTTTACCATCAGGCGGGCCGTATGCCTTTTTGCCACCTTTGTAATATAAAAAAACGTTCCGTTTATTTGTTCATTCAGTAGTGTACATGACATATTATTGTGTTTTTGTATTTCTAATTGTTCCAATAAATTTAATCGGAAGCCTTTCTGGCATATATATTATTGTCCTATAGTGTATGACCCGAATCTATGAGGTGTTTAGCGAAACGGGACTTCTCAGGATGTTTATTTCGTGACGCTGGTGTATGTATTATTAGAAAATTACCAAGTCTTACTAAAGCATTAATGGGCTATCCGAAACTACTGAAAGTAGGATTCAAGTATTGAAGCTAACTAATACTGCTAAAAAAGTGTTGTTACCTGAAAGTGTTTTGTTTTGGACTAAGTAAGGGCTGTAAATATTTTTTATTTGTTTATTGTTAGTGAAATGGGTGCACTGTGTGATGAGTTTTGCTTAACACCCGGAGGCGACTCATTCGACCCTGACCTCAATTTGGCCGCGACCATTTTGCAACTAATCGGTGGTCCGCGCGTCGCAGTGGACGTTGTCGGCGTAAATGTAAACATTTGCAGGCGTTAGTCGATTGCTCGAGGTCGATGTGGACGTGTTCTAATACTTCATACATTATTAAATGACTATCCTTGTTAAGAGTCCACCGAATTTTCACCATATGTAAATGTATTTTTTTTATCGTTATAGGTTTTTAGCGTAGTGGCCACAATATCACCTGATGTTAATGTTAATGTTGGCCCAAGATGAGAACACGCTAAACCTAGTGGAAGACTGGCTCTCAAGTGCAGGTGCCGGAATACGTCTATCGGTGCTGGGCGACAGATTTTCAACTTGAGGGTGGTAGCTAGCAGGCGGCCATTAGAAAAAGCCCTACCACCATGCTATGGTTTCCTGCACCGAAAGCTCAGGCTCATTGCAGGGATTCGAACTCACGTCAATCGACGCGAAGTCGTAATCTACCACTGAGCCATCATTGCTTCAAAAAAAATTCATTTAAATTGTCCGAAGAAGTATTTACAAGAATTAGCCATAGGTGGTTTTCCATTGATAAGGAATATTCCTTGTATGCTTCGATCAATAATAGTGTATTATTGATCAAAGCTTGTATGACTAAAGTTTCAAATGTTTCACCAATGTGTTAACAAAAATATATTATCACATATAGTAAGTATATTTTAGACTAGTAAAAGAAGTCTGACCTTTTTTTACTACTATAGCGTGGCAAACAAGCATACGGCCCGCCTGATGATTTAAATTTATTACACAATCATGGGTTTTTAAACGGAAAAAATTAGAACGAGATGAATTTTCCGAAAAGCCTAATAATATATAATATTCTATACAAATATTTCAGTTTTATAGTTTATGAGAATATTAAGATTAATTTTAAACAGCCCAACAATTTCTTGATCATTGACATAATGTTCCACCTCTAACATCAAAATGTTTCAATTGGGAGTCTACTACTACATTCGCGAAGTCTGTTGCTGTTACTGTTTAAAATTTTTATACTCCAATTAAAATTTTATAACTAATCGTACTGTTTTTACCGGAAATTCGGGTACCTCACTTACACGTAAAATGGGGATGATTTTGTCGTTGGATAGGTCGTTCAAAAATATTCCGGGTGTGTGAAAACGATTTTTCGAATCAGGGGTCCGTTTACGAAACATTAAGCTTTAAAGAGCAAATTTTTGTGAGAGTCAAGTATCTTCCCCTGATAGCTAAAGGGTTGTTTTGATGTGTGAAAAAATTTACATCAGTCGTATATACATATAACAAAGTTAAAAGTAAAACTATCTTTACAAGTTAACTAGTAACAGTCGACCAACTTATACAATTTACTTTGAAATATAAATAAAAAGGAAATTTCGTACAATTTTCATTGAAAATTACTTAAAGCTTAATGCTCAAGGCTTAAAGAAGGAGTCTAAGTCTGCATATTGTGAAGGGCGACTACACTTGGCCGGTTTTTAGTTATTAAGCTAATTAATAGGTAACTTAATATAATTGAATTAGGTTTTTATTGATGAAATTGATGCGATATTAAAAGTAGTCGGGTAAATACGCCATCAACATAGTTTAACGAGAAACGTTCATTTATATTTATGAGATTTCATTGTTGCATAAAATGTAAACCGTAACTAATATCTAAAAATATTCCAACTTTTTATTAAATATCCAGTAGTTAATCACACAATAATATGTATGATCGACCAACAAGAAACCAGTTATTAACATAATTGCTTTAGTATTTTTCCAAATCCTACTTGAAGTAATTATTATATTGACGTCAATAACTAAAGTGTGTAGAAGGAATTTTTTACTTGATTATAAAAGGAACTTCAACATCATCGTTTAGTTGAGTATGAATGACGTCAATGAAAAAGTTTAATCAAGTTCGATTCGCAGTTTTATATTAGCACTTCGCTGTTCCTTGACCTTCAGAATTCCGTTTTTATCTTTCCTTATTTACCTAAGTAGTTAGTAGTAGCCGATAATCATGGTTATAAAATCCCTAGATGTGCCTCACGGTTTGCCCTGTGTTAAATTTATTCGATCGGCCAATGCACCCGAGTAGCCTATCGTTGTTCACACTTCCCGGTAATTGCCTACAACTATTGCTTAACGTTCATGGTTACTGTTCCGCTTCTAAGGGTTGTAGCGTGAAGTTATATAGACATATATACCTTTCTCAATAAATAATCTATAAAAAAAAGTATTTTTGAAATCTGATTGGTAGTTTCAGAGATTAGCGCGTTCAAACAAACAAACAAAAAACATTTCTTTTTTAGCTTTATAATATTAAGTTTAGATTACAATCTGTTACGTATATCAAGAATTCACCTATTTAAGGATATCTCATCCGTGCTATCACAATTGTTATTTATATAAGTGTAATTACTGTGAACGGGTCTTTAAAAAAGTCTTCCCATGAAAATAATTGGTAAAGCATTTAAACATTTATGTTAGTTGGTGTAACATAGTACAGAATGTTATTTGATTTTTATCATATTGTAAGTTTATCTAAGGTAATCTCAAGACAAAATTGTCCTACACTATCTTTTCAATTCTTTAAATATGGATAATTATTTTTGTTAACATACTTGTGAGATTATGTTTTCATTTGGTATTTTTTCCTACGCATTCGCATTTTGATATGTGCTTTATTATTCACTAGCTGTGCCCGCGGCTCCGCTCGCATGGACTACAGAATGCCGTCGGTTAAGCACACGCGCGAATCGTGCTGCCACCGCTCAAAAGAGAGAAGACAAAAATGCTTATTGTGGGTGATTCTTGTAAGATAGATATATGCTATCGCTAACTTTTTTGTAGGTCTTTCAAAGATCTGCTATTATGTAGAACATTGATTTGATATATTTCGTATAGTTTACTCAGAGTAAGCCATTTAAGCGGCACAGATGTGTCTTTTTTCCAAATTAATTCACCATTATAGTCACTGTCTATTTCATATGTTACGTTATCTTACTCCTATAACCTGGCTAGATAATATAGCTATGAATTAAAATAAACAACATACCTAAATTGGATATGGTTTTAGCGTGAAATGAACATAAACGGATAGGCAGACAGAGAGACCTTGAGTTTTATAATATGTATATAGAAAAAAGCAAAGTAGCTTTAAATATCATACCGTTGAAGTGATCAGTTTTAAATTTAAGTTTTCATTTGTGATTGGCTTATTAGTACTGGCAAGATCGTAAGTAGAAATATGCTCTTAAAAAAATAAGTTTCACTTAGTGATTGTAATAACAAAAGCAAATTTCTATGATCATATGTTTCTGATTTCAACCGGAATAATTTAAATTACTAGTCGCCAAATTTAATTAATGTATAGTAGTGTTATTTCATTAATATGTTTTGTTTAAGGTAAATTATACATTCTGATTTTGTCCATCAATGAGATTCCGATTGCTTGATTTAAAATTGTTATTTTTTATATTAAAATCTTATATAAGCTATACATAAGTCGAAAACTATTTTAACGAAATAAAAAAAATAAAAACGAAATCAAATCCTCGACCTAGACTGATATATGAACAGAAACTACTGTACGCTTAGTTTTTGCAAGGTTAATAGCACAAGGCATATTTCCTAATTAACATGTAATAGTTATAAATTATTCAAAGCAGGTAATGGTGATTAATAATCACACTAGCATCTGCTTCTAATTTCGTACGCGTTAATTACATTATAAAACTGAGTAACAATAATTTTAGGTAATTAATAACTCCTACTTCCGAACTCATAAAGTTTAGCTCTCTGTAATCTTATGTGATTTTTTGTACCTATTTTTAGATGTTTGTTACTGTCACGCAAAAACGACTGAACGTATTTTGGCACACAGATAGTTTATAAACCTGGATTCACATGATACTTTTTATCCCGGTAAAGACCCATTTCTGAAGTTCACGCAGACAAAGTCGCGGGCAGAAACTTCAATTAGTATAAATCCTTATTTGGTACAGAATTAGTATAAATTTTTATTTGGTACAAGTTCGTATTACCGCAAGTTATTAACCGAAACTATTAGAGTAAAGGCGATAATTACAACTACTTCAAATAACCTTTTTTATTAAACAAATGTTAAACAATTTTCGCTGTGAAATTGTATTTGTACCTACTATACATTGAATTTTATGCAATATCGTAAATCAATAATAAAAGTCTTATTTAGAGGGCAATAGTCGCTAATTGATTTTTTTCAATAATTTAAAATAATAAGAAACGAAATAAGAAGTTTTGGCATTTAAATTGTTTTATCTATATTCATCCTAAAACTTAATACTTATATCTACTTTATAAGTGAAAAATATGTTATTTCTGAGGAATAAAAACGTTAAGAGAATCTGCTTACGCATATGAATATTTATACTGATACATATGTTTAAATAATTAAATACTAATAAAAATACATATATTTCAATACATATTAAAGTAAATGGAATTTAGATACGAATATCTAGATCAAATTATGTAGGTTACTAATAGGTAGTATAATTACAATGTGTCTTTGCGAAATGTTATGGCCACCGTGTTTTAAGATCTACTAGAACTTAAATATAATAAAAATACAATTTAAATATTACATACATAATATAACTTTAGTTAAGATTGGATGTCAATTAAGAAATGCAGTTACAACGCTTTTATCTGTGTACATAAATACTGTACCAGACATAATATTTTCGTAAGAGTACGTCCTGTACATGACAGCTACATGGTAAGAAACAGTATCTAAGCACCTAAGGGAGGCATGTTAATCTCGTGTCAGTGGGCAGCGTAGTCGTAGTGACCTTACGTCATGCGTCCACCGCTCTGCGCCGTCAGACGCGCTGGGAATACTAACGCCTCTGAGACGCGACGCCTTGGTGGATCCTTGGCTTCAAAACCGAGCTCCTTTCTTAGTAGACTATTGCGTTCAATGCTTGTTCTCTACTATTCAGTTCGCTTTTAATGTTATTATGTTCGTGTGTTCACAATTCGCTTAATATATTGTGTAGAAACACGAGCACTCAGTAGCTGTTGTCAAATTCTGCATACCTACGTGTGTTTATCAGTAATTCCTGGAGTTTATTGTTAATTTCTTGTTTTACTAGGTAACTATGCCTATTGTTGCTAACATAGGTTGAGTATGGACGTTGTTATTTAGTTTTACAAGCGCTGTTAACCGTTTGCTCTTTTAATTTGTCATCGTTGAATCTCTGTTATTTAACTCTAGATCGACCGCACGTTACGGGCTTCGAGGAAGAATGGCTATTAAGGGCACGCGATGGCGTAAGGTCACTATGATATAGTCACAGGTTACAATTGTCACTTATAAAACAGTTCACGACATTCGTTTGTTTAAGAATAATATAAGGACTATTTTTATTACGAATATTCATACTTTTCGAGATAGGTGGTTTAGAAAATTTATATTATTTATAAAAAAAAATGTTTCATAAATTGTCTGTATTATTAATATTTACGGATTAAAATCGGAATATATTTGAAATAAAGTGGTAATATGTATTATGATCTATTCTAAAAACCAAGACATCTTACTAAGGTCGCTAATAGCAGATAATAAATGACTTTCCGTTGACGTTTGAATAATGCATTGAAATAATTAATTCACCTTTTATTGTAATTGTTTTAGGATTATTCAGTGTTACTTATACACGCGATCGATAATGTTTCTTCAACCGACCATTTCGTCACATGATTCAGCCGACGCAAGGCGATTTTAGATAGTACTGTTTAATCATTAACCTCACCTGAGAAAGATCGATTATTGATGACGGAGATTCCTTTTCTGAAAGTACTTAAAAGTCAACAGCACAATCACTACCCTAGTGCAGTGAAATGTTCAGTGCAATGTAACGTATCGAGAGGCGAGAGCGCTGGGGTTGCGGGTTCTGTGCCCGGATATCGCGGTAACAATGTGCGCGCGCGTCGCGTCGCCTGCGCTCTACATGCACGTGAGATATGTACTGGCGCCGCGCGCGCACCTACATCCTCTTTTATTACATCGCCACTTCACACGCCTTCAACTTGACTTCTTGTGCTTATGACGTTGTTCATCTTTTTCACAACTACTTGAAAAATAATTTAATTTTAATAAAATTTTTACCATAGTACAAGTTTATCACTGTTTTCAAGCTATTTTGCTCTTATTGCAAAAAATGCTAGACAAAACTTTAACTTTTTCGCTTTATATCGGGTGCCAAGTTCCATAGCAAAATTACTTTAATTATTGCTGTAAGAATGTACGTTCTTCAATTCAAACAATTTGTTATTTTCTGTGTTTACTTTACTTTAATTTATTAAGCTATTATATTTATTATGTAAATAAACATTTGCGTAAATTTCTAATTAAAGGAGTAATTTTTTTAATAGTAATTTATTGATAGACTTGCCAAGTTATAAATTCCATATCAAAGAAAGTAACAAATTGTTTTGTAAATGAATTGAAGAACGTACATTCCTACAGGTATAATTAAAGGAACAGGTATGGAACTTGGCACCCGTTAGAACCTCAGCTCTTTTATCTATGAAAACGACTACCCCGACTACCGAACTTGAACCCTCTTTCACATTTATGTTTTTGTTGGATATCATTACTTTTTGAAAAGCTGCATAGCACCATCTGTTGATGAGAGGAACCGCCAAGCCCGGTAAAGCTGTAAAAGCCGTAAAGGCTCCAGGGCCTGTAAGGCTAACAGTATAGACAGTTCGAAAAAAAAAGAGAGGAAACGCCGTTGTAGTTCATGTTCATTATGAGTATTATTTCGTTTAAAAACAAGTATTATTTGAAGTGTTTTGATAAATATTTGATTTAACTATTATTAAAGCGTCGATATTCTAATGTCAATATATATCGAAAAAAAAAATCGCTAAATCATCTAATTGGAAAAGCCGTTTTATGAGTATAATTGTGTTTAAAATTTTATTTTTCTTTGAAGTTTTTTCCTTCACCAATAGCATATACCTATATTCTAAGGAACACCCATAATAGGCATTTTTGTGTACCGTCTTTTGAGCGGAGGCAGCAAGATTCGCGCGTGCGCCTGACCAACGGCATTCTGTAATCCAAGCGAGCGGAACCGCGGTTGTTAGATCATAATAATTAGTTAAACCAATTAGTTTTTGGTGTTCGACCAAAATATGTTGTTGTTTTTAATAGAAGGAAGGACCGAGCATGTAGTCGATTTGATTTTAAGTGACCACTGAAGTTTATATGACCAATTTCAAACTCGACTGTATTGTCATCAGAGATCGGTATAAATAGGTACTCCTAAGAACCAAGTCGCTTGCCAAGGCGTGTTAGTAACAACACTTTTAAACTGACAGCGTAAACCCTGCTACTTAGCCTAAGCTAAGATGTGATAGTGATACTTCCATGGTCGGACCTTACTCACCTTAAATAAAGTTAATATTTTGTGTACACATGTGGTAGATTTTTAAGCATAATTGACAAATTATAAACGATTTTATATACATTTCCGATATAGATATATAATTCTGATAAGTAGATATATTTTACCTAGTTTAATAAATATTTGTTGAATTTAAGTAAATCAGTGCTTATATATGTTTTTATTTAATCTAGTGTGAGTAATTCCGACTCTATAGTACCTGCTAGGTTTATAACAATTTCTTATATTTTAATATTTACAAGTAATGGTGTTTGCCATAATATTCTATAGGAAAGGTGAATTTTTATGTAGCGAAATTAAACTTAGGACATTATACATAACTTATGTAAAATGAAATTTATGAAATATATAAACAAATATACAAACTCAACATCTCTCTGCCTGTTTGTCCGTTTATGTTCTTTTCATGCGAAAACCACTAATTTACGTATTTCTTTTTTTTTTTTTAAATGTCATTTATTTTTTCTAAAGTTTGTAGATAGTGAACACGTTCTTTTGTATTGTAAATGACAGACAGTATTATTACCCGTCGAATAATCCTATTTTTATCGCAGTGAAACCCAAACTTTTACTGATATGATGTTTTTCGTACACACGTAGAGAAATTTCATTACAAAAATCAAAATGGCTGCCATTTAGCGTGGAGATGGATTGGACCAAAGTTTATGCTGTATTTGTATATTAAAATAGTTTTATAATTATCTAGAATATCGCTAGTCCGTAACCGGACACATTTTATAATACACGCTACACCGAGCCGCGCCGCTTGTTTAATGGCGCTACTTCGCTTCTGTGATGACGATTGCTGCTAGATGGTCGCGTAGCCTCTACACCGGACGCAGCCTCAAATTGTGCAAGCCTACTCCAGCGTGGCATATACATGTTCAAGCTTCCTTCACTTCACGAAGACTGTATATTATGAACACGGTTATATGTTCGTAATTTACATAATTTCATAGTGAAACTAACCTTGTTTAAAAGTTTATTAAAGGGCCTTCATAGCTTGCCTTACTGTAATTTAAAATATTTTTATTATAATTCCTACATAATATTATATATCATTTGTACTTTTTGTATTCGAGGGCAGTGCCTTAACTGTTATTGTTATTGTACATTTCTTTTTTTTGTTATTTCTGTCTTGTGTATGTCAATGGTTTATTGTGTTTTGCATTTGTATTGTGTTCTCCTACAGCTTAAATTGGTTTTATTCATTAACATAACTTACAGTAGTCCATTGTCAGTATTTAGGATTATGGAGTCTAACAAGCATTTAATAGAAGAACAGCAATATGCAATTTTACTTGCTGAATTACAAAAAAATAAAATACTATGTACTGATAACGCGGACAAAATTCTACTACTCAACGTATTTCAGTCTGCAAAGTAGCGGTCAAACTTCCACCTTTCTGGCCTGACCGACCGGCTACGTGGTTTGCACATGTGGAGCAACAACTCTCTATTTCAGGTATCTCTGCTGATCTAACAAAATTTCATTACATTGCTGCACAGTTGGATACTCGAATTATTGGAGAGGTTGAGGATATCATTCTCCGCCCCCCCCCCCCCACCTGAGGAACAATATGGTTCGCTTAAGTCGGAGCTCATCCGTAGGTTGTCCTCGTTCGAGGAGCAACGCGTCCGGCAGCTTATTGGCAATGAAGAATTAGGCAACCCTCACCCCTCTCAGTTTTTGCGACATCTTAAATCATTGGCTGGGAACACTCCAACAGTTGAAAATTTACTCCGCTAGCTTTGGATGCGCCCCCTCCCTCAGCATCTCCAGGCAATTTTGGTTGATCAATCAGAACTTTCGGTTGATAAAGTTGCTGAACGAGCAGAAAAGATTTTAGAAGTTTCGCCCGGTATTGCTGCTCCTCGCTCATCAGCTGTTTTCTCAGCTAGCACTTCTGCTATCTCGCTTTCATCCCTTGGCCATATTCAAATTAAACTTAATTAACGGCTACGTCACGTCGTTTTTCAGTGGCGATTTATTGTCGCTGATGTTAACACAGCCATTTCTTGACGCATTATCAGCTGATGCCCGATTGTGCCAATAAGAGGCATGTCGATGGTAATGCCTGATTATCGTGTATTGCCGCTATTGCAACTTTAGACCATTCCAGTGTCAAAGTTGTTTCTTATCCATCATCCGAATTCGGGATGCTTCTTGCGGAATTTCCGTCAATTACAAAGTCACCAGGATTAATTCGTGAAATTAAACATAACTTTGTTCATAATATCCTGGTCACTGAGCGTGCCCCCGTCTCTTGTCGTCTTAGACGATTGGCACCACAAAAGCTTAAAGAGATTAAAAAATTGTTTGATATTCAGTACTGAACAGCTAGATCTTCGAGAAGCTCTTCGTCATCACCTTCTCATATGGTCTCTAAGAGCGAAAGCACCTGGTGACCTTGTGAAGATTATCGCGTTTTAAATACGCGCGCTATTAGTACAATCGACCTCGGTAAGGCCTAACAACAAATAGCAGTTGCGTCCGAGAACATTTGCAAAACACATCATCACACCTTGCGGACGGTATGAATGCAATTATATGACTCTTGGTCTGCGTAATGCAGGGCGAACTTTTCAGCGATTTATAAATGAAGTTGTCTGAGGTCTCGACTTCTGTTTTGCATATGATGACATTTTAGTGTATTCTCGTCAGCACACTGATCGCCTCCGTTCTCTCCTCTGAAGACTTAAAGACAACGGAATTGTCATCAATGTGGCAAAATGTATGTTTGCTGCCTCTGAGGTTACTTTCCTTGGAAACCGTATTTCCGCGAATGGAACACAACCACCGTATTCCAACCAACAAGTGTATTCCAGCTCTACGAGACTTTCCACTCCCCGAGCACTGTTAATCAACGCGATTGTGGCTACCTAAGGTAAAGGTTCCACACCGATCATTTGGACGCCTGAGTTTGAGGAAGTTTTAAGGCTTGTAAAGAAAGTTTGTCATCTGCAAGTCTTTTGGCTCGCCCTCTGCCTAATGCCGAGTTAGAGCTTTATACCGACGTTTTCAGCTCCCATATTGGTGTGCCTACCTTGGGTCCTGTTTTAGATGCGCTCTGGTTTCATTTAATTAATACAAAAGTATATATATATAATATAGTGCATAGAGACCCTAAAATACATTAATTTACACAAATAGCACCAAAATGTTTAAAAGTTTATATAAAGAACTCAGTTCCAAGTGGTTAGTCTATTCAGACTGCTGTATTTTTAGAAGAAAAATATCTGTTAAAGAAAGAGTGTTGACTAAAGATGAGAAGCCATTCGCAGAGTTTATCACATCAATTAATATAAATAAACTTTAGAATTTGAAGGTCACAGATTATCTATGAGATAAATGACAAATAAAAATACCTGAAATGAGATCGATTACATTTTGTCGGTCCGAAAGCATTCATTCAGAGATGACTAAGTGTTAGGTTAGGATTATGGGACCACCAATTCTCCAAGGTTCTTTGAATACTAAGTTCAAGCTTGAAAGAAGCCGTCTGATAAAGCCTAATTAGCAGACTGACTAATTAGCAGATTGCCATGAGATCAGAGTGAGTTCCACTAGAACTGAAAAATTCGCTGCCTTGGATACTTACTATGGACGACGATGAACGATAAAATATAATTGAGGATAAAGGCAAGTTGCTTTAGGTAAAAAAGAAGCTTGAAACACAAACTCTAAGATGTGTAACTCAGGATTGCATGAGGCAACGACTCCACAGAGAGATATGCAAACTGATACGCCATAACTTTATGACCAGTATTTGGTATAAAGTCTAAAAATCTAACAACAATTTTACTACTTTGACGAACATACCTAGTAGTTATAATAAGTTGATCAACGAGTGCAATATCAAGCGTAGAATTTACAATGATATTAAAATACTTAGTAGATTGCACTTAGGTAGAAATGTTTATTAATACATTATCTTGAATTAACCATAAAATTTTCTTCATATATTGTTTTAGATAAGTACGACGTATTTCCACTACCAAGGTTTATATCTGTTACCAGGGTTTATTACTTTAAATGTTCAGATAAAAATACATATAATTTAGAAAGAAGCTCAACTGTTCCTTAGAATTTGCCATTATGGAAATCACCAATTCGTTCTGAATGTCCACGGAATGGCAGTCCTTTTATAGCGAGTGATTTAACAATAGCAATTACTCGGTTTTTTTTTTTCCAATACGAAATTTCTTCATCGAGCTGTTTTATTATACGTTAGTGTTATTAAACGTGAAAGTATTCCTTTCAGCATTTCCACCAAATAGAATACATGGAACACATAATACAGACCCTTTAGTATCTCAATAAATCAACAACTCACAGCGTTGAATCTCTCCGTTTTTCTAAGTACGTTGAAATAAGTTTATTGGGACAATACTTAATTTTATCACTACAAACATTTTTGGAATTTTAAAAATCAGTAAATATCATTTTGTGGCGTACCGTTTATAGTTATGTAATCCTGTGTTTCTTAATTTAAATACCATTATAAGGGATCACTATTAATCTTTAAAACATCAGTTTTAATAAAATTGACACTTGATAAGCTTATTGAAGGAGTGTTTGATTGTATTTCTTCAATATCTTGTGATGAAGAAGAATTCGACGGCCTCTCTTTAGTATCGTGTGATAAAGTTTGACAGTATTTCTTCAATATCTTGTGCTGAAGTTTGTTCTAATTCCTGTTAGTGAAAATATTACTTTTTAATAAATGACTTTTTTTTAGATTAATTTGTTATATTCAATTTAAATAAATCATGAATAGTTATTACAATAATTACGTTGGAAGAATATGATGATTGTTGGTAACTATTACAATATTTCGTTGAACTTGTTGTCATAAAATTAGATATTTTTTTGGATTCTATCTATTTTCTTTTACGATATTCAGTACCGCTGAGTCTTTTCCAATAGCCACTCATAAGGGTGCTGATAAAAATGTTTAAGACGCTTTTCAATTTTGTTATATCTTTTTAAATAAATAAATAAAGAAAATACCTTAAAATCTTAAATCTTATACCCCATCTACTCGCTTGCTAAACCTCAGCAAACATTTACAAATTCAAAACGTCTGGATAGGGCGTTTGGCTTGATTTGCCACCGATCAAAGAAGCTTGCGGCAAACGCTTGCGATGCGTCCACACGTTTGTATGTAGTTAGTATCGCTTGATCGAAATAAATAATCGATAAATACCTGGAAAAAAAATAGTACGGCTTGTGTGAATATTTAACTATATTCGATATCGAATTTTCCGTATCCTCTTCTTTTCCTCTTTTAATGTTGCTTCTTTTTACAATAAAAATAGGTTAAACCAAATGTTATAACCGACACAAGGTCGACGTCTGTTATGCTTGCTTAATCAAAACACACTAGCACATTTGCAAACGTTTGTATACCTACCGATGTTTGGCTTGGCTATTTTCTCGAAGCGTTTGTAGAGGTTTGTGGCCAGTGGCAAGCATGTGGATCGGAAATCAGCCTTCAACCTCGCGAGTACATCCTTGCTATAAGCAATTATAACGTGTATATATAGAAGCACGTGATATATTTACGTATATATATCGTAACTATAAACGACTATGACACTCTGAAGCCGTCTTTAGGGCAAGATGGCATGCGACCACGGATATCCTTTGAACATCACTGTATCTATGTAATTGGTCTACTTATTCGATGATAAATTATTGAATAGTTGGTAATTTCAGACTAGAATATTTTCTTGGGTCGTACTTTTCAGAGCACGATTTTTTACGTAGTCGGGTTTAAAAAAACTTTTTTGAGGTGGAACTTCTTTTGAGACAGTGTGAATTGGATTTTACGAATCGAAAAAGTGTAACGAAAAAGAGACAACTATACATTTATTTATAGGGTTTAGGCTGTGAAAGAATGAGATAGAACGCGTATCAGTAGTTTCCCGAATTCTGTAGATTAAGAATTTTGAAGAAATATTTTATATAAGATATTTTTATGTTTTCTGTGTGTTTCACTTTTCCACGCGTGAACTGCTCAGTAAAATTTTTTATAGAACAGAATATTACAAGAATTATATACACAACTCTTACACACCCCGTATCGATTGCAGAATTGGAGAAATTTGTGTGTACATATAATAACACGCATCAGAAAATAAGTGAGTCGTAATTTATTTGACTATTATTGTGAACCCTAAATAATACGGTCACGATAATACTTATTCCGATAGACAAATTACATTATGGTTTCTAAATGATTTTATACATTAATTATTTGGGAATTAGCACTTCTGCATAAACAATTTATTAAAAATACATTAGGCTTCCTACATAGGTATTTAAAGAGATTATTGTGTTAGACATTCGATAAAAACAAACTATCAGTCCACCTTTGTTATATATACATTTTGTATACATTCAGCATAATGTCTGGGATATAATTATGTTATTTATAAAATGTTATCTTTTAAAGCTTACATAAGTAACATATTTTTGGTACTTAAGTATGAAATCTAAAAGAAATCTATAAGATCTCTACAAGATGTTTTTCTCATAATAATTTAACAAAAACCATGAAACGATATAAAAGTTGATCAAAATAATTAAATGATATAAATTTTTACAAAAATATTACGACTAGTTTGAATTTTATTATCTTTTGCGCCAATTTAGCAGCTATTTTACTCTATAGACTGCGGAATGCACATGTAGTCATGCAAAACATAGCAACGTATATAAATACGTTATCGAATTCATTTAGGGAGTTTTTGGCGGGATCTTACTTTGTCATGTAATTTAGCAGCTATTTTACTTTATCGACTGCCAAATGCACATGTAGTCATGCAAAACAGTAACCATAGCAACGTATATAAATACGTTATCGAATTCATTTAGGGAGTTTTTGGCGGGTTCTTACTTTGTCATGTAATTTAGCAGCTATTTTACTTTATCGACTGCCAAATGCACATGTAGTCATGCAAAATAGTAACCATAGCAACGTATATAAATCCGTTATCGAATTCATTTAGGGAGTTTTTGGCGGGATCTTACTTTGTCATATAATTTAGCAGCTATTTTACTTTATCGACTGCCAAATGCACATGTAGTCATGCAAAATAGTAACCATAGAAACGTATATAAATCCGTTATCGAATTCATTTAGGGAGTTTTTGGCGGGATCTTACTTTGTCATGTAATTTAGCAGCTATTTTACTTTATCGACTGCCAAATGCACATGCAGTCATGCAAAACAGTAACCATAGCAACGTATATAAATACGTTATCGAATTCATTTAGGGAGTTTTTGGCGGGATCTTTTTTTTTCAAGTAATGATGATTTATTTTTATTAAGTTTGTCTTGTTTGACCCTTATATTGTATAATTTAGATGGATGGCATCTTGCATAATAAAGCTTGGTTAATGTGCACAAGTGAAGTGGATTGGAAATAATAACATGGACCATGAATTCTTAGATGCCACAAAAACTTGCCGCAAAGTTCTGCCGCCATTTTGTTGGAATACTGAAATCATCACAGGACACATAATTAATCACTAGATAATTACAGTAATGAATGGTCTTTAAAGAAGAAGAAGACTTCAACTAAGATGATTTGATTACATACTAGCTATAACCGGCAGTTTCAGCTAGTATAATTTAAAATAAATCGCTGATTGATGATTTATAATACTTCTTTTGTATAGACAATATTTTATCGGGCGGCAAGGGTTATGCGTCACAACTCACACGACTCGTTCGCGTCACTACACCTATAGTCATAGACCCGAGCCGAGTGTTGAATTATTTTAATTTAACATTATCTCCCAAAATATTAATCCGAATAATAACAATAATTAAAAATATAGAAAAGTAATAATATTTACACAGTATACAAAATACACAGTAAGCAGTTTTTAATCTATACTTAATATAAGAAAGCGGAAGAGTTTTTTGTTTATATAAACACGCTAATTACTGAAACTACCAGTCGGATTCGAAAAAATATTTTGCATATGATAGCCAGATTCATAAGGAATAGTAAAGGTTATCTAGCATTAGGCTACACTTCTCAGCTAGCTTTAAATATTGATTTTTGTTAAGTAAGTCAGAATTAATAGCGCACCCTAACTGCTTTATCCGCGTGCGTTGGCGTAAAGGTTAGTGTTACGTAAAGACAACGTTCTACAAAAATATTGCTCATTAATACATATACGAAAAATATCTGCAATATTATATGCCTGCCTATTATACATAAGCTACAATAAGTTATTAAGTTTTATTGTTAAATTGTTCTTAAGATGTATGGATAATTCTTCTTAATTAGTGTCATTGTGTGTTTATACACAATTCTGCCAATGTTAAATTTCACATAATGCTAAGTGATGATGTAGTCAAATATGATACATCGCTAAACTTACTAAACCTAGAAAAGAACTTGGGAAGTGGGACTGCCAGAGCACATTAAATGACACATTTACAAACAGAGGGTAGTATCTGGTAACCAATGAGGCGGGCAATAGAAAATTCAGTTTAGTTTAGTTTAATTAACGTTTTTTTATTATTAAGAAATCGTATTTGTCTTATCAAATTTTCTCAAGTTTCTAGTTCATTATTTTTTCGTGTAGGTACTTAGTAACACTAGATTGCCAGCGATCAGTACATTTTTTTTTACTTTTGCCAACGTCATTAGCCTTTTCCGATACAATTTAGGCTAGTTTACATTATTTGAAGGTTTTATCGCTACTGGTTCAACTTTATGTCAAATAGGAACTAGAGTATCATTTCAACGTAAACCATTGTTAGAATTTTGAATCTATTTAGTAGTTTGTGCATGATGTTCGTTCAAACATAATATTTCTATTCTACTGTGTATTTATAATATCCTGAGTTTTGTGTTAATTTCCTTGAAGTATCAATATACATTACTTTTGGCCTCTACAAAGTCATTATTAATTCATGTAGTGTCATATGCTTGAAGTTAACATAACATACTTAACTACGTAATATTAGATCAACAAAGTTTTTGACCAAATTGAAAAATCATACCATGGTACGTATTGGCTCTTATATTTCCGAGGTGCGAAGTACGCTTTTTTGTTTATTTATCATAACAAAGTGTTTTATGCGAAATTGTCTAGCAGTAAAAAATTCTAAACGAGATGTTTTTATCATTATATTTATAGACCACACATCTTATAGCTGGTTTTTATATAATCCTGTATCTATTCTTACACACGATGCTATTATAACTTTTTACTTATTTGACAGTCATTGTGACGTTAGATAGTCAGTGATATTAATGATCATTATTAGGATGTGCATTGTGTCCGATCTTCGGTTTTACACGCCAAATCTTTTCCAGACGTTTTATACAAGTCGTCGCTTCAGCTAGCCGGAAGGTGTTGAGGTATACTACTAAAATGCGCTATGCATTATTTTAACCCAATCTATGTTAGTTTTCTATTTTGACGATTTTAATTACATCCAATCATACAAAAGTAATGATTTAAAAAACTGGTAACTGGAGAGGCTTATGGAAAAGAACGATACAATGATTGTATGATATAGGTACATTTACATATTTATACATGATATACAATTATAATTATGTATTCCACAATAAAGCTATGTATTTTTTTATTATAATTAATATCAAGGTTATTATAAAACTGATTATAAAATAATTATTTTTTGTTTCAGATTACATCAGGGTCTTCACTTAATACTTCGACTACAACTAACACGGAAAAATGGGTTGCTAGACACCTTAAAAATTTCTCACCAAATATGAGCTCTTAATTTAAATAGGATTTGAATAGAATTTGTTTATTAATAACAAAAAAATAAATTTGTATGAAATTCATAAATTAAATAGAAATGTTTCGATTATTTAATCAAAAATTCTTAAAATTGTTATACATGAAAGTTTGATGATGAATATCTTTTGAACGCTTAATTTAATCGCCAAGACATAAGATACCATTTTTATAGAGCAGTTAATTTCCTACAAAAAATTTCTATTGCGCACTTTATAATAGCCATTTTTGTCGAGTTATAAAATTCATAAACAAAAATGACATTTGCCTTAAAATAATCAAACTTAAATCTTCTATATCATTCAAATGGTGAGATTTACGGAAAAAATATAAGATACCTTTTTCATAGAGCATTAAATTTTCTACAAAGTTCTTCCAAATAATTTTTCTGTACAATCAATTAAAGATGAGGTATTTTTTATCTATTGGACTGAAAAATAAATAAATACTGCGATGCGGAGGATCTTCCTATTAAAATTAAGAGCTCATATTTGGTGAGAAATGTTTAAGGTGTCTAGCAAACACATTTTTCCGTGTCAGTTGTAAAAAAAATGTTGATTTTTTTGACCCACCCTAATATCCCTAGTCACGATTCGCGTATTTACCTACATAGAATCCATAGTGTTTAAAGAAGTAATGAAACTCGCTTATTAATAAATAGAATAGGGCATTTTATTTCTTTCATAATAATTATTTTAAAAATAGTACCATAATGTGTAACAATCGTCAACGTCTACCAGGCAAAATGGGCAGGAACACCGTCTGCGGGGCTAGCTACTAGCTAGTTGGTATACGATAAATAAGGTCCTAAGTCACTGCTTCCGTATATGAAAATTACAACAAAAAAACTGAATAGGTACATATATTATACATATATATATTAGGTATTGCTTTTTATTCTACGTGTAAATTAACAAGACAATGACTCTAGACGATAATTTATGTTCATAAGTAAAATATACATTGCAGAAATATCAGTTCTTTTCCATACCTCAGAGCCGTTGAACTTTTGCAAGGTTCGACAACATTCACGCTGATGGGTTCCTATACTTCGAGAATAATTTCGATCGTCTAGGTTTCCTTATAAAGCTTCATAACTACTTGAATGTCGAAAAAAAATAGTATAAATGAACTAAAGGATCGACAGTCCATTGGTAAACATTTCATCTCTACGCATTTTGTAGGTAAGCTGGTCTTAACCTTGCCACTCGTGCATGCTTCCTTATGGACTTTAAAGATCAAGTTCCATACATGCAATAGAATTATTCCATTGAGTTTCAATAAAAAAACTTTCAAAACAAAGATGTAGTTACTTACCGGTTTTTTCCTTTACTTCAAAGACGAGTCTATCGTAATTACTTCTATTATTATATTCGAATAATTTTATAGTTTTTTGCCAGTCTTCCGTGCTACTTCGAGGCTAATAAAAAAATTAAGTTTGTTATATTTACTTACATTAACATTACTTATATTGTACCTATTCCTGTGTATTTTATATTGTACTGTAGCTGTGCCTGCGACTTCGTCCGCGTAAAATTTCGTGTATGAGAAACAGCAAAAAAAAAACAGATATGTAGGCGTACTGAAAATCAACATCGGCGATTTAACAGTGTTTCGTGCTTTGTCACTCAGATTCCTGAGACACAGTGGCCTACTCTCGGTTAGCAGTCAGCCTTGCTTCACGCTCTACATTACTTTGGATCAGTCGATATTCTGTCGTAGTCGTTTTCTACACGTTCTGGGCGCGCAATTTTGTTTTGGTATCTCGTTCAACAGCAATACCTAATGATATTCCTTAGTATCCGAAGAACAAACTGCTCTCACTCTTTTTAAGGGCAACGAAATACTAAGAAAATTCATTCCATCTACCAGGCATTTTGGCCAAATATAAATTGCAATGCAATATAATCCGAAAGTTATTCAATATAAAAAATTAAGATTTATGCAATCTTTTAGGGAAAGTTAAGTTTAATTAAATATTTTTATATATATTAAACGTAAATCTGGTAAATAATGGCGCATTATATTAATTCTGTTTTAGTATAATTGAATAAAAACCTTGATAGCGTAAAAAACACCAAACAACGACATCTGTAGTAGAAATTGATAACAGAATAGACTGAACTGTTAAATGAGTAAATAATATAGACGTTGTTGATAATTTTGAATTTATTTCGAATTATTTTACTTAACTACCCTATATTTATAATATATATTACAGTATTGCATATACTTGAATTCTTTTATATATACTTATATACACTGCACACCCACATCAAATTACAGCTTTCTTCTATTAAAGACTCTCTGAGCTAAACTGTGGACAAACACACAGTCAAAATCATCAGGGTTTCTTTTTGACTTCGGAACACAAAAAGTGCATCCTAAATGCTATTACAAACTATAAACTAGAATCACACCAAATTTCACCAAAAACGGTCTAGTAGTTTCTCCGTGATTGGCGTACAAACTAACAGACTAACATACAAAAATTTCAAAAACTTTTGAATTGTTTGAATTCTGTCCATGATTCTAAACCCCTCCATATAGTTTTTTGTCGAATGTTTTTTATAGTTTTATTACAAGTATAGATTTCATTCTAGAATATTAAATTTTGGATATTATAAAAAAGATGATATCTGGATCGTCGTTCGGATTATTTTAAGTAAAATTAAGGTAATGGTGAGTAATTAGCATTTTTGTGTGTGAAAATATTATATGCTCAGTGGTCGCGTGTTCGGACACCGATGTCGCTCGACGTGAGTTCGAATCCCTACAATGAGCCTGAGCTTTCAGTGAAGGGAAACATCGTGATGAAAAACCATAATGGTGTAGCATTTCTAATTCGGACTGAGTTAGCTAACAAGCTTAAGTTGAAATCGATCGCCAAGCACTTGACAGCCAGTTCCTTAGCATTTTACCATTTTAGGTCACATAATCACCATCATCAAACTATTCCAATGTTAAAATCTATAAACAATAAAAAATACCACTAATTCGAATCTGTAAACTCTTTCACTGGTAGAAGGCTGCGCTCACCCTCGTGACACACGCAATATTTTATTCTCTTTAAATTGTAATTAGTATCTACGAAGTCGCGGGCGATTGCTAGTTAATACATACATACATATTTTCACCTTTATTATTGTTAGTATTGTAGAATACGTTTTTTGTTCATGCAATATGTTACCGACTGTTATTTGGGTTTTTCTGTTATTTCGGCTGATGAATGTTGATGTATCTATTTTAATATTATGTTAGTTGTATTAATGAGTCTCGGTCCTTGACAGCAATCCGGATGTTGTAGGTTAGGACGATTAGCTCAGTTGCTCTCGTTGCCCGCTTCAGAAATTTGCCGATCGCGTTGTTCTTATTATAATTGTATGTATGTTGTTGTATTGTAATATTAATGTAGGTGTATTTTAGGCGCGTTGGTCTAGTGGTTTTAGTGTTCATTTAACTTCGTCACACAGCGAAGTATGCTAAATATAAGGCTACGCGACCGGTGGACCATTTCAAGAATAACGAAAACAAAAAAAGTAGGTCTTTAAAAAAAAAGAATTCAAATGGTACTACACCGGACACATTATGAGGACAAACAGAGGAAAATGGACGAAAGACATAATGGAATGGTACTACCGAAACGGTAAAAGACGCCACATAAAGGGATGGAAAGATGATTTACCAAAGGGATGGAGAAGATTAGCTCGCGATGGAAAAGTGTGGAAGGAACTAGTGGAGGCCTATGTAGAAAGACAACCTGACAAACAAACAAAATTGCTGAAAAATAAAATTATCTACTTATCATTTTACTTTAGTTTATAATTTACTAGCGACCCGCCCCGGCTTCGCACGGGTGCAATGCTGATACTAAATATAGTACCTACTACAGAATGTCCTTAAAACAACGTTTACAGCTTTTTTGTCATTAGACAATACAAACATGTTTTGTTTAGAGGTTACTCTTGAAAGAGCGACATTATAATAGACCGTGGTATACAGGGCCTGTACCGCCGCATCGCTATGTCCCTGCATTTTGATTCTGTAATATCTTCGGAAATATTCATTTCAATTACATATTGTAAAGGACCATATTGATCTATATTAAATGGACAATGTATTTAAGGTACTTAATTGGATAAGGATTAATGCTAAATTGTTTAAAATCACTTCCTAAATAAGCCATTTTTTCCCGTAAAATGTAAAGTAATGTAAAACGTAAAAGTAAAATGTAAAAAATGGTTATTGTGGGTTATCATTAAGAGACAGACATATACCATCGCGGACTTTTTTGTTGACCTTTAGGTGTACACTACTGTAGTATATTATTTAGATTTATCTCGTGTGGTTCAGCCAGCGTTTGCAATGTAAGCGCAAAAAATGTGTTTATTTACGACATCACATTAGAAACCTCTAAATTTATCAGTGTTTCTCTACAATATTATGCATGTATTATACATATAAACCTTCCTCTTGAATCACTCTATCTATTAAAAAAAACCGCTTCAAAATCCGTTGCGTAGTTTTAAAGATTTAAGCATACATAGGGACGGACAGAGCGACGCGACTTTGTTTTATACTAGTTATTATGTAGTGATTCATTAATTTAAGATACTCATGGACAGTGAGGTTTTAACTATCTACCTATAAACACCAATGGCCTATCGGTTAATTGATTGTCATTTGCATAATTGATAGTCGGGTCAAACTATCAATTGTAGAAATTTGCGATACTTTAAAAGGAAGATACACAATTTGTTTGACTGCAAGAAATCCCGCGGAATCACGCTAAAGACATTTTCGTTCTTTTTCGAAGGATCGTTCGATCGCTTATATGTTCAATATGGTACTAAGAAACATTCAGTTAAATAGTTTTATAGATAACAATTGATACTATCGGATTTTCAAATGCTTAATGAACAGTGGTGTATAGAGGTGGAATATCGATTTGAGTCCGCAGGCTCGTGACCCCGGATGTACCAACTATTTTTTCGGGGTTAGTAATATTATTGGGTAACGGTTATCGGATTTTACTATGTAAATTACTAAGGAAAGTTTTGAAGGTTAGTTATGTTTAGTAGCGGATGAATTTGACTTAAATATTTTTTTTAGACAAAATATACAACTTTTATAATAATACGTCATAGATGAACGCACGTAATAATATGCAGAGCACCTCATTTTCATGACCAAGAATCAAAATATATAAATAAATTAACGAGAATTACGTCGCATTCCGTTTAGCAATTTTGTTTTTTCCATAGATAATGTATTAACTAATTAGTAATCTTACTAATACTTCAATAATGTGTTTTGACCTAGAATATGTGGTGAAGGAAATTTCAGTTCTTTAAAAATATAATGAATAAAACTTACATCGCAAATAAATCTTTACTACTATTATAAAGAGGTAAAGTTTGATTGTGAGTTTGTTTGTAAAAGATAATCTCTGAAACTACTGATCCGATTTTAAAAATTCTTTCACTAATAGAAACCTACGTTCTTCTTAATGGTTATAGGCTATGTTCTATTTTGATTAAGTATTATTGTAATGAATATTAAAGTCGATTTGTAAGCAAAGTCGGAAAATATATGCGTATCGCTGCTATATCGTCGTGCGCTGACTAAACTGTTTAAAATAGATGAAAATAATGTAATACAGTATTGTTATGAAATATTAAGTTTCAAAGTGCCAATTTTTGTTAGAGTCAAGTGTCCCCCCTACCAGCTAATTGGTTGTTTGTGAAAAAAACATGTTAGTGGTATAATTACATTAAATTTAAAAAGAAAACTATCAGAAGTAACTATCTACTTTCCAAGTTAACGAGAAATAGTCACACAACTAATAAAATATATTTGCAGAAGTAATTTTGCATGAATTCCATTACTTGAAGACTCCTCTCTAAAGGATTCATCTTACACTGGGCCGGGCGCCGCTCAGTGGTTCAGGATTTGAAAAACAGGGATATAGGCATCGAAGTCGGAATTACGATCTGATTTTTTTTATAGGGTAAAAAAACATAATTCAAACTAATTTATTCTTAAACAAGTTTCAATAAAGTCTTTAGTTTTCGAGATTTTTTTTTTTTTTGTTTGGAAAAATTTAAGTTGTATTGTTTTTCTCAAAAAGTTATCGATTGAGCAGCTTCTACTTTATATTAATTTGTAGATTAAGGTACTTGCAATATTAATTAAGAACTAGCATGTCCATACGGCTGCCGCCGCGCGAGTTGTATTGGTGCAAAATAGCTAATATTTTCGAGGTATATTTCTCAAAGAATAAACGGATTTTTTATCTGATCTGTTTTTATTTGAATTGTGAATCACTAGTCTAACAACTTTTGCGTTTAGATAAATTTCGATAAAGTCAATAGTTTTTGAGAAAAAAAATATTATTTTTATTAGGAGCCTCCGCCTCCTGGGGCCCATATAATTATTGATATTATAGATGAAGTATCTGGGCCTCACCCTGGACGGGAGATGGCGGTTCGAGTCCCACTTTAAGGGACTCGGACCGCGGATAGTGGGAGCGGCGGCGGCTCTCGGCCGGCTCCTTCCAAATACGGGAGGGCTAGGTGCGAGCTGCCGATGTCTTTGTGCGGGTGTCGTGCGGAGCATGGCCGTCTACGGGGCACCGATATGGGTGGACGCTCTTAGCGCTCACAACAAGCGTGTGCTACGTGCAGCGCAGCGTGTTGTGGCGTTGAGGGTGATCCGGGGATACCGAACGGTGTCCGGGAGGGCGGCCTGTGTGCGGCCGCCGTGGGAGCTGGAGGTGGAGGTGCTCGCCGCCGAGTATCAGTTCACGGTGGCGAGGAAGGAAATAGAAGAGCCACCAGCTCCCACAAAGGTTAAAAAAATTAGAAGGGAGGCAGGCAGAGGTGCTGCGGCGATGGAAGGAGGACCTGGCGGATGCACGCTATGGCCGTTATAGTATAGACGCCGTCCGCCCGGTCCTCAAAAGGTGGTGTGCCAGAGAGCAGGGCTCCCTGACGTTTAGGCTTGTGCAGGTGCTGTCCGGACATGGTTGCTTCGCATGGTACCTGCACCGGATAGCTCGTAGGGAGCCCACCACCGCATGCCATGAGTGCGGTGCTGTGGAGGATAGAGCGCAGCACACTCAGAGCGTCAGCGCCGCGCTCTGGCCACGGTGGTGGGAGAGGACCTCTCGCTGCCGAGTGTGGTGAAAGCCATGCTCGACAGTGAGGGGTCATGGACTGCGATGGTCGCCTTCTGCGAGATTATATTCTCGCAGAAGGAGATCGCGGGGAGGGCTCGCGAGGAGGATCCTCTTAGCGACCCTCTCCGAAACAGACGAGCGGGTGGTAGGAGGAGACGATTTACTCGGCTTCTCCCGCCGCCCTAGCCGAACTAGGGAGAACGGGTCGGGGGGCTCGTCCTTCCATTGCACTGGTTCGGCGGACGGGGGAGACAGTTAGGGTGTACCGAATTGTCTCCCGTTAATGCCGGGAGCCCGGCAATTTGCTTGACCTGCCGCCGGGGCGACGCGGTAGTATGCTACCAGCGGTCCCGCGTCGCCTCGTGAAGGCGGCGGATGGTACACCGTGGAAGTTTAGTGAGTAGGAGTCTCACATAACCACTCGTCCCCCCGGGCGGGTGTGTACCCATGAAGGATACCTCCGCGTTAAAAAAAAGACCTGTGCAAAAGAACAGCAGGCTCTTAATAAGCTGATGCGAAAAATCATATTTGATGCAACCTTCGATGCGAAGGAGCTATCAAGCGTAGACATGTCGCGAGGCAATTGATTTTGGCATAATAATTGTTTTGTTTATGTTGAATGCAGCGCATTAAAATTATTCGCGCGCACTTATTGGTAGTGAGACGAGTATTATCCCCATGATTGGGGATACACCAATACACCAAACAAATGTTTTTCTTCCCAGCTCTGCCTACATATTAATTAGATATAATTATTTAATATTTTGTTTATTCGTATTCGGCGTGGATGTCTGAATGGATTAAACAATATGAAGGAAGCGAAATATGTTTCTAAATATAAAGCGAAAAGCTCTTCATTTTCATTTCCATTTTATTGACTAACACTATGTAAATCGACTAAATAAAAAGAAAATACACAAACAGTGTAAGAACAGGTTGCAACTTTTTTAATTACTTCTAAGTAATTACATTATTATTGACACACTACATAGGTACATGTACAATTATTAATTTAAACATATTCTTGGCCATTAAAAACTAAGGTCAACTTTATTTAATAAATTTGGTTCCTTACCTGCTTCCGACTTGATAATTTTGTTATAATGAGTCAGAAATATTAATAGAAACACTTTGCATTTATTAGTAATAAAGTATTTTTATAAGATGATATATTAATTTTGTATTGTGTTTTTTTTAATCCAAATACATATAATCGAAAAGTGAGACCGGTTCACTAATTACGTACCTATTTCATAAGACCAAAGCAAAGGAATAATAGCTAAATATCGGAGATAAAATGTCATATTCAAATTACGTTTGGGATGTTTATTATAGCTGGTACGTAATATGATTTTTTCCACGTTGAAGCCGATATTTAGCTATCAGAATCAATTGTTTTCTTTTCACGTCTCATCTGCTACACATTTCGTTTTTTTTATTACTTGTTTAATACACGGTTCTACGGTTTCGACTGCATCTCTTTTATTGCTTCATTTACTAATATTTCATTATGTTTCTTTTCCATTATTAGTTTCAGATCTAACATTTTCAAGTTCACATAAACAATTAATAATGAACGTTGTTTGATACAGAAAGACGTAACAGAAGTTAATCAACACCATGCAGAAGTAGCAAAAAATAATTGAATAAATTGTTTAGGATGGATTTCCGCAAAGTAACGCCTTCGTCTAAAAAATAACTTGAACTCTTTTTTATCCACAATTATTTTGTGCTCATTCGTTTTACATTCATTTACTGTTGTTATATTTCTTATTTTAAATTGGCGAAGGAACATATCGTGACGAAAACATAGCGAATGATAGGATGTTTTCTAATGGTCTTCTGGTTAGCAAACACTTATTAACGTGTTTCTGGAGTAGCGTTTGAAAGTCAGCCCCATTTCTATATTTAGCTTGTTGTTATCTTTGGCTCGTTGATATAGTAGCAACAAAATAGTAGTAACAATAAAACACATCTATTTTCAAACACATTTCACTTTTTTTTTTTCGAACTGACTATACTGTTAGCCTTAGAGGCCCTGGAGCCTTTGCGGCTTTTACAGCTTTACCGGGCTTGGGGGCGAGCGCTTAAGGCACTCAGCCACGAAAGCTAAGCAACAACGTCCGAGGGTGCCAAAGTGGCCGAACCTCGGCTCGGACTGTTGCGCGTATGCAATTAAGTCGCGATCTGACTAATTCCCTATCCGTAATTCGATCTAAACTAACTATACATATATACATGTTTCTTCCCCCTGGGAGGAGGGAAGGACCATGTGTAATGTGTATGTCTGTGTATTTAGTGGTCTGAAATTTTTTGTCTAATCTAACTAGGCAAAAAAGAAAAAAAAGGTCCCTTACAGAACCTATGTACCTGTGTGTTGTGCATGTGTGTATAATGCAGTGTCATGTATGGCTGTGAAAGCTAGTGATTGTAGAGTCACTGTATCGCACGAGCGGCTGCTTGGCTCTAGGGCTCCATACCGATGGATCGGACCTAGGCGTGAGTTGCTGCAGAGGAGGGCGGTCGTGGCGGGTGTGCGGGAGCGAAGTTAACCGTACGTCCCCTGCGGAGAGAACGGTGGTTTCGCGGGCGTGGGCGCGAGCACGCATATGTTGCGGGAGCGGACGCGTAAAACTTGTTAGCTTTCTTGATGTAGTCGTCGGGATCGACAAAAAGATTTCGCGGACGGCGTTTATAACGTTTGGCAACGGGGATCGAGTTGTCTGGGACGTAGTTCACGGTGGATTTTACGAGCGGGTTGGGATGATTCGAAGCGCTATCGAAGTATCTCCTGGTGAGATATTTCACATAGGCTTCTATCGAGGGAAGCCTCATGTCCCTGTGGAGGTCCATGTTCCTAACGAAGGCTGGAGAGTCGAGCAGGCGACGGAAGAACCGATTTTGGACTCTTTGCATGCGGGCAAAGTTATGTTTGGACATATGTGCGAATGCGGCGCAGCTATATGTCAAGATCGGACGGACGCACATCTTGTACAGTGTAAGCTTATGTCTTAAGGACATTTTGCTTACCGAACTGAGCAAGGGTCGCAAGCGGGAAAGGATCCAGACGGCCCTATTCCGAACTATAGTAACGTGTGCGTTGAAGTTAAGCTTCGAGTCGAGGGTGACACCCAGATATTTAGTCTTGGTGGCCCAGGGGATATTCCTACCGAATAATGAGAGGGGTCCAACCGTGCGTGGTAGTTTACATGTATGCGGTTCGAACATAATCGCGGCGCTCTTTACCGGATTAATGGCTATTCGCCACGTTCGAAACCACTCCCCGAGAGTGGTTACGGCACGTTGGACTGCGCAGGCGAGATTTTTCTTTTTCTGTGTCTGTTTGACGCGTATATGACTGTGTCGTCAGCGTAGAGCCCTACCTCGACACCGGGGGGCTTCGGGAGGTCGCTGACGTACAGATTGAAAAGGCAAGGCGCCAGAATGGAACCTTGTGGGACACCTGGGCGTATAGGGTGGGCGGTAGATAGTACTCCTTCCACTCGGTAGTGGAAGGTGCGGTCGCGTAGAAAATCGTGAACTATGTGAACTAACCTATCCGGGACTTCTAATTGATGTAGCTTGTGGACTAGTCCGGCATGCCAGACCTTATCGAAGGCCTTAGCTACGTCGAAAAAGACCGCAAGCGTACGGGCGGCGGCTATACTACTTTTGGCAAAGTTGCTCGTGATGTGCTCCGTGAGGCGGTGCACTTGATGTGTACACGAGTGTACACTTGATGTGTACACACCACACGTACACAACACATTTCACATTCAAACACACAAGCTAAACACAATTTCAGCCAGGCTGGAAGTGAACTTCTATACTAATATTATAAAGAGGTAATTTTATTTAATTAATTAAAAAAAATTTACACTCGAACGACAGAAATAAGTCTTATATCTAATGAAAATGAGTAATTAATAAAAACAAAGGAGAATAGGTTTTGGCTTCGGCTTAGCAGAATGATTTAAAAGGCTTTGACAGTTTAATGAACGACTCGGAAGTGGCATCAGGAAATCAATCAGATATATGGAGGCTATTTTTCAAAGACACAGTACTAGTAAGATACTACCAAAGAGACTCATGGAAATACTACATCGGTTTTATTGAACATATTCGCATATAAGAAGAAAAAAGTTATTTTACCATACGGTTTTTGAAAACCTTAAAACACTACTAAAGTTTGTTGATCAAAAAAAATAAAAGATCAAGACACAATTACTGAAGAATTCACCTTTCACTACGGGACCAATTCTGTAATAACAAAAAAAAAACAGCTGTTTCATTTTGCAAAGTTAACTGAGCAACCAAAATGTATGCAACAGCACATTTTTTTTCATGATTTCAGAGTTGGTGAGCTACTCATGGGTAGAACCCGTGTGTTAAATTAACGTCGCCATTATAATGGCACATTGTATAACAAATAAAAAAACCTATCATAGATAATAACAAAAAAAAATATTTGAAAAAAGTATTTATTTGATTGTATAAAATTAGTTTTTTTTTCGAAGCGTTTTTAAGTAAAAAACTTGATCTCATTATATAAATTATATAATTATATAAATAACACTATGCAGCTTTGTTATAAGTTTTTCAGTTTATTAAATACGGTTGTCTATATAGTATTTTATTTGAAATTCCTTTATAATATTTAAATATAATGTTGTCTTGTGTGAACTAATCTTAACAATATTTCCAATGTGTTATCGTACGTTATAAGTTCACGTGTGTTATGGTACATTTTTTGTGAGCCTCACCCATATTTTTATATTTCAAGTTGTTTATGCAAACATTTGTTTATATGTAGAGCGTAATCTCTGGAACCACTGCACCAATTTTGAAAATATATTCATTCATAGAATTCTATATTACTTTGTTTATTTACTTCTTTTTCTGAAGAAGCTTTAAATTCGACATAGTTTGTGAATTCATCAGGAACAGTGAATTCATAACTTTAACATTTTTCGAACCGGTAGTAGTATTTTATCGTTAATGACCCTTTTTAGGGTCTAAATTAAATAAGTAATTTTTTGATTATGATTTTGTTGAAGTTTAAATACTCTTTTTATATACACACTGTGCACACACAGAATCGAGGAATAAGAATAAACAATTAAACAGTATGTCACATCTGCGCACGTGGACTAATCTATGAAAACATAAACATTTGCGCTAGAGGTGTGAACGGGTTCGAGGAAATAATGACATAAAACATAAGTCACAATAAGGTATTTTCTGAAAAAGTTTTATTGAACATTGAAAAGTGTTTTATGAGCATTATTATTAGGCATGGCATATTAATCCTTACAAACGAAAGTAACTTCATCATCAAGACTTAATGTAGAAAAATTTTGCCTTTATACCATGTTATTTGGACGAATAGTTTGAGAGATAATGTATAATTAAAATATTTCAACACTCTGCTCGGGTGTATATCGTGTATATTGGGTGCACCTATATGACTATAGGTGTAGTGGCGCGAACGAGCCGTGTGAGTTGTGACGCATAACCCTTGCCGCCCGATAAAAATATTGTCTATACTGAAGTATTATAAATCATAATCGAAATCGCAGCGCACAGCTAGTTAAAGATAAATTTATTAGAAAATAATCTCTGCAAAACGAATACCTGAAAATTACGACGGTAAGTATCTAGTTAACATTTGAAATACTGTAAGGATAAATTATATCTTAATCTGATTGCTTCGTAACAACTTTTTAAATTATTATTTTTTGTATCATCACTCACACCAGTAGGTAGACAAAGTTCCTACTGTTCACGAGCGTAAGTTGTATAGTACCTAGTTTAAGTGAATTGTTACTATTAATTTTGTAAATATATTTGAAAAATATGTGTTAACTCATTAATCTTTATGCCTCCCACGGTATCAACACTAAAACCATCTGAAGAATTAGATAAACAGAATAAACACAGCACTATAGAACCGATCGATTTAAATATTAGTTACTATGGTTTATTATAGATATAAATATATTATGATAAAACTTTGGCTTGCAACATAAAACCGTGTTGTATTTAGGTTATAAGCCTAGGACATCTATAATAATACTAAAATTTATTTAAATGTTTAGTTGACGCGCATATTTTATAGTTGAAAATAAAGTCAGAGTTATTACGTAATTGTAGAAAATATAGCAATGATAGTTCAGTGGTAGCGTGTACGACTTCGCGTCGATTGACGTGAGTTCGAACTCCTACAATGAGCCTGAGCTTTCGGTGAAGAAGAAACATGTCTAGTTATCTGACATAACTCTTGTATTTTTATATAAATTTCATAATGATTACGTTTCATCATAAATAAATTCAAAATTTTCATGTTAAAATAAATAGTTTTCTAATTAGTCCTTAAGTGTATTTTTAGTTTGAAAGTGATCCCATTAGCCACATCTACCATTCAAGAGATAGGGCAGTCATTTTTAAGAAAATATGTCATGTATGTTGTGAAGGAACCAGTCACGCCTACCATTTACTCATATAGGCACAAGAAGCACCAACGTACTTGACACCATTTATGCAAACGTGTGCGGAACCATGGAGGTGAATTCTATTGGAGGATCAAGGTACTTCCTAATTTTTATTGACGATTATAGCCGCATGGTCCTAAAGAGTCTAAGGTTTTAGTTGAAAATCGGCTTAACA
The DNA here is from genome assembly GCA_947532125.1 of Saturnia pavonia. Lineage (NCBI taxonomy): Eukaryota > Metazoa > Arthropoda > Insecta > Lepidoptera > Saturniidae > Saturnia > Saturnia pavonia. The sequence goes on from OX383901.1 coordinate 7,031,247, forward strand.
AAAAGATTAAAATATTCCGAACAGGTAATGGCTTAGAGTTTTGTAGCAATGAGTTTGAAAACTATGGAAAGAATGTAATATGTATGCGAAGGTGACAAGTGAAACGGCTAGTAGCTAGTAGCACACTGAATTTATTTGATAAGCGACATGACTTAAATAGGAGTGGATGCAACCGCCCTCGTACTACGAGATAATATACATCATTCCTTCCCCTAGCTTGACTATATAAACACAACTTATTATTTTTGTAAAAACGTTTATAATTGACCTTAGGTATAGGTCGCAATACTATTCCGGCAGCAGTTCCTTTGTGACTGCGGTGACTGCCGTGGAGATAACTCCTCAACAGCGTTATCCTGAGTCACCTCTATTGCCTCATAGTATTCTTCGTCTTCTTCTATCGAATTGCCATACTTTGTTTCTGTACCCACTATCTCTTGCCTTCCTTTATTTCAGTCAGACGCATTTTTATCCACTGACCCTCAGTTCGGTTGTGAGAAAGTTCCTTGGAGAGATACATATTCAAGTTCAATGGATCAATCATCTGACCCATTGAAATTGCTTGCTGTACCATTGTAAGCTATTAAATGATTTCTATGTTTTTTTTAATTACAAGAAGTGATACAGTCTTTAACAATATATGTAATTTTTCCAATTATTTTAACAATTATACCTTTCTTCCCCGATTCTTGCTTATTTATATTGTTTTTTTTTAAATATAAAACATAGTCCCCCGTTATAAAATATGTTGTCGCTTTTGCATTCGGTATTTTAGACTGCAAATGTTGTTTATTTTCGACGTTTCGAACGAGAGTGACAAGTGAAACGGTTAGTAGCTAGTAGCACACTGAGTTTATTTGATAAGCGACATGACTTAGGAGTGGATGCAACCGCCCTCGTACTATAAAGATAATATACAACAGAACTTTGCTATTTTACATCAAAAAACGAATACGTAAACGCCAGAACAAAACGGAATGAGCGCACAACGTAATGAAACAATAATCGTCAAATTGTGGAAAGAGCTCGTTGTTGTTTGCTATTTGATACAGGACTATCTAAGAAATTTTGGGCAGAAGCAACCTATACAGCAGTATATCTTAGGAAATGGTCTATCGTATCGGGTTTGAATAATAGAACACCGTATGAACTCTGGACAAACAAGAAACCAGACTTAAGTCATGTTCGATTATTTAGCAGCCAGATGATGGCTTACATACCAAAAGAAAAGAGATTAAAGTGGAATTCCAAATCTAACAAGCAGTTGTTGGTGGGTTATGCTGATAATAATAGGTCTTTACCTATGAAATTGCCGTTCTGCAGTACTGGCCATTTCAAATCAAAATAATTTGTGTTTGGCTAAGAATTCTAATTTCAAATTAATTTTATTTTAAAAACATGAATTCTTTTTCCAAAAGTAGTCATTTGTTTATTGATTAGTGTTACATTTTCATCGCATTTCAATCTTTTTGGTCATCATGGATACGTTAAAAATTCGAGTAATTATGGAATATGAGTACCGTCGTGGCAGTAACGCGGCACAAGCGACACGCAAATTCAACGACGTTTACGGAGCTAACACTACCAACCAACGCACCACCTGTTATTGGTTTGCTCGCTTCCGTTCTGGGAATTTCGACCTGAAAAATGAACCTCGCGGTCGTCCGAAGACTTTGGTCGACAATGACGAATTAAAGGCGATTGTGGAAGCTGATGATACACAATCTACGGCTGAATTAGCAGCAGCTTTCGACGTTAGCGTCAAAACAATATTGGTCCATTTGCGTCAAATTGGCAAGGTAAAAAAGCTTGACAAATGGGTGCCCCACGAACTCAATGATCGCCAGCGCGAAGTACGCGTCGAGACGTGCCTTGCACTGCTCAACAGACACACAAATGAAGGAATTTTGAACCGCATTGTTACCTGCGATGAAAAATGGATTCTGTTTGATAACCGCAAGCGCTCAGCAAGTTGGTTGGATCCTGGTTCAGCACCTAGAAAAGTGATGGTCACTGTTTGGTGGTCTAGCGCCTGTGTGATTCATCACAGCTTCTTAACAAACGGGGTGATCATTACTGCAGATGTGTACTGTGAAGAACTGAACACAATGATGGAGAAGCTGGCACATCTCCAACCAGCATTGGTCAATCGCTCATCTCCGCTGCTCCTGCACGACAACGCGCGACCTCATACTGCACAACAGACGGTCTCCAAGTTGCAAGAACTGGGGTTGGAAGTTCTCCGTCATCCACCCTACTCACCAGACCTTGCGCCTACAGACCACTACTTTTTCCAGAATTTGGATAACTCCTTGGCGGGAAAAAAATTCAATACCCGAGAGGCAGTACAAAATGCCTTTGAAGAATTTGTTGCCTCCCGTCCAGCTGATTTCTTTAAGAAGGGCATCAATATACTGCCACTGCGCTGGCAAAGATGCATTGATTGCATGGGTGATTACTTCGATTAATACAAATAAAAAATACATGAAAAAACATCGTTTAAATTTTTTCATACAAAACGGCAATTTCATAGGTAAAAAGACCTAATATTAACGGTTACTGAATTTATGATCCTGTCAAAAGATGTATTTTTACAAGTAGAGATGTAATAATTCATGAAGATCTCAAAAGTATTTTAAAAGATCATGCAGAAGTGTCAGTTTCAGTGGGGGAGACCGTACAAAGTAGAGAATCTACAGACATTTGTAGCGATATCAGTGAAAATGAGCTTAAATATAGTAGAGATGTGTTATCGATATCAGAAAGTTCAAAAGTGTCTGTTTGTAATGTCAAAATAACGGGTTTTTACCAAATACACCTGAAAGTATACACGATACATACAACAAAAACCCATTCTTTTATTTTTGCCTGTCTGTCTGACGTTTGTTCCGGGTAATCTCCAAAACAGTTGGACCGATTTTGACTGGATTTTCACTGGCAGCTGATATTATAATGCCTAACTTCGACTACTCTTTTTCATAATAATTACAGTTCCGCACAAAAAAAAGGTGTGTACACGATAGAAGTGAAACTTCATTTTAAAAGGCATTTTCTATTTTATTTAAAAAGTGTGCAATATACATACACACCGACATTTACTTTCTCGCTCTGGCTCACACAAAGAGGAGAGTCCGATAATGTGCGTTAAACGTTTAACAATTAACGTTTAACGCTTGGAAGTCCCATAAGAAGTTTCACTTCAATAAAAAAAGTTTATTTAGTTGCCACGCGAGCGGAGCCGCGGTCACAGCTAGTTAAAAATATAAATATATTATGGGTTTAGCGTATGACAACAGTCTCATCTGATGCTAAGTTACGATGTGGCTCAAAATCGTATCACGTACGCTTAGCAGAAGGACTGGTCATGGGTTTTTAACTTGAGTATGGTAGCTAGCCAGGCGGGTATTAGAAATTGCCCTACCACCATGCTATGGATTCATCACGATGCTTTTCTTTACCGAAAGCTCGGGCTCATTGCATGGATTTAGTAAGCGGCAGGATATATAATGTATGAAAATAATTGGTCGGTACATTTAGAATATCATTCTTGAGAGCATTGATATGTTGGGTTCAGAAAATTAAAAAAAAAACAACTCGTTATAAAAAGAAATGCGTGTGAACTTCGAAAACCCACAATTAAGTTTTATAAACAACTTAGGTCGCAAACAAGCCTGATGATATCTGGCTACTGTGGCTTATGGCTGGATGGTTGTAACATCATAGATATCACTAACGCGTTTTTGATTTTGAATCCCTGCCCCAGGGAGCTCAGGAACTCACCGCAGGAACACAACACAAGGTTATTTGGCTGTGATCTTCTATAGGGTGGAGGTATTTCACCAGTCAAACTGCCCCAAGCTGAAATAAATTTTCAAAGAGATTTCTCTGTGCCCTCTTTTCTTTGATAAAAAATAGCAATAACATCACATAATATAATTATAATACGTATTGAAAAGTTGAATAGCTAACAAATTAATTTCTATAATTTTGGAGTTCACATAAATATACGGCTTCCTACCTGATATGGAAGTTATATATATATGGATATGGAAGGTGCGGGAGGTCAGACCGTTATGAGGATATGTTTGCCTTGCGGAGCCATAGTTGATTTAATAAAAACCGATTTAAGAGCAAAAGTTTTAGCAATGGCCATGGCGAAGTAGCCCCATAGAAATATGTTTCACTTAACTGTGTAGTGCGTGGAAGATTTCCCTAAACTAATTATTGAATATTACAGGCTTTTTGTCACAGATGAAGTAAATGTAATTGTAGTTCACATGTTAGTTTTTAATTTTTCAAAATACTTTTTTAATTACATTGAGCCAGTTCAGCTGCGTAGGGACATTGCCTCGCTGAGTTTGTTCTGCCATATGTATCATGGCGAGTATTCTAAAGGGCTGTTTAATTCCTATCTCTCCCTTAAATAACATAACTGGGCTTCAGAGCTATACAGCTTTACTGTGAACTACATCTCGGTACGAACTAAAAATCTCGCAATGTCCGTCGTGCAATGTCGTACCGTAAAGCAGTGAACCGTTTCGCAGACAGTGTCTTCCTCCTTCTTATATCTTCGAATCCTTCGAGAGTAAAATGAAGTGACATTTATACACGCCGATCGACGATCAGCCATTGATTGTCGATATCTTGTCGGTTAATGCTGTTTTTAGGGTTTCGAAGTCAAAAGGATACCTTATAGTTTAGCTATGTCCAACTGTCTGTCCGCGGCTTAAATCAGAGATTCATAGTACTAGAAAGCTGTAATTTGGTATGGGTATACATAATAATCACGCCAAAAAAGTGGTAAAATAAAATCTTAAAAAAATTGTGTAGGGTAACTCCCCTAAACGTAAAGTGGGAATAAATTTTTTTCTCGTCTATCACACCGTGTGGGGTGTCGTTGGATAGGTCGTTCAAAAATATTGTGGGTCTATGAAAACCATTTTTCAATTCAAAGATCCGTTTGCGAAATATTAAGCTTTAAAGTGCTAATTTTTGTTAGAATCAAGTGTGTCCCTCCTCTGTCAGCTAAACGGTTGTTTTTGGATATGTGAAAAGTCATGGTAGTAGTATATATAATAAAGTTAAAAGGAGAACTATCAGAGGTAAGTAGGCTTTACAAGTTAACGAGTAATAGACAATCAACTTATAAAAATTATTTGGAGAAGTAATTTCGTACAAGCTCCCTTGAAAATTACTTAAAGACCCCTTTCTAAAGGATGATTCAAAGCATCCTCAAGTCTGCATATTGTGAGGGGCAATTTGGCAAAACTTGGTATTTTTTTTACATTGTACTATGATTACAAACATGCACAATGATGACAATTTGTCGTGCTATCAAAAACAAAGTATGTATTACAATCCACTATTTTGTTACTTGTATAGTTACAACAGTTTTATATCCCTCAAGCAATTTCTATTATAAATGTAGGGCTTCAAGTAAGCACTGTGAATTGAATAATTCCTCCATTTAGATAATAAAAGGCAACGTTAGAGTTATTTCAAACCTTCTTGTAAATCTTTTAGAGTTATGATGACAGTTAAGTGTGGTTTTTCTGAATCGGCAAGGTTTCGGTTTATACTTGTCAAGGTTTGCTAAAAAATTTGTTAAATCCTTGAAATTACCACAAACGTAGGTAGATTGCTAAATTTAGAGCTTATGTACAAAATCATATTAAGGTTTTTAACGGGAAATCCCACTGAATGATGACCCTAGACGTCCTTGAAACTTTTATGAGATATTATTTTAATATGCCAATTCAAACGATATATTATGTAATTTATTGCATGTATGTTACATTGAATAATTTTAATATATGTCAAAAAATTAGTTATAAAATATATATTGCGGTGGATTTTCCTAGAATTTCAATAGTAGGAAAGTTATAAATAAACATAGGACCGCTTTGACATTTCCGTGAACATTCGATTTAGTTTTAATGATAAATAATGAACAGAAAAACAGTTGTAATAATTACCTTTTGCTTGAATGTAATTTTAAATGACTTGTTAGTAATGATCTTGCTGTTCTTAGCAGCGTGACCAGATTCATTATTTTAATACTTTTTCAGTATATTTAAAAAATATATATTGTAGATCGGCATTTTTATTTGTATAATGGCGGAAATCAGTATTTTTAAGTATATTTATGGTAACACCGTGAGCGATATTCCCGCGAACATCGATGTTCAGAGACTTTCCCGAACATAAGTATTCTATATTTTATTTAATATCGTAGTTCAGTAAGTTACATACAAGCCATGACCGGCGGCCCCTTGTAGAGTGATTAAGCTATACAATAAATCATCTATTATAATAGATAGGGTTTGGATTTTAAGTTTTTAGTTATATGAGTAGGTTGTTAGGTAATAAACTACTGACTTTTCTAACACTACTTATACAAACTACTTAAGTATTGAATCAACTAATATTGTTTATATAAATTTGATGATTTATTGTCAACTTGATCTTGTCAACTAAACTTATTATTTGAACCTATTTAGATAATTTTCCCAAATATAAGTAGTTGCTTTTTGTCGTAATGTAGGTAAAAGAAGCGTTTTTATTTACTTTTATTTGACACGACGAGTCATATTCTGTCTGTACACAATGTCTAGTTTTCAGTAATGGTATTTAGAAAAGTGGGAACAAATACCGGGATTTTCTTCGTGGTTTTGGCTCCATGAAAATCAATATTTTTATTAGTTTCATTGTCCTGCATAAGTCGGTATATTTCAGTATTTTTTCAAAGTAGCCTCTTGTATTTTATCTGGTCACACCGGTTTTTAGTACTTTTTTGTGAGACATTTGATTCTTTAGTCTGTTTTACTTCTACTCAGACAATTACACTTATCATTTCCTTAACATGTTTTTTTTTCTTCTTTTTAACATGTTATGGTGTATTCTGTGTATATATTTCTTAGTCTGTTCTCTTTCTAATATTTTCTTTGATGTTAATTTTAGTCTAAGCACTGTTTTGGAATGTAACCATATCCGTACGCCTAATTTTGGTAGTAAAAGTTCTTTAATTTATCATTTGAGTCAGTATTTGATAACATAACAAATTCAAATGAACAGTAAGCAAACCTACGATATTTGATGAAATCATTTTTATTTTGTAGGTACATCTTTGGGTGATGTACGGGTATAATATTTGCACTTTTAACTAAGTAATTATTAAACAAACATTTTTTTATTTAGTGTTTTGTCTGTTTGACTATAAAGGTCACTCTTCATTGCCACCTATTACAAAATGATTCCATAACTTCCACGTTTGCTCAAAATGCGACGCAATGTCCAATACTGTAGTATTCTAAATACAATGTCACGATCAAAGATACCTAAACAAAATTTTGTTTAAACGTTACCATAACCGGTTATGTTCGTTATTAAGTATCAAATATTAGTAAATTATTTAGGTATATTACTATAAAAGATTTTCAGGAAAAAATAAAAACTTTAGGAAGTATGTAATGATATGTAGTCTACATGATGTTAAGTCGTCACTGGGGCCTGTAGCGTATTTGTATGTATGTAGTTTTCTTTTTTTTCTTTTTATTAGGTTAGACAACAGTTGTACAATATTTCTATTGCTACTATACAATTCGCGAAAATATGCTAAATATACAAATAAATTAATTATTAGCTAACACAACATGCACTCCGTATAAGATATATGATTAAAAAAATTAAACTAAGTAAAAACAAACTAGAGCTATCTAAAAACATAACTATTACTATATGCATAACTATAACATAATATTATTATTCTTTAACAAGAGAAGCAATGATAGATTTTCGGTATTTCGGCAAAGTGTCCACACGAATATCTGTTATATAATTTACACATTCTAGGAATGTATGAGTAACTTCCAAGCACTGTCTTTCGTAGAGGCGGAACTAGATGAGTTATTATTTGACGAGGATATCTAATAGGTAATCTGTAATATTTTGAATGATTTCTGGACAACCTAGGCAGTAATAATAAATTACTGGTCCTGAGGAATTAGTTGAAACGATTGTGCCGTTGTGTGTTGCCGACCACATCCTCTAAACCAGAATATAGCAGCACGCTATAAATTTAAATTTATCTAAAATTTTCAAATTATGTAGTATTTTTTTTTTTTTTTCGAACTGACTACACTGTTAGCCTGAGGGGCCCTGGAGCCTTTACGGCTTTTACAGCTTTACCGGGCTTGGGGGCGAGCGCTTAGGGCGCTCAGCCACGAAAGCTAAGCAACAACATCCGAGGGCGCCAAAGTGGCCGGACCTCGGCTCGGACTGTTGCGCGTATGCAATTAAGTCGCGATTTGACTAATTCCCTATCCGTAATTCGATCTAAACTAACTATACATATATACATGTTTCTGCCCCCTGGGAGGAGGGAAGGAACATGTGTATGTGTATTTAGTGGTCTGAAATTTTTGTCTACTCTAACTAGGCAAAAAAAGAAAAAAAAAGGTCCCTTACAGAACCTATGTACCTATGTGTGTTGTGCATGTATGTATAATGCAGTGTCATGTATGGCTGTGAAAGCTAGTGATTGTAGAGTCACTTGTATCGCGCGAGCGGCTGCTTGTCTCAAGGGCTCCATGCCGATGGATCGGACCTAGGCTTGAGTTGCCGCAGAGGAGGGCGGTCGTGGCGGGTGTGCGGGAGCGAAGTTAACCGTACGTCCCCTGCGGAGGGAACGGTGGTTTCGCGGGCGTGGGCGCGAGCACGCATATGTTGCGGGAGCGGACGCGTAGTAATTATTAGCTTTCTCGATGTCGTCGTCGGGATCGACAAAGAGATTTCGCGGACGGCGTTTATAACGTTTGGCAACGGGGATCGAGTTGTCTGGGACGTAGTTCACGGTGGATTTTACGAGTGGGTTGGGGTGATTCGAAGCGCTATCGAAGTATCTCCTGGTGAGATATTTCACATAGGTTTCTATCGAGGGAAGCCTCATGTCCCTGTGGAGGTCCATGTTCCTAACGAAGGCTGGAGGGTCAAGCAGGCGACGGAGAAACCGATTTTGGACTCTTTGCATGCGGACAAAGTTATGTTTGGACATATGTGCGAACGCTGCGCAGCTATATGTCAAGATCGGACGGACGCACATCTTGTATAGTGTAAGCTTATGTCTTAAGGACATTTTGCTTACCGAACTGAGCAAGGGTCGCAAGCGGGAAAGGATCCAGACGGCCCTATTCCGGACTATAGTAACGTGTGCGTTGAAGTTAAGCTTCGAGTCGAGGGTGACACCTAGATATTTAGTCTTGGTGGCCCAAGGGATATTCCTACCGAATAATGAGAGGGGTCCTACCGTGCGTGGTAGTTTACATGTATGCGGTTCGAACATAATCGCGGCCCTCTTTACCGGATTAATAGCTATTCGCCACGTTCGAAACCACTCCCCGAGAGTGGTTACGGCACGTTGGACTGCGCAGGCGAGATTTTTTCTGTGTCTGTTTGACGCGTATATGACTGTGTCGTCAGCGTAGAGCCCTACCTCGACCCCGGGGGGCTTCGGGAGGTCGCTGACGTACAGATTGAAAAGGCAAGGCGCCAGAATGGAACCTTGCGGTACTCCTGAGCGTATAGGGTGGGCGGTAGATAGTACTCCTTCCACTCGGTAGTGAAAGGTGCGGTCGCGTAGAAAATCATGAACTAGGTGAACTAGCCTATCTGGGATTTCTAGTTTATGTAGCTTGTGGACTAGTCCGGCATGCCAGACCTTATCGAAGGCCTTAGCTACGTCGAAAAAGACCGCAAGCGTACGGGCGGGGGCGATACTACTTTTGGCAAAGTTGCTCGTGATGTGCTCCGTGAGGCGGTGCACTTGATGTGTACACGAGTGTCGGGCGCGAAAACCGAACTGTTCGGGAGGGTATAGGTTTTTAATATCTATAACGGTTTTGAGACGGTTCAGAAGGAGCCGCTCGTAAAGTTTTCCTAGTGTGTTTAAAAGGCTGATCGGGCGATAGCTATCGGGAAGCGAAGCTTTTTTGCCGGGCTTGTGAATACCTATGACTATAGCTTTTTTCCAGACGGCTGGAAAATAGCAGTGGGCTATGGCTACATTGAAGATGCAGACCAAAAGAGCTATGAGGTGATCGGGAAGAAGTTTAAGTACTTCATTCCTGATACCGTCGGGGCCGGGGGACTTTCTAGGCTTAAGGCCTTTAATAACAGTACAAATCTCGTCATGCGTGACCGGGGTTAACGTTTCCGCGGGGGGAATCGACGTTAGTTCCTGAACGGCAGTCTCGATAGTTTCGATGTGGGCAGTGTCTACGTTGTCGTAGTTTGGGGAGCACTGGCTCTCCAAGCTTGCGGCAAGGCATTCTGCCTTATCGTCGCTATCGAACGCGGGTGGGAGATCGGGGCCTCTTTCGAGGGGCGGCATCAGGGCGGTAGCTTCTAACTTCAGAGAGCGGGCGAGGTTCCAGTAAGCCAGATGGGACGGCTTGAGACCCTCTAAGAGGTTATCCCACCGGTGACCTCTGTACTCGCTGATGCGAGTTCTAACCTCTCTCTGAAGTCGCCGTAACCTACGGGTGTTATCCCTCGTCGGATAAGAATCGTGTGCACGTGTCGCGGCGTTCTTTTCCGTGATTAACGCTCGTAAGCCGGGGGGGAGTATAAAACGGCGTTCGTTCGCCGCTTGCACCTCTCTCGAGGCCTCCCTTACGCCGGTTTGGAGGTAGTCGACCAGGGAATCGATTGCTAAGTCGGCGTCTGCTGTTGACTCTAATACGTCGGGGATCCTAGCTAGGCTGGACGGGGTCGCGTTATCGGATAGGTAGCGATTTAAGATCGCGTAGTCAACTACTTTGACTTTTGGCGGACTGGGGTCGAACGGTTGCCCGAGTTGTAAGATAACCGGGCGGTGATCGGAGTCTAGTTCGTGTACGACTTCTATAAGTCGTAACCGAAGTGAGACACCTTTGAGGAGGGCTATGTCAAGTACTGTCGGTTGACAATTATCTTGAAAGTGCGTGGGCTCTAGCGGTGCTATGACGTCAAAGCCGAGCACATCGCATAGTAGGTCGAGTATAACCCCGTTAGGGGTGTTACGCGAGTTGTTGAAATGGGTGTGACCGCTATTGAGGTCGCCTGCTATTATGACGGATTGACCGAGTGAAAGTAGCGCCTCCAGATCGGACTGAAGGAGTCTTTTACTCGGGGAGAGATATGCAGAGACAAGCGTGATTGACGGATGGCCAGTCATGCCTATTCTACAGACGGACACTTCCATATTGGTAAGTGCGGGAGGGTCTATTGGCATGCAATAGAGGGAACGCTTGTAGTAGATGAGCGTGCCGCCTCCTCGGGTGGCACGGTCATTTCTGACTATATTGTAATTTGCTATCTTAGGGTCGCGCCTACTGGGTTTTAGAAGTGTTTCTTGTACTAGAAACACGTCTATCTCCCGTTCCCTAAGAAAGGTGGATACTAAGTCCCGTTGTGGAAGGAGGTTACGCGCGTTGAAAAAAGATATGTTTAGGCTTCTAGGCTTAATGCGAGCCATTTCTAGTTGGTGTGTTTAAAGCTGCAGCACGGGACACACGCTGGAGCGTGGCTGTCAGCTGGGGAAAGCGTTTGATTGCTTCAATCATGCCGTACTCAGTGCCGCACTGATCGTACGCTAGCACTTCTTGGTAGTCGTGCTCGAGAAGAAGCATGGCCATATAGTCGAGGCCGAAGCGTTGACTACATAGCGGGGAGGCCTGAGCCTTGGGAGGTTGCGGGCGGGGCCTGGGGCCCCATGCTGCCTGAGGGGCTCGCATGGGTGGAGGAGGCGCGCGGGGCGCGGGGGCGGCTGCCACCGGGGCGCTGGAGGCGCCCGGGAGGCTGGGGAAAGCCTCTGGCGTGAGCAGAGGCTTTGGCTGTCCTACTGCGGGACGTTCCCTCTGAGGAGGGGTGTGTCGCGTAGTGCGCATAGGGCGCGTAGGGCGCGTGGGGCGCGGGGCGCGCGGACAGCCGCGATAGTTCGCGGGGTGACCCGCGTTGCCGCATAGCACGCAACTTGGAGGGGTAGACGACTCCCGAGTGCGCGTGCACTCGCTCGTCGCGTGGTCCCCGAGGCACTTAACGCACCTGGGACGGAGATGGCAGTTGCGGGCCGAATGCCCATACAACTGGCAGTTGTGACACTGCGGAGGACTGCGGTTCTTGTGTGGAGGCTCTACGGCTATTCCGGAGAGCTCACACACTTTCCTAACATTAAAAATGGCTCTGCCCTCGGGGGTCAGTTCCAGGATGACTAGAACCATGTCGAGAGGTCTGTTTTTTGATTGTCCGCCGTGCATTCTGTGCACTTCGCGGACAGGGAGGGCTTTGGCTAAGAGGTCAATTTTGACCTCCTCGGGTGTGATTTCCACCGGAATGCGGCGGATTACAACCCGGAGGTGACGTTCTTCCTCCAGGGAGTATGTGAAGTATTCCAGGTTGCTGTCTCGGAGCAACCTGGTGAATTTACGGTGTTCGTCCGAGGTGGTCACTTGGACGCGGATACCGTTGGCCGTGCTACTGGCCTGGGTGTAGTGGATACGCATATCTCTCAGTTTTTCCGAGAGTTACGTCCAGACCGACTTGTTCTGGACCGTGACGGGGGGCGGGCGACGCGCCTTTCTGCCGGCAAAGGTACCGGCAGGCGCTGAGGGCGCTGCGGAGCGAGGGGCGTGGCTATTAAGCCCGGTTCGCTGCGTTTTTTGGGGTCTCGACTGAGTCTCCGGAGACTCTGGGCGCGAGCGCGAGGCCCGTTTGGCGGGCTTGTTTTTTTGTACGAGGGTGAAGCCCTCGTTGTCTGTTCGTATTGCTGTGTCCATTTCGATGGACTCGGGTTCCGGGTCCGGGCTAGCGGGAGAGTAGCTGTCGTTTGTTGCTACAAGCGACGGTGTCTCCGCTTCGGGGACTAGTGATGAAAATTGATTTTTCATCGGTAGCGCAGAGGGCGCTGGGGTCGGGGCTTGAATGCCCGGGGAACGTGAGCGCGACGATGGCCGTTTGTACGGCGTTTGACGGTGAGCGCGGGGTGCCGTTGAGCGGGAGCGCGGGACGGACTTCTTGTTCGTCGCGTGAGGCGCGGCGGGGTCGCTGGCGGGCTCGGTGCCCTGAGCGATGGCAATGGCAACGGCGGGTTGCTCGGCCACGATGGCCCTATTAAAGTCCGTCCAGAGTGACGGATGCAGGGTCGTTGCGAACGCTTTGAAGCGTTCGAGCTCAGATTGGTGTGCCATTCCGGCGGTGGCGGTTGGGCGGGCGGGGGTGAAGTTAAACCTCCCTGCCGGAGAGGCAGGGGGGTGCGCCGAGTGAATTTAAACGGCTATCCCGAGCCGTGTAAAGGGACCTGCGTGTCACGGTGTAATGACTCGCAGGAAAAGAACCTACCGGGCCCTACGTGGAGGTCCCTATCAAGCCCGAGGCAGAGAACGCAGCCGGTATAAATACCTAGCTACGCCCAAACAGACACTCGGGGATGGATGTGTAGCAGGATCGGAAGGGTGGGAAGGAGACACTCAGGGCTTGACTATGACTCTATCAAGGGCCAAGATTCCTGAGCCCGACCAAGTACTATCGTTTGCCTCTGAAGGAGGCAACCGAGGGGCGCTTGGGTCACGCACCCACTTGCCTTCTGTTGACACCGAGAGGTTTCCGGCAAGCGACCACTAAAGTGTGGATTTCGTCGAATAGAAACAGACAGTTGCACTTAAAAGTGCAGTTTTTGTTTGTGTAGCGCTACACAATGGGTGCGAGCGAGACGGCGATACGCAGGTGCGGCGCAGGTGTGCAGCAAGGCCGGTCGGTCGTAAAACTTTACAAAGGCGGCAGAGAGCAGTCGTAAACACGTCCGTTCCCGCCGGCGGTCGTGATCGGTCTCTCCCATTATGTAGTACAGAAGTGAACTATTTAGAAAGATAAACGCAGTCACATTATTATCATTGATGGCTAACTTCATTATGTTAAACTTACGTCACAAAATGCGCGCGCAGCTTTCAATTTTACTCTCTACTATAAATTGACCGCAATAAGCGCGACCCACATAATGGTCTGCGGGACGCGGGAGAGGAACAAGACCGACCAATAAACTAGTCTGTTGTTGGCCGCTGGCAGCAATAAACGTTTGATGTATGATCCTACGCGGTTTTATTTTTGTGACTGCAACACATGAGATTATTTTACCAAAATGGAATTACGTTTTAAAAAATTATACAGTTAAAGAAAAGGAATGCTTTAACGGGTTTTTAATCCATTACATTGTCAATATATAAGATTAAATTCAAAGAAGATTCACTCAATTGCGTGTAAAGGTTACAGGCACAATTTTCTTTCAATACAGTAGGTACTTTTTTGATTAGCATTTTAATAAAGACAACAATATTATGTGTATTATATGTATTATTTATACATAACATAACTGGGTAAACTACTAGTGATTGGACGATATAAGTTGTTGGACAGATCAATGATTATATGTCAATAATAAGGATATTACTGAACTTCACTAGTAAATGGCAATCCTTAGTGATTCACGATAGTTTTGATAGATGGCAGTAATAGTATGAAAATATTTAGTTGCATTCGGCATTGACGCGGTAAATGCCATTTGCAAAAAAAAAAACACAGTGTTGAAAGAACAAATCTTTGGTTCTTGTCTAATTGATGATAGGTAAGTTACAGTATTATCTATAGTATTTCATAATTTTTAAACAACTTGGATGTTATATTAAGGTTATTTTTGCTTGTCCAATGACTATAATTATTTATCTCTCAAAATTCATTTATTGGACAAGTGTCGAATAACTGAGGTTTTGTACTTTTATTATTTTAGCAATATTATACTATAATATTATGAAATTAAAACATATTGTACCATATTTTGGCTTTAGGAAGTAAGGACGATTCTTACTAGTATTTGGACAGAGAGTCCAATGACTTGTAATGAAGTGTCCAATAATTCACTGTTACAGTTTCAAATGGACAAAAAAATGTTTACCACGTAGAGACAAATAACGCGAAAGAATCGATTACAGTCATTTTTACGTTCTCTCCTGCTGGACATGCTTGTTCATCTATGGTTGTATAATCAACGCAATCTGCAAAGAATGGTGGATAGAGTTCCAAAAGAATGGGGAATCGGTCGAAGCGATAACGGATGGATGACATCGGAGTTATTGTTCGAGCCTATAATGAAAGGTAATTTTGCTAAAGTACTAGAAATTACCCTAGAATAATCATTACAACCCGATACTTCCAATTAATGGATTTAAAAGTTGTGGGTTGGTCCTTTTGATCCTGATGCTATTAATTACACTAAATGCTCGGATTGTGCAACTGATAATCAGAATGAAAATGTCACACCCAATTTATCTGGACAAATTGAAACAAGCTCTCAAAATGTAATAACACTCTCAAAGTTTTCGAAAATAGTCGGACCATCCACAATGTCAGTATTAAAGTCTATGAGCGAAGGCATATTAGAGACAGATCAAAACACCCAAATTTTATACCAACTATGCTCTGTCTTTAATGTTAGCAATTCTCCTGATTTAGATTCATATCTTATAGACACATCAGACTATAATATTCAAAATATTGTTTCGGAAACGGCACACTCAAATACTACTGGACAAATCGACTATGAACTGACATTTTATGAACCTAGAATAGATAATTTACAGTTTCTTAATTAGGATATTGGTTTCGGTACGACACAACATAAAACTCCAGCAAAACAAGTAACCAGAACTTCACTTAATGTATCACAAGCAAATGATAACATGGAAAAAAGTCTTGCTGTTAAAATTATATAGAATAGTTTTGGTAGTCTTGGAAGATTTTTGACATAACCCAAAACTCCAGAAAGAAAAGGTAAAATAATACAGTTAAAATGCCATTTACCTTAGTTAAATATTTAGCGATGTATAAAGAACAGAAACGAAAAAGGGAAGTAGAAATAAAAACAAAAGAGGAAAGACATAAAATAAGAGAAGATAACAAAGTAAAGAAATCAAATAGGAAAAAAGAAATAAAAGAAAATAATCTTAAGAAAAAAGAAAAACATTGTGCAAGTAAAGAAACACCACAAACCACAAATGCATGTAAAGTGTGCACGAAGTCAACAAAGATGACTAATCGAGTAGTATGTGACATGTGTTCTTTAATATTTCATATCACGAGTAGATGTGTGCAAGCAAAACATCAAAAACACGTACAAGAGGATATTGCAATAAATATGTTTTTATGTCATCATTGCTACAAAGAAGATGATAATGATACAATTGAGGATGTAAGTTATGAAAAGAACAGTGAAGATTTAATAAATTACGACGAATACTAACGACGAAGACCCAGAAGTTGAGGCTTTATAAGACTCAAGTAATTTTGTTGTTGTTTATAAAAGTAGTTTTGTTGTTTATAAAAGTAATTTTCATTAGAGTTTTAGTTTACATTGTAAGATTTCTACACTAAGACTGATTCTAAGTTGTACCAAAAAATAATTAATTAAGTGTTTTATAACATGTTTATGCTCTTTTGTTTTTTATAAAAGTAGGTAATTAAGTTTTTTATGGTTTTCCTATTAAAGACTAATTTGTGTTGTGCAAAGATAAAGTAAGTAATTTTGTTAGTCACATACAATATTATGAGTATAACTGAGATATTTATAATAACGTTGCAATAAATATGAATGGAATTGGAATTACTCATTTAACCTTTTCTTAACTTAGCCTTGACATTGGTGGCAATTTAGGGGGAAGTGGGGTACTTTGATACAAGGGGCACATTGATACACCAACAATATTTAAATATTAACAAACATTATTAGAGACCCGACAAAACTAAAACGTCTATATACATGTCTTAGCTCCACAGCTATAACCACGCTGACTGTTTGTTAACCGTTAGCGTTGGAACAGAGTAAGTGTGTTTTTAGTGCGACTAACTAAAAAATACTTAAGTTTCTAAAAGTATTTCTCTTCTGTTTTATATGATATAATTAAGATTTAAACTTACGAAACGTTAGTTAATCTATCCAACATTCGGTATTAGAAGTATTTTTTTAATGTGTTCCATAGTTTTATTGATTTTTTTTTAATTATCTGCTGGGGCACATTGATACATCAATACGCGGGGCACATTGATACGTATTAATCACATCCATGTAAGCGATACGAATGTGATAAATTCGGTAAATACACAAGAAGTCATCTTTGTGGATACTGATACTAGTGCAATTATTAATGCTGCCGAAATTGTGAAAACGAAATATCCGCAATTGAAACTGACCCTATATCTACGAAAAAACCCGCATCTAGTAAGTTTGTTTCCATTGTGGAAGATAAGACAAGCGTTTGTTTTGCAGCTGCAACTGCAATACCTGTGCTTTAACAATTACTATTTCTTTACAGGGAACGTGTCGAACTTTTTTTCTTTTGTACTTTTTGAAATAATTTAGACATATATAATGTGCCCTAATATGTTCAACCACACAGCTGTGATAATGGTGCCAGCATACATTTAGGTACATTTAGGAACTTGTTAATACTGAATAGAGCTCAGAACTTTGCCAATGGTGCAAGGTTGACTGTACCTAAACATTTTTTATTGTAGTTATTAAATAATTAAATCCATAGTGGTTTCTATAGTTTTGTTTTAAAGAGAAAAGTCTTTGAAAAATATAATTTTCCCTTTATTAATAATCTTAAGTCTTATTATAATCTCCACCAGTTAAAACCTTCTTTCCAATTATTTATTCGTACATATATATTTTCGTACTAAAGTGCCCCATTCTATGCCCCAAGTACGGGGCACAATGATACAAAACCCATTTTTTATTAAATTCATTTTATCCTCATTATTATTTAACTTTAATGATTCTTATGACTGGTATTATAATAATGATTAAATTTAACATTCAATAAACAAAAAAATATTATATTTTATTATTTTTTTATGCATAAAATACGACATAGAATTCTTCTGTATCAATCTACCCCACTTCCCCCTATACATAAAACAGTGTCAGAATATCTGTCCATTGACTAGTATTGAGTGTCAAGTATTAGAATTTCTGTCCAATAAGAGCGCTAAAAGAAGTATAACTTCAATAAAAAATAGGGATAAGTTAATGTTCGAAAATCTCAAAATAACTATAGATAACAAAAATTTAAGGCCGGTAACAATAAAAATCAAGATGTGTAAAATAAATATAGTGAAAAAAAAAAGAAAAAAACTTTCTAAGTGGGAAATTGAGGTAATTATATTTATTATTTAAATTTTACAACGTTTATCAGCAGGCAGATTATTACATTTTAAATAATGATGTTTACTTTTTAAATTTTCAGTTTATTATCAGACAAATTATTACATTTTAAAATTACATCGTACATTGTTATATATGGGATAAATGAGCGTAGGTAAATAGCGAGATATTAAAAATTAATAATAACCAGTTATGCATACGGTGCATTCATAATTATTATAAAATTAGCTGTGCCCCACGTGTTAAACTTATTCAACCAACTCTCCACAGCGCGGCTTCTCCGCAAACACGCCCGTGTAGCCCTTTCTTTGTTCCACTCCCGTACTTGCCTACAGCTTGACAGATTGCTTGTCATTCATAGTTACTGCTCCTCTCCTTAGAGTTGTAGCGTGAAGTTACTTCTTCAATTATATGCTACAAAAAGCAAAACGAATGTAACGAGTAAAAGATGGGCCAGATTTTGGCCAAAATTACTCGTTTTCGTGTATTCACCATATAGACTTGACTGTTTATGAGATTTCACTACTTTTAATGGACAAATCATCTCAATCGAAACTTGGCACGTTTTTTACAGCATGTTTTTGTTGGGATTTTATTATCGTGTATTCGTAAAGTGCCTACCTAGTTATTAAGGTTTATGTACTTAGCACGTCTAGTAATACGACTAATATAACGCCATTCAAGTCTCATGACCCAAGTCCCAATTATATTTATTTGGATTTTTCTTCTTCATTTGATTAATAAGCACGTGTATTTTGTATCACGAAGACCATTACAAAACAAATACTGTAAATTTGCATTGTAAAGGCGGATTATTAAATAACACTTTCATAGGTATTTAAATGTTTAAAATTGTAAAATGTATTCATCAATTTCCTTGTTTTAAATGAACGGTTTTATCTAAATATATTAAACTGATTCCACTAGATGACTGGTTTCTATTGTTATTTCTGACATATTATTAAAGGAGAAGAAACTAATTTATGAATATTGTTTCTTTTTCAACTCTTTATATGTCGAAGGATAAAACCAATAATATATATTTTGATTGCCAATCTATACTATGATATAATAAAGCGGAAAAGTTTTTTGTTTGATTGTTTGTTTAAATACGCTAAAACTAATAGGCGGATTAAAAAAAATAATTAAATATTATTTCTATATGTATATGGTAGCCAAATTCTTGAGGTTATCTAAAATTAGGCTACACCTAATGACATAGCGCACCCTAATTGCTTTATCCGCGAGCTTTGGAGTAATGGTTAGTGATACGTAAATACAATGTTCTACAAAAATATTGCTCCGTAGTACATCTAAAAAAAATCCGTAATACCATATGCCATTTTTTTTATACATAAGCCACAATAAGGTATTTTGTGACAAGGTTTTATTGAAAATTGAAAAGTGATTATGAGCATTATTATTAGGCATGGCATATTAATCCTTACGAACGAAAGTTACTTCATCATCAATACAATTTAATGTAGATAAACTTTGCCTGTTAGAGTATTTGATTTGGCCGAATTGTTTAGGAGATAATTTAAAACTAAAATAATTCAACACTCGGCTCGAGCATGACTATAGGTGTAGTGGCGCGAACGAGCCGTGTGCGTTGTGACACATAACCCTGGCCGCTTGATAAAAATATTGTGTATACTGTAGTGTTATAAATCATCAATCAGAGATTTCTTTAAAATTTTACGCAGGTGAAACCGAGGGGCACAGTTAGTTAAAGATAAAACAATTAAATGCTCATTATTATCTAGAAAAACTTGTTTAGATCAAGGAAAACATTATATGTCATGTGGTAGGTAAGGGGCACATATTTATAATTCGTTTTGCGTATTTCTTTTTCACTGGCCATACTAGTTTACTAATCAATAACGGTAATTTTTTTGTTATAATATGTCCAATTATCTTTTAATCATTTTAATAATATCTTGCCCCGGTGGAAAATAAACAACTTTTGTGGTAATATTAATTCATCCTAAGAAGACTTGCATGCAGAGTTCCCATACGTTAGAGCCTAAAAATCTGGACCTACATCCAACAAAAAAATCCGTACAAAGTCCGTACATGGAATAAGTTTAAAACTCCGTACGTAATCCGTACAAAAATTTTAAATAAACTACTAAATTTTTATTTATAAAATCCTTATTAATTTTTTTATCCTTACTGTGTTAATTTCTAATTTAAAACAGGGTTTTTAAGTCTCTGTTGAGTGTTGATTTCACTGTTTAGTTTTTATTATTAGGTCTTTACCTATGAAATTGCCGTTTTGTATGAAAAAATTTAAACGATGTTTTTTCATGTATTTTTTATTTGTATTAATCGAAGTAATCACCCATGCAATCAATGCATCTTTGCCAGCGCAGTGGCAGTTTATTGATGCTCTTCTTAAAGAAATCAGCTGGACGGGAGGCAACAAATTCTTCAAAGACATTTTGTACTGCCTCTCGGATATTGAATTTTTTTCCCGCCAAGGAGTTATCCAAATTCTGGAAAAAGTAGTGGTCTGTAGGCGCAAGTTCTGGTGAGTAGGGCGGATGACGGAGAACTTCCAACCCCAGTTCTTGCAACTTGGAGACCGTCTGTTGTGCAGTATGAGGTCGCGCGTTGTCGTGCAGGAGCAGCGGAGACGAGCGATTGACCAATGCTGGTTGGAGATGTGCCAGCTTCTCCATCATTGTGTTCAGTTCTTCACAGTACACATCTGCAGTAATGATCACCCCGTTTGTTAAGAAGCTGTGATGAATCACACCGGCGCTAGACCACCAAACAGTGACCATCACTTTTCTAGGGGTAAGTTTTCGTTTAGGGCATTGTTTAGGTGCTGAACCAGGATCCAACCAACTTGCTGAGCGCTTGCGGTTATCAAACAGAATCCATTTTTCATCGCAGGTAACAATGCGGTTCAAACTTCCTTCATTTGTGTGTCTGTTGAGCAGTGCAAGGCACGTCTCGACGCGTACTTCGCGCTGGCGATCATTGAGTTCGTGGGGCGCCCATTTGTCAAGCTTTTTTACCTTGCCAATTTGACGCAAATGGACCAATATTGTTTTGACGCTAACGTCGAAAGCTGCTGCTAATTCAGCCGTAGATTGTGGATCATCAGCTTTCATAATCGCCTTTAATTCGTCATTGTCGACCAAAGTCTTCGGACGACCGCGAGGTTCATTTTTCAGGTCGAAATTCCCAGAATGGAAGCGAGCAAACCAATAACAGGTGGTGCGTTGGTTGGTAGTGTTAGCTCCGTAAACGTCGTTGATGTTGCGTGCCGCGTTACTGCCACGACGGTACTCATATTCCATAATTACTCGAATTTTTAACGTATCCATGATGACAATAAAGATTGAAATGCGATGAAAATGTAACACTAATCAATAAACAAATGACTACTTTTGGAAAAATATTCCATGTTTTTAAAATAAAATTAATTTGAAATTAGAATTCTTAGCCAAACAAAAATTATTTTGATTTGAAATGGCCAGTACTGCAGAACGGCAATTTCATAGGTAAAGACCTATTATATTAATAGCGGAGAAAATTTGCAAAACCGCTGCACTCGAATGAAATATGCACATAAGCAATAATTAAATACTTGCCATAGTCAAGAATTTCACACATTATAAACAAAACAAAGCTCAGTGTCTTTCTCCCTTTCATTCGCAACCACAACGGCTCATCATGTTTTCTCTGTAGAGGTCAGAAAGTAAATGAAATAATGAATGAATATAAATATTATAATCGTAATTCTCCGTCTACCGCATAGTGTGCCCAGCGCAAAGTAAAAAAATATGTATAATATTTTAATAAATATATAATGAACCAGAACAAATCAAATTTTTACTTGAACATATTGTGCGTTGTATTGTTTTGTGTGTAACTTTTAAGTATAATAACGTATCAGTGAAAATCCGAACACATATCCGTACGCGATTTTTATCCGTAATGAATATTCTAATTTCGTGCGTGTATGGAAAAATTCGTACATATGGCAACACTGCTTGCATGACACAATTGTTTATTTTACAGATGTAGCATAGTTTAAATTGTAAGTGGATTTTACTATTATCGTTTTTTAGAGCTAAATATAATAGATACTACGATTTTACTTTAAATGAGATAAAGAGTGTGTAAGCTGTGTAAATGAAATAACAAAAATAAAATATAACACCAATTGAAATCGTAATCTGTCACACTTGAATTATTGAATACCTGACTCCAAACCACAAAATTAATTCTTCCAGGTAATATTCTTCATTGCTTGTTGTTGCAGTAAAAATGTAGGAATTACGTTAATATATTTGTTTATTCGAAATTAAAAAAGTTACTAATAAAATAAAATAAATGTATGACGGAGTTTGGTCAATTCGATTAATTTTCGATTCGTACGATTAATTTTCGATTATTTGGTTTTACTATTTTGGTCTAGACATATATAATGTAACGATGTACATAGTAACAAAAAAAAAACGAAAATCCACAAAAATCGATCAGGAAGTTATTTAGGATTTTATCATGCAAAATGTTTTATAATGTTTAACATTATCAAAACTATTTTTTTATGATAATTGATATACGTAATGCATGTTTTTAGGTTATCTCATAATCTCCACGACGTAACAATTTATGTTCTGTGGATATCTTATGCAAGTCTTTGTTTGATGAATAAGGTATAGTCATAACCTTAATATTTCATTTGTTGACACTGAAATCTTACTATTTTGTAGTTTGCTATAAATGTTCGATCAATTATCATAGGTTTTATTTTTATCTATTTGTTGTAATATAAACAATGAGATATCGGATACTTATTTTTTTAACTGACTATATTGTTCGCCTTAAAGGGCCCTGGAGCCATTAGAGGCTTTGACAGCTTCACCGGGGTTGGTGGATAATATTGTAGTACATCTCCACACGATGTACCTACCTATCTATCCTTTTAACAAAAATTTTAAAATTTCCTATTTATTGGAATTAAGACTGGGGAAAAAGATGAGTGATAAAATTAATTACATCGTCATTTTTGTGTACAAATAAACACATATTACTTTAAAACTATAGAACAGGCTACCAATGAGTCGTCATTGGTTCAACTCTTTATTTTAAGCCCGACGTAGTGTGATTTTGCCGTGAATTCATTAGATGAAGCTGAACAGAGTACCACTTTAGGCATTTTATATTATAGGTAAGATGAGATGTAACTGTACTCTATTTTTGTTGAAATTTGATAAAGCATTAACTTGAAATTTGGAGTTTAATTCAGTTAAAAAACTTGGTTCCGGAGGAATAACAAAATAATTTTCATGTGAACGAAGTCGCGAGCACCGGCTATTTCATACTAAAGTAAGGAGTAAACATTATTTCGTTTGTGAGAATGAAAACATGAAAGTTAGACCACTGCCATTTAAAGGATGTTCGCGTAACATTTTATATTGCCTCATTACCATAATAATAATATTCTTATAGATAAACGAGTCTTAAACCACCTACTTATTGATTCAATGGATAACACTACCTATATCCGGTAACATTTGATCTATTAAGATTTGGTACTAAAACTTTTATATATCATATTATTTTTACGCCCGTGGGTAATAAATTGCCGTAGTGTCACACGAAAGTAATTTATTCGTTCTCAATACAAATTAAAACAAAACAAAAACATAAATCGTTCACCGATTATACCCACAGAATAAGCCTGTATGTTTCTTTTTTATTTCGCTTCTTGTTGCTACTTAGTTTTCGAATTTATAACTGCCGTGACTCACGACACGGCTTCCTTATATATCCAAATGATTCGACCCCGAAATCTCTAAAATGTCCCTGACCACTTAACATGTTGTAAACAACGCTTTTAAAACGAGGGGAACGTTTGATTTATAGGCCATTGTTTGTTGACAGTTATAGCGATAAGGCTTTCTATGTGTGCGTCGTCGAACCTATGTCTACAAGACACACGACTACACTATGATAAATACACACGATCTTTCGGGTACATTCCGGACTCTTCTTGAGATTTCGAGAAGGGTGGTTCTTTTTTTATTTTCTTCTTACTGAGACTGTAATGTTATGATATATGTTTACCTATTTTCGAAAGATTTCTAGAGTAAGTATATCGTATAAAAATATAAGAATTCGCAACTAAGTATTTGAAAACGGTAGGTATGATTACAAAAGTTTGATCAAAGCCAGCCAAGCAAGCCAGCAAAATGCTAATAGTTCAAGTAAGCAATGAATGACGTGTAATGCAATAATGTCCCATAGTCCATTTAGTAAGAGGATATAGTGCTCAAAGATCTTATTTATTTAGAGAAATTAACAAATGTAAGTTCTTATGTGATAGTCAATATTTAAAAAAAGTTTACAATTATCTCTTATACATAAGTCACATGGTATTTTATGACAAAAAAATATTGCAAATCCAAAATAAAATTTATGAGCATTATTATTAAGGATGCCATATTAATCCTTACGAACGAAAGTTACTTCATCTTTAAGACAATTTTATGTAGATAGAGCTGGGCAAAATACATGGTTTGCTTTAATTAAATTACAAAATACTATCTCGCATATATTTAAAATACAAAATATATTTAAGTCGTGTATTTGAAATACAAAATACAGTATTTTAACTATTTTTATTTAAAATGCAAATTACAAAATACAGTCTGACGTTAGGTTATGTGAATAGAATAGAACTAACCCAGCCCAGCCTATTAATCAGTATAAGAAGAATTTCCTGACAATAATACTAGATTTCTCAATGTACAATCAGACAAACAGCCCCTTGTTGGGGTTGAATAAAACCCACTAAAGAAAACAATCTTTCTACAGGTCGTTACTATCACCGCTATTGATCACTGTGAAATACTTTCCTCCAGTTAAAATTAGCGAATACGTCACAGCATTCACTTGATTTACTCCATCGCCGGCATCGTACCATGTGGAGTGAATTTGATCATCTATCGTGACATTCGTACTACTTCTTCTTCATGATATAGCGCCGCAAAAAGCACTTGCCAGTGTTAATGTGTTTAAATCTTTGTAGTATTTTTTTAAACAAAAAGTCAGTCCAACAAAATCCACTTCACGAATGCATAATAACCAAACTATATCATGCAAAATTCCACCAATATTACATAATATAGGGTCAAAAAAACTAAGTTAATGAATTAAAAATGAAAACCACAACACAACAGCTCAAGATCCCACCAAACACCCAATATTCGTACTAACAAGTTTAATGAAATCTTAGCAGTTTCGTGAAAATAACCGTTTAAGAATGAAAATGACTATTAAAAAAAATTTGACAATTTGACGTTACAGTACAGGTGCAGTGTTGTCAACTTTAAAGATTGACATATTTAGCGTTCGCCATTTTGCTTACGAAAGCTATCGAGTGCTATTTTCTGCAGAACGCACCCTTTAATAAGATCGCTAAATGTATTTATGTTTAAATGTATTTTCAAGTCATAAGTATTTGAAATACTAACAACAAAATACCTCTGCGTCAGGTATTTGAAATACCAATTACAAATTACATTTTTAAGAAATAATTGAAATACAAATACAGAATATGTATTTGTAATGTAGTACTCATAGTGTAAAAAAATTAATCTGTCGAATAAGGCATTAGGTACCTGAATAACCTCACGCCTCTCCTCCTTGAGCTTAAAAGTAGGGCCAGAGTTCTTTTGGTCCTGTTTGTATGGCGGGTCTTAAAGAACTTTGATCCGGTTTTGATCGCGTTTAATCACATAAACATTGAATATTTGTCTTTTCGTTGACATGAAACATGAACATCTGTTTCATTTGTTTTTACACCATCAGGACACAGTACCTGTGCTCTCGCTTTCTAAATTCATAATGACTAATAAGGCACCTGCACCTAAGAAGGCCCTATTCCTAAGAAGGCTCATGTTAAAAATCACATACTTCTAAACGTGTGAATAAGTTTAAACTTCGTGCTCATGTTTTGTTAGTGTCATAGTTAAAACTGCAAGTTCATATCAAAGGTAGGCAGCCGCCATTTTTGTAATGGTTAACAGTAAAAAAACAATCTGCTTTCGTGTTTTTTTTTATTAGAGTAAGATCCCAGAGCGATCTGACATAACTTATTTTCACATAGATGAAACCTTAGGTTCTCAGTAGCGTCTCATGTTCTTTGAATATCTGCGTGATTGTGGAGCTCGCCTTGTGACACCTGGGCAGGAACGAGGTAAGTAAGGTAACTAAAAATAAGAGTTACTTAACTTAAATTTACATGGCTGATTTTTATATATGTTTTGTAGAATATTATTCTAAAATAGTATCATAAGTGTCAGACACTTTCCATGGACCAAAACTTTTGTCAGACGCTTTAAAACTCCACAAAAAATAAATGTACTTTACTTATTTTTTACGTCTGATTTTTAAATATGTTATTAGGTACCTATTACAAAATTATATTTCATTAGTCAGACAAATTGTAGTGACCAAACATCCCCTAATCACAAAAATTATTAAGCCGAGAGAATGAGCGCGAGAGCACTATGCGCATGCGTTTCAGAGCGAGAGAGACGTTCAACACTGGGCATCTGATGAAATGGTACCATTTATTGAAAATAAACAGATATTCATCAATTTTAGGCAATGCCATTCTTACATCGTTGATAATGACAAAATTTTATCAAGTATAGATGACAAGTTGTCGTGTCCAGAGCATGAAGAAGCCGACACTAAAATTGTTTTTCATGTTTGTAACATAGACGCTCAAGCAAATTTTGTCATAAGATTTTCTGATACTGATATTGCGATAATTATGTTAAGACATATGCATAATTTAAAAAACGATGATTCGAATGTATGTTTATACGCAGGCAGCTGAAATAACCAAAGATACATTGATTTAACAAAAGTTTACGAGCACTCGGGATTATCTTTGTGTAGAAGTTTGCCAGGATTTCATGCATTGCCAGGATGTGACTTTAATCCCGCCTTTTTTAAGAAAGATAAACAAAGACAATTTAATATATTAATGAAGAAACATGAACAGGTCGCTCTAGGATCTTGGACTAAATACATAGCTACTAAGGTTCACGTGCATTCCTAAGAAGGTAAGTATTGTTTGTATTATTTGCTGGTTTTTATTAGAATAACTAGTTATTGTTGCCGGAAAAAGTTCCTAAAAGGCCCGCCACACGAGTTTCCAAGATGGCCCGGGCCTTATTAAAACAGATATAAAGAGTCGTTTTGGTTAATTTTAGATAAATAGGTTGTATTAGAACACTGAAACTTATTTAAAGCATGGGTAATTTATTCTAATTTAGGTTAGAAATTCAAAGTTCTCGAATTCTTGAAGTGTTTCTTCTCATAATAAGGCCCACCGAAATTGTGAGGAAACTTTTTTGGATTAATTTGCAAAATTATTCTTTTTTCACTTTAAAAAATTGTTAGAATAAGAGAAAAAAAGTGTTTTTAATTGTTTTTATTTAGAGATTTTTCTTTCGTAGGTAGATTAAGTTTTGCTAAGCCTAAGATAGCCCACCGTACAATTATGATAAAAAAACTATTGTACAAGCCTGATTATCTAAGCGGCTCTTGTTTTAGGTTAAGTTTCACGTAAAATCATTTTTTTTTGTTTTGATAGCATTAATAAATTACTTGTTTAATGTCTGGCTTTGATAGGTACCTATGTTCCTAAGAAGGCCCATAAAAGAGCTTTTTAAAAATGATTGTTCTTTTAAAGAAGTTTAATTTGTTGTTTTAGTTGTTTGTATATTGATTTTATTTACAAATAAATGAGGAATATTGCGATAAACTTAGTTTTTATAAAATATTTAATTTTTATTTATTTATTTTAGTTTTGCAAAAAATGGGCTTTACCAGGCGATCGTACCTTATATTATAATATTATATGTAGGCGAGTATAACACGAAAGAAATCCATAAAAATATTAAAAATAAAAACAATAGGAACCCATTTTTCCCAAATAATGAGCGATTTTGATTTTTTATTTTCATAATAAGAATAGTTTTTAATTTGAATATTAGATACATAATACGGAAATGTGGTAAGCTTTTTCCATGATAAATAATAATATGCTAACTATATTGCAAGCGTAGAATAAGCAGGTAGTGTTGAAGAATAATTTTAGTTTTAAAACTACTTATGTACTTACAATATTTATTATTATCAGGTAGGTAGAGTGAATGCACCAGTAATAATAATTAATATATAATTGTAGTTAATAGTTGAAAATTTATAGTGATTATGCTATGTAAACAATATTGTAATTTAAAAGAATAAATTTAGCTCTCAGTTATACATTAATATGATATTAAATACGAAAACATTCCTTAATGATTTCCAAATGTCACTGCGCTTAAACAAGTTATGTTTAAATGTTATGAATATTTACATAGCAATTTGCTCTGAAAATCTCGACGCGGGACAAAGTCTGCTGTTGTCGTCATTACTCGTGTCATTGAGATTTATGTAAATATATCTACTGCATATATACCTACCTTTGTAACATAGGATGTAATAGGAACTAATTATAACTATTCAATACGCAAGGGTTTTTTATAACTTAGATGTTGAAATGCTAATTCTTCCATAAATAATAGTCTACTGTTATGCCTGTTGTTATAATAATCTCCAGTGCCCTTGTCCTTTCGCAATCGACTCGTTTTAATTTTGAAAAGTAGATATCGGATAAAATGTATTAAAAAAATGGCATATATTTATAATTGAAATACTTACGTAGGATATCTTAGGAAACGATTTTATTATTTTTGTTAACAATTCTAGAATACCTACTTAATTACTGCATAATTATACTCCAGCTATTTTAGTAAACTGAGAACTAATTTGTTTACTGAAAAAATACTGTTTAACTTAATTTTAAAAATCTTATTAGTTAGATCTCCCTTGGTGGTTTCCATATAAATAAAAACGAACATCTAATTCGAAAACATACCTAAGGGGTTATGTGGACGGCGCCGCGGGCACACCGAGAACGCGCGATTCATAGATTTCATAGATTTAGGGATTTCAATTTGCAGGTGCCGGATTTTTTTCCGGATATCGCTTCTATTAGTTATTACTATATTAAAAAATGACACCCGAGTTAATCCTGCACAAAAACGAAGGAACTATAATTTTATTTACGAAAAATTTGTATGAAGCTAGTTAAAAAAATAAAATTATCTCTTAAACGGCAATGTTCACGATGTTTTCCTTCACAGAAAGCTCAGGCTCATTGCAGGGATTCAAACTCACGTCAATCGACGCAAAGTCGTACACGCTGCCACTGAGCCATCATTGCTTCAAAATATAATATAATAAA
Organism: Saturnia pavonia; assembly: GCA_947532125.1. Taxonomy (NCBI): domain Eukaryota; kingdom Metazoa; phylum Arthropoda; class Insecta; order Lepidoptera; family Saturniidae; genus Saturnia; species Saturnia pavonia. The sequence continues at coordinate 7,060,829 of OX383901.1, forward strand.
AGATAGAGAGTATTAGAATATTTATAACAAAGTTTAAACAATTAGGTAGCGCCGCGCCATTTTCTAGCTGGCATCGCACTTTCATTCTCTCTTTTCCATTGAACAGACAGTTTTAATATTCTTTATTAAAATGAGTTTCCCATAAAATACATTTAACAAAGACGAGGTGTTAAAATAGTTTGCAAATTTGAATTTTCCGAAGAAAATCAATATTAATAATTCCACTAATTATAGTGGATATTTAATACAAATTGTTAAAAATCAAATACTAATGTAATTGTATGTTTTATTTTATTTTTTATTCACTATTTGCTCGTAATTTTTGGACGAGAAATTATTTTCTCTAAGTAATTAATATTCAAACTTAATCTATACTAATATAATAATAAAGTGGAAGAGTTTTTTGTTTATTTGATCGTTTAAACACGCTAAACTCTAAAACTACAAGTCGCATTCGAAAAATTATTTTTGTATATGATAGCCAGATTCACGAGGAATAGCATGGAGACCGATCACGACCGCCGGCGGGAACGGACGTGTTTACGACCGCTCTCTGCCGCCTTTGTGAAGTTTTACGACCGACCGGCTTTGCCGCACACCTGCATCGCACCTGCGCCGCACCTGCGTATCGCCGTCTCGCTCGCACCCATTGTGTCGCGTACTTTTAGTACGCTACACAAACATAAACTGCTCTTTTAAGAGCAATTTGTTTCTATTCGACGAAATCCACACTTTAGTGGTCACTTGCCTGATACCTGACGGTGCCAACGAAAGCAAGTGGGTGCGTGACCCAAGCGCCCCTCGGTTGCCTCCTTCAGAGGCAAACGATAGTACTTGGTCGGGCTCAGGAATCTTGGCCCTTGATAGAGTCATAGTCAAGCCCTGAGTGTCTCCTTCCCACCCTTCCGATCCTGCTACACATCCATCCCCGAGTGTCTGTTTGGGCGTAGCTAGGTATTTATACCGGCTGCGTTCTCTGCCTCGGGCTTGATAGGGACCTCCACGTAGGGCCCGGTAGGTTCTTTTCCTGCGAGTCATTACACCGTGACACGCAGGTCCCTTTACACGGCTCGGGATAGCCGTTTAAATTCACTCGGCGCACCCCCCTGCCTCTCCGGCAGGGAGGTTTAACTTCACCCCCGCCCGCCCAACCGCCACCGCCGGAATGGCACACCAATCTGAGCTCGAACGCTTCAAAGCGTTCGCAACGACCCTGCATCCGTCGCTCTGGACGGACTTTAATAGGGCCATCGTGGCCGAGCAACCCGCCGTTGCCATTGCCATCGCTCAGGGCACCGAGCCCGCCAGCGACCCCGCCGCGCCTCACGCGACGAACAAGAAGTCCGTCCCGCGCTCCCGCTCGACGGCACCCCGCGCTCACCGTCAGACGCCGTACAAACGGCCATCGTCGCGCTCACGTTCCCCGGGCATTCCAGCCCCGACCCCAGCGCCCTCTGCGCTACCAACCAACAATTCATTTGCGTCGCTAGTTCCCGAAGCGGACACGCCGACGCTAGTAGCTACAAACGTTAGCTACTCACCCGCCAGTGCGCATCCCGAACCCGAGTCCGACGAAATGGACACGGCGATAGTCAATGATAACGAGGGCTTCACCCTCGTTCAAAAAAACAAGCCCGTCAAACGTGCATCACGTTCGCGTCCCGAGTCTCCGGAGACTCAGTCCCGCCCTCAAAAGGCACAAAAGACAGGGCTCAACAGCCACGCCCCCCGCTCCGCAGCGCCCTCAGCGCCTGCCGGTACCTTTGCCGGCAGAAAGGCGCGTCGCCCGCCCCCCGTCACGGTCCAGAACAAATCGGTCTGGACAAAACTCTCAGAGAAACTGAGAGAACTCCGTATCCACTACACCCAGGCCAGTAACACGGCCAACGGTATCCGCGTCCAAGTTTCCACCTCGGACGAACACCGTCAATTTACCAGGTTGCTCCGAGACAGCAACCTCGAATATTTCACGTACTCCCTGGAGGAAGAACGTCAACTCCGGGTTGTAATCCGCCGCATCCCGGTGGAAATCACACCCGAGGAGGTCAAAACTGACCTCTTAGCCAAGGCCTTCCCTGTCCGCGAAGTGCACAGAATGCACGGCGGACAATCCAAAAACAGACCTCTCGACATGGTCTTAGTCATTCTGGAACTGACCCCCGAGGGCAGAGCCATTTTTAACGTTAGGAAAGTGTGTGAGCTCTCCGGAATAGCCGTAGAGCCCCCACACAAGAACCGCAGTCCTCCGCAGTGTCACAACTGCCAGCTGTACGGTCATTCGGCACGCAACTGCCATCTTCGTCCCAGGTGCGTTAAGTGCCTCGGGGACCACGCGACGAGCGAGTGCTCGCGCACTCGTGAGTCGGCTACCCCTCCGAGCTGCGTGCTATGCGGCAACGAAGGTCACCCCGCGAACTATCGCGGCTGTCCCCGTGCCCCGCGCCCCACACGCCCTACGCGACCCATGCGCCCTACGCGACACACCCCTCCTCAGAGGACACGTCCCGCCGTAGGACAACCAAAGCCCCTGCTCACGCCAGAGGCTTTCCCCAGCCTCCCGGGCGCCTCCAGCGCCCCGGTGGCAGCCGCCCCCGCGCCCCGCGCACCCCCTCCGGCCATGCGAGCTCCTCAAGCAGCATGGGTCTCCACTCCCCGCCCTCAGCCTCCTAAGGCTCAGGCCCCCCCGCCCGTCAACACGCGCCGCGGCGTTGACTACATGGTCATGCTCTTCCGCGAGCATGACCCTCAGGAAGTACTGGCGTACGAACAGTGCGTCGCTGAGTACGGCCCCGGCGAATCCATCAGGCGTTTCCCCCTGATGACAGCGACGCTAATGCGCCTGGCCCGTGCCGGGGAATAGATATCGGTTATCAATGGCACGCATTAAGCCTAGAAGCCTAAACATATCTTTTTTTAACGCGCGAAACCTCTTTCCAAAACGGGACTTAGTATCCACCTTTCTTAGGGAACGGGAGATAGACGTGTTTCTAGTACAAGAAACACTTCTAAAACCCAGTAGGCGCGACCCTAAGATAGCAAATTACAATATAGTCAGAAATGACCGTGCCACCCGAGGCGGCGGCACGCTCATCTACTACAAGCGTTCCCTCTATTGCATGCCAATAGACCCTCCCGCACTTACCAATATGGAAGTGTCAGTTTGTAGAATAGGCATGACTGGCCATCCGTCAATCACGCTTGTCTCTGCATATCTCTCCCCGAGTAAAAGACTCCTTCAGTCCGACCTGGAGGCGCTCCTCTCACTCGGACAATCCGTCATAATAGCAGGCGACCTCAATAGCGGTCACACTCACTTCAACAACTCGCGTAACACCCCTAACGGGGTTATACTTGATCTGCTATGCGATGTGCTCGGCTTTGACGTTATAGCCCCGCTAGAGCCCACGCACTTTCAAGACAACTGTCAACCGACAGTACTTGACATAGCCCTCCTCAAAGGTGTCTCACTTCGGTTACGACTTATAGAAGTCGTACACGAACTAGACTCCGACCACCGCCCGGTTATCTTACAACTCGGGCAACCGTTCGACCCCAGTCCGCCAAAAGTCAAAATAGTTGACTACGCGATCTTAAATCGCTACTTATCCGACAACGCGACCCCGTCCAGCCTAGCTAGGATCCCCGACGTATTGGAGTCAACTGCAGACGCCGATTTAGCCATCGATTCCCTGGTCGACTACCTCCAAACCGGTGTAAGGGAGGCCTCGAGAGAGGTGCAAGCGGCGAACGAACGCCGTTTTATACTCACCCCCGGCTTACGAGCGTTAATCACGGAAAAGAACGCCGCGACACGTGCACATGACTCTTATCCGACGAGGGATAACACCCGTAGGTTACGACAACTTCAGAGAGAGGTTAGAACTCGCATCGGAGAGTACAGAGGTCACCGGTGGGATAACCTCTTAGAGGGTCTCAAGCCGTCCCATCTGGCTTACTGGAACCTCGCCCGCTCTCTGAAGTTAGAAGCTTCCGCCCAGATGCCGCCCCTCGAAAGGGGCCCCGATCTCCCACTCGCGTTCGACAGCGACGATAAGGCAGAATGCCTTGCCGCAAGCTTGGAGAGCCAGTGCTCCCCAAACTGCGACAACGTAGACACTGCCCACATCGAAACTATCGAGACCGCCGTTCAGGAACTCACGCTGATTCCCCCCGCGGAAACGTTAACCCCGGTCACGCCAGATGAGGTCTGTTCTATCATTAAAGGCCTTAAGCCTAGGAAATCTCCCGGTCCTGATGGTATCAGGAATGAAGTACTCAAACTTCTTCCTGATCACCTCATAGCTCTTTTGGTCTGCATCTTCAATGCAGCCATAGCCCACTGCTATTTTCCAGCCGTCTGGAAAAAAACTATAGTTATAGGTATTCGCAAGCCCGGCAAAAAAGCTTCGCTTCCCGATAGCTATCGCCCGATCAGTCTCCTAAACACTCTAGGGAAACTCTATGAGCGGATCCTTCTGAACCGTCTCAAGGTCGTTATAGACGACAAGAATTTATACCCGCCCGAACAATTCGGTTTTCGCGCCCGTCACTCGTGTACACATCAAGTGCACCGCCTCACGGAGCATATCACGAGTAACTTCGCCAAGAGCAATATCGCTCCCGCCCGCACGCTTGCGGTCTTTTTCGACGTAGCCAAGGCCTTCGATAAGGTCTGGCACGCCGGACTGGTCCACAAGCTTCACCATTTAGAAGTCCCGGATAGGTTAGTTCACCTAGTTCATGATTTTCTACGCGACCGCACCTTTCACTACCGAGTGGAAGGAGTACTATCTACCGCCCACCCTATATGCTCAGGCGTCCCGCAAGGTTCCATTCTGGCGCCTTGCCTTTTCAATCTGTACGTCAGTGACCTCCCGAAGCCCCCCGGGGTCGAGGTAGGGCTCTACGCTGACGACACAGTCATATACGCGTCAAACAGACACAGAAAAAATCTCGCCTGCGCAGTCCAACGTGCCGTAACCACTCTCGGGGAGTGGTTTCGAACGTGGCGAATAGCTATTAATCCGGTAAAGAGCGCCGCGATTATGTTCGAACCGCATACATGTAAACTACCACGCACGGTAGGACCTCTAACATTATTCGGTAGAAATATCCCTTGGGCCACCAAGACAAAATATCTGGGTGTCACCCTCGACTCGAAGCTTAACTTCAACGCACACGTTACTATAGTCCGGAATAGGGCCGTCTGGATCCTTTCCCGCTTGCGACCCCTGCTCAGTTCGGTAAGCAAAATGTCCTTAAGACATAAGCTTACACTATACAAGATGTGCGTCCGTCCGATCTTGACATATAGCTGCGCAGCGTTCGCACATATGTCCAAACATAACTTTGTCCGCATGCAAAGAGTCCAAAATCGGTTTCTCCGTCGCCTGCTTGACCCTCCAGCCTTCGTTAGGAACATGGACCTCCACAGGGACATGAGGCTTCCCTCGATAGAAGCCTATGTGAAATATCTCACCAGAAGATACTTCGATAGCGCTTCGAATCACCCCAACCCGCTCGTAAAATCCACCGTGAACTACGTCCCAGACAACTCGATCCCCGTTGCCAAACGTTATAAACGCCGTCCGCGAAATCTCTTTGTCGATCCCGACGACGACATCGAGAAAGCTAATAATTACTACGCGTCCGCTCCCGCAACATATACGTGCTCGCGCCCACGCCCGCGAAACCACCGTTCCCTCCGCAGGGGACGTACGGTTAACTTCGCTCCCGCACACCCGCCACGACCGCCCTCCTCTGCGGCAACTCAAGCCTAGGTCCGATCCATCGGCATGGAGCCCTTGAGCCAAGCAGCCGCTCGCGCGATACAAGTGACTGCACAATCACTAGCTTTCACAGCCATACATGACACTGCATTATACACACATGCACAACACACATAGGTACATAGGTTCTGTAAGGGACCTTTTTTTTTCTTTTTTTGCCTAGTTAGAATAGACAAAAATTTTCAGACCACTAAATACACATACACATGTTCCTTCCCTCCTCCCAGGGGGCAGAAACATGTATATATGTATAGTTAGTTTAGATCGAATTACGGATAGGGAATTAGTCAGATAGCGACTTAATTGCATACGCGCAACAGTCCGAGCCGAGGTCCGGCCACTTTGGCACCCTCGGATGTTGTTGCTTAGCTTTCGTGGCTGAGTGCCCTAAGCGCTCGCCCCCAAGCCCGGTAAAGCTGTAAAAGCCGTAAAGGCTCCAGGGCCCCTCAGGCTAACAGTGTAGTCAGTTCGAAAAAAAAAAAAAAAAAAAAAAAAAAAAAAAAAAAAAAAAAAAGGAATAGCATCAGGCCTATTATTAGCATTATTGCCTATCTACCATTAGACTACACTTCTCAGCTAGCCTTAAATATTTTTTTTTGTTAAGTAAGTCGTAATAAACAGCGCACCCTAACTGCTTTATCCGTGTGCTGGCGTAATGGTTAGTGATATGTAAATACAATGTGGTACAAAACTATTGCTCCTTAGTACATCTAAAAAAAGTCTGCGATACCATTTTTATTATCTTTTATACACAAGCCACAATAGAGTATTTTGTGACAAAGTTTTATTGAAAATTGAATAGTGATTAATGAGCATTATTGAGGTAATAATCCTTACGAAGTTGCTTCATAATTTATACAATTTTATGTAGATAAACTTTACCCTTTATAGCATGTTATTTGGATGAATGGTTAGGGCGATAATGTAAAATTAAAATTACTCAACACTCGGCTCGGGTCTATGACTATAGGTGTAGCCATGTGAGTTGTGATGCATAACCCTGGCCGGCTGATAAAAATATTGTAGTATTATAAATCATCAATCGGCGAATTCTTTTAAATTATACGCGGGTGAAACCGTGGGGCACAGCTAGTAACCAAACATATCTAAAACACGCAATCCTCACTAATTTTGAAACGGAATTTACTAGTTCCAATATTGACGAAATCAATATAATAGTGGTGTTAATTATATACTTATTTATTGTATTACGCAATACTATGGCCGTTTGCCGTTGGTTTATGTCCTTGGTAATATTTATTATAGATTTTGTTTTCTACGAATATAGATAGAGATTATTCAATTAACGAATATTAAAAAAAAACAGCGCTGCGGTTTGTAAACTCATGCATTACTCGGATTTCTGACGTGACACCAACTTTTCAAGAATTATATAAATTTAAGAAGAAATCTGTGGTCTTATCATGATTAAAATAACTGGATTATTCTATGGTCAAGTAAACTATTCATTTAATGGTTCGCAATTCTTGAATCCATCCATTCAGCTATTCGCTTTATTGGCTATCCGTTCTACAAACAATGTGTCCCGCGTATTGTCACTTAAGTAGGTATAACAATTCTGAGGACTATGTAGCGATGTTGGTGAATTTAGCTCTTTTACGGATTTTTGAGTCACCTGTCACCTTGAGCTTTCTATATTTTTGTAGATAGTAGTTATAAACGCGTTAAAATGTAATTGATTTCTCGGAAACGTTCATTGACATATATATCGACGGAAACTGCTCTAACAATTTCGATTAAATTTTGTATGAATTTAAATTAATGTTTTACTATAGAAAAGTTCAGGCGCTCAGATATTTTTATATGAAAAGGGATAATATTATTTGATAATTTCAGATCTAATTGATTTGTCGTAAGTTTGAAGTATTTTAAATGGGTGAGGTGGGTTTATTTTGAACTATATTCAAAATGACGTAATGATTAGGTATGTTTTAACTTATTATATAGTTCTCATCAAAAAAATCTAAACACCCCTGAAGTTTGGTTTTGAATGAGTCTTATGATTTTTTTTACGCTTAACAAAAGAAAGAAATAATGCCAATTAATTGCGGATATTATAAGGTATCGTTTGACGAACATTGATGTTTCCAAAATAAACTAAAATTAAATATCTTTAGCTAACGTGTTTTGTTCAACAGGTATGTTTTTACCCTTTGAGAAGAGTTTGTAAAATGTTAGAAACAAAGACGTAAGACCAAAATGTTTGAAAAAGTATATTCAGTATCCCGTATTTTCTCCCCGGGCTGTAATGACTGCTTCCATGCGGTTCCTCATGAAACGGATGAGAGTCACAATCTTGTGTTGTGGGATAATATCTATCCCATTCTTCTCATATAACTGTTTTAAGCTGTCCAAGCGTCTCCGGAGCAGGATCACTCGCTCTTACTCGTCTCTTCAACTAATCCTATTGGTGTTCTATGGGATTCATATCATGGCTTTTTGCTAGGCTCATAACCGTAATGCAGACTTCATTCAGGTATAAAATAGCCCTCGCATTGTCCTGCATAAAAATGAACTCTTCCCCAATATAATGTGCGTAAGGTACCACATGAGGCTCCAGAAACTATTCGATGTAACATGGCCAATTTTTTTTTTTTTTTTCGAACTGACTATACTCTTAGCCTTAGGGGCCCTGGAGCCTTTACGGCTTTTACAGCTTTACCGGGCTTGGGGGCGAGCGCTTAAGGCACTCAGCCACGAAAGCTAAGCAACAACATCCGAGGGTGCCAAAGTGGCCGAACCCGGCTCGAACTTTTGCGCGTATTTTTTTTTATCGTTATAAGTTTGGCTTATTGGCCACAAACTCACCTGATGTTAAATGACGATGTGGCCCAGGATGGTAAACGCTAAACACTATGGAAGACTGGCTCTCAAGTGCAGCTGCCGGAACACACCTATTGGTGCTTGACGACAGATTTTCAACTTGAGGGTGGTAGCTAGCCAGGCGGGCATCAGAAAAGCCCTGCCACCATGCTATGGTGTCCTCACGATGTTTTCCTTCACCGAAAGCTCAAGCTCATTGCAGGGATTCGAACTCGCGTCAATCGACGCGAAGTCGTACACGCTACCACTGAGCCATCATTGCTGCAATTAAGTCGCGATCTGACTAATTCCCTATCCGTAATTCGATCTAAACTAACTATACATATATACATGTTTCTTCCCCCTGGGAGGAGGGAAGGAACATGTGTATGTGTACCTATTTAGTGGTCTGAAATTTTTTGTCTATCTAACTAGGCAAAAAAAAGAAAAAAAAGGTCCCTTACAGAACCTGTGTGTTATGCATGTGTGTATAATGCAGTGTCATGTGTGGCTGTGAAAGCTAGTGAATGTAGAGTCACTGTATCGCGCGAGCGGCTGCTTGGCTCAAGGGCTCCATACCGATGGATCGGACCTAGGCTTGAGTTGCCGCAGAGGAGGGCGGTGGTGGCGGGCAATTTAATGACGGTAAGGGAGGTCCAGATAAAATAGCAAGTTCGGATTTTCCATCGGCGCTTATACCTCCCCAAACCGTCCATGAACCGCCACTATAACTGACTATTTTGTCAATGCAGCACTGTCCAAAACGCTCTCCCTCTCTCGATACACCTTCTTTCTTCCGTCGTTACCATACAGCATGATCTTACATTCGTAAGAAAAGAAAACTTTGCTCCATTGAAGGTATGACCAATTTAAGTGCTCACGTGCAAAGGCGCGCTCTTCGGTGGTCTACCGTCAATTTTGGGCCATTAGATGGTTTATGAGGTTTCAGGCCACGCTCCGCCAATCTTCTTCTAATGGTAGAATAGCTCCTCACATCCTCGAATCACACGGAGCCGCTGATGCATTTGAATAGAGTTAAATCGATGATTTCTTAGAGAAATTGACACAGTATACCAGTCATCTCGTTCAGATGTGACTCGATGTCCACCAGATCTTTGACGGCGAGTAAACATACCAGTCTCCCGATAACTACATACCGCCGATACACTACAACGACAACAGAGAGGCTCAGATGCAATTGTGCGGCCACAACACGTTGAATAAGCCCTGAATTCAACAACGTCACGTCTTGGGTGACTTCCGTGGACGCGGTATTAATATTTGTTAGGAAAAAAATATCTGTGGCAGGATGTAACAAAGCCTTGTTACCAATGACTATTCAAAAAACGATATATTGTAAAAAAAATAAAAGCGTGACGGTTACTCACACGCGTAAAACTTCTTTGGCGTTATAAGAGATGGCGATTAAGTTAAAAATTTACCGACAGTCACCACCACCCCAACGGCCACCACCACCTCGACGGTCACCCTCAACCGACGGTCACCACCATCCCGACATTCGTTGTCGACTGCCATTCGTGGCTTATGGACATGTCCGATAGTTTGTTTCCAATTTAAGTAATGATATTTTCTACTCTTAATTTACATGCCAAATTTATTTTTTATTTTGCCTACCGAGTGCTTGACACCCCTGGCACCCTCTTCGCGTTTAGGCGATAGTATTTACTTGTTCCTTTTTGAATAAAACACGGGAAAAGTGTAAAATCCTTTATTAAAATTATGATATAATAAATAAATTGCATAGTGATTTAATAGCTATTACTTGAGCAGACCTGTCATGCCACTATCGGACAACAGACAGCCTTCCGCCAACTGCAAGCAACAGCCCCTCCCATTCCCACTCCCACTCCACAGTACACAACACTTAAAGCATCGGTTTAAATAAAAACAAAATAATACTTAATAAACACCAGAATACTTTAATAATACAAAATGTTCGTGTACTCATTAAAAACCTATACAATCTCATAAATAATTAAAAATATATATAAACAATCAAAGGTTTTTGTATTTAAATGTTTGTATAAAACAAGCTGATTTATGATTTGGAAGCTTAATTGTTATAATTAATATACTTGATTTACTTCTAAAAATGTTCTTCGCAAAAACCTTTCCACTCGTGTTCTTGACATCACATATTAAATTGAAATTATCTGCTGAAATTATTATGATATGATAGAATATTAACGATTATTTATAAAATTAAATACAAAATATGATTTATAATTAGAGCGTGTTTATAATATAAATGTGACCTTAAATACTAAAAAAAGAAAACGATTATTTTGCTCGTAATATTTTTCTAATAAAATACGAATGACAAAGTGTTATGTAGAGTTAAACAAATAAATCGTTCTTTGAATACGTTTGAGCTCACGGCGAAGCAACAGAAAAGTTTGATGTATTTAATAAGGGATAATGAATTTTATATATATTTTATAACATGTAACCCTTGGTAACATTTTCATTCGTCCAATTCAATAGCAACTTCTTAATAAAATTATATTTACAAGAATCCGTTAACCTCCAATACATCTAGTTATAACTATAATAATTATAATAATAATTTTTCGTAATTAAAATATATAATACAAAAATTCCATCCCACTTACTTGCAACTACAACTCATAGCGTTAAAATAAGTCGACGGAAAACTATTTAATAAACTCTAACATTTTGCAACGAACCGATTGTAACTGACTTAGATACAAAGTTTTTTTATTACAATCTACAGTTGACCGTGTTGTACTTTAAAAAATCACAAGGCCATTAGACGTCAAATAAAGTTTTTTTTTTTTAATCTTTATTTTTATAGAGGGTTTGTTCAAAGAGAACACGCCACCCTCATCCATTCAACCAAAAATGTGATAGTTTGTGCATTAAAAACGGGTATTAGCAAATATACTCTCCGAATCCATTTTATAATAGGCTGCTATTTTGTATGTCATCGGAAACCTGATAATCTTTGTATTTAATTAACCACAGTTTTAAGAAAAAGCAGATGGAGCCTGACAAAACACGAAAATATCCTTAACAACTTTAGTATTAGTATTCAATTGTGTTAATTTTGAAAGGATCGGCCATGTAATGTCAGCACCCTGTATTTTTTAATATTATATAACAAATGCCGCCTTGTGTATAATTACACAACCAAAATTCTTCTCGAAAACAAAAAAGAAACACGTCGTTTCATAGGTAACAAGGCACATCTTGATATTATTTTCAGTGTTATTTGTTACTTGATTACAAAACTACGACATTGTTATATCCTGGAAGTTATAGTAAAACATATGTATGTTGCGTTGGAAGAAGTTTTATTTACAACCTATCACGAAATATTTGTTACGTAATAGTGTGTTTGTTTGACAACGATCTACAAAGACTGAAAGAGATAGCGTTATGGTACCAGAGTAAAAATTATAGAGAACCTTGGACAATCTAGTGTACCAGACAAAAATTTAAAATCCAAGATAGCCACCAAAAATGCCTAATGCTGACGACACCGGAACCATTGGGAATAGGCATGGATGACAGATGGATTAACAACGGCTACACTGCTGGAGTGGAAAAACTGTAAAACTTATTTTAACTACATAGCAACCCTAGCAACATTATTCACAAGGTCGCACGTCTTGTTATCTGGTTGCCAAGGACACACAGTTAAATGAATGTCACACATTTGTTGTTCTCAAGGCTCCATTTGCCCTTATCTCAAATCTATGTTATTAACTATCATTTCTCAGCGCTCATCGTCATCAGGCACTTCTAAGAAACACTGTGCGTCCTATGAGGTGATACGATAGTAATGTCGATAATGTTTTTGCTCACAAGGTACGCTTCCCACTGGCAGTTTTCGAGTTTATTAATATGTGCTTCGCCGAACCTCCGTTTCGATGTTGGAACACTAACGTAAGGTTCGATATGGTCTCTTGTATATTAAAGCTACACTGTTGTATTCACTTGGGAGTGTGCGTCGAACGAGCGAGCACTATGAGACGGGCCGTCTGCGTACGAATGCATCTGCGCTTGAGGACGCGTAGGAGTTGGGCACTTCCGAGCCTACTTCTTGTTTGTACCCGTTCTTACCATTCAGTGAACTACTATTCTCATCCATTACCGCCTGAAAAAACATATTTAATGTATTACATACTAGCTGTGCCCCACGGTTTCACCCGAAAGTGCGGATGAAACTACAAAGCACCTCCTGTGTGAATGTGACCCACTAAAATCTAAACACAACCAGATTCTAGGCGGATACGTGCTACCACCGAAAGAAGTTCAGCTGCTCTCTACTAAAAAAGTCCTGCAGTACATTAAGGCTATAGGATAAGATGGGGAGCTTTAGCAAGTCGGGCGATCACAATAGATCTAATTGGTCGCAGTGATACATGACTGCATAAGCCTGCTTAGCCCCCTTTTAGAATTATAATAATAAACTGGACCAACTCTTCACTGCACCGCCGCCAACGTATTCTACACTCACTTCCCGTAATAGAATTTATGAATTATAATAGAGACGCAATATTCACCAGATAATTAAGAAATATTAGGCGGATAGCAAAATTAGATTTTAGCAGGATAATACCAAATTTCTTACAGGTAATGTTATCGATCTTTTTATTTTATTACCTTTTTATTTCTATAGCTCGACCGCTGTAAGCGCGACCCTCATAATGGTCTGCGGGACGCGGGAGGGGAACAAGATCTACCAATAAGCTTTTAGTTTGTTGCGGGCAGCAATAGCAGTTTTATTTTTGTGACTGCTACACATGAGATTATTTTACCAAGATGGAATTACGGACGCTACGGTTTAAAAACTACGCAGTTAATCAAAAGTAATGCTTTAACGCATTTTTATTCAATTATATTGTCAATAAATACTATTAAATTCATAGAAGTTTCACTTCAACTGCGTGTGAAGGTTACACGGGCAATTTTCTTTCAATATAGTAGTTTTTTAATTGTTATTTATAAATACAACAATATTATGTGTACTATATGTATTATTTATCATAACATATCTGTCCAGTTTGCAATAACATGCATAAACGATTGATCTTAAGATATACGGTACCATCTCAATACCGTGTATATCTATGCACAACCGCCGCCCCGCGTTCCGTAAACCATATAAAGGCGGGTCGCGGTAACAGTGGTCGGCCTATAGATTAATAATAGATAATACAATTATTATATAAATATAGTGTAGTTATAAACATGAGGTCACTAATCCCAAAATAACTCGGTCTCTGAGACTAACAAAATTTGTAATCATCACATTATATTCGACAGAAAGTTCAATTTTTCACAAAAGTTTCTAAATAAGTCTGCCCAACTCTATGTAATCAGTATGTGGAAGAAAAACTATTTTGTACAGAAATAAATTTATACGTTTGTAAGGCCAACTTACCATGCAAAGGCCATTTTTGATAGTGGTTTTCCTGTCCGCCTTGCTGTATCTCGCTTTGTAGAAGTCGCTAAAGAGGAAGAGAAACAGAAAGCCGTGCATTGCAATCCAGTAGACGAATACTCGAGGATATTGACATGAAGGCCTGAATAGAACCTGCAGTTGATGGCTGAATATCAAGACGAACTGAACCTGGTAAGGAAAATATGCATTTATTTTACTTACCGCTAGCTATATTTAAAACCATTTATAAATCATTTTGCTGTTACTTAATTGTCATTCATATACAAAAAAAAAACATTATTATATTTATACAATATAAATAGTATTGTATTACTATGAATTGAAGTTAATTTTTTGAGCAGCTTGGAAAATTGACATAAGTGTCTCTGATAGTAACCACTGTACAATCCAAACACAATGGCTGCCATTGAGAGACCTGCAATCCATCGGCTACCGTCACTGTCATGGCGGCCTGCATTACTATGATAAATTAACTATTGATTTGATTAATTATATATTTATTTCATTGTCTCAAAGTAGGTGAGAAAAAGACTCCTATATAATATAACTAGTACTTACCATCTGGAAGGCGGTAAGGTACTTCTTCCACCAAATATACTTCTGGTACTTTGGACCCATGGCAGCCACCATATAGTAGAAGTACATTACAATGTGAACAAATGTATTAAGCAATGCAAAGAATGTGCTGTGCCCACCTAGGACAAAAATAATATTTAGTATGCATTAAAGAATATTTGTTACGCAATAGGTAGAGAGCTAGATTGAGATCGTCAGCTAAAGTAGATGCAATATTTATATTACAGAAACGGGTTATTCTTTCTATATTATGTCATTCGACCTCGCGAACAGCTAAAATAAAAATTGAAAGAATTTAAAGTATTAATTTCGCTGCCAAAACCCCTTACTGTAAGTACTTCTCGGAAACGTGAAAACACTGGTTAAGCTTTATAGTACATATAAGTGATTTTGGCATTGATTATACTTTTTTAATATAGTATAGACACGCACTTGAACTCAGTCTCACCAAATTGTAAATGAAGGTGCTGCCGACGATGATTAGAATGAGGTATTAACGTTTAAGAATGCAAATAAGGTTTAATAATCTAATATAATATTATAAATGCACTAAGATCAGGCTTCCAATTAGTCTTATAATATTTTCCTACTCAACCAGAAACTGTTTCTTGAAAAACAAAGTTCATGGTTATCTTATCAGGTCATTTGTTTTAGACATTATAATTACTTATAGACCTAAAAGGTATGTAATCTCTCTACATTAATTATTTCTCAAGGTTGATTTTAGTGGCAATACTACATATCTCCTTTCATTCTTCATTAAAAATAATTCGGGAATTGAAAATATGCTAAAAAAGTAAACTTCATTGTTTGATTATATTGGATTTATTAATAAAAAGTCTAAAATATACATATCTGAAAAAAAAAAGTTCATTTATTTAATTTTCCCTTGGGAAAATTCAGTTTTTTTTTTGTCGGGAGTCACGTGATTGTAAACGCCAACATGAAAACGTGACAAATCGTACAATATTTATACACAATTGAGCATTATTATTATTAGGTAAACTTATGACAAGTAACTTTAAAATTACTACTATACCTTATTTATCATCTTACGAAGACTTGCATGACATATCCACAGAACGTAAATTGTTAGGTCGTGCAAATTATTACATAGTATAAAAACATGCATTTCGACTATCAATTATCATTAAAAAAAAAGGATACTGATAAACGTTATAAAAACATTTTGCACGATAAAATCCTAAATAACTTCCTCTATAAAATTGTTGTTGTGTATTTTCGATTTTTTTTTTGTTATTATGTTAATCGTTACATTCTATGTTACTTAAAACTAGAGTGGACCAAAATAATAGAACAAAGGAATCGAAAATGAATCGTATTGATCATACGAATCGAAAGTGCATCGTATTGATCATACGAATATTTACGTAATTCCTACATTTTTACTGCAGCAACAAGCGATGAAGAATAATGAGTGGAAGAATTAATCTTGTTGTTTGGAATCGGCATTCAATAATTCAAGTGTTCCAGATTGCGATTTCAATTGTTGTTATACTATGTTATACTTTAGTCATTTCATTTACACAACTTACACACCCATCAACTGATTTCGTAAATAATATCGTAATATCGTAAAATCAACTAACAAATTAAATTATACTTCATCTCTAAAATAAATATGTGATAAGTGTCGTGCAAGTCTACTTAAATGAAGTATGGGCGACAGCGAGGAGCGTTTTAAAAAAAACTTCAATTATGTTTTAGATCTAGGAGACCGAGTTTAATACAAACTATTATTCTAAAAAAAGGACTTTGTATCGACTCGTTGGTGGTCCGTTTTCTTAAAAAGACATGTATGCTATAAACGATGATTCGGATAGTTGTTATGCCGACTCGGCGTTAAGTTGTGTGGGAACTGAAAGGGTTCTACGTCCTCGGGACGGCATTACTATTTACAATGAATCAATAATAAGTGTAGAAATAGCGGTTTTAAAATTATATAGTGCTGTAGAAATTTTTCCAACTGAAATTCTAGTTAACTCAAGTTTGTATATAATAAATACCTTTAGTTTTTTTATTGAATAATGACGTCACGCGCAGTCTTAATAAGCATAATGCCGCGTTTTGTGGCATTTAAAAAATATATATATTACAATTAAGGTGTATAATAATGAATGAATATTATTAATTCACGGGCATTATTTTCAACATATAAAATGATTTAAATAACTTTTCAATATTTATCTGTCTACTACCGGATTATTCAAATATTATTTTAAAGCATGTTCCTCGCTATTGACGATTAATAGTTTAACGTTAAAAACCTGTTTAAAACACTTTTTAGGTCGACTTAATTAACAGATTCCTAGTGAAAATAATTATATTCCACTTGGAGGTGTCATCTATTAACAATCTGTTTAATTAACATGACAGTTGTCAGATTGTTTACATTTTATAATGTGACGGAATATTCACACGGGTCAGCTAGTTACATTATAATTAAATAACATCGCTCTATATATATACATATATAATAAATCTGTAGTTCGTCTGTACATGTATTTTTTTTTTCAAATTTCCCGAATGACCTCTGTTGTGCCTATGCATTTGGTATACAATATTCTGGCAACATTTATAAAATATCATCTCTTGCAAAAAAAAAAAAAAATTGAAGTTGTTTGAAGGGCACATCGATCACGAATATGCCATTAAAATATTTTTTTACTTTTCTCTGTTTGTTTGTCCGGATTTAACTCAAAAACGGCTCGACCAATTCTTATGAAATTTTATACTCTGGAAGCTGAAGTCATTGGTCACAAGACAGACTATATGAATTGTCGATAAGATGAGTAAAAATAAAATTATGGGATGAAAATAAATACTACGTAGCAAACACATGCAGAGTTGCGAGCGGACCGATAGTTGAAAATAAATCCGAAGAACACGAGTAATTATTATGATGATAATTAAAAATAAATTACAATTGGAAACTTTAATAAAATTATATTTATAAAAATCCGCTAAACTTCATATTAAAAGTTCTATCCCACTTGCTTGCACTTATCCAATCCAATGAATAACAAAGCAGTAGAAAATACCATGCAATGCTTGGAAACATAATATGTAGTGACGCGCGATAGACCGTTTCCATTGTTCATACTTCTCCATTGTTTTCGAATGGTTTCTCCTAACTAATCTAAACAATGTGTTTATCATTTCCGAGAAATCCCCAAAAACAAATACGTATTAATTAATATATGATCAGTATTAATGTACGTAAAATATTTATAACTTCTGTAGCATACTTTTTCGTTATCAATTACTCATAAAACTTATCAGAGTATTTAATTGTTAGAATAAAAAGATGTAATAATATTGAAAATAATAATAGTAATAGATATGCTCGCTATTCTCCGAGGCCTACTCGACTGAAAGTCTACCAACAAAGACACATTTTTGATTACCTACGCGCATAGCCTGCCTGTACCTGAAGAAATTCAGACCTTGAGTCAAAAGTTGTAAGACTCTTAAAATCGAAAATATAAATTTATGCATCTAAATCGATATGGTCCCCTTTGACTGCAACGCGATTAAGCCAGTACTTGATCCAATCTTCGAAACACCGCTGGTACTCAATTTCCGGTATGGCCATCATAGCCGTCTTCGATTTTTTTATCATATCCTCTCGAATACTGTAACGCGTTCCGCGATTTAAGTAGGTTGAACAGGAAAAGGTCGCAGGGAGCCAGATCAGGCGAATTCGAAGGTTTCTGGGTAGTATTTGCGTTGTTTTTGGTCAAAAAGTCACGGATAAGGATCGCATTGTGCGACGATGCGTTAACGTGGTGCAGAATCCACGAGTTGTTTTGGTCAAGAATCCGGTCTTTTTTAGCAAATTGCTACACGAAAACGTGTCATAACTCCAAAATAAAACTCTTTGACTGTCTGCTTATTCTGACAAAAATTAGGTAGTGCTGTATGCAATTGTTGAAACATGGTTTTCACTCATCACACCGATCTTTTTTGAATGAAAACGATGTGATTTTTTTTCGTTTTGACTTATTAGATACACGCCATTCATTCGGCTTAATTGTCATTCTCAAAAATCCACGTCTCGTCTCCAGTGATGATCCGTTTAAGAAATATTGGGTTGGATTCGGCCTTGCTAATCATGTTTTTCGCGATTTCAACACGGTTCCTTTTGGATAAAATTGAGGTCTTTCTGAACCAGTTTTTCCAGAACATGGAACATGTATGCTACACGTACATAGAAAATATTGTCGTCTTTGTCTTATTTTCTCAACCTCGTATCTAAAAATAAAACTCGACGGTCGACTTGATTTGACGAGAGGAATTAATCGAGAACAATCGAAAGTGATATTTGGGTGGACAATCGAAAAAATTGATTTCATTCACTCGTCATTATGCATACCACACTATATATAAAATATATTCTATTTCGTATGCAACTTCGTAAAGAATATGCAAAGATCACGAAATTTAATCTTTTACACAAATGTTAACAAATTTTAGTTTTTTTTTCATTTAACCCGTCCGCGATCTTATTGGCATATATGCCAAATTTGGAGGCATAAATATTTTTTAATGCATCATCATTCCGGACGTGTTAATAAATACTGCACAGAAAAATACTAAATTACATATGTACTTTGGTAATGACGCAAATTGGTATATGTACAACAAACGTCATATGCTTTTTGTAATGCCGATTATAAATGACACGCGAATAATAATAGCAAACAAAAGTCACGTACCTGGTGCGAATTTGAGCCCGAACCAGACGGACATGGGCATTATGCCGTGGTGTATTACGTGGAGCGTAGACACGTGCTCGTTCTTTTTACGTAGCACAAAGAAAAGCGTGTCCATGAATTCCGTAAACTTGCTGAAGTAGTACCACCAGCACGTGTTCGCCATCTGATTAAGAACGTCACTTTTCATTGATTCAATATCTCCGATGTTATTGCATATAAGTTCGTAATAAGTATTTTATAAGTTAAGTTCGGGTATCCGGTTTGTTTAAACTAAAATCACGAATGGAAAATCCCCAGAGCCGTTTCAATGACCTCCATGGATCCTCCAAAATTGAGTTTTTGAGAAAATTGCATATTTCATATTTTTTTCTTAGTATCCGAAACCGGCGGATATGTTATGTATGCAGTAATGAGTAGTAGTGATTTTTTTGGTGAACATTATTAGTTAACGTACGTTTAATAGTGAAGTTTACACTGTAATTGTGGACCAGTGTTTTTATTTTGGATATACTTTATTCGTCTTTTGGGAAATAAATTAGTAAAAATACGCGAATTCTAAAATAAAAACTCGTTGGTAAATGACAAGGCTAATCAGGGGATATCACTACCTGTGCCCTCACTAACCTGACCTCTCACTAACTGTATTGAGGTTCAATGCCCCTGATTAACAATTTAATTTAATCATCATGATTGGATTATAGTGTGAAATTCATCACTTAATTGTGAACGCTATTGCATAGTACATGAATAACACAGTATATGTTTTGTGTTTAAATATTCGTACACCACAATTATAATATAATATGATGATATGAAATTATTTTGTTTTTGTAACAATGCCCAAATAATAGATGTAATCTTTTATCTTTATTTATAAAGTGGTAAGTGTGCAGAGTGGTAGGGTATTTTATAATGCTGGCCTGACTAGGCTACCATCATCAAGTTGAAAATTTGTCGCCAAAAACCTTTAGGCGTGTTCCGGAACCGACACTTGAAAGCCAGTACGTCTGGTACCACCTTCGGCCACATCGTTACTCAAAATCACTTGAGATTGTGGTTAAAAGCTGACCTTATAAAGTATAAATATATGTAAATACATATTAAAAGTTGTTTGAAAAACGACTCAAAAGGAATATACTTTTAACTTACTCTCAGTGCCATCGGGCTTCGTGAGTAATCGACCATCTGACACCTAAAGTCGTAGTGACCCCACCAACCACTCATTAGGTACTGTGGATAATAAAAAAAATATTACTTAAATTCATACAATTTGAAAAACATAAATTTATCTTGGAGTCGTTACGGAAGGTGTAAATTATTAAGCATCAGTAAAATTTGGTTTTTGTTTAATTTAAATTTACAACAGAAGAATCTTTTTGGTTTCATACAAATAAAATTATTGATATTTGTCATTGTGCGCGCATCACGCAAAAACTACTGGATAGATTTCAATTAATATGTTTTTTGTTTTACTCCTTAGACAGTTGGTCCTTATGAAAATAAAATAAAATGACGATATCTTCATAAACAATAATTCTGTAGAACATGCGAGCGGAGCCACGTGCACAGCTACAATTTATATAAAATAGAACAGAATATTGTACAAGTAGAATTGACATAATGGAATAATAAAGTTAAATTTAAATAACCTTAATAAAATTATAAGCTTCTAACATTATTTATAATATCAGGTCCTTAAATATGAAATTGGCATTTTGTTGAACTGGCCACCTTGACCTCAAATATCTGGCGTTTAGTTAGAAATTCCAAATTCAAATTAAGGCTTGTGTATATTTGTGTTTCGAATTCAGTGATTCATTTGTTTTCGCAACGCATTTGTTGGTCAATCTCTCTAACCCATTGCTGCTTCAGGACAACGCTAAACCCCATACTTCAAGACAGACGGTCGCTAAATTAGAGGAACTGCGGTTTGAATGTCTCCGACACCCACCATACTCCCCGGACCTTGCTCCAACATATTTCCACTTTTTTCGGAATTTGGACAATTTGCAAGAAAAAAAATTCAATTCCGATGAGGCTGTCCAAACCACCTTCGAAGATTTTATTGATTCTCGCTCCCACCATTTTTACAGCAATGGAAACAATGAAGTACCTATAAAATGACGCAAGTGCATAGACAATAATGGTACATACTTCGATTGATTAAATGTATAATTTTATAATATTTTTCGTTTTACTTTTTCCATATAAAACGCTAATTCCATATGTAAGGACCTATTATAAAATCATTAAATTATATATGTAGGTGTTTGTGGAAATGACATTAGGCCTGTCAGACTAGCGTTTGTCGAGTGTGCGTGTTCCTCCAACGTTTGACAAGCGCTGACGCTACACACACGGGGCGTTTGTGTCGCGCGTCTACATAATGCAGCGCTCGCGTCGCGTACACGCAGCGTGCCTTCTTGTAGCAGAAAATATCACGACGCGAGCACTGCGTTAAGAAGGTGCGCGATGCGAGCGCCGCGTGCGCGCTCCGTTAGCACTGATCAAGCGTTGGACGAACGCGCACGCTCGACAAACGCTAGTATTTTTAGTAAAGGATTATCATTATAATATTTATTTTATAATTTACAAGTTTTCTAGTTATAGTTCTAGTGGTTGATTAGCAACGACTGTTATTAAATCAGCATAAATAAAGTTTTTACCATACTATTGAATTATCATTATTTAATTATGAAAAATATTTGCCTATATAATAGTCATATTAAACACCACAAAGAAACTTATTTAGCAATATGGGATTATTAAAATAAAGCAGAAACACGTTTTATTTAGCAGTATTGTAACAAAGAATTCCTAATATTTGTTATATTTACTTAATTAAGTTTTATTGGAAAAAGTGACATTAACGGAATTAAAATCTTATTTAGGATGCTTTGTAATCTTTACGTGATTCGTATGCACACGTATGTATATGATGTTAAATAAAAATGTATAATTTTGAAGAGCTTTAGTAAAATAAATATTTAGCGGACCATCAGTAAAAAAATATAACGATTCCATACGACGTAAACTACTTTTAAAAGTTCCATTGCGTCATGTTTTTTTTTCCATAACGTGATGTTAATTTACTGACGCACATATATATACAGCAATCATTTTAAATGTAATAATTCCATCAATATAAAGTATGTATGTGTTTTGTAATATTAATGATAATACGATCACGTACACATTTTTTTAAATTTATGACTTGCCTATGTAGGCATTTTCGCCAATGTCAAGTGTGAAAACTTGTACATATTGTAAAGTAACCGTTTTGATAACGCATGTTTTAAATTACCGCCAGAGATTCCGCGTATTGTTATAATTATAATATCGCTATAATTATCGCATTTACAAATTCTACTATTTTTTTTCATATATTGGCAATTTTACATGTGATATTATGTTAAATCCATACAATTTAGTTTTTGTAGTTTTTTTTTATAAATTTTATACAAAAATATTTGCTCAAAAAGTTTTATACCAGATTGGCGTCATAAAACTAATTTATTTTATTAGATTATATTTAGCGAATAAGATTAATTAAAAATCTAAAGTATTAAATCAAGTAAAACACAAAGTTAGTAGACATTGAGTGTAAACAAATTCCGATGCCGATATAGGTTTCTTTTATCTAATCTCTATTTCGCATTCACATATTAACAGCAATCAAGTAGGTATCTATCTATTAAGGTTATTTTTGCTTTTGCTGGCACCGACTCCGAAAATAACTGATTATAAATTGTAAATAGGTTTATAAGTATCAACAATTTCGTCATTATCCTTTAATGCTCTTTACTTTGTAGTAATTAAAATATTATTTTCTACTTTTTAGTTTAAGTTTGTACATGTAGATATACAGTCATGAAGTCGTTTTTTTTCAATAAGTAAAAATGACATAAACATTTAAAAAATGTTCACATGCAACATTTAAATATTCCTGCATGACATTAACATTATATAAATTACCATACAATAAAATTTTCAGCAAGCTCTCCATCATGAGATTTACTAGTGATTGTTTAAATATGACATTTGAATATTTTCATGATTGTAGGTACGACTGCTCCTTAATAGTTGAATAATTAATGGAAAACACCGTAAACATTTATGCAGCCACATTGTCATTATGTTATTTAAATTAATCTCACCTCATAAAAAATCCACGTGCTGAATATAGTCTGTGCAAGATTATAAACAACGAGCACTCCTCTGAGTTCGAACGGTTTTCGGTTCGCCATCAGCCGAGGGCCAAGCTCTTTGGAGCAATACGCGTAACACACGCAAGCCATAAGGGTGGGCCACGGCGATGACATCATCGGCCAGTCCTTCACACGGGGATCTATAAATTAACAAAAACAAAGCCGTTTAACATTCATTTAATTATTAGCATGCAAGAAATAAAACTAAAATTTTATCATTTAAAGTCAACCAGACAAACCATTCACGGTTTAGTACTCGGAGGAAACTATTAATTGTTTGAAGATTTTAATCTACTGAGCAATAATAACATTTAAACATCTTTCCATCATAAAAAATCACATTCTATATTATCACGTAATTATCACGTAACAAAGGTCAATTCAACGTGGTAGGACATTTTACAATGTTCGCTTGGAACCACCGTCATGTTGGAAATCTGTCGCCAAGCACCTATAGGTGTGTTTTGGCAGCTGCACTTGAGAGTTAGTGCCCCCACTAAGCTTAGAGTGTTACTATCGTGAGCCATATCGTCACTTAACATCAGGTGATATCGTGGCAAAAGGTTAAAATTTATTGTTCTGATATTAATTCTGTCATGTTCCTCAGATTGAACTTATTTGGCTGAACATTTTGACTGAATAGTTATATTATCTAATGGATAACAAACACAAAAACCTACAAAGATTTGCAAAAATAAAACACGTTCCAGACAGCATTAGCAGAGTAATAATAATTAACTATATAGGAAGGGCTGCCTTCCTTAAAACAGAAGTCATCTTCAAATCACAACTACCACAGTGCCGAAAAATTAATGCTCACAGAAAGCAATATGCATAATAAAGTTGTAAAAAGCCATAATAGACGTCTCCATCATAGATCACCGTGATTCGTCAGTAAAATACAGAAATCGAATGCGACCAGTAGATAAAGACATTACCAAACGAAGTATCTTTTGATTACTACTACAAAGACAACATGCAATAGATTTTCTAAAAAAAAACCCTTACTTAAACTACGGTTTATTTTAGAAGAGGTGTTCCCGCCAACAGAGGGCACTAAGCAAGTTTAAATGGAGGAATACTCTCATAAGAAACAGTCTAGCCCGGCGATCTTTTCACCACATCTTAGCAATTCCTCGAAACGGGTATCAAGTTTATTTAAAATTGAATGCATTCATAACCAGGCACTGTGTACAAGTCAATTCCCACTTGTATCCAGTATATAAGTTCTCTTTTTTTAAGTTTACTGATCTTATTTATTTTATTACATATAACGGTAATTTTAGTCTGTTAACTTTCACGATTTATGTTTAAATAGGCCTTCCTCATCGATTTTGATATATTCGATTCTAACTTGATTGGGTACTAATAAATGTTTTAAGCAGTCGTTATTTGAATCACAATATATTATCCTTAACCATATTCTGTAGTTATGTTTAGTTTTAAATTAGTTGAATGTAGGTAGGTATATAAAAAGTTTGGTTTTCTGAGCATTTACAACTGGACTAGCGTCATCCATCATAGCAATAATTATACATAGTAAAGTCAAAATTAAACGGCATATCCGCTTGCGACATCCAAATGTCTCCGTGTGCTGTTAACAAACCGGTGTCATTGGCAAATTGGTATACTCGCCCCTCCCTGAATGTATTACACATGCCATTGACGTAAATTAGATTCGCAGTTGGGCCTAATACCGAACCCTGGGCTGAGACTGATTCTGTATTAACATTTTTCCTTAGGAAACTTTTAATTTTTATTGTAGTATATATATATAGTATATTATGACGTATTGTATCTATACTAATATAAAAAAGCGGGAGAGTTTTTCTGTTTGCTTGTTTAAACACGCTAATATCTGATTCCAAGTCGGATTCGAAAAATTCTTTTTGTATACGATAGCCAGAGGAATAATAGTATAGGCTCTCTTGCATTAGGCTGCATCTCTCAGCTAGCTTTAAATATTGATTTTTGTTAAGTAAGTCGGAATTAATAGAGCATCCTAAGGGTTGTGTTTTTATTTATTTAAAATCTATTTTTAATGTTGCGAATATTATTATCTGTTAAGTAGTTTTTTAACAAACATCCTAAGTGCTACTCCTATATTTAGGAAGATAATAAAGAAAATAGGCGGTAGTTATTGTTCGTTAAAACTGGCCTTCTTTGGGCGAATGATGACTATTTTGAAGATACGTGTACATGTGTCTAAAATATTATCTACACTTATTCTTATCATCATTATCTTTCGCTGTTATGTTTTATGGCAAAACTTTTTCTAGCAATATTTTATTAAATTACTAGCTGTGCCTACGGCTTCGCTCGCGTGGACGACAGAAGAACGTGTAGTGCTTATAAAAATCGTAGTTTCTTAAAACTTTAATAACTTTTTATTGAATTAAGATATCGTGATAATTTGTTTTGATAAGGACCAAGTATCTAAGGAGTAAAACAAAAAAATCAAAATCTATCCAGTAGTTTTTGCGTGATGAGCGCACAACGGCTAACCCAAATCATTTTATTGATATATATAGAAGATATGCTGTGTCATTGGTGGTTTTTCCAAACACACCTATTGGTGCTTGGCGGCAGATTTTCAACTTGAGGGTGGTAGCTAGCCAGGCGAGCATTAGAAAAAGCCTTACCACCATGCTATGGTTTCCTCACGATATTTTCCTACACCGAAAGCTCAGGCTCATTGTAGGGATTCAAACTCACGTCAATCGACGCGATGTCCGTACACACTGAGCCATCATTGCTTCATTGATTTCACTTGAAAACTACTGACCCAGTTTGAATATAGTTATAGCATGATATTTTAATAATTAGAGTAAGAAAATATAAAAGAGAACCTTTGTAGTGGTAGTAAAATAGAGAAGAGAAGTTTTCGATAGATATAAGTTAAAATAAGCAAATTGTAAACAATATTTAATGGGGATATTGTGGCTAACTCCTCACAGTAGGAAGGGCATCTAGTTTTGTTATATTTATTTAGAGCGCACAAAAGATCTCAGACCACGTTAGAGGTGCCGTAAGGAAAAAAAAAAATATCTGGTTAAATTACATACTCGTTCCCTTATAACGACACCGATTGGCTTATTATAGTCAGACTCTTTGTAGTCAATATTGTTTGGCATTAGCAACATCCTGAAAGTTTATAAAAACTAGCTGGGCCCGTACACGTTGTCTTTTCTTATATTTAAGAAGTTAACCACCATAGTGACCAAAACAAAATAAGAATTACGCATATCCATCTATCGAATCGTGAGTTATTTGTAGTGAGTTCATACAAAAATCCGATAGAATATAGGACGTTCAATTTTACCCGAATTTGAATTTTTTCCGACAATTTTTCCAATTGTTCTTGTCATGAAAAAAAAATTATGGGCTTACTAACGAACGGCATTTCATTTTTATTTATTTAAATCTTTCTATTGTCACTAAAAGATGAAAACATAACAAGTTTTGTCTTACTTTATTGCAAACTTCCAATGTTCTTAGTAAGTATATCGTACATATAGTATACGTAAATATTCATTTTCATATATATTTAGATAATATTTATATAAATGAAAAAAATAATAAACTTGTTCGCCTGATGGTTTAAGTTTGAATTCGCAAACCTTCATCTTTGGAATCAAGACGATATACTATTATTCTAATGTATGTATATAGCAACCACGAGAACTTAAGTCCGTGCAAATATAAATACATATTATAAGTTTTCCTCATTTAGAAGATCAACAGCATTTACGATGGCCTCTTATTATTTAACCCTGATGCTTGGTAACGTAAAATCATTATATCTGTCACATTTTATACATTTCATATTAATTTATTGTGTTGTTTTTAAGTAAGATGTATAAAACTTAACAACGCTTATTTTATGCAATCCAATAATGCTAATAAGTATTTAAACATAGCAGGCAAGTGCTCGGTAGAAATAAAAGGTATTTTCAAAAACCAGTAATTTCTGCTGCCTTTGGTTATATGTATTAACAACGTGTAACTACGCACTAAACATAGCTAGTCAATGAAATGTGTTGTTTATGTTTATCAGCAAAGAGATGTTTCTCGACTGTTCTTGTCACTTGTCAGTCCACTGAGCTGTTGTATACAGTTGAACGTGTTGTACGTTGACCTTATCCGAGTCAACTTAATAATTGTCGATGACTTGAAAAAAAGTATTAAGGCAATTATGAACGTCAATACACTACTACCGGGTTGGGTAAACATCCCAATCATCGCGAAGAATAGGCGAGAAACTTGATGGGGCTTTTTTTTTTCAACTGTATAAATTATATTTACATTTAATAATATATAAAAGCAAAATCCTGTAGATTTGGTATATAATTTCCAAGATTACATCTAGAGCCTGATTTAAATCATTTAAGGGAAAAGTTCTTGTACCATTGCATTGATTAAATATATGATATGAGCCAGATATGGTGAAATATTGACAATTAGAGACTGAGTTACCGTTAACGTTGTTATTATTTCACCTGCAGTAATAAATGTAAAATAAAAAATTGAATTTAAAGGTGTACTCAGATTTTCTAAAAGTGATGCTGCAACATAAAAGAAATAGAAGCCAAGTATCATGAATTAAATACAGAGTATTTATGAGTATATAATAAAACTAGCTCTGCCCGCGGCTTCGCTCGCGTAGACTACTAAAAAGGCTTATTTTGTTTATGCGAAACCCTAATTATTATTCTAAAATAAAAGTAGCCTAAGTTATTCCTTATAACATCAGCTATCTGACAGTGAAAGTCCCGTCAAAATCGGTCCAACCGTTTCGGATATTACCCGAAACAAACAGACAGACAGACAAAATTAAAAAAAAGGGGTTTTTTGTTATACGTATCGTGTATACTTTCATATGCATTTAGTAAAAGCCTGTAATTTTGACATTACAAACTGACACTTCATTTTTATTATATGTATAATAATTTATAATATATATATATATATATATATTTTTTTTATGCAAATCGCTAATTTTATTTTAACAAAAAAAAAAACTATCAGTTAGCTTTGTCGTGATGCGCGTACGACGGCAATCCTCAATCAAACTATGCCGGTCATTTACAATTTTTCGAGCATACATGACATTTTCAAGGATATGTTTATTGGAAGGGAAAATTAGGATATTCATTTCCTGATTTTTGTAGATTGCTCGAATTGCCCACTTCTATAATATAAATATGGTATTTACCTCAGGTGCTATTCGACACAATAAAATACCACAAGATATTATGCTATGAACGTAAGCGAAGTAAACTAACCTAGCAGTGGTAATATAGGTTAACTGGCGAGTCTCATGTACTGCGATTGCAGTAGAGCCAAATTAGGTTCCCTAACTAATATAAGGTAAAACCACCAGTAATTGACACTGCACCAATAGTTGACACTCTGACGAAGAAAATTAAATATTAAGAAAAAAAAGGAAGCCAAAGATCGAGATGGCCAAAATCACTGATTACTGATATATTTTTAATGTTATAAATACATATAGGTACAGTCAGTTATAAAAGTCGGTTAACAAACTCAGGACTTCAAATCAATTTAGTATCAAATATTTAATTTTCTTCGTCAGAGTGTCAACTATTGGTGCAGTGTCAATTACTGGTGGTTTTACCTTATATGTCCATTCATATTTTTACTTTCTGGTAGGAGATTTGTACAAATTGTTGATTTATACATGAACATGAGAACATAGCAATATAAATACAATTCAAATGAATAAAAAAATTAACAAATATTATAATTTACGAGAGCGAAACCGATAGCAGAATACTAGTGTAGTATATATTAATAACAGAATATAATATTTAATTTGGTTTGAAATTAAAAAAAGGTAATTTGTTTTCGTTAAAGCACAAAAAATATTATCAATCGGCAAAAAAACGCATAAGTACATAAGCGGTCATCTGTTTTTACATGAATTCGTCAAAACACTCGTACGAAGCGAATACGAAAACACTTTTGACGCCTCGCTTATATACATAACTAGCTGTGTGCCCGCGGCTCCGCATGCATTTGTTACGCTGTAATTATTTACATCCCGTAATTGTATTTTTACTCATATTATTGACAATTCATATAGTCTATCAATTGACCAATGACATAAGCTTCCCTGTGTACAAAATTAAAAAAAAAACAATCAAGCCATTTTGAGTTAAATCCGGTCATACAAACAGACGGACAAAAAAAAAACACAAGGGCATATTCGTGATCAGTGTCTTTTATATAACATGTCGATCGGGAAATTTGGAAAAAATATTACATGTACAGACAGACATAACTAAATATATATGAATATAGATATACTTCGGTTCAATTTTTCGTACGTAAAATCAATGATCGACAAGCCGACGCGTAACGCATAACTACGCGTAGACGTGAGAGTGCATCGTTCACGTGCCTCGGGCCTCGGTAACGCAAAATGTGTAATCGGAGCGCACTTGCTATGCCGCTAAATTATTTTTAGAAGGCTTTGTCATCGAAACAACAAATTCAATTAACTATAATTTCAACTAACTATATACTACAATTTTGCATGAGAACTATTAAAAATTTCGTCAAATATTATTTATGTATTTATTTATTTATGACATATACAAACACGGATATTATATAAGTCATGTAAATCACATTGTGTTGTATTCGGCCAAGGTTCTCCACTTTTCATGAAATATGTATTAGGAGCTGAGCGGTGAAGCGTTACAAGTTTACAAGGCTACGAATTTAGTTGACAAACTTCCAGCTGATCGTGAGGCGGCTCGATGCAATCATGGGGTTACGTTTACGATATAGAGAGAGAGAGAGGGGGGGCTAAGCTTGTAGAGTGTGAATCGTATCGTAATTCTTACATAACCTATTGAGTAAACTGTGCCGTTGCAATCCGTCGCGTTACAACCGCATGATACCCACAATGAAATATTTTTAACATATTTCAATTAATTTACATTTATTATAAATATTCGGTTCTGGTTTTCGAAATAACCTTTAAAAGTAATCCAATGAACTATGTATGAAGTAGGGCATATTTAATGAAAAAATAATCGTGTCTCCTATAACGAATAACATCGTCATCCTATATCATTATGTAATGAGAATGTTATACTGGTTACTCAAATTATATCTATATATTCAGGACACAAAAACCGTTAACTCTATCGAAGAAATGAATTTTATATCACTTATTTACATAATTTGAAAAGTAAATAAATACACTTACCACCCCTGACGTCCATCAAATCTCTGTACCAATTGTATATGGTTGCCATCTTTGGATAAGTTTCTATAGACTAATTAGATCTGTAACAATAAAAAAAATATACTTTATTAATTCATAATAATGAATGCTAAATTATATTATAATGAGTTACATAATCAATGAGTGATATACAATTTTATAATTCGAACTAAATTTACAGCAATAAACTTAACCAAAAAACTGGTGCTTTTCTTCGGGAAGAGGCCTTTTTCCCAATAGTTGGAAATTTAGAAGCCGGTACCTTTATAGTAAAACTATTTTATATTAATTTATTTTTGATAAATCACCATAAGTAGTCTCACGTCAAAATGTTCTACCAATCACCAATTCATCGCCGATTGTCGCTATCATGCAGGAATACATAAATATATCTATACGTTTCGCTTGAAAAATCCGATCTATAGAAAGAGGAATACACTAGTCGGGAGACAGTTTCATGGTACGGCAAAGTTTTTTTTTTTACTATACTGTTAGCCATAAGGACCCTGAAGCCTCTAGACAGCTTTTACAGCTTCACCGGGCTTGTGTACCGCAAAGATAAGACATTGCGAACTATATACACTGGACGAGAGACGGTTTCACAGTTTCACGGTACGGCAAAGATACCTTGCGAACTAAACACACTGGTCAGGAGACGGTTACACAGTTTTACGATACGGTAGCAGACATTGAAAAGTGAACATATTGGGCGGGAGACGGTTCCACAGTTTCACGGTACGGCAAAGATAAGATACTGCGAACTAAACACACTGGTCGGGAGACAGTTCTATAGTTTCACGGTACGACAAAGATAAGACACTGCGAATTAATCACACTGGTCGGCAGTTAGTTTCACGGTACAGCAAAGATAAGACATTGCGAAGTAAATACACTGGTCGGAAGACGGTTACACAGTTTCACGATACGGCAGCAAAGACATCGATAAGTAAACACACTGGTCGGAAGACGGTTCCACAGTTTCACCGTACGGCACATATAAGATATTGAGAACGTAATGTAATGTAACAAAATTTTTTGTTAATTGATTTCGCCAGAGACTTCATACAGAATATTAGGTATATTTCCAAGCAGTAAAGCATTGCTTTTTATAGTAGTCCAAATTTCATAGATAATTTAAACTATAAAATTCAATGTAAAATGTAGAAATCATAAGATTAATACATCTTACTACTGTTTTAAAAATAATAGCTTGCAAAGATCGCACACAGAATTAAGAGAGGTTCCGCCACTTACGTCATATGATACCTCGTTGCGATATGATAGAAAGGGGGGCGATCCAATTCTACTAGTGGACCTGTTCACAATTAGTGTCATCTCACACACATAGACATAGTAAGCAACACATATGAATTATTACGATTTAGTATAATCCATATCTCCAAAAATTCTTTATCACAGTACTCAGAATACAAGGTAATCAATGACGAATGGAAGCAATGTAGGAGTACGACCTTTATATTACACGTCGTCGTGAATATAGTTTAAGTAAATGTCACGTTTACCTCATATCTGTAAAACAAACATTATTAAAATCTTACCATACACAACGTCCATATTTGAAACTATAAACGAACGTTGAGTACAAGTTCTTCTACATACCGAAACATAATTAACACACAAATAATCAAGGGTAATGACATGCAAAGGACGTCAATAATTGTGATAAGCTATGTTACTCTACTAAATATATTATACTTCAGTATTATAACATCGAGGTAACGCAACGGCGGACTACAGGCGGCGCGGCGATTAAACAATAATTGTGGAATAAGCAAAGCGATGCGAGTGTACTGCTCAAGAATTGTCTGCGCGAGCCGGTAGTGACTGAAACGAACGAGATGCCACGGCCCCGAGCGTGCTGCAAGCGGTGGTAGGTTCGCTGTTGCACAATCACTTATTGTGGATGACCTTGATCTGATCTTCACGGCAAAATTCACTTACTCTCATACACTTGAACTGGATAATTACAAATTGTTCAAAATAGTGGATTGTGTATGTAACGCGCTAAGTTTGTAACGATATGAGGGAGTTCTATTTTGGTTCCTCAATTTATTTATTTTATTAAAGCCTTTACCTACATGTTTCATTTACAATAAATGTGTAATTATTTTACTACACATTTTTTTAAATAATATTTTAATTTGTCCTGTTAAAAAAATGACTAAGGATAACACGTTTTAATAAATAATTTTGAAACGAAGATTTTTTTTTGCTTCGAACCACGAATGTTCTATGAAACAGTTGCAACTTTCACCACAACTCAGTCCGTAGTCCACAGGCTTTTACGTAAGGGAGTTGCGCCAGAGCCAGCCGCCGTGCCTGCGCTCGCGCCCTGCGGAACCACTGACCCAGTGCCACAGACTCACACGTACGCCACACTAAACCCCCTCTCTATTCAAGATCCCGAACATTCTCAAACATATTACGTTAATATTGTTTATGGAAATATCGTGCACGCTTTCAACTTTGAAACAATGTCGAAATAATTATTTTATTTATGTGTAGTTTAATGGCCTGGTCAATAATTATAATTTATAATACGTCACCAGCAAAGGTATATGGTATAAAAATACCTTATTACAAAAGAAATTAAATAAACCGATACAAAATTAAGGGTGTCGAAATTGCGAATGATTTACCTTGACAAAGGACCCTTGTGCATTTAATCGTTTTTGTTCCGTAACAAAGCGACACGTATGAATCAGCCGTTATAATAACATTAGAAAAATTGACGGATACGAAAGAGTGCTTGAGAATTGTAAAGTGCGTTATAGGAGTGCATAGTTTTACGGATGAGCCAAGACATGGAGCCATGGAGAATCATTTTATCTATACTCGTGCTCGTTTGTCTGGTTGACATAATGATTCATGCAATGTTTTACTAATATAATTTATTTTAGAAATTCCACGGTGCAAGTTTCAGGGAAAACACCGACCGATTGTACCCTAGGAACGTTGTTATCTGTACTATTCTCGCATTTGTGTGGCGTCTAGGTTCAGACCCGTGTGCGATATCTAAAAATATCAAATCCAAGTTCGATTTGTAGCTGTTTGTCTAAAACCCATGGTGCCCAAAAATTAATATTAAAAAAGGTTATTCTCGATTTGTTATGAATGATAGAAAATACCGAAGTTGTAGAGGATTCTTTATAGCGTTTGGAACCTTAAACCTTATCTGAGCCTTATTATGTCCATGATATCGCATTAGCATGTGCACATGAACTTCATATTAACATCTTTCTTCTACGCTTTCTTTTTCTTCCATTCTTCTTCGTCCCTTTTCTCGGTTCGGAACCAGAAGAAGAACGTCTTCATTAATTTGATTTATATTGTTGAAGTCGATCATTTGAAAAACATTGACTTCTTAGAACCTGGATACACCAAACTAAACATCTTAGTTGATGGCAGAGCAGATATTAAAGAATCTCCCGTTTCATATTAAAAGTTCCGCCTTCAAAGCATGTGCCAACGTAGCTTTCAACATCTGGTAGGAGTATACCGGCAGTTGCGTGCGACATTGATCGGTTTGGAGGTGGTTATCTTGGCCGTCAACTCTACTCTCGTGACTTTTGGTCTTGTGTGAGTAATCCCATTAACCTCAACTGTAAGATTCCTTATTCTCTCTACGCTCATATCAACAATATCTTCAAAATGGGAGGGAGAGACTATCCAATTTTATCAAATTAGTTCACATCAATATCGAACCCAACGAAATTCATATACAAGAAATTATTCGTTATCTTACTTCCAAAAACTTAGCAGAAGAGGGGACTCTGTTGGAGCATCGTCCGTGAGTATGGTGGGTGTCGGAGACATTCCAATCGCAGTTCCTCTAATTTAGCGACCGTCTGTCGTGGAGTATGGGGTCTAGCGTTGTCCTGAAGCAGCAGTGGGGTAGAGAGATTGACCAGTTTCGGTCGTTTAAATACTAGTTTGCTTAACGTAAAGCGGACAGGTAAAAAATTAAGATGGTTCGGATTCTAGTAATTTTCGATTATGTTATATTTATATATGTCCTCGACCCAGATACAAAATATTTTCTAAGGTATAAATTGTGGTTAACGAGTTAAAGGACTTTGAAGTTATTGACCGGCAGGTATGTGCTACTTTTAATAGCATTACTCAGTTTTAAAAAGTCACTATAAAATAAATTATGCAGTGGAATGTGTAATTCATTATTTAATGAGCTTTTTAACTAGTTTGGGTATGCGGGAAAACAATTTATTTGGTAGTAAAATGCATTTTTATTTTTGAAAATTGAATATCACAAAGTAAGGCACAGTTTAATTATTATGTTTTTTAAATTGGTTATAGTATCTAGATCAGATATACTCAACCTGCGGCCCGCCGGGCTTTTGTGGTTGGCCCATCTGGTGTTACTTTATTTTAAACCATTTTGAATTTCAGGCCAATAAGAAAAATTGAGAGCGCGCTGAGAAAATAGGTTCTACATAGGTAACACTATCGCGCCGCGGTGTGCATTGTTATTATTGATACAGTAATTATTGGTCATAATATATGACAATTTATTCATATTTTTCAATTTACAGCAAACGTCTGATTGTATCATAGCAACACGTCATTTTGTTTCGTAAATACGACAAACCAAGGGTTAAATGTTAAAATAGACGCGATGAATCCGTTCATAGTTGTTTAATTTCATTTGTAAGAAAACCTAAGAAATTTTCACCTTTTTTTTGCGGAAAGCGACTTCACGACTAATACGCGTTTGTGGCCCCTATGAATAAAAGGTTGGAAGATGGAAGAGGTTGGAAAATTATCACTGGTCTAGATGATCCTTGTCAAGTTGCATAATGGACGTAGAAGACATTTTAGGAGCTAGACTGGTAATAGTGATAAGGCGTGGCGGCCGGCGCTAACACGAGCTTACAGAAACTTTCAATCA
Organism: Saturnia pavonia; assembly: GCA_947532125.1. Classification (NCBI taxonomy): domain Eukaryota; kingdom Metazoa; phylum Arthropoda; class Insecta; order Lepidoptera; family Saturniidae; genus Saturnia; species Saturnia pavonia. Next base: position 7,096,601 of record OX383901.1, read on the forward strand.
ATTAGATTGCTTACCTAATTTTGTTAAATAAATTTATCGCAGTTTGATGTACTTTAAATTACAAAAAGGCAAGATAATTATTTAACGATAATTTATAGTTTATTTACATTTTTGCACAATTTTATAAGCCCCACAGTTACTCGTGCGTTTTACCATAATTAATCGGAATGAAGTCATTCCGACCACTGAAGGTATTATGATAAAACGCACGAGAAACTGTGAAACATATACAAAGGTTCTTATCGATAACTGGAATGTTTTCCGAACCGGTAGTGTTGTTTTGACGTTCGTAAGTGCCTGCCTTAATAGGGCCTAAATTGAATAAAGTTTTTTTTTTTATTTGATACCTGCCTGTTAGTCAGTTCTCTAAAGGCGTTAACCAGACTTTAAAATACAGTAAAAATATTTTGTATATAGGTCGAGGACATATGTAGGTAGCTATAACATAATAATACTGATTTTTCATACAATAGTTATACACATCTTTTTCCCACTTGGGAGTTAAATTACCAAAAAATATAAAACGTTTTGCAAGTCATTTTACTGTACCTACATCTGCGTTACGAAAATACCTAGTACCTATTATCTAAACTTATTTCATATTTTTATCGTTCGCAGTTTCGATTGTGTATTAATGAGTAGACTAAGAGTAAATTAACGTGTTAACTAATCCTCCATACAAGTATCGCTCTGATTAACAATTTAAAATTTTACAATACTTTGTTAGTAACATTTGCAGATCCACATTACGTTTGCTGATTACGCAAACAATAACAAAAGCAACTTTATGTCGTATGTACAGTGTAGTACGCATGTTTTTTTATTATAATACTTATATGTACATTTCCGTACAAAGTTTTCCTTAACCGTTAAGGACGTGGCATATACATGTTAAAACACAGACGTACACTAAAAAAGGCCTAGAAAAATCAATGTTACTTTAATGTTATCAGGATTTTTCAGAACTAGTGGACACGGCAGACTCTGTACTGCCCGAACGTTGTCTTGCCTTCGAAAGTGCAAATAAAAAAACCTAGAACTCGATCGCAACTTCACCTACCGGGTCCAATTGTGAATATAAACCATCCACCCTCAAACAAACCCAAAAAAAAGTCGAAATCGGTTTTAACCGTTTAGGAGGAGCTTGTGACACACAGATAGGTACAGAAGAATTACATATATAAAGATTGATTGTTAGAAAAATATTGTAAATCTACATGAAATCAATGAATTTTTAACAAACTTTATACAAAATATGTGCAATTCATACGTATTAATTTGGTTTTTGTAACAAATATCGTCTAATAGTAATAAATATCCACTAATAGTAACAAAGCTGGTCAATATTATATTTCCTTAATAGGAAGCTTTACTAGCTTACTTGTGCGAATATTTCGCACATTATAAAATTTAAACAATCTAACAACTGTCATGTTAGTTAAACAGATTATTAACAGATGTCGCCTTGAATATATTTTCATTAGTATCAACAAATGACGTCCCTAATCAAAAATATTTTTAATTCTGAGACATATGTAATAATTCTTGAATTTGTTTCTGTCCTTTATATCTATTTATAAAAATCTAAATATAAAGTTACTTTTAGAAAATAAAACTTTACATAAAATATACATAATTAGATATATTTACAAGCGTACTTCATTCAATGTACATGAGTAATGATCAACAGTAACTGATGTTACAATTAAAAAAAAGAATAGGCTTAACTTTACAAGGTTATTTATTTAATGCTTATAATTAAAGTTTTTGTAGATAAAAACGCAAAAAAGAAACACAAAAAAAAAACGGAATATAATAACATGTACAATACATATGAATTTCGCGCAAAAAACGGGCCAGGATAAAGAATATATTTATAATAATTTCATATATTTTTAACAATTTTTTACTTTAATAACAATTATTACATACTTAAATTGGTATATATTATAAAACCACTTTATTAAACCGATTAATATTGATAATAAGACAATTTTTTCATCACAGCTTTACAAAATAAAATATAATCAACGTGCATATTTTATTAATTTATTACTAATGTAATGAAAAAAAAAAACGATAATTTTAATGTTTACAAGCAAACAATAAATGAAATTAATTAATGTAAAATTTTGCAAATGGCAAATATATATCGACATATTGATACCAGTTATATATTTTATAACAAGTAAAGTGTTCTTTATTATTTATCAGTATGTATTATGTAGTAAATGAGCTAAAGATCTTTAAAACCATCCCCGCTTTGTCATGAATGAAATGAAGTAAATTGTTCTTTGAACTGTTTTTACTTACTTGTAGATAGGCATAGGTTGAAAGATAGTACACGAATAATGGACGACGGTATGACAAGACAGTCCTTCCTAAAGGGACGCGGTTACCAGGACACTGCGTGAATATAAATAAATAGCAATCAAGACACACTTTCGCGTTTTCGGTTGATTTATTCGCACGAGCAGGTGTTGTATTCCCTCGGCTAGGCGGAGAATGACTGACATGCGCGCGCGGTGATGTCGACCGAACACCTTGCAAGAACAACGCAAGAGCTCCGCGTAATATTGCACATGTAAAATGGACGTCATCGTTACTATGTTTTCAAATCAAGTTGATCGTTTACCGTGAATTATAATAGATCAATACAGAACGGACAAATAGCGAGTGGAATTCGCGCCCTGAGGGTTCCGTACTCATTACATAGTTAAGAAAAAACAAGTAATAATAATAGAAAATGAACTCCGGGTAAAAGCACGCTTTCTTGGAATACGCTGCCGAAACCCTTAAATATAGGTTAAAAGAAACACAATACAAATAGGTAATAAATGAATATTTCTGTATTACAATATACTAGATATTAGAGTAGACTACCAAGATCTAAAAAAAATCCGCTACACCTTATATAATTAACTTTAATATTTAAACCACAATATGAATATTAATGTTTCAAAAGAAAAAAAAAAATTATGTTACGTTTACGTGAAATAACAATATATGAATTGTGTGCTCAAAAAAGCGACCCGGATCTTTGTTATATGGATACCTTGATATACATACCTTGTAGAAGGGGTTTCAAAACTGTATATGGTTTGGAAGTTTTGATAAATAAGCGGTCCGTGAGTGTGAGTTTTAAACTTTTAGTATGAAGGGCTGTATCTTACGTTAATCTAGAAACTATTTTTTTACAGCAGTATGAGGTCATAGATCTTAAGCATTCGATATTGATTTCAACTTTATACCTCAAGCCGTTATATCGAGAGAAAAAAATATCTTAATATAATTTTGTACATTTAATTTTTAGCGTGATTGATTACAAATTCATTAACTTATATTTAAAGACCTCATTTTGTGCCAAATTTCAAGACGTTAGGTCCCCGGGTGCACCCTCCTGTAGGTTTTGATAATTGGTCACCAAATGTGACTTTGAGACTTTTATAATGAAGGGCTGTGTGTCTTTTAATGCGTTAACCTAGAAACTTATTTTTTTTGCAGAAGCATGAGACCGTAGATATTAATTTAGACTTTTATATATCGACTCCTATTCGAGAAACTTGGCACAGAGACAGAGGGACAAAAAGTGATACTATAAGGGTTTCGTTTTTTTTTTAATGAGATACGGAACCCCAAAAATGATGAGAGGTAATTATTTTAACGAGGCACATGCTCATTGTAACAAAAATCTGCTGATAAACCTCTTCTTTAATGATGGTAAATAATCGATGTTAACATCATCGATTCATAACAACACAACACATAATATCGATTTTGACAATTCAAGGAAGTATGTATATAAATTAGGACTTCTAAGGCGTGTACAATAAGTACACGCATCAATTATTTTGTATAGAAGTTATTGGGTAAATCGTTGCTCTAAAAATTTGGGAAGTGCGTGTCGGGTCACGCACAGCGTAGGGTTCTGTAGTTGCCCGTCACAATATGCAGACTTAAGGATGCTTTTGTTACATCAGACCAGAGCCGGGCCGGGCGCCGGCCTTGACACGGTCAAACATTTATAGTATACTTTCGCATGAAGTAATTCATGCTACACCGGCTATGCCGACACTATTCAATTTTCAATAAATTTTTGTCACAAAATGCCTTATTGTGGTGTATGTATAAGATATAGGCATACTATATGCAGACTTTTTTAAATGTACTAAGGAGCAATATTTTTGTAGAACATTGTATTTACACATCACCAATCATTACGTCAGTGCACGCGGATAAAGCAAAGGTTCGCTGTTTCTTCCGACTTAATGAAAATCAATATATTTTAAGGTATGCTGAGAGGTCTAGCCTAATTCTAGATAGCCTATACTATTCCTCGTGAATCTGGCAATCATATACAAAAAAAATATACGAATCCTACTGGTAATGCCAGAAACTAGCGTGTTTAAACAAACAAAAAAACTCTTCCGCTTTATTATATTATAAGTATAGATTGACTATTACTCGTTAACTTGTAAAGCCTATTTATACATCTGATAGTTTCCTTTTAATTTTATTATATATATATATATATATACAAAAATAACCATGTAGCTGGCAAGTGGTGGGGATACTTGAGTCTAACAAAAATTTGCACTTTAAAGCTTAATCTTATAAGTTGATTGGCTATTACTTGTTAACTTGTAAAGCCTACTTACTTCTCATAGTTTTCTTGTTAACTTCATTATGTATACTACTGCCATGAGTTTTTTTACATATTGAACATTGGTTGGTGTCCCCCGGTGGACACTTGACTCATAACAAAAATTAGCACTTAAAAGCATAATATTTCGCAAAACAGGTCCTTGAATCGAAGTAACTTAAATAATTTTGTTTTACCACTCTGTCGACGTGATTAATATGTATACCCATACCAAATTACTTCATTTTAGTATTATGATTCTCTGAGCTAAGCCGGAGACAGACAGACGGACATATCGAAACTATAAGGGTTCCTTCTTACTTCGGAACCCTAAAAATATGAAATATGGACAATTGATTCTTATTGTGAAGTAAGAATGTCATAAAATGACTTTTTTAAACCACTCAAGAGTGAAAAAGGGAAACCGTGTTTGTATGGGAGTCTCATCATTTTAAAGTCGGAACCATGAAGAAGTATTATAATATTTTTGGAAAATCATACCTTTAAAGGTTGAAAACGGGGATGAAATAATAGCTTATCCTTTGTCTACCGGACGTGACGAAAATAAAAAAAATGTAAAATTGGATATGCCGAAGCCAAGTTATTATTTAACGGAAACGAATCGGCTGCTAAAAGCTAGGTGTTATGAAAATTCACGAGTCTTTTTAAAACGTAATAACATAGTTGTTGATGTAGTCATATTTATACAAAAGTGATAATTGATTGCTTGGGTGTGAAATTTGTTTTGATAGGAGTCAACAAAAATATTTTTGGTTTTGGTGTTTCTTGAATATAACACACATTTATCATGTGATTTGTTTGCATGTTAGTAATACCTTGTAGACTCATTTGTTTTAGAATTTTTTATGGTATTTTATAGTGTACGTTGTTTTCATAACTATATAATTATAAATATCCACCTAAAATATATAGGTAACCTAGCTGCGGCTCAGCGCTCGCGTGGACTACAGATTGCTTTCGGTAGAACTGTACTGTACTGTGCTTACCATCAGGTACAAAGCTGTCACTATGTTGTGCTATGATATTTTTTTTTATTAAGGAATTATTTATTAATTTACTTTACATTAACATTTTTCGATTAATACTAATACGATTTGAACAGCAGATACGGTTTTCCGAAAACAATATGTAAATATATTCCTGTAAGCAGCATCAATTCGTTTAAAATCGGTCTAGTGATTTGACAGGTCCGGAAATCGTCGTTTTTTAGTTTTTTTTAATGTTTAAAATGCTATTGGATTAATATAGAAAGCGCATTAGAAGCCCCATGAGCAAATCAACACGTATTTACCATGGCACCATTGTTATTTAGTTTATTTGAATAGTAGAAATATGTCACCGACTAGGGTTTCTGATTTCTCGGCTAATCTTTTTCTTGGAGCTCGAGTATTCTCGGCTTGTGATTTCCGGGAATTCTCGGGTTTTCGAGAAATTACTAAACCTTAAAAAAATATATAACATATACGGACAGACAGTCAGAAAGACGTTGACTTTTATAATATGTATATAAAAGATAATAATATAATGTTATGTGCAAGTGAATATTTCATTTTCCAGTTATTGAAAGAAGATATTGAGAGTAGTAATATAAGATAGTATTCTACATACATGTTCTTAAATATTGAAGCAATGATGGCTCAGTGGTAGCAGTATGGACACCGCGTCGATCGACGTGAGTTAGACTCCCTGCAATAAGCCTGAGCTTTCAGTTCAGTGAAAGACATCATGATAAAACCATAGCACGGTGGGTAAGGCTTTTTCTAATTGCTGTCTGGCTAGCTACCATCAACAAATTGAAAATCTAGCACTAAGTACCTATAGGTGTATCCACTTGAGAGCCAGTCATCCCACTAGGCTTAGTGTCCTTACCTACCATCTTGGGCCACATCATCATTTACAATTAGGTAAGATATTGTCCAAACGCTAAACCTAGAATAATAAAAAATAAACTTTAAAATAAATCTTAATTTTTTTCTTATGCTAAACATGACGTGCTTGTAATGTTAATGATATATTTTATTAATGTTACTGTTTTATGTACATTAATACGGAAATGAATATTATTTTATTTTCCTTACCAGCTAAACTATTAACCACACAGTATCAACACATTCCTGTATTTGGAACTAGAATGATTTTACAATTTCGGAGACCTTGGTTAAAATGCGGGACCCGTTAATGTTGAGTAATTGGCGGTATTACTCGCACTTACATAATTCTGGTCAAGAATAAACAAAATGACGACGATAGTATGATGTCTATTTACGACAAATATTATTTTTTAAGGTAATATGAAACCCTAGTTATAAAAGAACCATGTAAATCAAAAGTTAGTTTAAATAAGTTAGATGATTTTAACCCAGATTAAATGAAATTACATGTGAGCAAAATAAAGCCGCAAGCCTAAAATCTTTACACTTTTATTCCTCTTATAATACTAACCTCCTCAACATGATCTAGGGATGATAGATATAGTGGCTCAATAATGCTGGTCATTAAAAGTTGGTATTTGAATAAAAAAAGTTTGCACTTTAAAGTAAATAAGCAAATAACAGGGGGCTATAGTACTCATGTACATGATCAGCAACAGCCCAAACCGAGGTTCGGCCACTTTGGCAACTTTGGAGCTTGTTGCCTAGCTTTCGCATCTGAGTGCCAAAAGCGCTCGCCCCCAAGTCTGGTACAACTGTAAAAGCCGTCTGAGGCTTCAGGGCCCTTATGGCTAACAGCGCAGTCAGATCGAAAAGAAAAGAGCCACGACAGTTCTATTTTCGAATATAAAGTGATAATAACAAGCGATATAAAAGAAGACATCTACAAGAGGACCATAGTGGAAAAAACTGCAAGTAAATTGAAAGAGTGTATTGTGAGTTTGTTTTAAATTTTATTTTGGAGTACGAATAATTTTTTTTTTTTTTTTTTCGAACTGACTACATTGTTAGCCTGAGGGGCCCTGGAGCCTTTACGGCTTTTACAGCTTTACCGGGCTTGGGACAGTACGAATAAATTGATTACGTGAAATATAACGGAATTTCATTACCAACGGGTATAACAATATATTAAAGTTTTATTTTCTTAATATGTATAAAATTTGCTAGAGTATTGACAAAAGGGGGAAAATACATATGTGAGCAGAGATTTAAAATCAGATGGACAGGGTATGTTGTTAGTTAAAGAATCATAAAAGGAATACAACAAATTAGGACAATTGAAGAAAATGTGTTCCAGAACGCCTTCATCTAACCCATATTCACATATTGAGCTATCCTGGATTCTGAGCTTTGCAAGGTGAACTGGATAGCATTTTATACCTATTCTGATTTTACAGATTGTGGACGCAGCATGTTTGCTACATTTACGAAATTTATACAACCGTGGCTTGCTCGAAATGTACTCCTGGACGGAAGCATATGATTTGCCCTTAATTAATTTGGATTTATTCTAGTTTGAGGACCATGATGTAAACAAGTCAGACTTGGCTAAAGAAGGTAAATCCTGAACATAGGTTTTGTAGTGACCTAGATAACCAGTCTGGGCAACTTCTTTAGCTAGAAGATCAACAAATTCATTACCCTGGATTTCACTATATCCTGGAATCCAAGCCAGAACTATATGAACCCCTAAACAATGCCACTGATACAATTGGTATTTAATGTTGTAGAATAACTGGGGGCATCACTTTTTTAGCTCGTTGGTGCACAAAATAGACAAACGGTTGGGGCCTTATTGTGTCTTCTGCCCCGTACGACTTTTTAGCTCCTCGGTGAACAAAACACCAAGGGACTTGATCGGTATTGAAAGTTGGTATTATTGCGTACCAGCTTATTGTTTGCCTGGTACTTGTACCAGGAACCAGGCGCCTCTACCATCTCTGACATAATCCAACAATACTTTATATACAATTCTTGTTTATCAAAAGTATGCACAGATGGCGTGTCAAAACTACTTCATTTTACAATATAATTTAGCCTGATTTTCTCTCTGCGTCCTCTACACACAGTATTTATTTGTATCAATCCACAACACCAGTAATAATTAGTAAAGTGGACATTTTCATAACTCATAACATAGTTGACTCGTCTTATCAAATCTAATCTAATCAAATAATTATTTGCATTGTCTGTTACTTGGTGCCCAATTTTCAGTATTAAGCAGCGTTTAGCGTGATTCAAAGGTCATTGAAGAATATTAATAATATATATCTGAAATATATTATTTAAATCCAAGACTACCTGTTTCGAATTAAACGTATTTTATTATGTACGCAATGGAGGCAATTTTTTAATATTTATATTATATTCATTTGTAGAATACGTTATAATCGCCGAAGCCAGTAACCTTGTGGTCCCTGTTCGGATCTGTAAGGTTATTGTAAAATACACATCACTTATTTACTCCATTTACTCGAAACACGTTTATTATATTCTCTGATATATTTTGAAGTGAAAACTTATTTAGCTCCGTTGTGATTTGAAACTCAATGAAACGAAAAAGCGACAATAAAAAGAGACCACCATATACATCTCTAGGATTTAGCCTTCGAGAGAACGAGATAGAATACATTTACATAATACACGGTTAATACAAGTCCTGATTTTCATAATTTTTGTAATCGTCATCGGATTGGCCTAGTGGTGTAAGACGACTAGGCTTCATACGCAGCGCTGACCACCTAAAGATTTCGATATCTCGGTTGTCGCCGTTGTGTTTCATCATTCAATTTGCCGAGCTACTATACATTTTTCTTAGAGGTTGCTCACAATTTTTCTTTATGAAAGTAAGGTACTTTACTGGGTGTCTTTTTAGATGATCTAAACATCCATATTTTCGTACAGAATGTATTGAGATTTTAATAGCAGCCCACGTAATAAGCCGACATTAATTGGGATATACCTACAAGAGAAGGGCACATTTCATTACATCTACATCTTCCACTACAATTAATTTATGAGTGATAGAATGTGCCTGTGAATCGCTAGCGAAGTATAATATTGTTATGAAAGTTTACAAATAAAAGTGGAATACATGATATTCTATTTATTTTATGTCCCCATAAATCCTAGTGACCATATAAATTACGAATGGAACACGTATTTTATTTGCGCTAATCGATAGGTAGTGGTTTATTTGCAGAAAAATAATATTATGTTTAAAGTCAATCTCAGAATTGTAATGAAATAATAATATTTACTTATTCCAAATAAAGGTTATATATTATATACTTAATATTAAATCTATATCAATAAATCTGTAGTTCTTCTGTCTGTTCCTGTAATTTGTGATACCGATGATGAATATGACATTTAAAAAATAAATAGTGTCTGTCTGTTTGCATGTCTAAATTTAATTAAAAAACGGCTTAACCGATTTATACGAAACTTTGAGCAATTGATAGGCTAAAAAATATTAATTTTCACCAGATTGTGAGGGAGTTTTGTATATGGGAAGTAAATCTCATTTCAAAATTAACAGACTATATAGATTGTCAATAATATGATTAAAGATAAATTTACCAGAAGAAAATAATGACCGCGTAATACACGGATGCAGAGCCGCGGGGCACCACTAGTTAGTAAATAAGATTATAAACTAAAAGCTATCTAATTCCGTTAACAGGCCCAACGAATGTCTAATGATAGTATAGCCAATCCTGGCAGCAACCATCCTTAACATATTCAACTCTGGGTAACAGAGATGCAAACTGTTTACGTTTTGATTTCAGAAAAGTACGTATAATAGTATGTTAAGGTTTAATTTCGAAATAAGATCTTATTTGCTTTTTAATATACATAAATTACAGGAAAATTCAATTATAATAAGTAACCCTAATAATCCTACATGACTTATTTTTAATGCAAAAACTGTTTTTGCAGGATTTCCGGATACAAGAAATTGACGGCATAAGTTACATTTATTCATCAATTCCATACATATTATAAAACTCAACGTCTCTGTGTCTGTCCGTTTATGTTCTTATCACGTGAAAATATTAATTTTTCCTTTAATTCATAAATATATTTTCTGGCCAGTTTATATGATATATTTTGATACATAAAGTAACATACGAAATAAGCAGTGATAATAATGATGAAACCATTCGGAAAAACAGGCTTTTGGGACGATTAAATGACTTACGCTGAGTAAACCATAAGAGCAGCATAATAGCAGAATTCGCACGTGCGCTCGAACGACAGCATTTTGTAGTCCAGCTAGTTTACCATAAACAAAAAACGTGTACTCCAACTATCAAGTTGTTCAATGGACATCGAAGAATAGTTTCGCATTTCGCAATTATTGCGAACGTGTGTTTTTAAGTATCATTTTATTAGTATTATTCAATCTTTGTTAGAAATATTAGAAAAAAGTGAATGTGTTTCATAGAATTTATATGATTATTTTCTGAATGGTAATGTTATTTACAGCATAAAGAAGACTCGAGATTAATGAACCTATATGTGTCCTATAACCTTTATCCAAATTTAAAAATCGTACCTTATTTTCTACAAGTATATAAAAGAAACAGCATAGTATGACCACAGTCAAAAGAACTATACAAATAATTACAACAAATTAATCCAAACAAATGAATTAAAAAACTTACCACAAAAGTTTTATATCACAGAGCAACGGTGGTCTGGATTAGATGATTGTTACACTTGTGATTACCTACAAAGATAAAATAAATATTAAGAATATTAATTCATTTTTATTTATGTTCCTATTGTAGTATAAAATAATTTATTTATGGACAGTAAAATAAAAGCAACCGTGTTGAATGTGTGTAAAAACTTTGTGATTCACCAGCACCGTATTCCTCGATAAGTTAGTTTGGATGATTCATACAATATCATTCATATCACTGATTACACCATATACCTATTTATGTAAGTAGATAATATTATTTTTATCATTAACGTTAGAATTCTCTGAAATTTAGGGTTTAATCGTAATTTTCACCATGTCGTTAATCCGTAAATATAAAGGTTGCAAATACCGTAAAAGTTTAAACTGAAGTGAAAATAGTAGTTAACAACACTGAAATTCACGTAAAATGTTATTCGCAATGCATGTTGTTGGCAAATAAGTAAAGTTTAAGTTATGAAAAAATTTTATATTATAAAAAAATTGAATATTACTTATTTTTATACATATATTGCATAGATAGTATACGTAGATACGTACATAGATACGTAGTTGCATAGATTTAAATACAATTTAATGCATAAAACAACAACAATACACATAAAAAAATATAATAATTATTTTATTACAATTTATGTTTAATTTGTTTTGTTATCTAGCAATAACATTCATTTTTAATTTTTCTTTTTCACCATAGTATAGTTAGGTTCTATTGGATTATAGCATCATTCAAAGTGTAGTATAGTATACCAGGCCATAGTCAGATTCCTGTGACATACATATTCATGATCTAGTTACTTTGTTACCATAGATTTTTTCCACTGTGTATAGTGTGTATACTTTGCAAGGCGTAGGTTAAGTTCTTGCAGTCTGTACATACATTTCAAGAATGTTATTGGCCTTATCGTTTATTTATCTTACTATACATTTTCATTCTTCATCTTTCTTATAGTTTGTTTGTATTGGCACTAGTATTGATAATTTTTTAGGCAACAATGAAGCGTCACTGTTCACAATTTAATATGATTACATGAAACATATGTGCAATAAAAAAAATTGAAAAACTTTTTGGAAAAATTAATCTATATAAACAAAATGATTGAGATTTACTGTTGTGCTTACTTCATGCAAAAACTACTGTATAGGTTTTAATTTTTTTTTTTTGTTTTACTTGGTCCTTACAATAATTCTGTAGTCCATACGAGCGAAGCAGCGGGCATAGCTAATACAAAATAAACGAGAAATGCCAATTGACTTTTCAAGAATACTTGTAGGTTAGGTTTGTGTAGATTTCCGCAACTCGATGTCTATGTGCGCCTATTTTGCGTGATGCTGGTCGACATTAATCGTGCCAGCCCAATTCTTCCAGGAAGTCTACTAGTCACCCGTTGTTGTTAAACGTTTCCGGAAGAGTCCTTGGCGTGTCAAGGTGTTTAACCCAGTATTGAACCAACTCTACGCATTCCAAGGGTACGTGTTTAGCTGTCTCTTTTGTGCTCATACATGCACAGCACAGGGAGCTGTCAGCAACACCTAGATTAAGAAGATGTCAGTTATAGTACCCAAGTCCTGTTAAGGCTGCGGTAACCATTTGTGCTTGAAGTCTATTCAAGTGTAGGAAAACTGCAATTCTTGGGATTAGCATTCTCTAGCCTGTCTACAGTTTGTCAGACTGTTCCACTATATCTTTGAGTAGTCTCGTTCTCGCACGTAGTTCTGCTTTTATCCAGCAAAAAGGTAAAGGAATCATTGGTTCCAGGCCCAACACTATCGTGTTGGATCCTTTTTCGTTCGCTGCATCATTACTACGTGATTCGCTGTGTCCTTTTATCCATTGAATAGTTATGCTATTATGTACACATACCTGAGTGAGTGCTTGATGGCATTCTTGAACTAGACTTGAGTTCATAGTCTTATTTTTAAGAGCCAATATTGCAGCCTTGCTATCTGATAGAATGCAGATTGGCTGGTTCTTTACCTTCCTTGAGATAATAACTTAGGCTGCTAGTAAGATGACTATACATTCTGCTTGAGAGACAACTTGCAACCTGCACAAGGTAGACCACAACCAAGTGAAGGTTGAGGAACCTGCTGAATGTGTCCACTGAACCAATTGTTGTGGTGATTTTTGGGGGAAGGTTATTTTCTTCTGTGGACGTCAGTTTGAATGTATATATGGAAGTTTTCTCAATCAAATACCCTTATATGAAGGATAAGTGTTCTCAAAACTAAACATATGTTTTGTATCTTTGTGAAAAGCATGTTATGTCATCTGCATAATTATTTTAGGCAAATGTTAATATTATATACACAATTGTCCAAAATTATGAGCAACCAATGTTCATTTGCTCAAATTACCGTCCATAATTACTCTGAAAGAACTAGTACTTTAGTGAAAAGAGCATACATCAGCTGGAATTTCAATTCTGAGATTAATGAAAAAACAAAGTAGGTAATTAGTTAGTAAACAGTTTTGTAATACAATTTTATTTATATTTTTCCTATTATAAGTATTATTCCAGATTCAAAAACATTGTTGTATTTACAAAGAAAATATTAGAGATACTTTAAAGTTGTCATTTTAAAGAATTTAGATGAAAGCAATTCAAATTTCACCACTCCTCATAAACAGAGTACATATACCTAATAAATGATACTGTTGCATCAATTATGTATTTGTGAAAATACATAGAAAGCGTATTAAACTTATTTACATTTCATAGAGTCTTAAACTATAGAAATTACCAACAAATTTTTAAAAAGCAGTAAAGAAACTCAGATTTTCATAGATATACTTTTATATGTGTGAAAGAAACTTACCGTCCTTCTCATAATATCACCTAGAAGTAGAGGAAGAAAATGCGGATAACTGATTATAATTGAAGCACAATTTTGCAGATACTGAATTTATATTACAATCTCCATTGGATGACTAATTTAGGTTATAAAAATAGCATATTCGTAATGTTTATTCTATGGGTGATATAAAAATTATCAAACTAACAATCTCATTATTAATTAATTTTTAATAAACATCTTTATTAAAACTAAGCGATTACATCCAACTAAAAAAACTGTAAAAATTAAACAGTCAAATGACCCAATGGCACCACCCACCTAGTGACGTACATGTATTATTGTAGATGAAAATTGTAATTAACTACAAACGATTATAAGTTATAACTGCTATAAATCTAGTATCCAATCATATTATCACAAATCAAATACAATAACTAACTACAAAAACGAATATCATAAAAACCTATGTAAATACTAGAATAAAAACTATATAATATAAGGATTATATCATTAGATAGTTTAGGTGCACTATAGCTAAAATATGGATTTCTTCTCTTATTGTTACAATATTTTAGTTACTAATATTTCTTTTAACATTCCTTTTTTCAGTTATTAGTTTTAATTATTAATTAATTATCTTTTTCAGGCACATATTATCAATCATCTTAAAATAAAACTGAAAAATAAGAACAAACTCTGTTACAGAACAAAGTAACAACTGTCGATTTGTTTCAAGCTAAGTAATATTATAAACACACTATTTAAGATGGATTTCCGTAAAGTAGTTAAAGTCTATAACTAGATGATAAAAAACTATTGCACGATTTCAACCTTAGCAGGGTTGTACATGACTATAACACGTATTATCGAAATAGCTATGAATTTCATTGACACTGGCAAATACTTTTGCACCGCCAATTGATCTAAGATTAAAAGATAGAACATTTTAAAAGATTCTATCACTGTATAATAGATGTCGTAAGTTTGGTAGGACGTTTAAATAATTAGATAACAGATGGTACTACATGTGTCTATTCTTTGTGGTTTAATATAATTTGTCAGATAGATAATAAAGATAAAAAAAGTATTTTCCTAATATGTACGAGTTTTAAGTTTTATCTTTTAATAAAATGTCTATATAAACCGTAATATAAACTGCATTCCTGATGTCATAGTTATCGAAATCATTCAAATTAAATATATATTTTTTTATTATTTCAAAGTGGTGAGTGAATCACTATTTCTTTTGGACTGCACTGTATTTTCCATCAGGTACTGTGCTCCCATTTTGCTGAGCTACTATAAAAAGTACATATTTCATGCAAACATACCATAATGTTATATAGTAGAGTAAGTAATATATTGCGTTATATACTGTATTTAATTTATTATTGCGACACTTTGGTTCCCTTAGATATTAAATCAGGGGTTAATTTATTAATAACGTAGGAGCGTTCAATAAAAAATTAGAATGAGTAGGTATGTTTCAGGCAACTTTATTGTTTATTTTTCGTAATTACCCTTTAGGCTTACATTACGATACAGGTAGACGACGATACTTTGGTTATATACCTCATACCAGTGTGATTGATACGTGCATAGAATTAAAAAAATCAGAAATGAAGCCATTTCAGGTTAGCCTTTAAAGGCTACCTACTAAGGCTTCGACAGTGCTAAAAAAGAAGTCATAGTGCAAATAGCTCCTGTAATTTTGACAAAATATGACTTACTGTACCGTGACAGAACGTCACAGCTCATTACATAATCACCAAAAACATTTAAATATTCTATTTTACGAGAAAGCATTACTCGGCAGCTTATATTCTTACGTCAAACATAAATAAAAAACAGTAATAATATTTCTAAAATTTACAGACGCCATTACACTGAAATGTTGCTAGATATCGGAAAATATTTTATCACACTTTTTAAAATGAAACTTCTTAAGTGATGATTATATAATTAGACGAGAATTTAAAGTTAAATTATAAGGACGCGTTAGATTTAGGCACGTTTCATTACACCAGAGAGAAGAAAAAAAGATAGCTATACATTGTATATCTTACTGCTGGTTTACACTAGGTCGAACCGAATATTGGGATGGTAAATGTGTCGGATTCATATTGTATGTATATGTATGTACTAACTATTAATAATAATTACTATACCATGCACATAGTGATAAACCCATCAATGACTTTCTTTTGTTTTTTCGCATTACAGGATCTGCCTATGTATGTGCAGTAATAAAGCGGGGTGGTAGGGATCACGACCACCATACACATAGTAATGCACGCAACACAGATTCTCTTTTTGTTTGTCGCGTTAAAGGATCAGCCTAATATATGCAGTAATAAAGCGGGGTCGTACTTATTTCGACAACCATACACATAGTATATAGTTCTCATCATTGATTTTTTTTTGGTTTGTAAATTATGTCAATAATTAACCATGTCAATTATTGCCTTTCTTACTTAATCTAAATGACGATAGGTTGAATGAGACCAGCACTCACTGGATACTTTGATTTCCCCATTTTTTCACATAAATTTTAATTAGTTGCAATATTATTTGTGCGTTTGTGTTGGCAAGTATAATTAATTATGTGTCGCTTACGCACACATGCATTTAATTTTAGCTTCAACTTTGAGCGACACATTGTATGAAACTATCACTCTTAGCCGTAATAACTCTATGGATACGTGTTCGTTACTGAATATTCGTACATTAAGCTAATCAAAATGAACGAAATTTTAACATTTGTAATTACACACTGATACTTTAGGACGGTAAAATAAGTGACAATTTAATTATGTCGAGTGATACCAGTGATGAAAAAGCATTAGCAGTTTTATATTTTATTTTATTATTAAACCTGTTATTTGATATTTTTTCCCAAGCCATCTCCGTCGCACTCAGGTAATCTAAAGTCGTATAAACATGGATGCTATTCTACTTTTTGCACAAATTTAATATTTTTTTCTTTCTACGCGCCTTTTTGGGAATACCTGTGAGGGACGCGACACGGCGGCAACTAGCACGGCGGATATCGCGATACAAGTTGCAAACACGTAGGATACCGGTAGCCCATACAAATATAACAAATGTATGTGCATACTACTCGGCTGCGACTAATCTCCGAGATTCGTGTAGGAAGAAAACTTATCGCCTGTTAGTATCATAGTGTAAGAAGGGCCGCCCTAGAGTACTTGCACTTGGAATGCCTTTTCTATAAACTTAAAATTGCCTTTCTAAAGAACTCTTCAGCCTGAGCACCTTGAAATTTTCTGTACTGCAGCAATTACTGCTTCATCATGTTGAAATCATTGTCCTGTCAGATAATTATTCAATTTAAGAAAAAGATAGGTATAAATCACGAGAAGTAAGGTCTAGTGATTACGGATGATGTGCAAGTATTTAAAAACCAGCATCTCGGATCGCAGTCATCACAACAGCATCAGCAATGACAAATATGACAATATTAGTTTGCAGTCTGTTTATTTAATATATCGATATCGACAAGCATTCTAGATAACCGAAGCGCGGATACTTTCCTCATTCCTAAGCGTTCGTGTAAAACGTTATGCACATTACCTCTCGAAATTTTTGATTTTAGGTTTGAAGTCAAAAGGAACTCTTATAGTTTTGGTATGTCCGTCTGTCTCTCCGCGGCTTAATTCAAAGATTCATAGTACAAGAAAGCTGTAATTTGTTAAGCGTATACATACATATTAATCCCGCCGACAAAATGGGAAAATGAAATTGTTTAGGGTACCTCCCCTGCACGTACAGTAGGTTTTTTCTCGTTTATCACATCACGTTGGAGAGGTCATTTAAAAATATTGCGGATTTGTGAAAAACATTTTTCGTTTCAAGGATTCCATTGCGAAATATTAAGCTTTTCAGTACTAATTTTTATTAGAGTCAAGTGTCGCTCTTCGCCAGCTAAATGGTTGTTTTTGGATATGTCAAAATGCCTAAAGCATTCTATAAAATGCCTGAAGCTAGCAGGCAATGTATGAAATGATTCATATTTCATACATTACCTAGGCATTCTATAGAATGCCAAATAAGAAATCGACAAAATATGAAATACATTTCCGATTCGTTTCGAATATCACGCGAGAGTTTTGGGTGGATCTCAGATTATCATATGATGGTCTATGGAGTACCCTCTCGCTCGGGAGAACAAAAGGGTTATATTATGGGATTTCTACGCACTATAACCACACGGTGTATTATTAGTCGTCATAGATGGAGTGACACGGGTTCGCGTTAGAACTTCTATTTAGCATTATAACCTAACTTAACCTCTTTTTTATCTGACCTAACCCAACTTTAATACTTTCATAAGTAGATAAATAAATTAATGGCACTTTTATTATTTTGTCAGAATATCTGTTGTATTTTTCATGTATGCAAGTCATAGCTTTCAGTGAAAACACATTAATTCACAACACATAAAATACACAGGCACATTTAACACACAATCCATAACGTCACGCATACACACACACACCTGTACGCAACATACTCGTACAATTACACATAAAACATACATACTCGTAATTATATTATTCGAAGACTCATAATTCATAATATACAGAACATACTCGTATAAGTAAATATAAGATACGCAGAGAACCAAAACTATTTACTTGCCCCTATTTTGATTGAAACATAGTAAACTAGTTAAACATACGGTTTTACCCGCTTTCTGCCCCGCTCTTTAGGGTCGTAGCGTGGAGTTATATAGCCTAGAACTTTCTACAGCTTCCCCAATAAAAGGCATTCTAATACGAAAATATATTTTTTTTATTCGGACTGGTAGGTCCTTGGATTCATACATACAAACTATCTAGCTTTATAATATTAATTACATAATTATATTAATAACACATCTTAAATAGGGTTTATGGTGGCAACTCGCACGTATAATAATTACTCAAACATTTTCAGTTTGATGACCTCGAGATATTTATGTACTGCATTAAATTAAGAAGTTTTATTTAAATCAGTTTTTATAACAATCACCAATTAATAATACATATGTTTGAAACTATAATTTAAATTTGAATATTAATGCAGCAATTCGTGATTCTATAAAACAAATATACCTACAAGAAATAGTGTTGGTATTTTTACTTTTTTTATTCAAATATGGTGGCAAACAAGCGTATGGCACCTCCAGATGGTAAGCGGCTACCGTAGCCTATGGACGCTTGTAATATACCATAGGAACACAACACAAGGTAATTTGGCTGTGATCTTCTGTAGGGTATTCATTAGTTGGGCTGCCCCAATTAGAGATAAATTTCCAAAGAAATTACTCTGTGCTCTAACTCTCTTTGATTCTTAATTATTATTTGTTATTATTTTTTTAATATGTTTATGATGTTATTTAATCGTTTATTTTTTTTTGTTATTTTCTTCTACATGTTGGTATGTAAAACTCTTGCGTTATTTTATTTTTAAATGTTTTAGTACATCGGATATATATAAATAAATATTCTTACTATTATAATATTACATGCATAGTTAGTTTATTTTACGCGAATGTGTAAAGATTCACACGTATTGAATATTTACACCTAATTAATTTTTGTTCACGCACAAATATATGCTATTTAATGATTTAGGTAAGAGTTTGTAAAAGACATGTAGGTACAAATCTAAAATTTACTTGATGCAAAATCTATGTTTATTTTTTTCTCGTTGCTTAGAACATAATTATACAGTAGCGTAAAATCATTTTCAAGGCTTCCTCTTGTTGTTTCTAATATTTTAACCTCTTTCACAACAATTGCCAAGAGATTGTTTTAAAACTTTTGTAAGAAAAGTTGGCATCAGAAACTAAAAATACACATATCTGTTTCGTATTTCAATAAGTTTATTATTGAATATTTTGAAGTTTTGAAGCCATTCGTAGAGGATAAAATTGTCGTAAAATTGAGAGCTACGCGGACATCACGGATGTGCGCAATGATGAAGTCAGCCTTCAAAGATAATGATTTATTAAAGATTTATTTTTATTTTGTGAAAATATATTTAATGTAAATTTAATTTGAATAAAATAGTCAGTAATATGAATTCACGTTATTATCATTGAAGGCGTATTTCATCATTCACCATGTTAGCACGCGGGAGAAAAACGTTGGGGCTATTTTTGTTAAGTTACGCCATAGAAGAGTAAGTAGTTACGTGCGTATATATAGGCGACTTTATAATTCGATAGGTACTTGAATATCTTTGTTTTTGTCAATAAAATGTCCATGACAACCATCTCTGAGGTATATTGCTCATCCATTTGAAGAACACCGGCCTCTCCTCGCCCCCGCACCTCACCTCTCTTCACAGTTCATTGCTTATTTCCCACTCTCACCTCTGCCCGTCTCGCTCTACACTCGCCATACCTCATCGCCCGTCATTTACTTGCCTTACAATATTGAATGCCTGTGATTGAATGTCTTTCATGCTGTTGACGTGTGAAATCTTCGCTCATATCCAACTTACCGAAACTAGACGAACAGTAATGAGTTAGCTCAGCCGATATATTTTAATAATAAGTAAATATTATAATAGCCCGCCTCTGTTGACATATTGGTGGTTATGCTATGTGAACTTCCTGGTATCAGTAAGGTACTTAATTTAATAGATTGATTAGATGAAAACGAAAAAAATATTTATGCTAATTTATTAACATGCATATGACAAAATTAACACGTTAGCCATTTAGCTTTCCATCGTCTGTATAATCTTATGTGATCTGTTATGTTTATTCTTTCTTCTTTATTCCTCATTTCTCATTGATTCTTATTCCATCGTCAAGCTTCATTAACCATTTTCGTCATCAAGAAAGAAATCTTTTTTGTAATCTACTCGTATATACATTGTACTGAATGATATACTTTAGATACTCGATTAGATGAGTATAGTAGTATTCTATAGTATACTATAGTATCAATATTACCTAAAGTTTAATTTTTTGTACGAAACTTTGTATGTAGTGAACATGAGTTAATTCTATCTGGGCGTTTAATATCGATATAATTGTATATGATTTATATTATTTATTGAAATGCTATAGTACAAGATACATTTGATTGACGTAGACGTTACTTTGCGGAAATCCATCATAAATAATTAATTCAAAATTTCTTAGCTGCTTCCGCCTGCCGAAAGAACAGTACTTTCTTCTTCCAACAACATAAAACGTTTGCAGACGGAAGTGCCAAATAAATTTCGGATAAATTAAATTATAAGAGAAATTTTGAATATTCAGTAGAAATTAATGGATAATTGGTTGATTTTTTTGGAATGCTAGTTGCATAGCGTTATAATAGTAGGTATATGAAGGAAATTAGTTGGGCCGGCAGACGTTCTAATGTTCCTGGTAGTTCATTACTCGACCACATCGCCACCTGTCGGGTCCAGTTTTTGTAGATTCCAATAAACCAACATAATGTTGTGAATAACTATAAAATATTTTAAACCATAAGATAATTATTGATTTTGTTAATAACTAATCTTCTATACATATAATAAAATTGAAGTGTCTGTTTGTAATGTCATAATAACAGCTTTGAAATGCATATGAAAGTATACACGGTACCTATAACAAAACACCATTATTTTTTGTCTGTCTTTCTTTCTGTTTGCTCCGGGTATCTTCGAAACGGTTGGATTGATTTTGACAGGACTTTCATTGGCAGATAGCTGATCATCATCATCATTCCCTTCATGCCCTTAACCCAATTTATTTGCGGTCAGCGCAACATGTCTTCTTCTTCCATACTTCTCTATTAGTCGTCATCTCGGTAGTCACTCCCTTTCTAATCATATCAACATTCACACAGTCCATCCATCGTTTCTTTGGTCTTCCCCTACTCTTATAGCCATCGACATTCATACCTAAAACCCTCCTCACGACATTTTCCTCATTCCTTCGCTTCACGTGCCCATACCATGACAACCGATTTCCATACAATTTTTCAGTTACCGGTGCCACTTTCAGACTTCCTCTTATGTACTCATTTCTTATTCTATCCATTCGTGTAACGCCATACACCCCTTTTAGCATTCTCATCTCAGCTGCATGCAATTGTCTTTCATTCATCTCTTTTGTGGCCCAACATTCTGATCCATACAAGACAGCAGGTCTAATGATGGTTTTATATATCTTCCCCTTAAGTTTAAGGGGAATGCGGGAGTCATAGATTGTTCCCGTGACCTGCCGCCATTTCATCCATCCAGTGTTAATTCTGTGCTTAACCGTCCGATTTACTTCACCATCGCTTTGCACGATTGAACCGAGATACCGAGATTAGTTGATGTTATAAGGAATAACTTAATCTACTTTTATTTTAGAAAAATATTTAGGGTTCCGCACAAAAAATAAAAACATTTTTAGGGTTCCACGCGAGCCGAGCCGCGGGTATAGCGAGTATGTTAATATAGTCTGACAATCGATTATGAAAACAAATATATTGTATGAATACGACCTCAATCGGTCAAGTAGTTCAAAAATTATCTGCACGATCATTAACAGACGCACCAACGATTATATATATATATATATATATACCTCTCATCGGGTCGATTACCGCTCACTCATATTTTTACCAAATATAATGGCTAATGATATAATTAATTTTGATCTTGATTGTCTAAAAATTGCCAATTCAGCTTTATGTGATCCTGAAGACTGTATAAAAAACATTGCAACAATCCTTTAAACAGTTTAAAAATCATGTCACAAATCATGTCAACTTATTTACATTTGAAGCTTTTTTAAATAGATTAAATTTTTCATGCGACGTAATTATCTTAACTAAATGTTGCCTGTATAAAGACAAAAATCCCCCCGACATGGACGGATTTTGTTTATATTATACTCTTTGCATGCGGGCAAAGTTATGTTTGGACATATGCGCGTTCGCACATATCAAAGAGTCCAAAATCGGTTTCTCCGTCGCCTGCTCGACCCTCCAGCCTTCGTTAGGAACATGGACCTCCACAGGGACATGAGGCTTCCCTCGATAGAAGCCTATGTGAAATATCTCACCAGGAGATACTTCGATAGCGCTTCGAATCATCCCAACCCGCTCGTAAAATCCACCGTGAACTACGTCCCAGACAACTCGATCCCCGTTGCCAAACGTTATAAACGCCGTCCGCGAAATCTCTTTGTCGATTCTGACGACGACATTGAGAAAGCTAACAAGTTTTACGCGTCCGCTCCCGCAACATATGCGTTCTCGCGCCCACGCCCGCGAAACCATCGTTCTCTCCGCAGGGGACGTACGGTTAACTTCGCTCCCGCACACCCGCCACGACCGCCCTCTTCCGCGGCAACTCAAGCCTAGGTCTGATCCATTGGTATGGAGCCCTTGAGCCAAGCAACCGCTCGCGCGATACAGTGAGTCTACATTCACTAGCTTTCACAGCCACACATGACATTGCATTGTACACACATGCATAAGACACAGGTACATAGGTTCTGTAAGGGACCTTTTTTTTTCTTTTTTTGCCTAGTTAGATTAGACAAATAATTTCAGACCACTAAATACACATACACATGTTCCTTCCCTCCTTCCAGGGGGAAGAAACATGTATATATGTATAGATAGTTTAGATCGAATTAAGGATAGGGATTTAGTCAGATCGCGACTTAATTGCATACGCGCAACAGTTCGAGCCGAGGTTCGGCCACTTTGGCACCCTCGGATGTTGTTGCTTAGCTTTCGTGGCTGAGTGCCCTAAGCGCTCGCCCCCAAGCCCGGTAAAGCTGTAAAAGCCGTAAAGGCTCCAGGGCCCCTAAGGCTAACAGATAGTCAGTTCGAAAAAAAAAAACTATATTATACAATGAATTGTAATAATCAAAATGACGGTGTTGTTGTTTACGTTCGAGATACTATCGAGCATAGTGTTTTTGAACCTAACTACGATGGCGGTAATTGCCTCGTTGCTACATTGAAAAATAGAATTGCTATTGTCGGTATACACAGGTCTCCATCATATTACAACAAAGATAACTTTTTAAATGCATTAGAAATTACTGTTAATAATCTCAAACTTTTCCATAACATTATTTTATTAGGCGATATTAATATCGATACTAAGCCAGATAAGTTTAACAATGATGCGACTAGATATTTAAACTTGACTTCTGAGTTAGGGTTACTGCCCGCTCACACGCTGGCCACTCGTGGCAATAGTTGTCTTGACCATATTTTTCTTAAAACCTCTAATCCTTCGTTTGTTGTCGTAGTAAACACCGATATTACAGATAATTTACCGGATCTTTTTAGTATAAATAACCAAATTTAAAAAAACAAAGCTCCTAAATTTATTCTTAAAACAGATTGGGTAAAAGTGTTGTCTATAGTTAAGGAAATTAATTTCAGCTCAGTGTTAAACCTGGAGACGCAAATGTCAGTGCAGAAAATTTTATAAGTTTAATTTCACATGTAATAACAGAACAAACCAAACTGTGTAAAATGTCTAAAAAGGAGCGTAAAATTACTCCATGGATCACTACAGGAATGATTCGATGTTTACGAAATAGAGACAAGCTTCGTCGCGACTATCTAAGTGACACAAATAATTTAATATGGAAAACTACATACTTAAGATATAAATCTTTTTGTAAAAACATTATTGCAAATATGAAGGCTAACTATGATCGGGCTAAAATAGTATCTTATTCTGGTAATCCGAAAAAAACCTGGGAAACCATTAAGAAAATTGGTAACGTCCGTAACAAAGTTGTGCCGACAGAATTATTACTTTGCAAATGTAATCCTGAAGAATCTCTTGAATTGGTTGACTTATATTTCTCTAATATTGGTCGCACTCTTGCAGAAAACATTAACCACAACAATAGGTCGTTAGCATGTCCTTCTACAAATAACTATTACTCTCCCCCCAATTCTTTAGTTATTTTCCCAACAGACATAAACGAGATAAAAATAATCATTATGTCCTTGAAACCAGAGTCTGCTATGGGTTGGAATAATATACTTACAAAATTTCTAATAAAAGCATGTGATATACTTGCTTCACCGTTAGCTGATCTATTTAATTCCTGTATAGATCAAGCCATATTTCCCTCTGTTTAAAAAAAAAACTATAATCCAACCGATTTATAAAGGTACCTAAGGTACCTAAGGTAAGATAGGCACCTCGTAGGTAATTATAGACCTATATCTGTCCTCCCAGCCCTTTCAAAGGTTTTTGAGAAATTATTAAATACCAGGCTGACTAAGTTTCTGAATAAACACAGTCTTCTTGCTAATGAACATTATGACTTCAGGTCTGGTAGGTCTACGGAGGATGCTGTTTCTGAGTTATGTTCGGAAGTTTTTATGGCACTTGATATTAAGCGAAAATGCGTGGGCATCTTTTTAGATTTGGCCAAAGCTTTTGACACAATATCTATTCGCATACTCATTAATAAAATGGAGAGTCTAGGTATTCGTGGTGAGAGTCTGCAGCTTTTAACAGATTTTGTTTCCAATCGTACTCAAAAAGTCAGTATACGCGATTTCACTAGTACAGAAGTACAAATCAACTTCAGAGTTCCACAAGGAAGTATTCTCGGGCCGACTCTTTTCCTAATTTATATTTATAATCTGTGTTTGTTGCCACTAGAGAATGCCAAAATTTTCACCTACGTAGATGACACAGCTCTTATTTTCCAGGGTGACACTTGGACTGACACATTTGCCTCTGCTGAGATTGGTTTATCCAGAGTAGTTGAATGGCTCCATAATAACCCGTTGACCTTAAATGTTGACAAGACTAAGACAAGTACATAGCGTTCTCCTTTCGTCCATACGGTATCCCTCCCGTCTTAACAACTATTAAAGCTCATAGTTGTACACTTCCTCTTTCAATATGCAATACATGTTCAAATATTGAAAAAGTAACTCAGCTTAAGTACTTAGGTATTAACTTAGATGAATGTATAACTTGGTCACCTCATATCTTACTACGAGAGTAAGAAAATTGATTTGGTTTTTTAAAAAAATTGCGTTGTGTTACTAAACCAGTATTACTGAAAATAGTTTATGTTGCTATTTGTCAATCTGTTATTACTTACGGTATATCAGTGTGGGGTGGAGCACATAAATCGCACCTAATTTCATTGGAAAGGGCCCAGCGATCAGTCTTAAAGGTTATGTATTTCAAACCATTCCGCTTTCCTACTCATGAACTTTACCAATGTGGTCAAGTTCTCAGCGTGCGCCAACTTTTTATTGCCAGTACGATTATACGTCACCACTCCAAAGTTTTGTTTGATCTAGAACTCATCTCAACCAAGCGCAGAATCGATATAGTTGGCAAAACCCAAAAGTTCCGAACCAGTTTTACAAATCATCAAAATATTCTCCTTACACCATACTTGTATAACTTAATAAATAAATAAAAAACTTATATATTGCCTTACCTAATACCCGTATCTTAAAACAAAAACTAAAAAATTGGTTGTTAAATCTAAACTACTTGGATACTGAAATTTTACTACATATTGTTAAATAATGTCAATTTTATGTACAAATATTTTGCAAAACCCTATTCGTATTTTTCATGGTTAATACTGTGTATCTGGTACATACTTATTTTTTGGTATTTCGAAGCACTTTGTTACATTCACACTCACATCACACACATACACATACACACAAAACACTTCTCATTTTATATGTTGTTCTATGTAACTTTTATTATAATATATGATTTTTTATAACCAGAGGAAGGGCACAGGAATCCGGGACACAAAATTATTTTTAACCGGATCCTATGAACCCTCATAGCTGTACCTAATGTAATATTAAATAAATAAATAAATTAAATAAAAAATATAAGACAATACTCATTTTTATTACATTTCCATGCTAA
Source organism: Saturnia pavonia (assembly GCA_947532125.1). Taxonomy (NCBI): domain Eukaryota; kingdom Metazoa; phylum Arthropoda; class Insecta; order Lepidoptera; family Saturniidae; genus Saturnia; species Saturnia pavonia. Next base: position 7,123,608 of record OX383901.1, read on the forward strand.
AACAGGCATACTATAATTCGCCATTATTCAATGGATATTAACGGTTATAAAACGAATTTCACTGTATCAGTTTTTAGATTAGTTCTCTACAATGCAACCTATCCGAGATAAACTACACTTTCTAAGGGTTTAAAGTGTAATTTAATGTTTAAAACATCAATGCCTCTACCATTCTAAACAAACATCATCAACCGTTGCATATAATATGTATGTACGTTTAACATACCAACTAATAAAAACAAGATGCAATCTTTCTGAAAGGAAAGGTCACTAGGCTAATAACCACAAATATTGCTGATGTAAACACCGCCGTCATTACTCAAAGTTAGAAGTTTAATTTTTATTAGTAGTAAAATAACTGCAGTGTACCTAATGGAAATGTACATCTCAGAAGCAATAGTTATAGAAGTCTTCGCTGTCATGCGAGTTTGTAGACATGCCTCTTCACGCCGCGTTTCCGATATTTTAGGAGGGAGGAAACACGCTAGCAGGGAGAAGGAGCCACATTTTCACAGTATGGCAAACATACACAAGAATTTGCAAACGTCTGTGGTTTTTTTCGAGATAATTGTAGTTGTAGTGGAGGGGAGATAATAGTATAAGGTGTTAAGGGACAAATTATCAAAAACTATAGGTATTGTAAAAATGTATCAATCATCCTATCCTATCACACCCTACCTACCGTAGGTAGGTACCTACCGTACTATCACAAATAGTATACGCATCGTGCGATGTCTTCATTTTGATTGACGGCCAGGGCTGCCAGTAAAATCAACAAGTTTTGTATTTCCAAAGTCCATGAAATTATGAAAAATCAAATCTTATTATAAAAACCAAGGATTAAAAATTGTTATAGCTCTCGAAATTTCTTTAGTATTTATTACGTAAGTTAATGCAATGTAAAAACGATGTTTTAATCTTCGAAAAGTTTACATTTTAATACTTATTGAAGTGAAACTTTCCATTCACAAGTCTTAGTCTATCAAATGACATAAGCTTCTCGTGTACAAAATTTCATATTAATCGGTCAAGCCGTTTTTAAGTTAAATCCAGAGAGACAAAAATTTAATGGCATATTCGTGATCGTGATGAGTGTTCGTCGTTCAGTATGTCTAGGAAAATTTGTAAACAAAAAAACATATACATACAAACCTACATATTTATTAATATAGATTACCTATAAAGAGGTAAAATTGAGATGTTTCAATGAAGTATTCACTGGAACTGAAACTAAACACTGTTCCGATTTTTAAAATTATTTCACTGATAGAAAATTTCTTTTTTTGATATGTGCTATGTTTTATTGTTATTACATTCTATATTGTAATTCGCGGACGACTGCTATTACAATTAATACCATATAAAATAGGAAAGATTAAACTTATGCTTCCAATGGTTAATTTGCTAACTGCGGTTCCTGAATAATGGGAACTTACGTAACCCGATATTGAACAAATTGTTCATATTTTATAATTAATAGAAAACATTCATAAAAAAACAAAGCAAGTTCACAAACATGAATAAAAAAAACAAAAGAGGCAACAACCCACAGAAACTGTTTCGATTTCGACAATATGATGAAATAAAATAAAAATGTCAGTAAAGTTCATTTTGTTTGGGTCGTAAGGGGTCAGAGACCAAGACAGCAAAGTTAACAAGTAAGGTCATCCACCCAGGAGCGAAGACCCAAACTTTACTCGATTTAATGTGAGCTAATGTAGGTATAATCCTAAAAAAAGGTAGCTTTAATGGGAGTCTTTCACATATTTTACTTTTCTGTATATTACTTCTAATGTTTGAGTAATCTGGCTCTGCACAAGTCCGCTTCTTGGAAAATAACCCCAGATACGCCAAGAGCAAAGCCACGAAATCGTATATTTAGACAAAAATGTACATATGGGTTTCTTATATATCCAGTTTGTATATCAGAATGTTTTTTATATAAAAATAAAAAAAAGGTGTGTGTGCGATTCACACACGATAGAAGTGAAACTTCATTTTAAAAGACATTTTCTATTTTATTTAAACAGTGTGCAATATACATACCGGTTCGTATGTATTTACTTTCTCGCTCTGGCTCTCGCTCACACAAAGAGGAGAGACCGATAATGTGCTTTAAACGTTTAACGCTTGGAAGTCGCATAAGAAGTTTCACTTCAAAAGGTCCCTTACAGAACCTATGTACCTGAGTGTATATTTTACTATATATACATGGTATATAATTTTTGTGTTTGGTCATGTCTTTTTTAATTTGATCATAAAAGACGCATGTGCCGTAGTAATTACAGAAGGGCAGGGTCGCAACTGGTATAAGTATTACAAAATGACCCTGCTATTTTATATAATAGAATAGATGAGGTCATGTAGATCGACATAAATTTAGTAGTTGGTGAAGACTAATCAAATATATTAAGGTTATTTAGCTAATATTAATCATTCACTTCCTTATTTTCGACCTTCTGATTTGATCGGTCGGAGGATCTATCGGAAAGCTGAGTAGGTATTTATTATTTGATTTTTAACGCGAGGCGGATTAAACAAACGTTCAATATTAATACGTAGGTCATAGGGGGGATGTTTATATGTACAAGTGTCTAACATAAGAGGTCAACACCAACTGAAACGTTATTCACTTACCATAGAAAAAACCTCTAGTTCGTCTTCCTATGATGATCTTTATTGCCGTCAATACTCAATGATAATGCAGTTTTTGAATAATTTACTAGGGTATGTATTAATTTCATACATTAACATACTAGAATTAAAGAATTTCCACCGTGGTTCACTTATTCAAGCAAATATGATGAATCATTATGACATGCGTTATGCAGTCTAAGTGGTGGAATACCTTCACCCTACAGAAGGTCTCAGCCAAGTAACCTTGTGGTGTGTTCCTGTGATGATAAGGATTTGAAGATCGCTAGGGAAGGGGATTCAAGGTCGGCATCGCGCTAGTGAAATCTACGGTATTACAAGCGTCCATACTACGGTAGCCGCTGACCATTAGGCGGGCCATACGCTTCTTTGTCACCTTCCTGGTATTGAAAAAAATAAAAATGTGAAATAATTACATTGTGATGGATATTGTAACTTGTAAATTAAATTTTTATTAAATATATTTTCATTAGTAGAATGATAGTACCTAATTTTACCTATGACATAAAACAAGCAAAACGGTAATTGAAATACCGAAATGGAACAAAAGATCTAAATAACGTTCTTACTTACCGTGCGTATTTTGATTTTTTCCTAATAAATTCAAATATGAAACAATTAAAAGAAAACATTACAAAAGAAAACAATCATACAGCGCTAACAGTATTTGCAATGAAATAAAAATAGGTAGCTGATTTACTTAATTAATAATCTATCCAATAGTTTCAGAAGCAATGATGGCTCAGTGGTAGCGTTTACGACTTCGCGTTGATTGACGTGAGTTTGAATCCCTGCAATGAGCCTGAGCTTTCGGTGAAGGAAAACATTGTAAGAAACCATAGCATGGTGGTAGGGCCTTTTCTAATGCCCACCTGGCTAGCTACCACCCTCAAGTTGAAAATCTGACGCCAAGCACCAATAGGTGTGTTCCGGCAGCTGCACTTGAGAGTCAGTCTTCCACTAGGTTTAGCGTGTTATCATCTTGGGCCACATCGTCACTTAACATCAGGTGAGATTGTGGCCACTACGCTAAACTTAAAACGATATAAAAAACAGTTAAATTTTGTTTTATTGACCACAAGTTGAATTTCATGTGCGGTGTAAGGGGTGTCAAATTACATCTTTAGAACTAAGACGGCCAAGCCAACCTCATCTGCGCGTGGTGCACTGATTAACGAACGAGGATATGGATCAGCCTATGTATATCCAGTTATTTTTGCAGGCGACCGCCGATTGATTTCGATCTCTCGGTGGTCGCCGTTGTGCTTGGATTGTACTGTGCTTACCATCACGGACAGTAACGTTAATTTGCCGAGCTACCATTAAAAAAAGTATGAAGTATCCAGAGATACTTCTAAAGGAACCTAAAGTATATTAATGTGTATATTTCACAATAGTAAAAAAAACTAAAGTAATCATTTTTTCAGCTAATCATTCCTATTAGCTGAAAATTGAAGATGATTGTCTGTACAATACTTACATTTTACGATTTATTTAGGCATTCAAAAAGAATTCTTTATTTCGGTTAGGGAAATGGGTTATCGTATGTACTCTTATATTCTGATATAAAAATTTACAAAGCATTGTCTATAACAGTATTGAAATGGAAAATCATTTTACAGGTAATAATTATCAGGTACCATAGAATTTTGTGTAGAATATGTCGTTTTTGTCACAATTTAAAAATATTTTTTAATTTTAGTTCATTGTCATATCTATGATGTATGTCTAATATGAAATTCCTATATTTTTTGTGGCCGGCTCCGGCGCGGCCCGGTGTAACATAAGCATTCTTAAGTCTGCATATTGTGACTGGTAACAATGGAACCCATCACTGCGCGTGGCCCGACACTCACTTGGCAATATTTTTTTAAATAACACTACCTATATAATTTAAACTTTAACTTGGCCGCCCTAAAAAGGATTCATTTTCGCCTTGTCCAACGTATTTACTCTTTGTACGGATTTAATAACAAGATTACTTATGTTAATTAATGTTGTTTTATTGTAAAAATATGACTAAAACTATAGGTATATAAAATAAGAGATTTAATAAATTTTCGTTTAATATAAAAATTTCAGTTTAATTTTCTCTTAGATTTTGATGAATCGTGGAATAAATCAAGAACATAAAATCTTAATTTAATAATATAACGTGGGAATATTTTTTGTGGGGAAAATATTAACTTATAATTGAAATGAATAATTAAAAATATTATTATTATGATAGAGCAAAAATATTTTGAACATTTTGCAATATTTTTGCTCTAAGTTTCTTTTCCGAGTTACGTCATCACAAAAGTAGATAAAGATCTCTAAGGTCAACATAACGAACATAAGACTTATTATAATAGTCATAATAAAAACAATTTGTAATAATATTCGCTTTACTACTGTCACCAGTCGTGTTACTAAATCTACATTTTTACCTTTTAATTTTTGTCACTAGGTACTGATGGACTAAAATCACATAATATTTGTTAATTTTTATTAATTAAAAAATTGTGATACAGTAGGAGATATTTAAGTATAAATAGTTACTCAGTGATGGCAAGATCATTGGATCAAATTCTGAGCCACACAAGGGAAAATAATATAAAAGCGTCCAACAAATCATATCCGCTAAGCTAAGTTACCTATAGTATTAGTTAACTACGCTTTCCCGTTTTTCTTGCGAAAATACATGTCCGTGATTATTCTCGGTGTGAGTGTGGTCTTGAGGAGAAATCCTTGGATTCTATATTTTTCAACTGCCCCAATGTAAATGTTCTGTGTTTTATCATTATGTTTTGTTTTTAGATTATTCTAAAGTACACCGAAAAATTGGCAACTAAATTCTAGAGCGTGTATTTGCTTGACTATGGCAAACTTGCCATATTATAAAAAAAGTCTAAAAAGGGACGACTGGCTTTTCATTTTAAATAGGAGTTTTAAAATGTTTACGGATGCATAAAGTAAATTAGTAGAAGAATTATTTTAATTGCAGATTTAGTTTAAAATGTTATGTTTTTAACAAATTGTTATAAAATCCAATTAGCTTGTTAATTGGTTTTGGTATCGAGGCAAACCAGTTCTATATTTGTAACGACGAAGACATGTCCATAGAAATTTAAGCGCAATTTTATATTAATTAAACACGGATATATTATACTAAACTTAGATAGATAGAAACTTAGGATAAACTTAGACAAAATCAAAAAGACATACAAAAGAGCATAGGAAGTCAAATATATTAGTTTTTATTCAGTATTAGCTGTGCCCGCGGCTCCTCTCGCGTGGACTACAGAAACTCGTTGGTCGAGCGCAAGTACGAATTGTGCTGCCCCAAAATTGCTTATTGTGGGCGATCCTAAGAAGATATGCATATGCTATCAATGACTTTTTTGTAGGTCTTTTTAAAGTCTACATTTATGTGGAACATTATTTTCATATATCTTTTTTAGTTTACTCAGCGTAAGCCATTTAATCTCTCTAAAAGCGTATTTTTACCAAAATGATTCACTATTATCGTAATTGCTTATTTCGTATGTTACTTTATGTAACAAAATATATCCTATAACCTGGCCCGATAATATAGCAATGAATTAAAATAAAAAACGTGTAAATCGGATAAGTGGATTTTGCGTGAAAAGAACATAAACCGATAGACAGACAGAGAGAGAGTGACGTTGAGTTTTATAATATGTATGTATTAGAATATGTCACAATGTTAGTTATGAAGTTCATTCTATTAAATATCTTACGAACTGTTGTAACTTCAACATAGGCAACATAGTATTGAGTGTTATGAATAATTAAATATTATGTTCATTTTCATGTACTAAAATGAGATTTTTAGTAATCGAAAATAAAAATAATGTTTGAAAATTTGTACGTGTCAAGAATGTTCCCGATTTGGAAACAATGGGCAAGACAAAATACGGTGTAAAAATAATGAACTAAAACCAAAACAAACAAATCTATAAAATTATTAAGGAAACAAACACAACAACAAACACACGACAAACAAGGTCATAAATCTGTTCTCGAGCTTTGCGGGCCTTTTTAAACGGACGTATAACTGTACCGCAGATCAACACTCGAAAATTCAGTCTAGTTTATTACTTATTTATTTTATTTTCACTAATATTTTTTTTACAATTAGAAACATTGTTGGAACATCTGAGTGAATAAGAAATGCCAAGTGGAAGAGATATACGAGAGCACCACGAGCAAGTACGCATAAATGCTTTTCATAATGAACAGAAAGGCTATTTACACATTATGCCGCAGCAATCGGCATTGAGCCGCAAGAGTAATTTCAATTATGAAAGTTGGTGGCACCACGCGGTTGTACGTTTCTTCTAGCAATCCCGCCGGGTCAGACAACCAGAAGATTTACCGCCGGGACTGCAGGCCGCATTTACGGTGGCGGAGCCGCCGGCATAGTGTGTAAGTAGCCTTTAGACATGAAAGCGTAAATTGAATGCGGCAAAAATTAAATTATATCGTTGGTAGAAGATTTCATTGCCAACGTGCAAAATTTGACTTAGTCCAAAACCAAAAATTTGTTAAGTACGTATTACCTTATATGGATAAGTCGAGTTCGTTGGTGATGTCATCTTAGAGTAATAATGAGCTAAGAAATGTCATCAACAACTTTTGGTAATTTTAGATCTACGATCATTTCGTTGCTTAACTGGAAGAAAATTAACAAACTAGTTTTAACCGTAAAAAAGCAAGTCATTTAAGCAAAAAAAAAAAAAAACAGTCAAGGAAACAATTTTTAACTACTACAGGAAACCGCTTCAAAACCGGTTTCTACACATCCTTATATGTTAATATGTGCCCTCGGCTCTGCTAGCATGGACTACAAAATTATTGTTTATGAAGATATCGTGATAATTTTTCTTGTTGATAAGGACTGAAACAAACAAATGATACAAAATCTATACAGTGGCAAACCTCAATCATTTTATTAATATACCTAGATATAAAAAATGCAAATACTAAACGAAGCAATTAATATACATTTTACGTTTTCATAAAAAAAACATACATGACTGTAGCTTTCAATCAAAGCAGAATTTGATACAGAATGGCTACACAAACCTCGTACCAATATCAGATACAGCACTGCGCCGCGCCGTACTTGGAGAGTTAGCTGACCGGTTGGATGTATTTAGAATGCTTGCAGTGAGCCGAAAGTGATAGGTATGTGGATATACTAAATGTGGATGGTCGCTTGTAGAGGCAGCCTAATATACTAATCGAACATAGTTCGATGTCCGCAACGAATAATATCGTAATGCACTGTTATGATATTTTGCATTTTATTGCATATTAGTTAGGTATTCAGAGATCAAATTACGCCTTGTTTTTGTTTTATTATTTCTATGTATAATTACGAAATTAGCAGAATTGCAATGAACTTTAAATTGCATTTCATTACAAAAAAATACACTTTTATGTTGGGAAAAAACGAGCAACAGGCAATTACGAATAAATATAATGACTAACTTTTAACGTACGTCACGATTACGGTACTGTTCGAATAACAAAGCTTGGAATGTATTTTTTGTGAAGTTGAAAACTAGAGACTTATTTTTTCTTTACATCTTATGTATTGTTCTATAGGTACTGTAGTACATCATAAAATACCATACTACCTTAGTCAGATCGCGACTTAATTGCATACGCGCAACAGTCCGAGCCGAGGTCCGGCCACTTTGGCACCCTCGGATGTTGTTGCTTAGCTTTCGTGGCTGAGTGCCCTAAGCGCTCGCCCCCAAGCCCGGTAAAGCTGTAAAAGCCGTAAAGGCTCCAGGGCCCCTCAGGCTAACAGAATAGTCAGTTCGAAAAAAAAAAAAAAAAACTATACTACATCGTAATGTTGAGTCACTACACCTTATAGCTGAAAACGTTAAAAGCAATGTGTTTAGCGATGAAACTTTGCGGTGATGTTGTCTGATATCTCCATGTGTGTTTTTTGAAGCAATGATGGCTCAGTGGTAATGTGTACGGACATCGCATCGATTGACGTGAGTTCGAATCCCTGCAATGAACCTGAGCTATCGGTGAAGGAAAACATCGTGATAGTGGAAGGGATTTTTCTAATGCCCACCTGGCTAGCTACCACCCTCAAGTTCAAAAATTGTCGCCAATTACCTTTACGGTCTGTTCCGGCAGCTGCACTTGAGAACCAGTCTTCAGTGTGTTACTATCTTGGGCCACATCGCCTCTTAACATCAGGTGACATTGTGGCCATAAGGCTAAACACACAAACGATAAAAAAATGTATTGAGTGTGCTTAATATGGAAAATAAACCGCAAACTAAACACACTGATCGTGGGTGGTGGGGTGGTAGTACAGTGTATTCATGCATCGAAATATCCATGATAAATAAAGTATATATGATACTCCTGATCAAGTCTATAGTGTTATTTTGAATGCTAAAGTTAACGGGAAAATTGCGTGTAAAAAGAAATTAAACCAAAACTACTTTTACAATATTAAAAACCTCAAAAGCTGGGCTATAGATACAGAAAGTAGAAAAGGATAAGGAATAAAATCATGGATGTAAAACTTTCACAAACCAAACCTCACTTTGTTCAACTGCAATATGATTTTGAAAATCATTAACAAACTGCAAGTACTAATTTAGCAGGATCGATTCTATTGAAGAAAATATAACGTCAGCTAATTGATATCAGCAAAGCACTTTTAGCCTTACACAACCTATGCGGATTTAAGACAATTCCAAAACACTACTATGACTCTTATAAACCTCTGTTCTGTCCTCGGAATCTTACTGCAATCATATTGATGAGTATTACGAATCTTATTCATAATATTGATGTTTATTTCTTAAAACATGTAAATTTGGTTTGTGTTTTTTTATGGTATGACGTAGTAAGCATGCATTTAGTTCACCTGATATTTAGTGGTCACTGCTATATAGCTATTTAAAATTTACCTCAAAAAACAGCGCAATCTTAACTGAGGCCAGAGATAATATAGGTTACTATTTCTGCGGACTGAAATGGAACTGCTCGTGTGACGATGTGTGTTGCCAAAAACACCCTTCATTCTGTCTGGAAAACAGCAACACGAACAATGCTGCAATGCCTTGGAATACATGTGACAATGGTGCTTCGGAAATAAAATCTTGCATAACTCTTAAACGTTTACATTATTATCGTACACGCTGCTATAATAGATTTTAATTTTAAATATCGTATTTTCGCCTTGAAGAAAGAAGCCGCGTTGGACGCTTCTGTAAAATTATTTTCAATAATAATCTATTTTGGTAATAAATTATTCGAATTGATTTTTACAGAACTAGCTGAGGCCGGGGCTCCGCTCGCGTAGACTACTAAAATTCCATTTTTTGTGCGGAATTAGAATTATTTTTCGAAAATAAAAGTAGCCTAGCTCCTTATAATATTAGCTATCTGCCAGTGAAAGTCCCGTCAAAATCGGTTGAACCGTTTCGGAGATTACCCGGAACAAACAGACAAATATTTTAAAAATGTGTAGGTAGCGTGTATACTTTTGTATGCATCTAGCACAAATGTGTTATTTTGACATTACAGATAGACACTTCAATTTTATTATATCTATACATATTATAAAACTATCCGTTCGTTCTGGCGTGGTGTGGTGGTGGTTGGTGAGTTAGGCCGTGGCGTTAGTAACTGTACGTTTATGTTCTTTTCACGCGAAAACCACTTATCCGATTTACATGTTTTTTTTTATTTTAATTCATAGCTATGTTATCTGGCCAGGTTATAGGACATAATTTGTAAGATAAAGTAACATACGCAATAAGCAGTTATGATACTGGTGAATCAATTCGAGAAAAGACGCATTTGGGGAGCTTTAATGGTTTACGAGTAAACATAGTAACAGAGTAAACCATATGAGATATATCAAATTAATGTTATACATAATTGCAGATTTTAAAAGGACCTACAAAAAAGTCTGCGATAGATACTTATCTATCTTCTTAGGATTACCCACAATAAGTACATTTGTCTTCCGTCTTGAAAGGAGGCTTTCAAAGGGGCATTCTGTACTCCATGCGAACGGAGCGGCGAGCACAGCTAGTGTATAGATAAATTGGAAAAAAAAACTTTCATTTGGTACAAAACTTTACGCGTTGGTAGGTTGTTAAAATATACCTAAAAACAAGTCTAATTGTTCAATCTAATTCCCTCCTCTCCTTTCCACAACAGAACCACACGCGCTGGGCTTCGGAATCACAGTTTTACGGTAACTTCCATCTCGGCACGAACTAAAAAGTGAAACTGTGGAACCATTTCCCGGTCAATATGTTCCCTCCTTCTTATGGCATCGGACCCTTCAAACGTAACGTGAAGAGATATTTATGCAGGCCGGCATGACAGCGGCGACCGCCGATGGATTTCGATCTCTCGGTGGTGGCCGTTGTTTTTGGTTTATACTGTGCTTACCATCAGGGACAGTACAGTCAATGTGCAGAGCTATTATAAAAAAAAACCGTTTTTAGTCTTCCCCGTAAAATTTAGATTTTACGATTACCATAATATTCGATGGGGACAGCGTACGAGTCTATAGACATCAATGTACTAATGTGATATAAAAATAAATGATCTATTTCAAGGTACATTTTTTGGCGCGGTTAGGCCCTTAGCACATTTCTGCGAAACTATAGTAGCGGAAACGCAGTACTTTCGGCATGACTTGTCCTTTGTACGACTTGCGAAATAGAAGTGAAACTGCCTGTTCAAACGCAGAGATTTAGCTATGAATCTATCTCTTTTCCATGCACATTCGATGATGCCGGTATGAAGCCGGTCACATCTCCACGTTCGGTTGGTCATCTTGTTTCACATCTGTTTCACAAAAGACAGATGTTATCACTGAAATTAGAAATAATTCGTTAAATGGATGTTAATTATGTTATATTATATTATTAATCATGTTATACTGGAAAATATCCAAGATGTCAGAAACAGACCAATTCTTTGCCAGCTCTTTCTAAAATATGTGTAATAATGTTTTTTTTTCAACTGCTAATACACAACTGCGCTTCCGTGATCTACCGCTACTCGATTCGCGACGAAGTGTAGTGATGTTTTGCTAAGCAGAACACGTATGTAGCGGTTATGCTTTATTTATTTCGCGGCCAAGATGTGCTGTGCTAAACGCCTTATGTAGTAACGCGTAAAATTGAGAGTTGCGCGTGCATCATTGAACGGAAGCGTAGCATGATGAAATTCGCCTTCCATGATAATAATAATAATAATTTGATAAAAATAATGTTTATTTATACACCGTTTAATTATTTAAAGTTTAAAAAAAAATGTAAGATGTATTTACGTTGTATGTTATCATTCACAAATTTAACTAACATCTTGTTGTTCGTTGTTGTCATGTGGGATAAAAAATTTGCACATTTTGTTTCAACGGATTTTTTAGAATAGTTACGTACACATTTATTAATGTTAGTTAACGATAAAGAAAACGTTTCGGAAATGTAATCGCGGTAGGGAAATACAGAATTACGAATTTAAAATTTGCTATTACCTACATCCGCATTCCACATCGTTAGCTAAGGTGGCGATTAAACCGAGCCTCCTCTCAAATTAATGTTCTAGAAGGTATGTGATTAAATGGTTATTATGTGAAATAAATAATTATCTTATAACTTAACTGAGCTATTTTTATCGAATCGCGTAACGAATTGTGTACAACAATAAAAATAACATACCGAACAATCTATAACAGGTTATTACTTTAAATAATAACAGAGCTTAACCTCTCCAAGATTTATTTATAAATTCGCAAATTTGATGTTTATTGTCTTTTGGAAGCTTCATGTCCATATTAACTCCATATCAAATATGTATCTACAAAATTTGTTTTGTATTATATTGGTTTAGGAATATATAAATAAATTATGAAAATCTGTCGAAGATTCATTATAACTGTTACCTATGACTTCACCTGTTGATGTTTGCTATCCATCAGGAACGACATATTTATTTACTTATTTTTTTATAGTAGCAAGGTAAAATTACGGAACTGGTCATGATGGTAAGCATAGTACATTCCAATAACCGTGGCGGACACCGAGATATCTTCAACCCATCTCCAGTTGAAATAGAAACTGGTATAATAAATGCATAGTTATGTCTAAATTTAATTTATTTTGTATTAGTTATTACATATTTGAGTTTTATTTCAATACTGGACATTATACTTGAGTCCTTTTTTCCAATTGGTTTCTTTATTAAAATACTAGCTTCCATCTACTTTTAATACGATTATTAATAACATAGAGACAAAATCCCACAGAGCTTGAACCTGCAAAAATAAAGGAAAAATTAACTGCGCGATGACTTAGCTGCTTTGCGTCAGAAATAGGTGTGGCGATGATTTTCTTGTAGTCCAACCTTGACCAGATTTTATAACACAGCTTTGCTATGTATTTTGAAAAAATAAACATCTATCTAGGTGCACTTGGATAGTAAAACAATATCTGAATAGAAAATTCCATTCAAATCGATAGAGAATACGAGTATCTATCTATCTTGAGTTACACATTTCCCGTCTTTGACTATAGTAAGTATGTAGTTTTGTCGGTTATATGATGTGATTTTTTTTTCTTTTTCGAACTGTCTATACTGTTAGCTTTAGGTGCCCTGGAACCTTTACGGCTTTTACAGCTTTACCGGGCTTGGGGGCGAGCGCTTAAGGCACTCAGCCGCGAAAGCTTTGCAACAACATCCGAGGGTGCCAAAGTGGCCGAACCTCGGCGGGGAGTGTTGCGCGTATGCAAATAAGTCGCGATCTGACCAATTCCCTATCATTTGATCTAAACTAACTATACATATATACATGTTTCTTCCCCCTGGGAGCAGGGAAGGGACATGTGAATGTGTATTTAGTGTTCTGAAATTTTTTGTCTAAACTAACTAGGCAAAAAAAAGAAAAAAAAGGTCCCTTACAGAACCTATGTACCTGTGTGTTATGCATGTGTGTACAATGCAGTATCATGTGTGGCTGTGAAAGCTAGTGAATTTAGAGTCACTGTATCGCGCGAGCGGCTGCTTGGCTCAAGGGCTCCATACCGATGGATCGGATCGGATATTTTAGTTTCTTCACGTTTTAGCTAGAGGAAATAAATGTATGAAAGCGAAAAAAAACTGTTTCATAGTTATTTTTAATCTATCATGATACTTTAAACAATAACAGTTATTATTTATATTTGTCAAATAGAAAGTGAGAGATCAGAATAAACTATCGAAGACACCAGGATTGTCCTTGATATCTTAATTATGGAATTATAGATCTTGTGGGCGTAATCTGGGTTATGTGCAGGCATTGTAGAGATGTACATGGTCCGACAATCTAAGTAAGCCTGATGTCAGTTTATTTCGGGTTGCCCCCAGTAACCTCCGACCTCCTCTATATAGCCACCCCGCATGCCTCGCATGTCTGATATTATCGCTGTCCGTAGGCGACCTAGTAATTGATCTTGAACGTCCTCACTATCCGACAAGCTCCCGTCAGAATGCCATCTGTCAGTCTGTCTGTCTGTTTGCTTCGGTTATTTTCGGAAACGGTTAAACCGATTTTGAAGGGACTTTCACTGGCAGATAGCTGATTTTATAAAGAGTAATATACTTTTATTTCAGAAATTTAATTAGGGTTCTGCTCTTGTAAAAAGCGTTTTTAACCGGCTGGTGACGGTCACCACAATACCGACGGCATTATGTAGTCAACGCGAGTGAAGCCGCGGGCACAGCTAGATATATACTATTATAGTGTCAACTATAGCTTTGTAACGATAACTACAATGAGAAGAATATGTCTTAAGGGTGAAGGAGACCGGGATACCCAAATAACGTCTGGAAGGAAAATCTGATGGACATAGAACTCGACGCAGGCCTGAAATTAAATGGTTGAATAGGTCTATAATCATTTAAAAATAATATGTGTGAGGAGCTGGAAAGAGAAAACCAGAAATAGATTGGTCTGGAGGGATATAGTGGACCTAGCTAAGATCAACTCGCAACTTAAGAGCCTCAGATGATGATGATGATGATGTGACTCTACAATAAACCTGAACTTTTAATGAACTATTCATGATGGTACAGGGTGAATTATTTAGCGAGTAACCCAAGTTATAAATCAATGTCTTCTTGAGTAAAGATGATTCATTACTCCGTCAACTCACGACTTTTTTGTGACTTTTATAGTTCTCTTATTTCTATGTCTAACTACTCGACAGCGGTAATATAAGAATATAATATCTCAATCATTCCGCTTTCCTTACGATGTTAATAGTCTTACTAATTAAAATTAGATTAATGAATGCATAAGAATTCCGAAATATAAACCAGCGTAGATCGGATCGCCATAGTAATGTAATTGCTTATCCTAACTATTCGAGCACAACTTAAAGAAATTACGATAAAGTTCCAATTGATTTCGAACGGAAATGAATTTAAGCTTTAGCTGAGTAGTAATAAGTTAAAATGTTGTGTATATGAATTGTCAGTGTGCTCTAAAACATTTGAATTTCAGTGGCTTCGTGCATCGCGCAAATCTGCCGACAAGCATATTGCATTGTGATTACATTATCGACACTCTGTGCTTCTTGTTTATGTCTTAGTCATTCTTGAGCTACTCTATAATCATATGTCCGAGGCAATGAAACTGAGTAACAATAGTGGAAACAATGCGTTTAATGGTATTGGTGGCATAATTAGAGATTTCTTATACATCACCTTCAACAACACTAGTTTATAGCGATGCGACTCAGTATACCGCTTATAGATGCTCTATAACTTCTTATCACCACTGATTCATGAACTGAGTATCACCATGTCATCTGCGTAGTTAAAGTTATTAATCAAGTCAATTAATTTATTAAGGGGAGTTTCCATAAAAGAAACGACTTATTTTTTGCTCTACCGTGAATCTACTTATGATTTTTAATTAGGGACCATTACAAAGTGATCTTCAAAAACAGTTCATTTTTTCGTATCAAAATTAGTTGTTTATCTAGGTTACGTACAGATCGTCAGAGAGTTATGCAGCTAAGATATAATATTATTGACGAGACAGTAAAGTCAGATGAATAAAGTGTCTCTGACTTGCGAGTTTAATATACTATGACGAAGCGGAAAAAAATTGCCACGACTGAGAAGTTAACAATTATTGCTTGTGTAACCTTATCCTTAACCTCGTATCAATATCTCTGATTAAAAACTGCCATTATGTTAGTAATTACCTATACTGAGTTAATGAGAGCCAGAGTAATGTCGGCAAAACGGATTTCGATGGAGTTTAACTGCAGTGTCAAATAAATATATAATTTAAAGAGTTGACCTCCCTTGTTAGAAAATGCGTTTTGGACATCGTGTAGATCGATGTGAGTTCGAATCTTATTATGAAAGAAAACAGTATTGTGGTAGAGAATATGCAAATACCCGCCTGGTTAGCTCGAGTAGAAAATCTATCGTCATGCACCTTTAAGTGTGTTCCGGCAGCTATACTTGAGAGCCAGTCTTCCACTAGGTTTCGTGTGTTATCATCTTGGGCCACATCTTCACTTAACAACACAAGAGATTGTGGGCACACCTACAACGACAAAAAAAATTAGCCTCATGATGCACAATATAAAAATGGATTATTCATAACTGATCAAAAAGATATTATGCATCTTTATGTAAAATATGTAATTTATCTGTATGTAAAATAATAAGACACTTCTCCCTATGAGTAAGATGGTTTTGCGTAGCGAAATGTTTCCGAGAAAATGGCTTATATTACAACCACGTACTGGTTAGTTCTTAGCGATATATTAAAGGATTCACTCTCATAAGAGATAGAGATAGAGATAGAAACTACTTTTATATCACAAAAAAGTAATGCCTAAAATGATTTGTTCCAATATTAAGTATTATTTTGTAGTATTTATTAAAATGTTGCTGTCTCGTACTTACAGTTAAAGTATTGTAACTATTTCTGATTAATAATTAATTAATGAAATAAGTTAGATCATATAATTATTCTATCTTTATACTAGTACGGATACAATAACAATATTCATGTTCTATACAAATTATCATGTCTCTCCGTCTGTTTGTCCGTTTATGTTCTTTTCACGCGAAAAACACTTATCCAATAAACATGGTAATTTTTTAAATTCATACCTATATTATCTGGCAAGGTTATAGGATACATTTTGTTAGATAAAGTAACATAGAAAATAAGCATTGACGATGATGAAAGATGAATCAATTCAGGAAAAAGACGCATTTGGGGCGCTTTAATGACTTACGCTGGATAAACCATAAAAAATATATCAAATTAATATATGACAAAATTATAGATCTTAAAAAGGCTTAAAAAAAGCCGGGTATGGTATATGTCTATCTTCTATGGATAACCGACAATAAGTATTTTTGTCTTCCGTCTTTTGAGCGGGGGCGGCACGATTCGCGAGTGCGCTCGACCGACAGCATTCTGTAGTCCACGCGAGCGGAATCGTGGGCAAAGTTAGTTCGTTATATTTTTTAGGTTGTAACATTATGTTTATACTCGATATAACTTATTGACATATATGTAGGTACAATATGTATATACATCCATTTATTGGTTCATTCACCTGTTCATTGATCCTAAACGACTGTGATATTAATCTGGGCGTGAGATACAGGCAGAGATAAATGCAGGGTCAAATAAAACGGTGACAGTTCTCAAAAATCTCATGTGACCAACGAATGTTGTTAAAATTTAAGGAAATACATTTTAAGCCATTATAATACCCGCTATGGTGTATGAGTATCTATGGATGTATGATTATCTGAGTACTGGGTGACAAAAGAGACGGATGTAGGACAATTACATGTGGCACAGATGCCAATGATTAGAATAAGTAGGAAAATATCACTTTTTTCTAGAATTAACCGAAGATAAAATTACTTATTCAGTATTTGATAATAGTATAAATACACGTAAAGCGGCTAAAGGTAGTTATTACGTGTGCAAACTAAATAATGTTTGTTCTAGTAATACCAATCCTATATGTGAAGTGTATTTAACTGAGGCATATCTATGTAATTCTTAGTTGTTATAATTACAAATTAACTTTAAGTAGTATTGATGTACAAAAGAAAAAACAGTTGATAAGTAAGCAAAGCAGTAGCCAGATCCATGCTGACCCCCTAGAAGGGTGTGATTAAGCTGAGTCCTGGCTGACTTGATTCACACACACCGCAAATACACAAGCATTATGTGTAGGCACTCTGGATGAAATATAAATATAAGTCTTGCTATTTTTAACGAAACATGAAGACATTGTAAATGTACTTTTCAATATGAAAAGGCCTTAATGCAGCCAGGTATACATAATATTATTTTTCCTTATGTTTGCCTGTCCCACCCCCCTAAAATCTTGGCTACACATCCTTGTAAATAAGCCTGAAGTAAATCTGGAATTGTAAAAATAACCATAAAATTTAATGATTGTATTCAAAACTGCGCTCTCATTAGTTCCGGTATCCAGGACGTGTAAAAGTTACTCATAAATTATTATCTACAATTAAAGTCCATAAGAAAGAAGGAGTACGAAAAACACGCAGACGAAGTTGCGGGAAAAATATTAAGTTCGATAAATCATAATCCTATGTTCATATTTTATCTACTATGTTTATTACGAATAAAAGGTCGTCCACAATATTTATATGAATAAATATTAGTAATATTTATTTTGTTCTTTGTGTTACAGCGTTCGTAGTAACATTCTTGATATTTTTTTCAGGGTTTCTTGCTTGCAGTTTCGCTGCTTGTCGACTTGTTTCCGTGGTTAATCTCGAAATGACATGCTATATTCTCGCCCACCTAAGTGCGCGGGGAAGCCATGTCAGGGCTTAGACCTCTTTGGTGACCATATGCTCCACCCTTTACTCCTAATTTCTCCCCGCCCCGAGTTGCGGGATTCTACCGCTGCGCTGTCGGTGTCGCGTGCGGCGGTTTTCCACGAGGCAGTTTATTGGGCGATCTTCTTGATTCCGTATGATGTTCTAGGGTCAGAGTCGTAGAGGCATCTTCGGTGTCTGGATGGTTGCTGGTAGTTTTCTGGTGGTTTTCTGAGTATAGAGACTTCAGTGGTTACTTGACACTGAAAAGGGTCGTTTTTGGACTTACTTCCTGGTTTTGAGGCCATGGCAAGTGGCGGTCTGGTTGCCGAACTGAGTTGTGAGCGGCACGATACGTCTGGTGAAAGGTCACCTTTCACGGACAGTAGTCGCAATAGGAGCTCTGCGCATGGCGACGGTTAGGGCGCTCCGACATGCTATGCTGGCCGGATGCTTCATCTCACACATAATTGTGCGGAGAAACTGCAACAGGGCAAAGCCCTCTATCGGTAACTTCTTCACCGCCCGTAACGACGGGTGGGTCTCGGTATGGCCGCACGTTTTATAACGGTGCGGCCTAGCGACTATCATGGTGTTCTGGCCCGCATTCAGTCCGGCATGGATGCCAAGATGAGCGTGCGTGCTTGTAACTTCATTGGTTCTGCGATATCGAGAGAGGAGACAGTTCTGGTCCTCAGAATTTCGCTTAATTTGCATGAATTTCTTAGGTTCCTGAAGGTGTCCATTTGGGTCTGCTCGTCCCCTCGTACGGCGAGCATTTTCTCCTGGATCGTTTTCAGGATCTCCGCAGATTGCGATACCTTTAGTGCGGGTGTGGAGGGTTCTTGACTCGGGATATTCTTGGTCAGTTCCTGCTTCCATTGTTCCCTGTGTCGGCGTCTTTTCTTGGGCTGTGGTGGCTTGCCCGGCTCAATTGCCGGTGCCATCCGCGAGCCGGATGCTGTTTCTATAACAACATGTTCATGTTGAGTTGGCTGTGATGCGTTCAAATGAAAGCATAACAATTTTTTTTTGCATTTTGTAATGAGGCCCTATTAAGGTGAAACCGCACTATGCGGCAACAGCACTGCGTGGCACGTCACGGTCATACATTCTTTATATGAAACTGTATGGAGTATACCGCACTACACGCAGTGCAGTGCCGCGCAATGCCGCTGCCGCGTAGTGTGGTATGCCACAGTTTCATATAAAGAAAGAATGGCCGCGACGTGCCGTACCATGCCGCGTAGTGCTGTGCCGCCTAGTGCGGTTTCACCTTAATAGGGCCTTATTACAAAATACTAAGAAAAATTGTTATGCTTAACATCATTTTCTTTTGAACGCATTTTTATCGTTCGTACTGGCGGCCGCAAAACTATACGTCATTATAAATATAAACTAGCTTTATGCGCGCTTTTAAAATTAGTATACTTTTTTATTTTAATTAATGTTATATGTTATTATGTTCTTATTTATCTTTGTTTATTACATATTTTGTTATGTACCTATTGTTCATGTATAAATTGTACAAAGTTTCCGAGAGAAATTAAAATTCAATAAAGCACACATATTTTTATATCACATGGGTGGTTGTATAGTCTGCTATAAAAATCAACAGCCTGATATTGGAACTTAGGCTGAAGCAGGCAATAGAGAAAAAATCTGACTTGAAAAATATTGTTTTCATATAAACTACCTTTATGTAATTGAGATATTAACAGTAAGTAACGACGTAGCTGACCAAGGAGTCGCATTAATTGAGGAATATAACAATTGCCTCACCAAAGACGAAGAACAACTTGCAGTATTTATTGCAACAACAGTACAATGTAAATTTGTAAATATGAATAAAACAAATAGATCTGTTATATAAAAACCCTTATATCTTGACATAATTACAGAATTATTTTTAACGCCAAAATCAGAAAAAACGAATAAAACATTTAAAGCTAGCTTTCAGAAAAAAAAAAATTGTTTTTTTTATATTGCAAAATGATAATCATTAATTAGCAAGTCTTAAAAGTCCAATTAAAGCTTTACATGAAATTATCGACTAATTTTTCAATAAAAATAATAGTTTCGCTATAAATTAGAAAATCTGCCAAAGTGATAAATTTCAATTTGACTTCGAATAACTTTTGAACGAGTGGACTTATCCAAAAATGATATGCAACCTTTTTTAAGCGTTTAATTTTCTACCTACTATGTAGGGTAAAACACCCAGAAGTCAGCCTTTTAGCGCGAATTGAAACTTTGCATAACTACAGTTTCAGTGTTTATTTATATTCATAAAACCACAAGTTCTTATTTGAACAGTTATTTATTAAGTTTTCTAATAAAATAATCAAAAATTCTACAATTATTCATTATCATATAATAAAACAACATTATATACAATATGGCACTTTTTACAGGTAGTCCGCCACATTTGACCATTAGTCAGCCTTCTTCGACCCTATAGACAGCCTTGATTCAGCCTCTTCTTCTTAAGTCTTGAATATTTCATACATACATTGTTTAATAAATATATTTTTATTAAAGTTTCCAACAAATTGAGTACATTTCAAATGGTACCAAGCAGGGTATATGACACATCCAATATTCTTTAAGTCATTTATTTCTGTCTCACTATTCATTTCTTTGTAATAATTATTGAATTTTATTTTATATACTGTACAAGGTGTATTTTTATTCCTTATTTGTGTTATATGTGGCTATCAACAAACTTTCAGATTTCCTTTTTTGCAACTCTTCTTTAGTTATTTTGCACTGCTTCGTTTTCTTATCTTCAGCTTGTTATCTTTTTATTTTTTCATCAGGTTAACATTCTTTTTCTGCTCTCAAATTTATTTTTACTGTTTCCCGAACGTCTTCCACTCTTTCGAAGAAGTGGCTCCTAACTTCTTAGTCGTTTTAGAGACGATGGGCAAGATCATTTCATCTTCTCATCATTTTATTTTTTTAAACGGGTGATAAGTTTTTGGGCTTTATTATTATATTGGACAAGATGGTTTTTTGTTCTTATGATCATTCATGTTCAATTATATTCTATTTATTAACATCAACTCTTATTGTAACTTAATTATTTCTGCTTTTGCAGCTTTATTCTTTGTACCTATAATTTCTCAGCTCAATATTTGAAACTGGGTTCATTACGTCTCTTTTCGTAATTTGGATTTATCTTAAAAATTTGAAACCCTGTAGTCAGCCACCCAAATTATAACATATTATATAAATAAAAAGCTTTTCAAACTTAAATAATAGATAGACAAGCATTTTATTGTAGTAACACATAATAATCTACAACAATTCTAAATCAAAAGAAATACCGGAATGTCGGCCACATTTTCTTACGAATAAATTAATAATTAGTACAAGCACGGATATGTTGCTGGCGGCATGCGGCAGTGTAAATGAACGATCATAGCTCGACATCCTGAGGTGCTATTATTTCCTAGGTGTAAGTATTTGATAGTCAAAGGATAAGGATTCTGTTAAAAATTGCTGATAACGTATAAACAGATGTTAACACTATTTATAGGGAGATATTTGCTGTAAAGGCTGAGTGCTGGTGCAGGGCTGATTACTTAATGTTTTACCTAATGGAACTTCTCTGTATGACGTATCGTTAGCTAGTCACAAAAAATATTATAGAAGGAGGAAAGATAATTTTTCCCGTGTGATTCTTATTGTAAATGGAAAAGTAGGATTCGCCCCGTGTTAACATTAATATTAAGAGCTCATATTTTAGCAGCCTCAATTTCATGCTTAAACAAAAGTTTTAAGCTTGGTTCAGAGTCAATGTTTTTTTAATGTTTTTTAATCACCCTAATACATCTTCTATACATATTGTTATACCCGTGGGTAGTGAAATGCCGTTTAATTTCACGTAAACAATTAATTCATACTTGAAAATACAAAAACAAACTGACGAATCGTTCTTCGAACCTTCTTGCAGTATCACCCTCTCTGGTTCTCTTGCAGATGTCTCCTTTTATATCGTTTGTTGTTTTCACTTTGCTTTCGAAAATAGAACTCTAAACATGTTGTAAATAACTTAGGTACGTCATCGGTTTGAAAAGAAGGGAAACGTTCTATTTTTAGACCATTGATTGTTGACGCAGTCCGAGCGATAAGGCTTTGTATATGTGCTTCCTCGTACCTATGACTAAATACTCGATATTTCGGGCACATTCTAGACGATTCCTGAGTTTTCGAGAATGGTGTTTTTTATTTTTACTCAGACCGTAACAGTATTATAAAACTAAACGTCTGTCTGTGTGTCCTACAAAAAAGACTGTCCAAAAGACCTACAAAAAGTCAGCAATAGCATATATTTATCTTCTAAGGATCACCCACAATAAACATTTTTACACAGCATTCTGTAGTCCACGCGAGCAGAGCTGCGGTCACAGCTAGTAATTATATAAATAACACTGTTATCAAATAAGAAATATCTGCTTGAATTCATTTCAAACGGAAAGATCCGGTTTACACACCGACGAATTGTTTTTTTTTTCGTATCGTGATTTGATTCGCTTTTATTTTTTCAATGGCAAATAATCTCCTAAACCGCCGTCCTGTTCATAATTGCTAAAGGTTTTACTTGTATTTGTATACATCTACACGAAATTATTTAACTCGGAAACTGACACAATTGACTTCAAATTTAAACAGCTTTTATATAATAATAATCCTAGGATAAACTAGTATAAATTTGTTATGTAAGTATATGCACGGAAACTGGAATATTTACTTCGTCAAAACAACAAAATCACAAAAAACCCTATATAACGGATCTCATAGAAATCCGTTAAGTAAAACCGTTAAACAGAAAGACTAAACTTTCTTTACGGTGGATTTGGTTTAGGTGCCTGTTTATACTAACAGAAAAATAAACAATATCAATTGCTCGAAAATAACAAAAAGGGACACTACAAATTTATTTATTTACTAGTAGCTGCCAGCGACTGCTTTCACGTTAATTACTATATACCATTTAATAAGGGATAACATTCACGGATAATGTAGCTTCTTATCTATATTATTAAATAATTTTTAGAATCGGACCAGTAGTTTTAAATTAAAACTTCATTCTTAATTTTTTTATAATAATAGCATAGAAGTATGGATTGAAATAAAAAGAAGATTAAACTTCTTGGTAAAAATTTAAAGAGTTCTTAGTTTGACATTTAAAAAAAACGTCTTCCATTATGAATTCCATAAAGACCATTTGTACCGTAATGAACAATTTATCGAATTTAGTGGTGATCAAAGATACAACACGTTTCTCGACGATACCGCGATGGTGCGAAATTCTTATCGCGGAGACTGAGTGACGTCAAAACCTTGCTAATATATACCAGCGTTTTGAGCGCGCGCGTACATTATACCAGTAATCAGTGACCCGTGCATTGGCTACTGCCCACGCGCCTCGCAGTTCACGCCGTAGATTTTGACCGTGCGGACGTTGCAGTCTGTCTCCTTATTCACTGCAATATAATTAAAATTGCATAAACCAGTGCCTTTAGTGAATACTTGTGTTGGAGATCTTACTGAGCCGGTGAGTTCTGATGAAACTTTTTTTAAACCACCACAGGTGCTCGTGTGGTGTTTACGCTACAGAAATTATTGTTTCAAGTACACTGAAATAATTATTTTTAACAGTTTGTTTTGTCATAATAAAAAAAAACTTTAATCGCATGGATAAAATTGCAACGACCGATCGACTAGCTTATTCCTGCTTATTTTACAAATAACAAACTTCCATTAAATCTTGGCTTAATTTTCCAACCGAAAATATTTCAGTATAATTACTCTATTATAATTTTTTGATATAGATAATAATGCTACGTTTCTCATTTTTTTTTGTATTCAGTCGCTCATCAAGTTTATGTTACGGAATCAGATCATAATCATTTCCAATTTTAGGGGTTTTTCGAAATTAAAATTTATTTCCATGCTAAAACGGAAATGATAATAAAATGTTTAATTCAAATTGTACAGCACTACCAAGAATTTTACCAAAACGAGTATAAATACATATTATAATTATATTAGTCAATTTAAACCAACTATTAATTAATTATTATTTTCCTATTTATTTTTATTTCATTCACAAGAAGGTTCGTGCTTTTCTATACTATAAATAAAGCCGTAAAGTTTGTATGTTTGTAAGATGAACTACTTTGGAACGATCCAATTCTAAAAAATCATTCACTAATAGAAACTTACATGCTATTTTTAATTCTTATTACATTTCATATTGCGAATAATACGAACAAAATCGCGGACAGTTTCTAGTGTTTAAATAAAGCAAAATATATGAATATTTGCTGAATATTAACGAAAATAATTCTTACATCACATCTCCGATTTTAGAATTATTACAATGAAACGTTTTTCCTGTTAACATTTTTTTTTAAATAAGCCAAAATTAAATATTATTAAAAATAATCAAATCTGTCTATCTGTAAGAGTCAATAGTACTCGAAAACTACTGATCCAGTAACTCCTAGTAGTCCAGTACAGTAGAGTAGTCCTAGTGACTCCAGAATTAATTTATATTTTGCCCGTCTGGCTAGCTACTACGTTGCATCTAAGCATTTTTATTTTTTATTTAAGTACAATCAGTTATTTCTTATCGTATTATATTTCAAACATTTGTAAAGTCTTAATGATCATCCCCATTTTTTCATGTTACGATTACCAGACACCGTAGTGATTTCCACCCACATGGTATAGTCGATATTCATTCATTCACATTCATTCGCACAAAAGTTTTGGTATTTTCGTTCGTTTTGCGATCTACAAAGCAATTGAACTCGCCACTATATAGCAACTGGTAAGTGTTTACATATTGCCTATAACATACCCACTATTTTATTAATAAATATAATCAAATAAAATGTTTATAAAAACCACTCGCAATATGGTTAGAGCGTTATTTTATATATATGAAATGATTGAGATTTGCCGTTGTGTGCGCTTCACGCAAAAACTACAGGATAGATTTTGATTAAAAAAATTGTTTCATTCCTTAGATACTTGGTCTTTGTAAAAAAAAAACATGTTATATCCATAAGCAATAATTCTGTAGTCCATGCGAGCGGAGCCGCGGGCACAGCTGAATGTAATATAAAATTTATTAAGAAATTAAAAAAAAAACCTTTATTTTTCTGATGTAATGTAATTTTTTACCAGGAATATTTTAAAATGAGACAGATTAATCGTACCTCCTAGAAACTCGCAAATTTTATTCGTTAATAATAGAAGTATAGATTTTTTATTATATCCTTACTCCATATTGACCATATGGAACTCGGAAACAAGATTCGTACGAAATCGAAAATCGGGATTACTGTGCAATACTACTTTTGTTTTTAGTTTACGATATCACTCACCGACGACGAAGTACCGAGTTAGTCAAGACCCAGACTTAAGTAGCTACTGTTTAGTCTATAATGTTATACCATAATTATAAATAATAATTAAAATAAACGTATTTTCTAATTACTTTTGAACGTATTTACTACCTTAATGTATATAATAATTATATCCATGTGAACGAAGTTGCATGTATAGCTAGTGATCAAATAATCACACGTATATGTTCTTTGTCTGATAAGTCATTCCGTTGCTGATGCTGTCTTTCTAAGCATTTGTATTATTTGTAGTTTGACGATATCGAGGCTTCCAACGCGTACTACAATACGCGTACAATCGTCCATAAAAGCATAGCGTGCTTGCGCCCTCGCCCGCGAGCGGCAACTCAAGCCTAGGTCCGGTCCTCCGGCATCGAGCCCTTGAGTCAGCAGCCGCTCGCGCGATACAGTGACACGGCATTCACTAGCTATCAACATACAACCATTACACTGCATCTCTACATACATGCACACCACTCAGGTACATAAGTTCTGTAAGGGATCTTTTTTCATTTTTATTCACTAGTTGGTTTAGAGCAATATTGACAGATTACTAAATATATATACGTATGTATGTATATACATGTATGTATGTACGTATGTATATATATTTATAGTTAGTTTAGATCGAATTACGGAAAGGGAATTAGCCAGTTCGCGACTATTTGCAACTACGGCAACAGTCCAAGCGGAGGTTCGGTCACTTTGGTATTCTTGGAGTTTGTTGCCACGCTTTCCCGTATGAGTGCCATAAGCGCTCGCCCCCAACCCCACGGTGAAGCTGTAAAAGCCGCCTGAGGTTTCAGTGCCACTATGGCTAACAGTATAGTCAGATCAACAAAAAAAAAGGTGTGTGTGCGATTCACACACGATAGAAGTGAAACTTCATTATAAAATATATTTTATATTTTATTTAAACAGCGTGCAATATACATACACACCGACATTTACTCTCTCGCTCTGGCTAACACAAAGAGGAGAGACCGATAATGTGCGTTAAACGTTTAACATTTAACGTTTAACGCTTGGAAGTCGCATAAGAAGTTTCACTTCAAAAAAGTTTTTCCTACCAGGCCCTTGTTGAATTATTTATTAAGGCATAGCTATTAATCCGGTAAAGAGCGCCGCGATTATGTTCGAACCGCATACATGCAAACTACCACGCACGGTAGGACCCCTCTCATTATTCGGTACGAATATCCCTTGGGCCACCAAGACTAAATATCTGGGTGTCACCCTCGACTCGAAGCTTAACTTCAACGCACACGTTACTATAGTCAGGAATAGGGCCATCTGGATCCTTTCCCGCTTGCGACCCTTGCTCAGTTCGGTAAGCAAAATGTCCTTAAGACATAAGCTCACACTGTACAAGATGTGCGTCCGTCCGATCTTGACATATAGCTGCGCCGCGTTCGCACATATGTCCAAACATAACTTTGCCCGCATGCAAAGAGTCCAAAATCGGTTTCTCCGTCGCCTGCTTGACCCTCCAGCCTTCGTTAGGAACATGGACCTGCACAGGGACATGAGGCTTCCCTCGATAGAAGCCTATGTGAAATATCTCACCAGGAGATACTTCGATAGCGCTTCGAATCATCCCAACCCGCTCGTAAAATCCACCGTGAACTACGTCCCAGACAACTCGATCCCCGTTGCCAAACGTTATAAACGCCGTCCGCGAAATCTCTTTGTCGATCCCGATGACGACATCGAGAACGCTAACAATTTCTACGCGTCCGCTCCCGCAACATATGCGTGCTCGCGCCCACGCCCGCGAAACCACCGTTCCCTCCGCAGGGGACGTACGGTTAACTTCGCTCCCGCACACCCGCCACGACCGCCCTCCTCTGCGGCAACTCAAGCCTAGGTCCGATCCATCGGCATGGAGCCCTTGAGCCAAGCAGCCGCTCGCGCGATACAAGTGACTCTACAATCACTAGCTTTCACAGCCATACATGACACTGCATTATACACACATGCACAACACACATAGGTACATAGGTTCTGTAAGGGACCTTTTTTTTTCTTTTTTTGCCTAGTTAGATTAGACGAAAATTTTCAGACCACTAAATACACATACACATGTTCCTTCCCTCCTCCCAGGGGGCAGAAACATGTATATATGTATAGTTAGTTTAGATCGAATTACGGATAGGGAATTAGTCAGATCGCGACTTAATTGCATACGCGCAACAGTCCGAGCCGAGGTTCGGCCACTTTGGCACCCTCGGATGTTGTTGCTTAGCTTTCGTGGCTGAGTGCCCTAAGCGCTCGCCCCCAAGCCCGGTAAAGCTGTAAAAGCCGTAAAGGCTCCAGGGCCCCTAAGGCTAACAGTATAGTCAGTTCGAAAAAAAAAAAAAAAAATTATTATGGTAACGTTGACAAGTTACTGTTTTCAACCTGAAAATGTTGTGATAATAATATAGAAAACTGTACTACAACTACAAAGTATTGATAATTATTTTAATACTTCAATCATCTTCGTTTACAATATGATTGTAAACTTCTGACTACTAGGAAAAACCTGAAGGGTAAGCATGAACTAAATCGTCGTGTCAGCGATGGTAACCGTTTCGTCTTATATACGAACTATATTTCTTAAGTTCTTTTTATTTATGGCTTTTTTTGGCTTATAACATAACTAGCTGGTATCCGTAATTTCGATTAAGCGAATATTCACATATAAAAGCAAACGTTTTTGGATCCATTTTAGAAAACAATTAATACGCAAATTTTATCATCAGGCGGGCCGTATCCTATTTGCCTCCTATGTAGTATAAAAAAATCGCACATTTTTTAATATAAAGGGCTTATTCATAAAAATAATAAATCAAATTCCCCACTCTCTACGAGTGCATTTATAATTACCTAACAAGCATTGCTAGATGTTTGACTACATAGTTAGAGGTTAAAGGTGCTTACTTGTATTTGTAAAACAATTAAATATTCAAGTCAAGATAATTATTCAATGTTTATTGTTTATTGTTTATTTATTTTCACATTTATTTAATACCTAAATAGTTACATGTTTGTAAATAAGTTATTGAATTATAGTTTAAAATAATAATTAAATAATAGCGACTTGCTGTATTTAAAATAATAGAGATGCGGTCTGTTTTTGATTTTTATAAATTATTTATTAACTTCCGGCGTTGATAAAATAAAGAGAAATGAAGACTTCAGAATAAATATGGAGTATCAGGTGTGTGGCGGAAGTGGGTAGGAAACTTAGCGAAATAATATTTTAAAACGGAGGTCGCTTTTATCGTCATCTGTGAACAGTTGATCTACAGAGAAAAAGGATATAAACCATTAATAATAATATTATATGTTTAAAGTCAGTAAAGTAAAAACAGGGCTTTTAAAGTAATCTTACTAATATTATAAATGCGAAAGTAAGTTTATTTGTTTCTTACTCAATCGCGCAAAAACGACTAAATGGATTTAGATGAAATTTGGCTTACAGACAGCTTATAACCTGGATTAAGACAGGACACTTTTTATCGTGGTAAAGGCCCAATTCTGAAGAACACGCAGACGAAGTCGCGGGCACAGATACTCCTTATCTATTATTATAAATGCAAAAGTGAGTTTATTTGTTTGTTATTCAATCACACAAAAACAGCTGAACGGATTTGGATAAAGTTTGGCACACAGATAGTTTATAACCTGGATTAAGACATAGGATACTTTTTATCTCGGTAAATGACGTAACGACTGTTATCAATTTGTGTTGTTTTCTAAAAACCACGTGAACGAAGTCGCGGGTACAGCTAGTTGCTTTTAAATGGTAGCATATAAAATCATGAGTCATGTTTCATGATCAATCCTTTGTGAAAATCCTATTGCTTCTGGCTGTTTTATTATCATTGCGGAAAGATATATTTTGGACACTAATCAGATACCCATTTATACCTATACCCTTTGGCGAAAACTTAATTAATTTATTTGTGGCATTATATGGAATAAAATTTAGACATTGTGCACAAGTTGCTTCCAAATTTATCTAGAAAATGTTAGTACTTATATTAGTGAAAGTGAAGAACGATAATAATACGATATCCAGTTGAACTCGAATTACTATTTACTTTATAGGAATTTCAACCAACACCTATTTGGCATTAAAATATTTAACCAGATCACTTAAATGTTCATTTACTCGTGTTTATATTTTAATCTTAATCTAAAATTTAATTTGTTTTAAATTTTAGTTATAACATACATAATGCAGAAATTTTACTAAAACAAATAAACCGTGTTTACTTAATTAATTGGGTATCATAACCATAAAAAGCTTTTAAGTATGAATATTTACATAGTATTAGCTTCTGCTCAGTTCTCTTCAAAATAATATGACTTTTTTTCCGATCTGACTACACTGTTAGCCTGAAGCCTCAGACGGCTTATACAGCTTCACCAGGCTTTAGCCATTAAGGCCCAAAATGACTCGTACCTACATCAACTACTGTAAAAAGGTTGTACTAATTAACAAACCTTCGCTGGCATGCGGCATTTTATTTGTAATTAGATGAATAGTAAAAGAACTCACAGGGGACGAACAATAAAACATTAATAAAAAAAGTTCTAACATATATTATAAATATATATTCTAATATTATAAACATATTTCATTATGGTATCACTATCTTGCTATATTAATCAAAGTAAACATGTACATCGCTTTATTGAATGTATACTACATATCTTTTGCATGAATTTTTAGCAATGGCAGAAATGACTAAATATCGGTTTTAAAGTGGTAAATTCAGATTATGTATTAGCTAGTATAAAACAATTTGAATTTGCCATGTCAGCTATCACTTTGTTATGTTGAAATATGTAATTAGGAGTTTCTTCAAATTTATTATTTATACACACAAATATTTCGAATCGTCTCTAAATTCCAACTTCTTAATTCTTCAGTAATTTTTAGCACATCCCTAATTTTATTTTTCCCTATATTAATGACGATTTTTATACCCAATAAAATTACGAATGACGTATAATTCCCGTGTATAATTATTATCAAAATCTTCGGTACTTTTTACGATTTATAAAGCGCGTCACTCATGATGAAGATAAATATTTTATGTTACGATTTCGTATTATAAAAATGTGTAATATAAAATAATATAATATTCTTACTTGGAAAATAAGGTTTATGACGCATTACTAGAATTGGCGAATCATGCTCCAAACTCCTTTTGAGCACTCTCTCTCTCTATTTTCCGATCTGACTATACTGTTTGTTAGCCATAAAGTCCCTGAAGCCTCAGACGGCTTTTACAGCCTCACCGGGCTTAGAACTCTCTCTCTTTGTCGTTTATTATTATTCGAAATGGTCGATGGACATTAAATAAACGTTCACTTACGACAAACATTTACTGAAATAGGACAAAATGGTACTTCGTGCTCGCGCACTTTAATTACTAACCTTGAACTTAGCTTGTTTACAAACAATGCAACGAAGATCAAATAACAGTAGAGAAACCAGAACTATCGAGGAATTCTTCGGCTCGACGAACATATAGTGTAATACTCTCTTTATAATAGATACAAAACATTTTACCAAAATGTTGACTCTATTGCCATCTTGATTACAAAAGCATTCAAGTAATTTTAACATGCTTATTTAAGCACTTCTTTGTTTTTCTGTTCACTAATTTGTAGGAACGATGTATGAAATCTAAGGACTTTCTTTCTTCAAATGAATATACGTTATTAGATTTAGGCAACTATTAGAAATATAGAAATGTATTTTTAAAATATGGGTAATATTCAAATTCGCTAAGGATTACCTTTACTGTTTCGTAAATTAACATGAAACACCTACAACTGGGAGTAACATATGAAACAATTGGCCAAGGAATTGGTTGAGCTGATTGTGCTTCGTAAAATCTATAATTATAATTTTATTGTTCGCTTTGTAAATTAATGTTTAAGTCAGTCGCCACCTTCTGGTGTTCCTTAGTACTCATTTATCTTGCAATAAAATATTCATGAATATTATTTAAATACTTTAATAAAAAGTAAATAATAATTATTTCCTTGTTAGCTTGTAGCAAATAAGAACTTCCGAGTTTATAAACTTACTAGCGACCCGCCCCGGCTTCGCACGGGTATTTAAGAAAAATTTCCACACACACACCCTTCTTTTTGCTTCGGGGGTTACTAAGAGAAAGGACATTATAGAGAAAGATTTTTAATGTTTTTTTATTATTATTATATTATTACTTTTTATATATATATTTATTTTATTTTTAAGCATAGTTTGAACCGGCATTACTATTTAATATTATATAGGTCTTTACCTATGAAATTGCCTTTTTTTATGAAAAAATTTAAACGATGTTTTTTCATGTATTTTTTATTTGTATTAATCGAAGTAATCACCCATGCAATCAACGCATCTTTGCCAGCGCAGTGGCAGTTTATGGTGGCCTTCTTAAAGAACGGGAGGCAACAAATTCTTCAAAGGCATTTTGTACTGCCTCTCGGGTATTGATTTTTTTTCCCGCCAAGGAGTTATCCAAATTCTGGAAAAAGTAGTTTTTAGTCTGTAGGCGCAAGGTCTGGTGAGTAGGGCGGATGACGGAGAACTTCCAACCCCAGTTCTTGCAACTTGGAGACCGTCTGTTGTGCAGTATGATGTCGCGCGTTGTCGTGCAGGAGCAGCGGAGACGAGCGATTGACCAATGCTGGTTGGAGATGTGCCAGCTTCTCCATCATTGTGTTCAGTTCTTCACAGTACACATCTGCAGTAATGCTCACCCCGTTTGTTAAGAAGCTGTGATGAATCACACCGGCGCTAGACCACCAAACAGTGACCATCACTTTTCTAGGGGTAAGTTTTCGTTTAGGGCATTGTTTAGGTGCTGAACCAGGATCCAACCAACTTGCTGAGCGCTTGCGGTTATCAAACAGAATCCATTTTACATCGCAGGTAACAATGCGGTTCAAAATTCCTTCATTTGTGTGTCTGTTGAGCAGTGCAAGGCACGTCTCGACGCGTACTTCGCGCTGGCGATCGTTGAGTTCGTGGGGCACCCATTTGTCAAGCTTTTTTACCTTGCCAATTTGACGCAAATGGACCAATATTCTTTTGACGCTAACGTCGAAAGCTGCTGCTAATTCAGCCGTAGATTGTGTATCATCAGCTTCCACAATCGCCTTTAATTCGTCATTGTCGACCAAAGTCTTCGGACGACCGCAAGGTTCATTTTTCAGGTCGAAATTCCCAGAACGGAAGCGAACAAACCAATAACAGGTGGTGCGTTGGTTTGTAGTGTTAGCTCCGTAAACGTAGTTGACGTTGCGTGCCGCGTTACTGCCACGACGGTACTCATATTCCATAATTACTCGCATTTTTAACGTATCCATGATGACAAAATAGATGGAAATGCGATGAAACTGTAACACTAATCAAATGACTACTTTTGGAAAAAGAATTCCATGTTTTTAAAATAAAATTAATTTGAAATTAGAATTCTTAGCCAAACAAAAATAATTTTGATTTGAAATGGCCAGTACTGCAGAACGGCAATTTCATAGGTAAAAGACCTATTATTTTATTTTTAACATAAAAAAATAGTTATCTTGACAATTTATGTCCTCTATAAAATCGTATTACATCACTTTGCTCTATTGTCAATAATTTCCGCAGCGTACGCGATATAACGATTTTTTGGTTTTTTTTTCACGCTTTGGATTACATTATCGATGATTTCATACGGATCCTTAACTTTTTTGAAAATATTTTATCGCCCATGTTCAACAGGTATAATGTAGAATTCTAATGGTGAAAGAATTTTTCAAATCGGCCCAGTGGTTTCAGAGCCTATTCAATGCAAACAAACACACACAGATTTGAGAAAAAAGGCTGCTCCATCTGCCTATATGCAAAATATATGTATGTAGTCTTGGAAGATAATTTTATTTACAACCTAATTTCCATGAAAGTAAAAGTAGGGTAATATTTGTCACGTAATAGTTTGTTTGTTTGACAACTGCCTACAAACACTGAAAGAGATATCGTTATGGTACCAATGTAAAAATTATAGAGAAAGCTTGGACAATTTAGTGCACAGGTCAAAAATCTAAAATCCAAGATGTTCGCCTCAAATTTCAAATGCTTACAACATCGGAACCATTAGGCATAGGTATGATAAGTTAAAACAAAAGTAAACAAATAAAGAGAACCAAGAAATATTCATTGGTAAGGAAAAGAATCAAGATGGCAGATATCAGTTTAGTTGAAAAATTTGTATGTAAAAGTCCTTGAAGCCGTTCATTTCGAAGAAAATCAATTGTTTGATAAAGGATGATGGATTAACAACTACACTACTGAAGTGAAAAAAAAAACAAAAAACCCCTGGCAACATTATTCACACGGTCGTACGTGTTGTTATCTGGTTGCCAAGGATACACAGCTAAATGAATGTCCCACTTTTGTTGTTCGTAAGGCTCCATCTGCTTTTTTCTGAAATCTGTGAGCTAAGGATAATTTTGTGAGTGTCTTATAATACCTTTTCAAGCATTAAATCCTAAATAAATATTTGATAAAATTTTAATAACAATAGCATTTCATAAATCACTACCTGATACCCGACACGTCATGTAGGTACCTACGTGAAAATGCTTGTGATGTTCCACAGGGTTAAAAACACAAATCGCTGCTAATTGACAACATATAAGAATTAGCGGCATGGTTGACATTAGCATACCAACAATATTTACTCATTTGCAGCAAATCAGTTAATTAAAAAACTTGAAAAATGGGCTCCTTATGATTTAACTGATATGTAGAGAACAGCGCTCATTGAATCTTACCTTACCTTGTTAAACCGGTACAGAAATGAAGGGATTTTGGATCGAATTGTGCACATGTGACATAATAGCAAGCGATCTGATCCCAGGTGAAACGCCAAAACAATGCCCTAAAGCAAATATTCCCACAGAAAAGTGATGGTAACTGTTTGGTGGTCACTTCAGTGCGTAACTTATTACAGCTTCCTTGGATGCGTTCAAGCAATAACAACCGATGTCTACTATGTAGAAACCCCGTACAATAATGGCGAAACTAGCAGCAAAACAGCCTCACAGCACCAGACCTAACACTGCTCGTGAAACAGACTTAACACTATAAGAATTGTAGTTAGAAACCATCTGTCATCCTCCATACTCACCGAATCTTGCCACAACCTTAATTTTTTCATTACGAAACAGCAATTTCATACTTTACCCCTAACACAACTTGTCAGAAATTTCCGCGCTAATTTTAATAACAAAAGTACAACGCAATTAGATGAATGATGCATAAACGTATAGAAAACGCATTCACAAGCCTTCCTTTTTGTAAACAATAATTATACCTATATAAAGAACTAGCCTGTAACCTTGATGCAAACTGGTTCAAAATCCATTCCGTGATTTCGGAGAGCAAAGTACGACAGATAGATGTACTGGTGGGACTTGTTTGCTAGTAGTAGTACTTAATATATAAAATGATGATTAAGAGATTGTTTATTTGAATACGCCAATCTCTGAATAACCAAGCAGATTTAAAAAAATAAAATGTGTTCAATAGTTCACAGGTGTCAGTTGTAAAACCTTCAAAAAAAAATGTTCTTTAAAAAATATTTTTTTATATCCTAAATCAGCGGGAGTTGAACTATCGACCACTCGTGCGTAGGTACTGCGTATGAAGTCTGGTCGTCTCACACCACTAGGCCAATCCGACGACGATCACAATCATGAAAATCAGGACTTGCATTGACCGTGCATAATGTAAATGTATTCAATCTCATTCTCTCTTAGGCTAAATCCTATAGATGTATATGGATGTCTCTTTTTCGTTTCATTGAGTTTCAAATCACAACGGTGCTAAAGAACTTTTCACTTCAAAATATTTTTTAAATTTATAGTCTATTTATTGAGGAAGGTTATATAACTTCACGCTACGACTCTAAGGAACGGAGCAGTAATTGTTAATGTCAAGCAAGCTGTAGGCAAGTATGAGAAATTGTCTTAGTAAGACTAATAAAAGTTTTAAAGGTAATAGTGTTAGGTTCTGTAATAAGACACACCCGATACACATTACTGATTTGCCGGACAATGAGTTCAAGGACCATGTCAAGCAGGTTTTACTGTCAAAAGTTTATTATAGAGTGGATCATTATATGAATGATAGTGATGTCTGGAAGTGACTCCCTTCTGTGCATCCACTATATTATAAATAAGATTATTAACTGTATATATTATTTATACAGTTGGAAATAAATAAGTAAAAAAGGTAAGCCCGATCGTGTATCTTGCCAGTTCTTCTCGATGACTGGCATGTTTTCCGAACCGGTAGGAGTATAGTAGTGCTTGACGTTCATAAGTGTCTTCTTAGGGCTTAAATTGAATAAAGTATAATTTATTTTTCATTTTACACGGGTCCGTTGGCGGATGCGCAGGGGAGCGCTAGTATGTAATAACTTTAGTTAACTTTTCCTTCAGCACAATACGATGCAATCCATTTATAAAATAACATCTGTTACGTCATTGTACAATAGTTTGAGGTCCAAACCGAGGTCAAAGCTTTCTTATAATTATGCTGGAAGAGTAATAATTGACAAATATGCGGGAAATTGACAATCAAAATAATACAAGTAAGTTGGGAATTTCATCTATCTTAAAACACAGAGAGACACTGGTGGAATCTACTAATAATATTTTACTACAAAATTATAGTACTTATTTACAATTCTGCATATAAATGTATAGAAACATTAACATGTGATTATGATAATATAAACATTAACAGGCTCATTTGTTATAAATAAGATTTTATCATGATTTTACAAATCCAATATCATTTCATCCACTTTATGGTTTCCCATATTTTTATAAATTCACCTACATAATAATTATTTAATAAATAATTGAATATTCACTTCTACTAAATTTCAATTAATTTTCTATTATAATAGTCGAAACCATCCACTATATGGCATATCGTTCTTTGCATTTTTAGTATATACTAGCTTTTGCTCTTGGTTTCGATCGTCGCAATTGAATTAATAGTTAATGAAGGTTAGAAACAAACAAACAAAGAAACATTCAATTGTTATACATGTATATGTATATAATATTATAAATAGGTATTATTATAATATGTAGGATATCTAGTGTTCTTGATGGCATTAATCATCCTTACATCCATTTATGGTAATTTGTATATTTCCGTGTTACAAAGAAACTGGTGGATTTTTTTATCTTGTATGTATGTTTTTGTGTGGATATTTATATGATGTATATAATTACGTGATAAGAATAATTTTTAGAAAAGTTTACACGGAAAAGGAGTGCAAAAAACTAAAATTGAAATATAATATGTGTTGCAAATATATTCAAAATAATGAAATTAAACATTAATTGTTTATGTTTATACTGTAAATGTCAAACACGTAATATTCCGTGGCGACAAAGAATTTTAAAATGTTGCCATGAAACAATTACTTACAGATTTACCGAATGAGTTTCGAGTTGTGAATTTTGTGTGCTATAGCCTATATATGTATATTCTTTGACAAAAGAAACTCAGTTACGTACAAAATAATGCAAAAAAATGGTAACGTGGTTTCATGATCTAAAACAAAAATAAATAAATAATAAAACAATAAATAAATGACAGTAAAATAAAAATCAAATGAAATATGAAAGAAAATATGGCCACTTGGTCACCGCACTGTTAGTTTTCTAAGGAAGGTGGTATTGCCATATTTTCCTGTTGACCATATTCGACTCAGGTACATTATTATTATCTCTTTATAATATTAATATAGATATACAGATAAAAATAATAATAATATCGACTTTGGAAAGTCCGATTGATAACGTGTAAACTTTGTCAAATGAACGTTAGTCAATTTGCCTTTCTACCGACGATATGATATAACATTCGTACATATACGGCAATTATGTCCGTTTTGTGGACAATAATAAACGTGGTCTTGACTTTGGGAAGGTCGAATAAACAAATCGGTCAAGCACTTCCTATGTCAAGACTTCTACACTCGGTAGACTTGAGAACCGATTTCGCAACTGAGTTAACGAGCTACGCAATCACTATTATAATAGTCATTAAGAAGTGTCGCAACTACCAACCACTTGCGTCCGACACACCATCACAGAACATTCTACTTACAGGTCAACATATAGCGGTCTAGAAAATGATTAATTCTGCCGAGCGACATGATATTGTTAATTGGTTGCTGTTACGGTATTTCCTTTAATTACAACCTTTACAAGCGGAAGAAACAAATGCATTCTACCACGCAAATAATCTAAGTTCCATTCGAGGTCATGTCCTTCTATCGTTGAAATGTCGCCTTAAGTATTTTCTGTAAAGGAATTATTACAAACACTGGAAATTTTTGTTACCTATAATAATAAGCTCTAAAATGTTTTATTGAACGGTACGATCATTTACGTTAACAATGTTATAATTTATAAAACAAAGACAAGACAAGTAAAATCATACTTCAGTACTGATAAGGTATTATAAACGTTAACGTAAGACGATGTCGAGTAAAAAAACGTAAGTGGAAAAAAATTAAAAACAATATCACGTGGACTTCATACGCTTTTTATATTTTTGACGCATATTCTTTAACCTTTTATTCCATATTATTCTAAAACCAAAATATATTAAGAGGTACACTAACAATAAATTAAGTGATAAATGTCCTTGTATTGAAATTCTCAGATGTACAAAAGTAGTATAGTATACAAGTAATCATGGATCTTCGCGTATCATAAAAGCGTAAGGGTACCCAAGTCAGAAAGAACAAACTATAGTAATTTATGCCTTTGTGTTTTCAAGGTACGGATAACATTAATTGAAGCCTAATCATATAATAATTTAACTTCAGAATGAAAGATTAGAAGTTATTATAAGCGAACTTGTGCAAATCTTTGTTCTGACATTCCATAACTTACCTCATATGTTTCATAGATCTCGTTTACTTACACGTGTCAAAATATTCATGAGCAAAGGTCCGTATTAACCGGTTTTTGGTAAATACCTTGTTTTCTTTGGTTCAAATAATATTACGAGTAGAAGAGCCATAGAGCATAACATTTTCTACTAATTTAGTTATCGCTATTTTATGTAATTAACCGTTTTTTTAGATAGAGCACAAAAGTCGGTAGCGCTTATTCCATATACGCTACCGACTACTTCAACTGTGAAATCAAATGCGTAGTATAATATTAATTATTCACTAATAATATTATAATTATTAAAAAAACTTATTTATTTATAAGATATTAAAATAGAAATATATTTTAAAATGTAATTAAAATTTATTCATCATAAATTCATGTTACTTCTACTAATAGTGTACATATATAAGTTGAAATAAGAGGAGGCTTATTTCTATTATTCTGATTATTACAAAATTTTATAACTTAGCAGCCCTGCACCCAATGGGATTTTCCATCGGCAACATCTCAGCAACTTTAATTTCATATATAAACCTGTTAGAGGATAAATTTACAAACATTTTTTTTTTGTTTCTCTAAATTTTATGCTTATATACCCACTAGTTTCAGCTGTATTGTGCATTTTTTGTCAAGCGGTCTTAAGAATTTTAGTAAGTACTTTGATTCTGAAATTTACTCAGTTTTTCACTACAAATGATTGGACTATAAATTTTCTAAGAAGGTTAATAAGATAAAATATATATATATATAATCAAATACGAAGGAATGCAAATGAGATCATTAAGAAAACCGGCAATATCTAATAGGTCTGTAACTTATTGGAGATATTATGGTTTTAACAAAAGACATA
Organism: Saturnia pavonia; assembly: GCA_947532125.1. Classification (NCBI taxonomy): domain Eukaryota; kingdom Metazoa; phylum Arthropoda; class Insecta; order Lepidoptera; family Saturniidae; genus Saturnia; species Saturnia pavonia. The sequence goes on from OX383901.1 coordinate 7,163,424, forward strand.
TCGACAGACATAACGAATTATTAGAGGTCATTGGCATCACAACTTTTGTCAGATAAATTACTGTTTTAATCATCTTCGTACTCTGGTGTATTATTAATGATCTTTATGTCCTGTGATTGCTTATCCAGAATTCTTGAAAACTTTTTGACATCTAATATTGGGGCTAAATCTCTTGGCACTGCCTTGGAAAGATTTTGTTGTGATGTAATTTTTTGTGAATTAAAGATAATAAAAATACGTAGGAATGCAAATGAGATCGTTAAAAAAAGCGGAAATATCTTATAGGGCTGTAACTTATTGGAGATGTTATGGTTTTGACAAAAGACAACGGTAGACATAACGAATTAGAGGTCATTGGTATCACAAGTTTTGTCAGATAAATTACTGTTCTAATCATCTTCGTACTCTGGTGTATTTTTAATGATCTCTATGTCCTGTGATTGCTTTTTAGAGTTGTTGAAAACTTTTTGACATCTAATATTGGGGCTAAATCTCTTGGCACTGCCTTGGAAAGATTTTGTTGTGATGTAATTTTTTGTGAATTAAAGATAATAAAAATACGTAGGAATGCAAATGAGATCGTTAAAAAAAGCGGAAATATCTTATAGGGCTGTAACTTATTGGAGATGTTATGGTTTTGACAAAAGACAACGGTAGACATAACGAATTAGAGGTCATTGGTATCACAAGTTTTGTCAGATAAATTACTGTTCTAATCATCTTCGTACTCTGGTGTATTTTTAATGATCTCTATGTCCTGTGATTGCTTTTTAGAGTTGTTGAAAACTTTTTGACATCTAATATTGCGGCTAAATATCTTGGCACTGCCTTGGCAAGATTTTGCATCAGAGTAGAAGACTACGTGTTTTTTTATACGATGATTTCATATCTAGGTATACACAAAATAATTTAAAGTTTTTTTTTTCATTATAATTAATAAACTACGCGGAAAATATATAATATGGGTTGTATTAGGAAATGAATCTTCAGGTGAAAAAAAACTGTTACATTTATACCAAACTGATCGAAGTGAATTTCTAAAGAGTATATTTTAAGTGATTAACTGGTACAACATTATAATACATAAATGAATAAAACTGTTCGAGGCTATGTACGGCATATAATAGTAGTTGTGTAGTTTTGCCTACGCATTGCGACAGAATCTTCGTAGCTCGTTTATTTAATCTATACTTTGACGTGTTTTCTTAAGGCGCACACATTTATATTTGAATTTCTAGGATCGTATAATGCTAAACAGGATTTATCAACATTGGCTTTTTCTCAGTACAGTGTCGTGAACGGGTTAGTTAGCTTATAAATTAACTTAGTGGATTGTAAAATAATATAGATATCGGAAGACGCATATAATATACCTCTGGTAAATCAATGTATGTATTTGCTAAATTTTTATTTGTATTTATATAAAGTTCTTGAATAATAAATTAATCTGAATACTGAATAGAGAGAATATATAAACATTTCATTGTACATATATATGCTTTTCTTCGAATTATCGCACAAAATTCGTCAACAAGCGAACGCTTCCGATACGCTACGATGTCGTGAATTGAGTAATTTAAAATATAATTTTAAATTATCGTAGGAAAATATATTATTTTTATATTTGCTTTGAAATTTCTTAAAATTGAGCACGGTGGCCGCTGCTTTTTTTATTGTACTGTCCTGCACTTACCAGGGGCATTGAAGTATAATATCGAATCAGAATCGATATCGAATCAGAGCAAAATCCTTGCGCTTCAGTTTTCGTATACGTGCAATAGAGGCACGCTTTTCTGCGGAAAATAACAATACACTTTTATAAGTGGCGTAGTTTAAAAGTAATTATATAGTATTTAAAATTGAAACAAATTATCTAACAACTGTTGATAATCATCTAGAAATCTTTAATTCGATATTTTTAATTGCAAGTAGTTGTGCATCGTTTTAGGCGTAGCCAAAGTGAATCCAATCAAAGTGTTGTTATGAAACCACAATAGAAGATACAAAGCGATTATACTGACCGTTTCACATAGTACCGTAATATACTAACATTATTATATACGGCGAATAATTTTAAAAAGGGAGCCGATCTATATCTGTTCTTTTATTCTCTTAATTGTAACTCGATGGAAATCTGCTTCTCAAGATCTTTCACTATTGGTACTTCTATAAGGAAGAGCACAGTCAGTTTACCGAAACAATTGTTATTTTCATTCTTAATTCGATGGCTTTGTCAAATTGCTAGTAGTATTACCTAATAATTTATTATTTTTTTTTGTCGTTATATCCGGATTATTTTTCAACACATTTCAAAAATTTGTATCAACTAAACTAGATATGCTAGAATGCTGGGAGTTTTACTCTATGGTTTCTCTCGACCTAAGCTAAAGTAATCTGGAATAAAAAAACAATGTTACAAAAATAGCTTTTATAAAACACTTTTATAAATATTCTCTCGGATAGGTAAGTATTCAAGACGATACTAGTTCAAGACATATAAGGATAAACACATTATACCTACACGTCGTATTATAACGGTATATGTTTTAATTGTTTCGCATCGGTTGGAACTCCCCGGTTGTTTTTATTGTTCCGCAACCTTTTGTCTTCTGAACGATCTAATTAAATCATTAAGTTTGTATTATATTCTAATCTTACTCATATACTTGAAGCGGAAATATTATATCATTCTTTAATTGTTCGCATTGAAAATAATATTTCATAATCACAACATAGGATTTATAGATACTAGTGGTCGCCCAATTGTCGAAATTCATTAAATTATTAAGTATGAACGTAATTGAGAGTCTTTAGTCAAAAAGTATACTAACATTGAAATCACATAAAATTCACAGCTCAAACTCATTCGGTCGATTTGATAGTAATTAAATAATTGACAACAATTTAAAATGCTTTGGCGACAATCTCTACTCAGTGCGACTGTTTGACCACAGACTATTATGATATTATTACATATTACTATTATGTGTTTGACATTGGCGGTATGAACGTAAACAATAAAAGTTTTATCTTATTTAATTTAGGGCCGATTTTCAATCGTCAGATAATTTTATACGAGAAATAACTTTGACGTTTTAACAAAAAAGGTATGGAAAAACTGTAACAATAAAATAAAAAAAAACTCAAATAAAGTTGATGGAAAAATCGGCCCTTAATGTACTCGTATTTGTAACACATATCACTTATACATTTTTGATTGTCCATATGAACTTTAACTATGCCATATCAAACACTCCTCCGTGCGTGCAATATGCTTAAAAAGGAGTTTTCACTTCGCGTATAATATTTAAATACTCGTATTGCGTTATCTGTGCGTAAAGTGCCAATTGTTTTAATATTCATAGCATAAGCGGTTTGTTTTGTTATCCTGAAATTTATTCTATTATAACGTGTTCGACGGTATCGACCCCACAATAAGGATCATACATCTGTTCGGGGTATCGTCTCGTGTCGGTAACGGCTCATCAACTAAGTCGTGTGTATGCGGCGCGGCGCGGTGTTCGCGTGCACGCTGTTGTCAATGCGCAATTAACTTTGTGAGCGCAAAGGCCGGCTTGGCCACAGCGTACAACCGGTACAACCATTAGCTGTTACTAGCAAATATTTACGTGCTGTACTTTGCACCAACAGAAATATAGTGGAATGTTTTAACGACACGTTTTAATTAAAAAAATGTTGAAATTGTGTGTGGTATTTTATTTATTAACTCTAGCTTTTATATGTCTCAGTTTGGAGTAAAGCCCTCTTATCGGAGAAGGCATAAGAATTATCATAGAGTAAATCTATTTAACTTGATCAGTTACTAAAAAAACATAAAACGTAAAAACTATATAATATGCTATATTAGTCCAACTCATTTAAAAACGTCTGCAATTTGGATAAAAATTTACTTTGTTCACCTAAAAAATATATCTACGTATTTACGTAGAACTGTAAGTAAAACTAGGTAATTTTGACTAATGAATCTTCTAATGAGCTTCTTAGGTAAAGTTGAAAATCTGTCGCCAAGCACCAATAGGTGTGTACCGTCAGCTGCACTTGAGAACCAGTATTCGACTAGGTTTAGCGTGTTATCATCTTGGACCACATCGTCACTTAACATCAGGTGACATTGTGGACACTACGCCAACCAATTACGACAAAAAAAAAGTTTTGTTTGGTTGGTAAGTGCTTTATTTGCATGATAAATTAGAACCTATTAACATATCAAAATATGCGCTTAAATCATTGGATGCAAAATTAGGATAAATATGTTATTTGAATATTATTGAGGAAATATCGGCTCACTATCAAAATCCGTTAATTTTATATTCATTGTTTTTTTTTATTCTTGATATAATTGCTTGTTTGTTAATAATAAAAAGCTTAAGGTGAACTGGTAGTTATCAATATTATATTAGTAAATTATTATAGTAAAAAAATAGAAAACGTTTTTATTAAGACCACATATATACACATTTACCTACGATTTAAAAAATATTCGAAGGTTTACAATTTGTTTAATTGTTACTTTATTTAAACTTGGCTTACACTAGTGTAAGTCTGCGTGAAGATAAATACCTTCACAACCTTCATTCTGCGGTTAAACTTGTAGAGCTGTTTAAAAGCTACCACATTCCTTATCTATTTATAAAACTCCGAGGGCTCTATTTTCCTTAAAATGTTTCCTTATTATTTTTCCATTTATTTTTGCAAATAAGATAATTCACTGTAAAATTGTTCCTGATTTTAATAAGGACCATCAAATAAATGTTAAACAATTTATATCGTTGATTCATTGTTGTGATGATCAGTTGTGACAAGTGTAGGCCAATTAAAAATTACAGTATTGTATTATTATTTTTTATTGTCGTGGAAAAAACCTTAAATTTTAAACGGAAACTAATTTGAGTGCATAGGTCATTGACCTTCCACTCTATTCCTTAGGATACAAATATTAATTAATATCTTAAAATCGTATAATTGCTTTGTTCAACTGACATTTACTTATAGTCACAAAATATATTATTCAAATAATATCGACGACAGAAAGGCTAATTGACTTATGGTAGTGCCCCCGCCCTGATGATTCATGATCATAAATATAGAACTAGTACTTCTCCAATATCTAGAGAGCTGAAATTTGGCACAGAGATAGAGCTTAATACAATAAAGGGAAAACTATTAAAACCTGGATTTTCGAAGATATTGAGGACCTGATATGGAACCCTTGGAGCTCTGCCAAGCTACATATGCGAAATGCTACCTTAGACACAAAGGGAAAAAACTATCAAAACCTGAATTTTCGAAGATCTTGATTACCTGATAACCCTGATGTGAAATCCAAGAGCCCAGCCAAACTATTAGAGATGTAGCAATGCTGCCTTAGTAAAAAAAAATATGAGTATTTTCTGACGGCAAATAAAAATTGAAGGTTTGGATTACCTGATGTGGAACTCTAACAGCCCCGCAAAAATATAAGAGTTATGGAAATGCCGCTTTAGTAAAAGTTATTCAATCTAATGAGAGATTTCTAACGGTTCATAAAACTCTAAAACCTAAACTACATAAAGAAGTGAAATCCCAATAAAAAACGTGATAGAGATAGAGATCAGATCATCTCTCAGTGGTGAGATCACTCGCTTCGGGTGTATGAATACAGCTGTAGTGTTGCGAACGAGCCGTGTGAGTCGATAAAAAATATTGTCTATACTTAAGTATTATAAATCATTAATCAGCGATTTCGAGAAATTATACGTGGGTGCATCCGCGGGGCACAGCTAGAAGTTTATAAAATGCTAAAAAATGTTTTCAAATTATTAGCGGATTATTATAATTAACATTGGCCGAATAGAGTGTCTAAACCAGTTGAATGTATAATATCTAGGTAAATACCGCTGGGCTGGACCTTGGCTAGTACAAACGAATTATTTTAGAGTTCACGTACACTCATTAATTTTAATTTAATAAGTAACGCTATCGAATTCCGGTGAAGGAAATATACGTAACGAAACTTTAACGCTTAAGCAATGTTTTAGAATACTTAACAATGTTATATAAAACAAAGAAGGAGGAGAAGGGGGATTCAAGGAAAGATAGGTCACAGAGTAATTTCTTTGATGATTTCTCTTTGCTTGGGGTAGCCCGACTGGTGGAATACCTCCACTCTACAGAAGATCGCAGCCAAAAAACCATGTGTTGTGTTCCTGCGGTGAGTAGGGTTTCCAGTGCTCTTTGGGGTAGGGGGTTCAAGGTCAGCAACGCGCTACTGATTACAGTGAGCCTATGCCTACGGTATTACAAGCATCTATAGGGTACGGTAGCCACTTACCATCAGGTGGGCTGTATGCATGTTTGCCACCGTTATAGTATAAAAATAAACTATAGATATCTAAGTGTTCGGAAGCGTCAACATATTGCGGGCTAGCGAAACTTTTGCTCGGCAGTTGAATGAAGAGTGGAATGTTGTAATTTATACCTTAAGGAGGCACATATTAACGTTAAAATCTACTACCGAACCGTTATCAAGAAGATCTGGTAAAAAACTCAATCGGGTTTATCGTTTTCATTCTTTTTATCACGATTATTTAATTACAAACTTAGTACATATAGCTTTTATTACGGTAACTAAACAGGTGATATACTATACATATAAGATATTTAACACTCAGACACACTACTAACAATTATGCTCATTATATTAAATTCAATCCTGTGCGCGGGTCGAACCCGCGACCTCTTGGCTCAATAGTAGGGCTTACTTACCACTGCCCCACGAGACCTATCACCTTTTTTTATACCATGAACGTGCCCAACAAGCGTACAGCCTATGGACGCTTGCGACACCAGAAATGACACATGCGCATTGCTGACCCTTTAAAGACCGATTTATTTTATCTTTCAAGAACCCCATACTGTAGTCCTCTGGGAATACCTCGGCAGGAGCTCATTCCACACCCGGAACGTTCGCGGGAGGAAACTCCTCTAAAACCGGACTGTCCACGACCATTTAGGTTTTTTAAGCACTCTATTAATATTAGGGTTTTCACATAGTTTTTACTAAGTTTCAATGAATCCATAAAATTTTAGAAAGGTCCTACCGAAGTAACGTAGTATGTATAAAAATAACATAGCATTTTATTACAAAAATTACCACAAATATATAATGCGGCTAGATATCATAAAACCTGCGCGTAAACATTTGAAACATCAACCATAGTGAGCCTCAAACATAAATCTACTTACTATTTACCATTTATGAATAGTATAATTAAGCAATTTACATTCAGTAAATCTTCAAATTATGTACATGTACTATTTATTTCGGTATTTATGTTACGGTAATTTTCCTTAAAAACAAAGATCGTAACTTAAATAAATATAGTATGTAGCTATATTGATATCAAATATTCGCTACCGGTAAAAAAATCGCTTATATATTAATTAACCTAGGAAAATAAACTTATATTTTAGCGCATTCCGTTATTTATACTTATTCATTATAGTTCATTGATCCTTAAACATTGTATGATTTATATTGAGAAATTATTACTGAGAATTTTCGTACAAAAAATATTTACTGACTAAATTTAAAATAAAAAAAAGCATCAGTATATCAAATATAGTTTTTAAGAGGAGATTTATTTCCTATGGATACAGTGGTCTGAATGGATTATAATAATATATGATCCAGCAATGGATGTGACAGAATGTTTACAGCTGCCCATTATTATTAATCTAATTTATGGCGTCAGAATACGTCGAGAAGTGAGCGTGAAAATTGTACATACGTCATTCATGATCTTCACCGTTCTATGGAATACCTGCAACGATATGAAAATGGCATAAACTTTTTTTTGCATGCTATATCTACAGAGATTGGATGTCAAGTGCAGCTTCCCGAACACATCTATAGGTGTTTGACTTTCGTCTTGACAGGGGTAGTTATGTAGTTAACCAGTTGGATAATAGAACGTGTTATAGTTACTATAGTTCCATCACGATCTTTCCTTAAGCGAAAGCTGAGGTTTATATTATTGTTTGAATGCTCTAAGAAGAGGTATTAGTATACCCAGCTCACTGAATAGTCTTTTGGTATAAAGCATAATAATAAAGAACATACTTGAATGTCTGCAAACACTGGCGAAAATTGTCTACATTTGTTTTGAAATACAAGGTTGTTTTTAATTACAATAACATAAAAAGTTAAGGAATAATTCATTATACTTCCTTATAGGCTCCACATAAAACTTGTAATAAGTATAAATTATACAAAATTTAATTTTTCTCTGTACATACTGCCTTCAAGTAGATTTTTTACAATAATCTTTTTTTTGTTTCGGCAACAGTGCGATTTTTGATTTTAATTAAAAGTACCTACGTCAACGAACTATATATCACAAACAAACAACGTTTCGGTTTATACTTACATCGTGCTGATGATTGTTTTTTTTCATTTTTTTTTCTCGTATCACACATAACGTAGCCATTACGGCCGATAAATAGTACTGGTAGAAGTAACGCTGTCTCCACACATCTAAACTATTAGCGCGCACCGTTACCGGATTATTTTATGACAAACAAGAAGAAATTCTATCTAATTTATACAAATACAGCGTATTTACATACTCCGTGCGGGAAAAGTAATACATTTTCCCATGCAAATATTTCAACTCTTCAACTTCAATTTGTTATAGGTAAATGGCGTCTAGTAAATACGAAATCTACCGAACCTAACTAACTGACTGATTTGATGACTGATTGTCTTATGACTGCAGGAGAGTCACTTTATAATCAAATTTAATATAATTTTTTTTTTCCAAATTAGGCTGCTGATTTTTTCCGCTTATAGGCTGTTTAAAAAAAAGCCAAAATATGCGTTTAATTATATGTATCAAAAAATTTTAATATTAAGTTCTAAATAAATATGAATAGAAAAATATGATTGCCAATACAAACATTATCAACCCCTTGGGCGCCTCAGGGGTTGAATTTAGTAACTAAAAAACCGTTGAAATATTTGTTTCATTAAAAATATTTATATTCATCAATGAGTTTTAATACCAAGTGGTGAATGATTCATACCAGTAAAATATTATTGTCCATATAAATATTATCACACACTTTCAACACTTAGAGGTTATTATAAATCTTGAAACATACCAAACTACATGTTTCATTAACTATATTACATTATACAAATTAGGAAAATTATGTCTAATATTTCTTTCAAGTTTTTGATATATAATAATACATATTATAATATTTCAATAGTAACCTAATCAACAAGCTCATCTTTAATCGTAGACATAAAAATTTAGTACACAATAAAAAATAATTAATAAGTTAACTGGCATCGTTCGTTATAGGTTATTATTGGTAAATATAATGCGAAACAATTTCACAACAGACACCACGTCAACTTTTCTCGTGAATATGAAGGATATTTACTGCTAATAGGGTGGGCGAAGTCGACAAGTGACTTTGGGAGTTATTGCAAAACCGTTGTTGTATTATCGTCATTTGCGAAAGGGAAGACTTGAATTAACCACGTCTTGTAAATTTTATTCGGGGTAATGTTTTCTATTAATTATTTAGTTCTTCGAGATACTATTTGTCATTCCATTAGGTACCTAATAAAAAGAAGACAAATGTTTGTTTGTATTGTCAAAATAACAGGTTTTTACTAAATGCATATATTATGAATGCACATATGGTACTTATAACATAAAAAAAAACATTTGATTGTTCCGGCTAATCTTCAAAACGGTTGGACCGATTTTGAAGGCACTTTCAGTGACAGATAGCTGATGTTATAAAGAGTAACTTAGGTTACTTTTATTTTAGAATCTTCGAGCGGAGTCGCGTGACATCTAAGTTTTAAGTGAATATAATGCGTTACTTATCTTTGCGGAAGAGAATTAATGTATTTCTCATTATCCCAAAGTATTGTCATTGATAAGGGTGAGAATAAGATTTATATAAATTATAGAGGTAAACATCAAAAAAGTCTAAGAAATCAAGTCTCAGTTATAAAGGTTTGAAAATTCCCAATAGCAAAATTATTTCAATGCAAAAGTACCGGGACCTCATTGTAATTATCAATAACTGAGGTTTCTCACATATCCAGGACCCACTTATTCATGTTTCACTTAATAACTTTTTTGTATGTATGTCACAAAAGCCATCCATACCTTCGTCTGTCTTCCTCAACTCCTATATCCGTCCACTTTCATACTTAATATTCTAATTATATAGTTATCATGCTCATATCACGCTAACCTATTACCCCTCGACTTCTCTGTGATTGGTGTTATTTTCATACTTCCTCTCAGATACTAATTTCTAATCTTGTTTATTATAGTTCCACCACACATTCATCCTTACATTCGCATCTCTGCCACAAAGATAATTACAGTTATATTGATAAAATAAGTATTTGCATAAAATCCTTTTCTATAGATAATTTGAGAAGACTGTCAACGAGTTGTGGCCCTAACTAGTTCGCCTATATATTCGCTAAGCTTAAAGTTCGACTGCGGAGAGTTTAACTTCTTACATCCCAAAGCCAAAAAGTCTAGAATTAGTCTAAATTCAGTATTGTGCGGCCACGCACTGATTAAACCGTGTTCGTATTCAAGATGAATTAAAATATAATTATTTGTTGCAGTGAAAATGGAGGTGATCGATAGGGTAGTGGGAGCTTACTATGATTTAATGGAAAACAAAAGTGATCCAAGAGTCAAAGGCTGGATTCTAATGTCTTCACCTTTTCCTACTCTGGCCATATGTCTCACATATGTATTAATAGTCAAAGTAAGTTTATTTACGTGAAATTGTTATATTTTTAAAATAATATCAGCTTTAAGTAGTGCCAGTCTTTATAATGTAACTTTATAATGAAAGTTTGCAAAATTACTTAGCTAAAATTTCAAGATACCTAAGATTTATTTACTTTTATTATATAGAAATATTGACAGAAGATTTGTAATAGTTATGTTTACTGTAATGATGTTTGGTAAATAAAGAAACGTGTACTAAAAAACGGTCATGTTAATTTTTAAAATAACTGATAAGTGTTTTTGTTTGTAGGTAATTGGGCCGAAGTTAATGGAAAACAGAAAACCCTTTGAACTGAAGAAAGTACTTATCTGGTACAACCTGTTTCAAGTATTATTCAGTATCTGGTTATTTAATGAGGTAACTAATATTATATGTTATAGAATAATGCATACTTACCATTTTTACTTTATTTAGTGTATTCCCTCCTTAGGGAGCGTTAAAGTATTATGTAAAGAATTTGGAGGGGGGTCTACTGAAACGTTACGAAGCGTTACAGGGGCGGGAGGGCAGTTTTGAACTATTTGTTACGTAACATTGATTTAACCCTTCAGAACGGTCACGTAGAGTTATTTTGTGGATTTTTGTAACATAGTTGTGACTTTCTGGTAAAAATGCCCACTTGTGGGGGGGGGGGTTACGTTACGTTTTACTAGGGGGGAGAAGGGGTAAAGAAAAACGTTACGCCGCGTTACATGGGGGTTGGGCGGTCAAAAATCTCCAAAAACTGCGTTACGTAATACTTGAACGCTCCCTTGAATGCTACAATACGATACATTGTTGTCACGATAATCTGATATCATTTACATATGATATAGATACGTAGTAACGTAATAAAATTAAATTACATAATTAATAATATTTAATGAAGATCAGATTTAAGTTTTAATATTGTTTCGAATATACAAAGATCGAGCAATGGTAGGTAAATTTTAAGGGGATTTTTTATAAGGATTCTTTATAAAGACTGGATAAAATCACACTTTACATGACCGTAAATAAATAAAGACCACAAGTGACATGGCACTCTATCGATACTAGTGGTGTTAATCCCGGCAACGCTGAAGTTCACCAGGTACGAGTAGTTATAGAGAGGTATCCATGCATAGTGATGACACGCAGAGGCTGCAACGCGTCACTCATCAAACATAAAAAAAATATTCGGGGTAGCGATTCCCATACATTTGTCGCGTTCATTACAAGCTAAGTACTCGATAGCTATACGAAAGTTAACGCAAGATTTGTATTGCCGAATTTTAGTCCTCAATACGCTCAATACAACATACTTGGCGCTGTTTTATGTACATACAAAATTTAATTATAGTGGAGACTCGATTAACAGAACTAATTGTTGTCGTAATTCATTCGCATCATCGAAAATCCGGATAATTAAATGTACGAAGGAGAGTTTTTTCTTTACGTAAAAAATATCTACCTACATAGTGTTAGATGTTTATTCGAAACAACAAAAATAAATTAAAATTATTAAAATCAACAAAAAACAATATTTATTACGAGATTAGATATAAATCTTCGCACGTACATATAAAATTACTAAAATATTGCAGTAGGATCTGGACAGTCACTCTAGTTTAATTTTATTTAAAATATTTGTTATTTGATGTAAACAATTTTTTGTCTTTATTGCTGCTACATCACGAATTCGTTTTAATAGCATTAAACTCACGGAATCACAATCCGGCTTCGGCTATCCGGATAATCGAGTCTCCGCTACATAATTACTACAATAGTGTGAAAATGATCCGATTAGGGGGCTATTGTTGTCTCTCACAATGTACACAGTAAACACACGATCAGAAAGATGTCTAAGATTTCACCTAGATATTTCTAAACACTTAAGCATCAGCAGAATGCTGATCAAAAATGTATTGCTTTCTCGATTTTTTTAAATAATTTCTGAACTAATAATCCATTCACTATTATATAATTATTATTTTAATTTATTTGAGAATATAATTTAATACTTTTTTTACAGAGTATAATGAGTGGTTGGTTCACCACATATAGTTTTCGTTGTCAACCAGTCGACTACTCGAGGTCACCGGATGCGATGCGGGTAAGAAATTAAATTAACCTATAAAATTGATATATACATATTATATAATATGGCAATATAATAATAATGTTGCTCTAATTGTTATTAATATTTATTTATATTGGCATTTAATTTAATGTATTCTCCGTTAAAAAAACTTGTAATCTAGTTATGGTAATACGCTATCAAACATTAATTATACTTTGAAGAAGTGTCACATAGTGCCGATTTTTCGATCGTCAGATAATTTTATTTGAGGAATAATTTTAAAGTTCTAATGGATAATGTACGGAAAATCTGCCAAATTTAAAAAAAAATCCTTAATAATGTTATCTGTAATCAGGGTCTGGCATAAGGCTGTCCTCTCTAAATTAAGATCTTTCGGAATCCCTGAAGATTGTTGCATGTGGGTATCGAGCTTTTTGTCCGGGCGAAGCACCAGAGTTGTAGTTGATGGCTATACTTCTGATGCAGCACCAATAAATGCCGGTGTCCCACAAGGTTCTGTGCACCTACACTGTTCGTCCTGCATATCAATGATTTGTTGGATATCCCTAACTTGCATTGCTTTGCGGATGACAGTAGGTACAAGTGATGCTGTATACTCGGGCCGTGCTAACATTCCTCGCCCGCTTGTGGAGCAAAACCGGACCGAACTTGTGTCTGCGATCGAAAAGTCTCTGGAGAGGGCCTCTGATTGGGGAAAGGCCAACCTCGTCCAGTTTAATCCCTCAAAGACACAAGTTTGTGTGTTTTCCACGAAAAAATCCCCATTGTTCCTAAGTGCCAGGGCACTCTTTTAAATATCTCTAGCAATATCGGGATCCTTGGTGTCGATATATCCTGTGAAGTGCAGTTCCGGAGTTATTTGGAGAGCAAGGCTAAGTTGGCAGCTAAAAAGCTGGGTATTCTTAACCGGTCCTAGCAGTACTTCACATCAAGGCAACGGCTTGTACTATATAAAGCGCAAGTAGGACCTCACATGGAGTACTGCTCTTGCTTATGGGCTGGTGCTCCTGCGTACCAGTTTTCTCCTCTTGTCTCCGTCCAAAGGCGCGCTGTTCGCATTGTCGACGATCCTGAGCATGCGGTTTAGACACCTTACAACTTCTCAGAGACTTCGGGTATCTTTGTGTCTTTTACCGCATGTACAATGGAGAATTGTCTGAGGAACTTTTTGATATGGTGCCCTCATCACCGTTCCAAACTCGCACCTTCCGCCGTTGGCTGGCTGCTCATCCTCACACTCTAAAACCTCGCCGAAACGCGACAACAGTAAGGTTCTCTAGAAGCTTCCTGTCACGTACGCTAGGGTTGTGGAATGGGTTGCCCAGCTCGGTTTACCCCAGGGCTATGACATGAGGCTCTTCAAAAAAGGGCTGTAATACAGTCTCCAAGGTCAGTAACATGGCTGTAATGCCCCTGGTGTTGCAGTTGTCCATAGGCGACGGTGACCATTTATCATCAGGTGGGCCTGTATGCCGTCTGCCTGTTTGCACCTTTTGGCATAAAAAAGCACTTAATTTTGATTTTTTTTATATTAATTTTTACACAAAATTTATGCATAAATTTGATTTTATATATTCAAGATTTCTACTGATCTATAATATATATTTTTTTATCTTTACGGGTTTATACGATTTCCCGCAATCTCACCTCATTTTAAGTGATTATGTGGGCCCAAGACGGTATCACACTCAACCTACTGGGAGAACTGGCGCTCAAGAGCAGCTGGTGAGCTTCAATTTGAGGGTGTAGTTAGTCAGGTAGGCATCAGAAAAAGTCAACATGCTATGGTTCCATCACGATGTTTTCCTTTAAAGATTAAAGATGTTTGAGAAAAAATACTACTTGTTTAGAATCATGGACAGAAAACATTTCGATAGTTTTGAAATTTTTATCTGTCTGTCTGTCCAACCGTTTCGGAGATTACCAGGAACAAACAAACTAACAGACAGACAGATAAACAGAAAACAAATACTACCTTATATACTTTCTTTCGCATTTATAATAGTAAAAAGCAGTTCAATTTTATTTATTTGTATAGATGTCTAAGTTATTTATTTAATCATTTAACAGTTCGGTCTATTTTGTTCTTAAGTTCTACGATAGATGTTGTTGTTTGGAGGACGATATTTTCTCAGTTTTCCATTGCTCTAAAAAAGAGTGAGGTCCGTTAGTTCACAGGAAAGATACTAAGAAAAATCTATATACCTCAGAAAGGAATGACGTATTTAGTTAAATTCACATCTTAAACATATGGCAGAATATCGACCGATCTAAAGTAGTCAACAGTATGAGGTACGGCTGACTGTTAACCGACTGTTAAATCGCTTATATTGAATTTTAGTACACCTTCATATCTGTTTTTTTTAACGCCATTACTCATACACGAAACTCCACGCGGACGAATTCGCAGACACAGCTAGTATCTAATAAAATTACCAGGTAGTTTTAATTTAAACTTGTACAGGTATAACAACTATTGCCTTTCATGCTTGTGGCTGTTCATTTAATTTTAATAAACTCAATAAATATAGGAAATATTTTCGTGACGTACATTATGTCAATGGATTAGCTTGTGGCATGGCACGCGGTAAACCCAAGGTTACTTGCATTCAAGTTCATTCGCATCGTTGCATTCATTATTAGAATAAATAGTTCTACTATATAAAGTTGGTGTATAAATTATAAAAATTACGGACGTGTTTTACTTACTTCACGTTTGTGTTATCTGGTAAGGTAAAGTGGCGATGTTTTTATTTGTCGTCTATCCTATGGTGAGGAAAGTTGTTGGATAGCTCATTCAAATTTGTTGTGGGTGTGTGAAAACTATTTTTCCATTCAAAGATCCGTTTGCGAAATATTAAGCTTTAAAGCGCAAATTTTTTGTTAGAGTCCAGTGCCCCCCCTCTGCCAGCTAAATGGTTATTTTGGAAAGTGTGAAAAATTTCACGGCAGTTGTATATACAATATAAAGAAGTCAAAGGGAACTATCACAGTTTAATAGGCTTTACAAGTTGACGAGTAATACTCGATCAACTTAAAAAAAATGCTTAGAATAGTAATTTCGTACAAATTCCATTGAAAATTACTTGAAGCCCTCTTCCAAATTCCAAATCTGCATATTGTGATGGGTAACCTTTACGGAACCCTACACTGCGTGTGACCTCGACCCGAAGCTGGCAATTTTTTATTATTGTTTTTGTTTGGATTTACCCAGTTCTTCAATTATTAGATTAGGATCTAAAGAAAATGAATTCAAATTGTATGTGCATAATTATGAAACATTATTAAAGGCGGCTTAGCTCAGATAATCTTAGTACTAGAAAAGCTATAATTTCGCATGTATAATATTTATTAATCACGACGACAAAGTAGTAAAATAAAATCTTAAAAAAAAATTATGGAACCTTCTCTATACGTAAATTGGGGATACTTTTTGTTTGTCTCCTCTATCTACTGGTGTGGAGTTTAGGTTGATAGGTGGATAGTTGTTCGTAAATATTGCGGGTAATTTCGTACAAATTCTATTGAAATTTACTCATAGACCCTTTCTATGTTTGCATATTGTGACGGAGCGTGAAGAATGAGCGTAGCGCTATATACACGCACTTACCAATTAAAATTACCATTTAAAATTGAAATTATCATTTTTTTTATTTCTAAGGACATGATGTTTTAGACACAAATATAGCAGACCAAATAGAAATACACAAAAATATGAAGATTTTAATTAAATTTTCATACAGGCATAAATTTGTCATTATGATAGATTTTTATTTTATATTTATTTATTCCTGTTTATGAAGACTTTTTGCCTATACAAATCAATATGTATCAGATTATTTTATTTACTTTTAATTTATTATTATTTATTTAGTTGCAGCCTAAGATGCAATATAAAAATTCATTGGTTACAGCTCTTTATATTACTTTTTGGATAATTATTATTAAAAGTTAATGCTAATTGGCGCATATAACGTTTTTTTTTTTGCAGACCGTGCACGGCTGTTGGTGGTATTACTTTTCAAAATTCACAGAGTTCTTCGACACAGTAAGTTATTTATTTCACTTTTTTGTTGCTTACGTACCTCATTATAATAATTTCAATAATAAACTAATTCAAGGGCAGTCATAAACTTCCTGTGCGATATTAACATGAGTGGAAACAACATTCAACGATTTTATTAAAAGTAATATTACAGATGTATTTAAAGGAAAGGTTTTAGTACTTTTGCCTTAAAGCGTTTTTCATTGGCGCATTGACTTTCAAGTAGGTATCAGTGTATACAGGCGGTTATGATAATTAGGCAATAATGACATACTTTTTTTCGCTGGTCTATCGATTTTTGAAAGGCAGCATGTCTGTTAATTTATGCAAAGTTGCCGCGCGGATACATTTTTGTAATAGTTCAAGCAGTATTCGGGACAACTGACTTCTCGCTACTTTGGTATATCTTCTCTAACATCTCGTGTGATTTCTTTAAAATTGTATTGAATCGTATTGCTTGAAATTTTAGATAATATACAGTACTTGTGTTATTGTAGAGAAAATAATGTTATCATCAGTAGGCATATACCATGGGAATATATACCTAAGACTGAATGTCATGATAGTCACGATGGCCAAACAATATTAAAAATCTTTATAGTTTTTAATTTCTAGTATTGCATATAACATACGAGTATTATAAAACTCAACGTCTCTATGTCTGTCATTCCGTTTATGCTCCTTTCACGCGAAAACCACTATTCCTATTTACATATTTTTTATAGCTTTTTCTTTAATTCACCAAGGCCAAGTTATAGGATATATTTTGTTACATGAAGTAACATACGAAATAAGCAATGTATCTATTCGAAAAAAAGACGCTTTTAGGCGAGATTAAATGGCTTACGCTTAATAAAACATAAAAGATATATTAAATTAATGTACTACATAATTGTAGATCTTAAAAAGACCTACAAAAAGTCAGCGATAGCATATATCTATCTTCTAAAAATCACCCACAATAACCATTTTTAAAGCAGCACAATTCTTGCGAGTGCTCTACGAGCAAACAGTATTCTATAGTCAACGCGAGAGGAGCCGCGGGCACAGCTAGTTATGTATAAATGGCAAAAAATATTGTAATTTTTTCCGGTGAAATTAGCTTTGTAGGAGTATAGTTTCACTTAAAAAAATATATCGGGCTTATTATTATTTACTACGTGTTGTACCCGTCTAACATTTGTAAAATTGTAGGCCACCTTGAATATTAAAAATAACCGCAATTAACTAAATAGGAATTGATTTTCGAGGCACTCAACGGTTGGTTAGAATTATACATATTTCCGGTGCGGATATATTTAAAATACAATGTTATTTGCATATTTCCATATACTACAATATAAGAAGAATTTGTATACTTCCTTATTTTAACATTATGGTTTAAATAATATAATAAACTGCTCCGTATACATTGTACGATTCAATTAACATAATTATTATTGTTTTTATAATATGTATACCTACAAAAAAAGAACATTAGGTAATAAAATGTTTAAATTACTTATTAGTGGTTAATATAATTTGCGTATCACATTATAAATTTTTTGTTGTTTCTATTTTTTTGCGTTGTTAATTCGTTTCATATCGTATATAATATTTCAGATCTTCTTCGTCATGCGCAAAAAATTTGATCATGTGTCGAAACTCCACGTTATCCATCATGGTATCATGCCTATGTCAGTTTGGTTTGGAGTCAAGTTCACTCCGGGTAAGTAATTAATTTGTCCTGTCTTCATATATCTATGTATGCAAATTTTTCACACTTTTTTAAAACTAATAGCATAGACTGACGGCGTACAAATACTACGGTATAGTAGGTCTAGGTACCTAGATATATCTACACTAGCTGGGGTCGAACTGAGTCAGGACATTGTTTACTGTTCTTCAATGATAACAGTGTTGAAATTTTCACCGTGCGTATAGCTTTGAGGTATTATATATAGAGACGACGATTCAATCAAATTGCTTGAAATACGCGTTAATGTTCTTGCCCTTGTGTTCTGGCGCGTAACCATGGCAACCATAAACATTTACGCTAGAGATGTTAACCAGTTCGAATTATGTTAGTTAATTACGTTATTTTTACATTATTGTTAGAATAACGTAAACATAATAACTTAATCCTAGTAAAGTATTGTCACAATTGACACAAACTACCTCGTCCTATGGAACCGCTTCAAGCTTGCGATGAAGTAATCACTCGGCACCTAATCCCCTTAAATAAAATCGCACTTAATTTTATTTTTAAATACCAAGAAAATCAAACTGAACAAAATGTTTTTTAAGTAATCGGTTCACATCACTAATTTGCGCTCTCCCCGCGCGTGTATCGCGGCGAAGTGGTGCGCACTATTTTTGTTTGTAATAGCTGTTATGTCATAAATATGCCTTCATGTGCACCGAGATATTGTTTAAACACGAAGCAAAGAGTGATCAAGTTGTAAATTAATATAATCGTTTCAATAACTGTATATTTTACGTAACGACCAAGCTTAGTTCACATCACTAACTTGCGCTCTCCCCGCGCGTGCACAATTTTTATTTGTAATATCTGCTCTATGTATAATACCTCAATGGCACATAGTTAGCAATTCATGATCAAGTCGAGGAAGAATAAGGAAGAAGACCGCTACTGGATTATCTAACATTAATAGGCTAACATAGATTGTGACGTAGGTGCCCATTCATTCTATTGCACACGTTTTACATTCCAATGTAATTGTTTTTATAAAACCCTTTAAAGTGTAAAAAGTTTATAGTAATTTTTTCACTTGTGTATTTATTTCTTGTTATATATACATATATAGATTTGATCACGCAAATAAACTCTGAACATAGCTCATTCTATTACACTCCGAGTGACCTTGAGCTTTCTTATGAGGCCCATAGTTAGCGAGCAAGTTTCAGTGGCATAGGTTAAAACACACTGGCAACACTTACCGGAAGACGCAGCGTAGCTCAGGTCTGCCGCAAGGTGGACCGACGACCTGGTGAAGGTTGCGGGAACACGCTGGATGCAAACAGCGTAGGACCGGTCTTTGTGGTGATTATTGGGGGAGGTCTATGTCCAGCAGCGGACGTCTTTCGGCTGAGATGATGATATATATATATATATAATGCGGTTCCTAATTTTATACGCCCGTTCTAAGTAACACTTAAATAAATGAATTAAAAACGACGATTAATACACAAAGGGTGTGGCAGTTACGTTATTATTGTATTATTATGATTCATATTACGTAATGGTCCATTTGTTTATATTTGACAGCAATAATCCTACACAAAGAACCCTGTAATGAAATATATGTAATACGTGTGCAACATAAGGCCATGAAACGGTTGAATCAACTTTAAGGCTCGCTATTATTAATATAATAATTATTGTGTTTATAACTACGTTCAAATAAAAATACAGAACGTATTCTTTGTAAAATAAAGTTTTTTTATAATTTCAAAAAGGTACATTACCAGAAAAAAAATTAATGCTATTAAAATTTTAAGTAAGGATTTTTCACAAAAATTGCTTAAAATTAAGTTTTTATTGTTTTGCAAGCCGGCGCGGCGTAGTGTATCATGAACTTTTATCAAGTTATTTAAGTAGTAAATGAAATTTTTTACATTTATTATCGCATATTTCTTTGTTCACATTTTTTTTTCTTTGGTGTACATTGTATCAACCTTTAACTATTGTAACCGTAATTGTAGGTAATTCTAGTTGCAGATGTCAGCCAATGGAACTGCGTTCTATTCTGAATGAGAGACGATACATATGAATCTTAAAAATTAATGATAATGATATTTGATATGGCAAAAAAGGGCTACCTGTACACACTTATTAATATAATATTAACTCTTAAAATCTAAGTAAGGCTGCAAGTTAAACAATTTCAAAACATCTCGCCACTAACTTGGATGACTTCGACCTAGAAGTTTGTTTTCAAGGTCTATGGCGTCGTAAAAAACGTAAAAGTTCTTGTAACATAAATATAGTCATGACTAGATGCTACAATTACTCTCATATCAACTCCACGCGTAAAGAACAAATAGAAACAACCAATGTCTAAAAAACTAAATCTATCTTCCAATAGTCTATGTCTTCTATACATATTATAAAACTCAACGTCTCTCTGTCCTTTTATGTTCTATTCACACGAAAACCACTTATCTGATTTACATGGTTTTTCTTTTTATTCATAAATATGTTATCTGGCCAGGCTATAGGATATATTTTGTTACATAAGTAACATACGAAATAAGCAGTGACGACGATAATGGTGAATCAATTCGGAAAAAGGACTCTTTTGGGAGGGAATAAATGGCTTACGCTGAGTAAACCATAAGATATATATATATATATATATATACATTAAATTAATGCACCACATAATCATAGATAATAAAAAGACATACAAAAAGTCAGCTATAGAATGACACTTTTAAGAATCACTCACAATAACAATTTTTGTCTCTAAAATAATAGGCGGGAGATCGCCGTCTGTGGTAGCGGGAGCAGCCCATTCGCGCGTGTGCTCAACCGACGGCATTCCGTAGCATTAGCTTGTGCTAATGAACCGAACCGACTTAGAATACGTACTGCATATGGACATACAATACCATAAAATTCAAGTTATAATAATGGCTATTACTTCCGCTACTTATTACATTGATTATAAAATGTTATCTGCCAGCGACGTGTATAACTAACGATGGCAAGTTGTAACCATATTATTATAAATTCATTATTTTTATGATATATTGTTGTGTAATCCAAATCTGATTACGATGCCTGCACTTAGCATAAGATAGCAAATTGACTCAGTAAATCTGTGAAGTCATAAGAGAATTATCAATAAACACTTAATAAGCTACGCAAAGTTTCACAACTATCGGATTATGTATATGCAAACGTACGTTTTATAAAAGTACTAGCTGTGTCCGCGGCTCCGCTGGCATGGTCGAGCGCACGCGTGAGTCGTGCTGCCTCCGCTCAAAAGATGGAAGACAAAAATGCGTATTTTGGGTGATCCTGATGTATATGCTATCGTTGTCATTTTTGTAGTTCTTTTTAGGATTCAGTATAATGTAGAACATGAATTTGAATTATCTCGTACAGCTTAGTCAGCATAAGCCAGTTACGTACCTCAAATGCATCTTTTTGCCTAATTGATCGTCACTACGTATTTCGTAATGTTACTTAATCTTACAAAATATATCATATAACCTGGCCAGATAACATAGCTATGAATTAATATAAAAAACATGCAAATGGGATCAGTGGTTTTTGCGTGAAAAGAACATAAACGGACATACAGGCAGAGAGACGTGGAGTTTTATATTATTCTCCAGCTGTGACTGCGGCTCCGCTCGCGTGTACTACAGAATGCTGTGTCGAGCGCATAAGCGAATTTGCTGGCCCAAAAATGCTTATTGTAGGTGATCCTCAGTAAATAGACATATACTATTTACTTTTTTGTAGGTTGTTTAAAATCTACAAGTATGTAGTACATTAATTAGATATACCTCTTGTGGTCTGCTCGGCGTAAGCCATTTAATCGCCTCAAAAGCGTTTTTTTTACCGAATTGATTCATCATTATCGTCACTGCTTATTTCGTATGTTAATTTATCTAACAAAATTTATAGATAAAATAGCTATGAATTAAAGAAAAAGCTACATAAATTTAGATTAGTCGTTTTCGCCAGAAAAAAACATAAACGGACAGACAGAGAGAGAAGTTTAGTTTTATAGATATAGATGAATTGACGTAAGTAAATACCCGTAAATACCCGTAAATACCCCACGGAGATAATATATATGAAAATAGAAATACCGGTCTAAAAATCCAGTCTCTTGCGTTGTAAGCGATGCTAACAGGTATCGACTTATTTCTTCGACCATACCTTTTTTATAGCCCAGTTATACAGAATGACTGTATAGTAGCTGATGATAAATAAAGTACAGATAACAAACAGCGGCGGCCGTCGGTCAAATAGATTTCATCGGCAGTCGTTGAGGACACATTGTTGCTGAAATGCATATGAAATGCATGAATTATCCAATATCATAATAAGAACACGTTGGCTGGTCAGAATTTGCGAACTTCTTTGTTCGAGCAAAGATAGGCGCTACCTGTCGTATACCAGCCAGCATGGTTCTGAGTTGGAAGTAAGATGATTGGATAAGGTTAAACAACCCTGCAAACGTGTTATCGTGAATAAGTTATTATCATATGTAATTAAAATAAAAATCTTAATTAAAAATTGTCGCAATCAGAGTTCATAGTGTTATCAAAGAGCCTTTAACCCATCCACGATAGGAAAATACGTTATTCTATCACGTTTTTTTGTTATTATTATAAAATTATTTATATGTTTAGCGTTTGGTAACTATCTCGTAACATCTCGGAAGGCAGAAACATGTATTATTTGTATAGTTAGTTAGATCTAATTTTACAGATAGGGAATTAGTCAGATCGCGACTTATTTGCATGTACGGCAGCAGCCCAAGCCGAGGTTCGGCCACTTTGGCATCCTTGAGCTTGACTCGCCCCGAAGCCCGGTGAAGCTGTCAAAGCCTAATAGCTCCAGGCCCCTTAAGGCTAACAGTAGAAAAAAAAGACCTATAATAATTATAATTGTAGTAACGATCATATAAGATCTTTATTTCTCTTCAATTTTATGGTTAATTTTGAACTTGTATCACACGTTAACGTAATGTGTAAACACGCACGCTTTCTGGTCGCTGCAGTTATATTCCAACTCCTGTCCTTTTTTATTTTCTATTGTTTTATTTTATTATATTCGTAGGAAAATAATTTAGTAACGTGTACAGTATTTACAGCATTACTGGGCAAGTTTTCTCGTATTCACGAATGCTCTAAGAATATCGTAGATTAACCGCTAATTATACATATGTGCGAAATTTGTTACATTGGCGCCTTGTTTTCCTAACACACTACGTTTTTATTATTTAAAACGGCAGCGTTCACCTTTACATTTCCATGGAGAACAGGTGGGCGTACGTACTTTAGCTTATAATTTATTAGTATCCATAATAGTCTTAAGGTATTTAAATAATTATATGTATGTAGGATCATCTTGTTCGCCTTCGGGGGACTATTTTTGCATAGGTGTGTTTCCTACTCCACTGTCCACTGTAACTGCGACTCAATGCCGTATAAATTTAGTATGATTTTGTAAAGAAACAAAAATTCCTTTTCATATACGGATTTCCTAATTGTATGTAAATTGTGCGGTAACAAGGTACTAAATAAATATAATACAAGTACCGGTACTTTATAGTTATTGTAGAATATTGTTATTATATTTTCAATATTTATTTAATTAAGTGTTATTATTATTGTTTTATTTTTCTTAGTTATTATTATCATACTTTGTTTAAGACATTCATTTACAAATTTATTTATTAATAAATGTATTATACCATTGAAACGTTTTATGTTGTAGGAAGACGAAACTACATCACAATACATACATTTCGGATAAATTATTTACAAGTACTTGTTTTTATTACGTGTTAGTAACTTTTTTAAATGAGCTGTCATGATATGAAATCGTTTAGTTCGATTAGTTGCAACAATTGTAAATATTCGCATGTATATTATACAGAAAATACATGTACATTTATTTAGATAATAGCATTATTTTAAATGTAACTAATTACAAAAATCTAATTATAATCTAATAATTAAAACCATAAATTAAAATCGAATACATTTAAATTATTTTTTTGTTACGGAGAATATGGATTAGTTAGCTTACAGTACGTAATTGTAGTAAATATATGAAGATTATATTATACGGTAATTAAATTTGTGACATCATTTTATCTTCTATATAAATAAAATGATTGAAGTTAGACATTGTGCGCGCATCACGTAAAACTACTGGATAGATTATAAACATTTTTTTTATTTTAGTTTAACTCCTTAGATTCTCTGTCCTTATAAAAAAACCACAGTATCCTCATTCAATAAAAGTTATTAAGGTTTTAAGAAATTGAGATTTCTTCTGTCGTCCACGCGAGCGAAGCCGCGGAAACAGCTAATTTAAAAATGAAATATAATCTTCGCACAAAATACAAAACCTTATGGCTGGATACGCATTTACATATATTTTTCTGTCTTAGAATTTAATACATTTTATTTTTAATTTAAATTAGTATTTATTTACCTATGTATTTATGTACCTACGTAAAGTAAAATAAGTACGTCACGCAATTAAGCAAAGTTAGTGCAAACATAAAAAATAAGGTTTAAACGCCTGTAGGTACCACGTATTATTACTCAACATTATTTATGTGACTAAATCATAAAGTGTACTTGACCGCTGGGTGAGTGTTTGAACAACACTGGACTAAAAAAGTTTATTCATATATAATAAAGACTTTTCTAGATTTCTATGACAAGTATGGGCTTTTAAGCGGCAAGGTTATGGCGTTAATAATAACTTATTTTTAATAATATGATTAGATGTAAACGGATATACTTATAACTAATGGGTAAAGGCCTATCCGAACAAAGACACGGGTTTAATTGCCACGTCAACTGACGACATACCGGCGATTTGAAACCGAGAAATATAATATAGAACTGTACTTTTCACATTAGATAGTGGTACTACGATAACATTTCTCAGTCTTTCTAGAATCTTTACCTATAGTTTTAGTAATAAAAGTTTAAATTAGTTAATCTCCGCGTATAAACATACCTTACATTTGTTTGTAAATATCAAGATTCAAATCAGCAGATAGCGGATCTAAATATTCTATTGATCTTATTAACCGTACGATCACAATGAAATTAATGAATTATTTGTTATGAGCAAATTTACATTGGAGGTTAAAATTAATCAGTAAACCGGACCCAGTATTGGTGATTGTGATACTGGAAAAACTTGAGCAACTACGTATAAAATAAAATAAGAAGCAAATTAACGAATACACAGACAATAAATATCAAATACGATGTGGTAAACAATTTCAAGTCGAAGGCCGACGATTGGCGTTGGATATTACATTCTATAAATTCGATGATGGACTCATTTTTAGAAATGTATAATTTTACGATACTGATTGATATGTTATAATCTGTTATAATAATTAATTGGAGTGCAATTAACAGAATACTATTAATCTACATTTGCTAATGAATATAAGACGTCCATAAAATAATAAAATATTTCCAAAGAATTGTGCGGAAAAATTGTAACTAGTTAAGGAATTTTAAATTTAATTATGAATATAGATATATTCTTACAGGTGGTCATTCTACGTTCTTTGGAATGCTGAACACCTTCGTACATATCGTGATGTATTCTTACTACTTGCTGGCTGCTCTCGGTCCCAAAGTCCAGAAATATTTATGGTGGAAGAAATACCTCACAGCTCTGCAAATGGTGAGAGAGACGTTACGTATTTATTTTATAACATTAATTAATATGTACATTGAATTATAATAAATTTATTATTAGCTGTTATCCGGCACCGGTGTATTTACTACAATAATTGATACAAAGTCGTATGTCTTATTCCACGACATAAACGTCTTTTATACCAAATTGAATTAAAATATTTCCAGTCATTTAAGCATTCAAGAAAATATGCTTTCGTATTTATACATACGTTAGGTTTTGCCCACGGCTTCACTCGCGTATAGGTACTATAAGGTAGGGCACAGAAATTTATTTTTTGGAGATTTCTCTCTAATTGGGCAGTTCAATGTCGGCAACGCGCTAATGATATAATTATATGGTAATGGTATGGTATAGTATGAACAAGCGTCCATAGGCTACAGTAGTCGATTACTATCAGGCGGGTCGTAAACTTGTTTACAGCTTTATTTGTATATAAAAAATAGCCTATAACCATCAGCCTGAATGTAGCTTTCTATCCGTGAAACATTTTTTAGAATTCGGCCAATAGATCCTGAAATTTCCTCTTAAAACATCCAAACACACGAACTTTACCTTTTTATGATAATTAGATATATATTATATTATAGATACTGTATTGATATGACATGATTATAATTATTTAAAAAATCATTCAAAAGGTACAAAGTTATAAATGAATACATCAACATAAAAAATAATATTTCTGCAGATTTCGTAACTAGATTTCATTTTGTTATTCAATTTTTTAACGTTGTTGTCTCTCAGACGAGTTGACGTGGTTTCATTTGTATTTGCATAATGTGCACTGCACTGCTAATTCTCTTTACAACGTGTCGCTACGCGATGTTTGTTTTAAAAATTTAATGTTGGTATATTAATTTGTATTGCAGGTCCAATTTGTGTTGGTATTCATTCACGCATTCCAACTGCTCTTCATCGACTGTGACTATCCTCGTGCGTTCGTTTGGTGGATCGGTATGCACGCCGTGCTATTCTATTACCTATTCTCCGATTTCTACAAACAAGCTTACCTCAAGAAATCTCAGGTAAGTCGATATATTTTTTGTTTGATTTCATTTTGTATATTACACTTTTTATTTATCATTATGGGTTTGGCGTAGTGGCTACAATCTCAACTATTTTAAGTGATGATATGTCCCAAGATGATAACACGCTAAACCTAGTGGAAGACTGGCCCTCAAGTTCAGCTGCCGGAACACACCTATTAGTGCTTGGCGACAGATTTTCTATTTAATGGTGGTAGCTAGCCAGGCGGACATTAGAAAAACCCTACCACCTACCACCATGCTATGGTTTCTTCACGATGTTTTCCATCACCGAAAGCTCAGGCTCATTGCAGGGATTCGAACGCACGCCAATCGACGCGAAATCGTACACGCTACCACCGAGCCATCATTGCTTGCCTTTCTATCTCTATCTATATCTATCTTAATAATATTAGTAAAGATTTTTTATTTACAGAAAAACGCAATCAAAGTAAAAATTGACACAGAAGAAATGAAGACAGACTCCAGAGAAATGAAACTACCATTACTGAATGGTTTCAGTAATGGTTCCGCTTTGAACGACGTCCGACAGAGGATGGCAGGAGCCGTCGCCTCTCAGTAACTATATCACCTTCGACAATGAACTTATGTTACGAACAATAATATAATTACAAGTGACAGTATGTGCTCTACACATTAGAGATTACTCCATAGAAGACAATAAAGTACAAAATATGAAGCTCAATCTCAATAATTGAGAATGCAATTTACGACGGAAGACAGCTCAATTATTTTTAAGTTACTTATATTAGTGATATTAGTTATAATTTATTAAAATTACATAAATGTACTTTAAGGTTTTTTTTTATTACGAATTGACATACATTTATTTATTTCATGGATACGGTAGGGTTTTGGTAAAACAAGTGCGCTTGTACCATTTTACTTATACTTGTACCATTTTATAAAATTTTGTAGTTGTCAGTAGAACTCGAGTACTAAAGTGTAAATAAATCGCACTATAGTGGTTTATTTTTAACAAATCAAACTACTCTATGCGTTTGAGTGAAATATATTATATTATGAAAATGTGGTAAATGTATATGAGAATTATTATCAACTTAAATTCTAAAGTTTATATAACAGTCATATAACTGTTCAACAGTTAACAATTTACGGTCTTACTTATAAAAATCATCTAATCATATGCTTAGCAACGAAATCATTATGTATTACTTAATGTCTTAAACAATTATTACTTGTAAACGTTGTTTAAGCGCGACTTAGTTAATAATTATCAGTAAGAAAAAAATATGTTACACTTTCCATACTTTGTTAATACCACCGTGTGTTTTTGCGTAATGCTACAAATAAAACTTGTTGAATAGCAAAATTTTTTCATGCAAAAAATGTTGAAGATTTTTCGAAGGGATGGATTTTCTTTTCGTTAATGATCTATTTTTAAATCCATTTGAATTGAAGTCTAATGAATCGGTTCATATAAAAATCGAGATAAAAAAACAAATTACTCAAAAATCAATATTTTTTCGATATACTTTTAGAATTTGTATTTACAATTTAAATATAAATCTCTATAATGGAAAATGAAAAGGACACAATAATAATCGATCTTTTATCATTTTTAACTAATCAAAGTTGTTCTTACAACTATACTAAATTATTTGGTATAAAAAATAAAAGACAAGTATAGAGAAAGAGAGTTTATTACATAAATTCATTGGTTACATTGAAAAATTTGGTAATTAGGTCTATACATCCCAATGCAGTCAATACAGCCATCTCGCGAGTTTTTTTTGTAATTACGTGAAAAACTGCCATTTCTTTAAATATATTTGGGTACCTTTAACTAATTGTAAAGGATTGTATGGTTCATATCAAAACAGAAAAAAATCGACACTCTATTTTCTACGATGAAATATCGAATACTGGATCGATTCAGTATTATTTATCGATTTAGAAAGTCGATTATATTGATCAAGAAGTCGATTCTTCAATTGATCGATCTCAGATCGCATGCCTATTATGAGGTTTTACAATAACGTTTTTGATGTTATAAACAACATTATGTAGTAGTACCTATCAGTAATATGTGTATGATTCCAAATCTGTTCACTCTGTATGCGACCACCTCGATGATATGTTTTCAAGTCGTTCATTACAATTTCAATTATTTTCATAATGTCTTCTTTGGTAAATCTATTTCTATGGCAAATTCTTTATTACTCACATCCTGGATCGGATTTAGCCATTCATTAAGAAATTTTTGTCCTCCTAACCGTTATCGCGCTATTTATTATTCTTAGGCTCCTAAGTTCTTGTATTTCAAAATGGAACTTGCGTAATATGTGTTATCAAAAATACCCTTAAAAATAATACATATCAACAATTTGCTCAACAATACATAATATAACAGAGGTAAAGTCAGCTGATATATATCCGCCATCTTTACGCGCAAGAAGGCGCTAAACAATGATCCTCTTTTTTTTAATTTGACACCCATTAAAGACTTCACTATTACAGGGACTAATCAACTGATTTTGAGTAAGAAATATTGATAAATAGGCTATTCACAATTACTTCAAATTTAGTAATCGTTTATAAGTAAGGCCGTTAATGTATATCTTAAAGAATGAAAAACCGAATTAACTAACACGATTAATTATTAATTACATATTAAATCTTGTATTTTGTGTGATCTGGCCTGTGGGGTGTATTCAACACGGCTTATGTATTCCACTAGAAACGTCAAAACAATATAAAATTCTGTTTTCAATGCAATTAGTCCGAATGCTCCGACAAGTTTTTAAAATGTTTTTATAAAATTTGTCAATGTATCGATTGCTGAAATAAAAGGGAACAAATGATTGAGACTTTGATAATGCTTTGAAACATATTTTTAGTAAGTAGGTAAGTTAAGTATTTACGCATGTAAGTAATAGTTTTTAAATTGAAGTTTGTTGATCTTGTCCTTCACTACTGTTGATTGATAAAATTAAATTGCACATTGGTTATGCTGAGAGACAATGCGTGTCGAATATTCACAAAAATCATGAAATGAGGATATTGCCAGATTATATTTCAATTAATGAGTTCAATAATTTGTATGATTATATTGATTATTACCATCGGCTTATATAAGCAAATAACTGTTTTTACTCTATTACGAAGAATCGAAATATTTTTGTCATTTGTTTGTCATTTACCAAATAAATATAAAATTTATAATTAAGATTTGCGTAGACACCGATGTTCAACTTGTAAAAACTCTAATTAAAATGACTACATCTCTTTATATGGACTCTCCAAGAGCTGTTTTATATCCTACTCAATAACCGGTAATATATTTATTTATGAAAATATGTAGCTAATGATATCCTTCTTGTTTTCATTATAAAGTACTAGATGCACGTGGAAAATTTTAAACTGTTGACATTTGTGAAACCCGTTCACTCACTATTGAAACGGTTCCTTTGTTAATATTAGCCTTTGTTAGCCTTGAAATTATGTAACATTCTTGATTTTATTATAACTCAGACATATTTGAGATTAATATTGTTTATTTTTGTATTTGTGTTTTTACAATAAAAAATATACGTTTAGTATTTTATTGTTGAATAAAACAATATAAAACAAGGCTGCCCATTTAATTTTACAGGTAGTAACTAATTTCGAATTCATGTTAGCTGGCGGGCCACCTAGTGAATTATACTTGTTTACAGCCATGATAGATTCAGATATGGGTAATATCGTCACTTAACAACAGGTGAGATTGTAGCCAAAGATTAAAAAACATGTTAAAAAATGAATATTACTACAAACGCATACTGTTAGCCGACCGCTGCTGTTGATGGGCAAATATTATATGGTCTACGATGCGGGCTTCGGTTTGGGTAGCCTTGATATTATAGTACGCACCTACACAATACTGACAACGATCCCGTCCGTTTTTGACAATGTTGATTAAATCACAATGTACTAATTTTAAACAGATCATAAACAATATTTAGGAACATATAAACAATTCTGGTAATAATGCAATGTAAAATGACAGGGCAACAAATAGGTCCGAATGAATAATTGTGATACTTATTTTATAATAAACAATTTTAATACTATTGGCTTTTTTTTTCTAATTGACTTATTGACTGTGTTATCAAATCCATATTTAATTAAATAGCTACTATTAAGTGTGAAATTTAATTGGCTTCTCTGTTTAGCATATCTAACCAGGCGAGCATTAGAAAATTTCCGACCACTATACTTCTGATTTTTCACAATGTTTTCTTTACCGAAAGCTCAGGCTCATTGCAGGGATACGAATTCATGCCGATCGACGCAATGAGCCACTGAGCAATCATGGCTACTTTTACTAGTTGTTTTTTGAAAGTTCCCCGAACGTAGCTATTTCAATGAAATCTATAGATATCATAAAACTCAACGTCTCTCTGTTTGTCTGAAAACCACTTATCCGATTTAGATGGTTCTTCCTTTAATTCATAGATTTGCTGTCTGGCCAGGTTATCCCTTTCAGAACTGAATATTTTTTTTTCATCCGATGGATTTGGTAAATTCCATGTGTCTAAAGTATAATGAGAGTATAAAAATTTTTTTAGCCTTAAACATTTCGGGAAAATCTAGTTTTTCTTAATGTGCACAAATGTGGACTCCCGTCCTACATAGTAATAAGAATAAGGTATGCAAAGTTGTTCTGAAATGAAATAATGTTAATTTAGAAACATTTTTATTACAAAATTATAAATGAATTAACATCGACCTCTTTTGGCGATAGAAAAATTATCTTGTAGCACCAAACTGTCAGCCAAGCGACGACGAAAGTAAAGCAAAGTAAGTCGTTGCTTTTTTGGTGTGCCTAATAAGTCGTTATCCATTTGGTATTCTCGATATGCCTGAAGAACTGTCAGATCCGATGCATGGAATATCATACGCAGAGTCCATTTTTTTGATTTTATAAATGTCCTGTAATAGCTCATAAGTTGATCTAATAAATCAACGCCACCCATTGCATGATTACTTGTGCTTTACGACCTCCTGTCGCTCAACCTCAATATATCGCTTCTCTTTTTCACACCATCTCTTTACTAAGTCCTTTTCACCTATACCAACAAAATTGGAAGCCAGATGGGTAATCTTATTGTCCAACCACCTTACAACAGTTATATCTCCGTCTCTGCTACATACTTCTTGAAAAAAAACCCCTAGACTTCTTATTTGTTTCCTTGTCACTTAACAATTCTCTGTGTCTCCATGCAATCCTCTGTTTTGGTGTGAGGTCCTGTAAAATATCTTCAGTTGTGGAAGGTATTTCTGATTGAGTCTCCGACATATCACGGGAGTTGACTGAATTTTCTGGTTCCTGATCAGGGACACCGTCATACAATTCTCTAGGTCCTTCATCGTCATCAGATTCAGGTGGAAATAACTCCCTTTGATTTTGGTGAATGACATCTGCGCCAACTATATCAGCTAAGGGTGCTGGACGAATTGAATCTCCATAATAATTATCTTCGGCATCAGATGATAACAACTAGTCAGAAAGATCTCCTACATCTAATGCTTGTAACGCCTCCGGTGAGAACATGATAGTGTTTTTGCATCTGAAAATATAACTAAACAATATCATAATTAATTTTATATCTTTATCTTAATAAAATAATTAGCAAAACCTTAAAAATATAAACAAAACATATTTTCGTAAAAAACCGTTAACAATGAGAAAAAACTCAGTTGAGTCCTGATGGGAACAATTGAGCACAAATATAAAAATAAAAAGGTGTGTGTGCGATTCACACACGATAGAAGTGAAACTTCATTTTAAAAGATATTTTATATTTAATTTAAACAGTGTGCAATATACATACACACCGACATTAGCTCTCTCGCTCTGGCTCACACAAAGAGGAGAGACCGATAATGTGCGTTAAACGTTTAACATTTAACGTTTAACGCTTGGAAGTCGCATAAGAAGTTTCACTTCAATAAAATATATTTTAAAATTAACTTTCACTTCTATCGTGTGTGAATCGCACACACACCTTTTTTGAAGTGTAACTTGTTATGCGACTTCCAAGCGTTAAACGTTAAACGCCAAATGTTAAACGTTTAACGTTTAACGCACATTATCGGTCTCTCCTCTTTGTGTGAGCCAGAGCGAGAGAGTAAATGTCGGTGTGTATGTATATTGCACACTGCTTAAATAAAATAGAAAATGTCTTTTAAAATGAAGTTTCACTTCTATCGTGTGTGAATCGCACACACACCTTTTTTTTAAATTATATCTTATGTCTACAATTGTGCACGCCAGTTTTGAAAGGGTTATAGCATATATTTTATTACATCATACCTGTTTGTCTCTATCGCGAAAGGCGTAGTCGCATAGCGCTGTCTCGTTTCAAGTCATTAGCGGGTGCCGAGCATTTTATTCTTGAGTATTTTTGTTCGCCTGCATTTTACAAGGGGAATACAAAAGCTGTTGTTCAACTGGAGAATGTTTATGTTTCTCTGTGTTGAATAGACACGTTTAGTAATTTATAATAACGTTTTTTTTACTAATAATTCTTATCAAAGAAAAATTTACTTATAAATCTGGACCGACCGTAACCAACTCTGGCCATCAAATATAAAAAAAAATGTTAGTAAAAAGTAAAAAATACCTGGAACTAACTACGGGAAATATCGTGCTCCAAAAAGTACGATATATAATTTGAAATATGCTGATTAAATTAAACCTTTTCATTTAATACCCAACACGCTCATTACCCAATTGAAGCAATGATTGCTCAGTGGTAGCCCTGCAATGAGCCCGAGCTTTCGGTGAAAGAAAACATCGTGAGGAAACCATAGCATGGTGGTAGGGCTTTTTCTAATGCACGTCTGGCTAGCTAAAACCCTCAAGTTGAAAACCTGTCTCCAAGCACCAATAGGAGTGTTCCGGCAGCTGCACTTGAGAGCCAGTCTTCTACTAGGTTTAGCGTGTTTATCATCTTGGGCCACATCGTTACTTAACATCAGGTGAGATTGTGGCCACTACGCTAAACCTACAACGATAAAAAACAAATAAAAAATATATTTTTCTTTAATACAAAAGGCCTGATTATGTCCACTAGAGGACGCCATATTAAATTCAGTGTGACATCACATAGTCTACAACGATTCAATCACATCACAATCACATGTCACATTAAAATATGAAATAAGCAGTGACGATAATGGTGAAAAAGTTCGTAAATTAATAAATACAAAATATCTCAGTAGAAAGGTTCCCAGACAGATGTATGGATTATTTACGATGAACGTTTGGAAATAAATATGTGCATAAACCCAGGGATCGAGATCAATGACATGTGTGATTAAACCTACGTTTAGCCTTGATCTAAAACAGGTTAAAATAATGTACTGGTCTTATTTCACCCCGAACTACATTCCAGCGTCCTACCTTCACCAGACCTTTGGTTGGGTACAACATCCAAGTTGTTTTTCATTTTTTCAATCATTCTATTTTCAGAACATTAACTGATTTTTAATGGTCCTTAGTAATTTATCATCTTACCAACCTTTTTACGAGTTTCGTGACTGCTTTTACTAAAATTCACACATTTCTTACAAACATTTTCTTATCCGAAAATTATACTGTAATTATTTTATTATACTTACGAAATTATTATTTTTGAAGTGAAACTTCTTATGCGACTTCCAAGCGTTAAACGTTAAACGCGTTGTGCGTTTAACGCACATTATCGGTCTCTGCTCTTTGTGTGAGCCAGAGCGAGAGAGCAATATATTATCGGTCTCTCCTCTTTGTGTGAGCCAGAGCGAGAGAGTAAATGTCGGTGTGTATGTATATTGCACACTGTTTAAATAAAATGGAAACTGTCTTTTAAAATGAAGTTTACTTCTATCGTGTGTGAATCGCACACACACCTTTTTTTTAACAATAATAAATGGTATTTAAAAAAGGAGCTTATTTAAAGAACATGTGCTGCTACAGCTTAAAATACTGCAGTGTAGAAATACATATGATTAAATTAATTCTCGTTCGGAGAAGTAAAGAATAATACCATTATCATCACGCATTTATCTTTTACATAGTAAGATAAATATAACTAACCATGTAGGTAACCAATTAAGCTATAAAGTTTATCAGTGATTTAACGAGATAAATACCTGACGATACCTATATAGCGTTATCTATGTTTTTATGCTTGTAAAAATATTACCCAAGACATTCTAACTCCAGGGTCATCTTTGTTTTTTGATTTTATAATTTTTATTCGACACCCGTCTATGCAGTACCTGGTGGTACCTAAGTATGACGTAGTCCAACAACAGCGACCTGGAAGTGATAGATTCCTTAGAAGATAGATTCCTAAGAAATAGACGTCACGCCGGCTTATTGATATACAAGGGACAATTGAAAGGAAAAGAATATTCTGGCCTCAAAGCGATTCCAAAATCACGAGGTATAGCATATATTACAGTTAAAATCGATTTAAAAGGGTCTCTTAGATAAGACTATGAGAAAGGAGATGTGCCTGTTTTTACGGTAACGATGGGTTTAAAGATATTTTTATTCTCAAAGAATTTACATAATTCACTTAAAAGGGACTACATTAAATTATACTTTAGTAGCAAACGTATTGAGTAACATTTTATTTATTTCACTGAGGGTAAGTGACTAACGAGATATACACAACAGCAGCAAAATATACGGACAATTAAAGACTGGATGTGGCTTCTTATTGGTTTGGTTAAATATTTACTAAATTATATGTTTTTATAGGTAGTTTATTAGTAGTTTTTTAAACGCTGACATAGTTTTAGCTTCTTTAATTTTTCTAGGTAGTTTATTATACAATTGTACACAAGTAATGTTCTTTTTTTCGTAATTTATTCTTGGACAGCGTAAGACTAAATTGTCTGCGCTTCATAGCATTTTTGTTTAAATATTTCTCTTTTTTTTCAATGTTATGCAACTATACATGTCTTTATTTAATATTTTTTGTGTGAGTAAACATGAATAATATTTATATGTTTGTTCGATAGTTACTTATATCCTGTTGTTGCTTTGTGATAAGTATCATTTGAACAAAGAGATAATGCCAAAAGAAATAATAATGAGTATTTGACAAAATTCCCATGTAATTACACCTTTGTCCATTAGGCGTCTCATCAGTGTTATTAGCGTTGTTACAAAGATTGTTCAGTGAACATACAGGAACACGGTTCACGCATGCTCTTCACATTTATAATTTTCATCAATTATTTAATTAAGACAGATAGGGCAGGGCACAGACAAATGTATTTATAGATTTCTATCTACTTGGGGCAGCCCGACTATTGGAATGCCTCCACCCTACAGAAAATCGCAGTCAACCTTGTGTTGTGTTCCTGCGGTAAGTGGGGTTTTCAGGACTCATTGAGGTTGGCAATGCTAGTGAAACCTCCGATACAAGCGTCCAAAGGGTATCGTAGCCATTTACCGTCAGGCGGGTCGTATGCTCGTTTACCACCTTAGTTGTATAAAAAATCTTACGAAATATTTTAAACTAATTAAATAGCGGGTTACAATTTATCCTCAGTAGTTATGACTGCAATAATCACAAAACAAACATTTATATTTTAGGTAGGTACTATTTACCTTGTCTGTAATTTTGAAGAAAAACAAATATTCAACGCTGCGTTTATTAAAATCTAATTCTCGTCCTATTATCGTTCTATTTATTATATTTGTACATGCAAAATAAGCAAATAACTGCGTATATCAACGACATCTGTTGTCGGATAGATTCTTATTCAAATAAAACTTATTTTAATAATATAATAAAATAAGATTGGTTAATAAGATAAATCTTTAAGTATACATAACTGCAAAAAAAGTTTAAAGATAAAGTAAACTATTATCAAAATTGAATCAAAATATTTTAAGTACAACTATTAAGCAACAGATGGCATTGTTCTCAATAAACCGGTTATTTTCTGTTCTATAGGCAAAACACGATAATTAATTTTTAAATATTACCAAGAACTGAAAATGTGTACAATATGTAATTATCACATCAAATAAATAATATCAAAGTGTAGTTTACAATCGATTCATCGAAATAAATATTAATATAAAATATTAAACCTTCTTCGAATACCTAGTAGCGAAATTCGTGACATTGAATACACTTCGACAACTAGCCAAGAATATTTTAATAGTAAGATAAAGTTTATACTGTTTAATAATTAATTATGAGGACATACGAATATGTTATTAATTTCTTATAGAAATTTGTACTGTCATGGACATACACCAAGCTAGTAGGTAGAAGCTCTTACGTACCTACATTATTTGTTGCTATCATTTAAATTTAAAGATAATAAGTACTTACTTGATATGACGAATGTCAGAGCAAGAGTTATTTGACCTTAACCCGTCATTTGCCTTCCACTATAGAACCACGCAGGCTAGTATTTGAAACCACAGCTACAAAGTAGTATCCATATCGGCACGAACAAAAAAGTTTGATAATTTTTATGCTTGTCGTACTGTGAAGATGTGAAATAGCCTCTATCCTATGATATCAGGTCTTTCAAGCGAGGTGTGCAGAGGTATTTCTGCAGGCCCGGCATGACGGCGATCACAGTACATTTGTATATAGGAGACGGCGATGCCTGCCGATGACATATGTCACCGGCGGTCGCCATTATTTTTGGACAGCATTGTAATTTCGCGAGCCTACTATTTAAAAAAAATGTATCTTTATAAACACTTCCAGTAAGAAATTAGTAAAACCTTATTTTTTTAAATTTAACGATTTAACCACAGTCATATTTAATGACTAAGTTAAGTGAGGATATGGTCGAAAGATACATGCTAATCCTGGAACAGTATTAATTAGATCTTAAGTGTGACTCACAGAACACACCATTAGTTATTTGCAATAAATTTTCAACTTGAAGCGGGTAGCTACTGCGGGCATTGGAAATGGCCTACCACTATGCTATGTTGTCATCACGATGTATTTCTGTACCAAAAACTGAAAATTATACAAGTTGACTAATGCGGTGTCCGAACACGATATACCACAAAGCTCACCAAGCTATAATTCTCTGCATATTGCGTATTGTATCCAATGTTTTAATACTAGCGTTACCCTTTCAATATTTTGTGCCAAATGAACCTTCAAACATATATTTTTTTACCGTATGATTTGTCAGTGGATTACTCTTACTAAGTTACTCTTAGTGCATTGAACTACTTCAATTTAAAGCAAGGAATAGTAAGAAGTTGTGAAGATATACCAGGACAAGTTTGTAAAAGAAGTCAATTATTTTATTATCATCTAAAACTTTAAATCTCCTAGTTTTTTGCTATAAGTCTCGCGCTAGCTAAATCCGCCTTTGAGAGATACTATTAAGTAGATAATTCACGTGTTTATTTTATATTTTCAAATAAAAACCCTATTAAGATATTTGCTTGAATACTGAATACTACTTGGTCAAACTGAACAGAATAATATTCAGTTTAATTAGTAGATTTATAATTGCTCATTATTGTTTATACGTAGGTACTCGTTAAATTTAAGCTTTACTAAGAAGATATGGCATTGAATTTAGTTTATCTGCGCACATTATCATCACCTATTGCAATGTGTTGAGAGTTTCTTTTGTTTACATGTCTAAACGCGGTGCCTAAACGTCTAAATTGTCTACGGTAACTAATTCCCACGAGCTTTGAGAATTGACACAAATTGCATAAGCCATTGTTTTAAAGACAACTTTATTTACAATGAAATATTTTACAATCTATCGTTGAAACTTACTTTCTATTATACATACATAACTTATGTTATACATACGTAAAGATAATTTGTTAATCAAAGTTTATTATCATGTTAACATCAACGTTGGCAAGTACCGTCAGCGTTCCGTACGAGCAAGTTTTGTCTTGCTATCTATACTATAGTGAATCACAACAGAGCTTGCTGCCTTTACTTAACTTATATAAAACGCTGAAAATTGATGTAGCTGTTGATGTTGCATACTTCAATAATCACAATAGGCATGCGTAATTTACCTACGATTAAAACAAAGTGATAATACAATTATTATTATCACAAATAACTTACTAAGGCTAAGCATATCTTCAGATATGGTAAACGGCATGTTTTTATATTTGACATTACAGTTTATTTTGTGATTAAAAATGTAAAAAAGGATGTTTTAACATAAACATTTTTTTTTTAATTTTTCGCACTAAATTAAGCATATTTCTGTACATCTTAATTAAATATTTATTAATAAGGATTTATTTTCTTATCTTTATTTTACTGACCTTAAGTAATCGAACTAAACGTTCATAACGTTTTTATCCAAAATGGGCCTTGATTTAATGGCAGTGAAATATCAAAATTAGAAAAGAGAAACCCTTACACTTTTGTTTTAGTTTTTCCGAATTCTAAATTGTGATCGTATTCCG
Source organism: Saturnia pavonia (assembly GCA_947532125.1). Classification (NCBI taxonomy): domain Eukaryota; kingdom Metazoa; phylum Arthropoda; class Insecta; order Lepidoptera; family Saturniidae; genus Saturnia; species Saturnia pavonia. Next base: position 7,203,294 of record OX383901.1, read on the forward strand.
AAAAACCGGGGTCAGAGTCATAATAAGCGTAATCATAACTGTTGTCTTCCTTATTGTTCGACGGCTTGGCAGAGGGTTGTGAGCGAGTTGTTGGCTGAGGAGGAACCGTGGCCGGCGCTGTCGTCGACGGTCGACCGAGTGGCCGCGTCGGACGCTTGTCAGGGATTCTTGGAGCGGAAGTAGTTGGTCTCGCAGGTACATTGTTAGAAAAGTTTCGTTCCGTAAAATCATTAGGTCTCGAAGTTGTTGTGTAAGTCTGATAATAGTCAAAAGTACGTTGCGTGTTTATGGTTTGCGGTGGCTGGGTCGTCGTGTAAGTTACGGATGCTTGAGTTGTATGCGCGGGTAAAATTGACGACGGTAATGGATGGAACGGTGGCGGCGCTATAGTTTGCTTTGCGGCTTTCTGTGGTTTCGAGAAGAATTTTTTATTTTCCAATAGTCTGTTTCCACTAGCTGCTATATTGATAGAATGAGCACCGGATAGCAGTTCTTTTTCATATAACTCAGGTCTGTATTGTCCGTCATCTTCGCCCTGCGGTGGCCGGTATTGACCATCGTCTTCTTCACTTTCTGCAAAGTTATTTGCCGGTACGTTGAAAGCGAGGTTGGTATTGTATGCTACTGTATTTAAATTTATTAAGTAATCGGAACGTAGAGTAGTAGATGTCGTTGGTGTGGTAGTAGTTAAGTTTCGATTATTGTTTTTAAAGTTAGAAACAAAACTTTGTTTTTCCGGCTCGTAGGACACACTGTTGAAATTTTTATAAGATGGTGTGGTATTGCTATCTCTGATGGCACTGTATTCTACTGTTGACGTAGCGGTTACTCTTTTATTAAAATTTCCGTTAACATTTTTATTTATTTCAAAATAAGATTCTTTTGGAATATCGACAACGTTGAAACTGTTTTTGACATTGAAAGGACGATAATCCTTTTGTGCGTTAAGCCCTGGGGTCGACAAGGCCTCGTAGTTATAGAGTTCAACAAGACCTTCTTTCTTATTATTCTTTGTACTTGTTGATTGCTGTGGGAAAGGAGAAGAATTCAGCTCGTTCGAGTGAAACTTGTTCGTTTTTGGAGTAACCCTACTCACTTCCACGTATTCGTCTTTGTACTCTTTGAATTGAGGCGGAAGATTTAGAGTAGTTTGTCTACTTTGGAAAGAAACTCGATTATTGAAATTCTGCCGAGGACTTTCGGAATAAACCTGTTCGGATGGAACATAAGATGCAAACGTAGTAGGAATAATTTTATTTTGCGTAGAAACAGGACGTTTTCTCGTTAATTTCCGTTTAGACGTTTCGTACTTAAGTGGATTTGAAGGTTGTGTCGGAGGTGATGGAGGGATTGTGAATTGGATAGCTGTTGCTTTAGATGTTGTTGGTCTTCTAAAGGATTGGCGTGGAGGAGCTGGTGGAGCTTGAGTTATGATAGGTACTGGTTGTGCTGCTGAAGATTTGGAAGTAAAAGGCTCTGGCGTTTGATGAGCAAGAGGAATTTGTGGATGAATAGGTTCATCGCGTCCACGATCACGACGGCCGGTAAAGAAGTCTGATGAGTGAGCTGCACGAAGATCAGACGCTGGTGCATTGTGGCCTATATTATTATGTGACAGCCGACGGTCTCCGGTTTCTGCTTGCTGCAGAGCGTTTTCTGTTTCATCTTCACGATTTCCAGAAGACGACAACTTCTTGGTGTCAAATCCTGTAAGAAAGTTTAAAGTATTATGTCATATAAATTTTTATTGATAATTTTTCATTTAATAATTTTAATTTAAGTTAATGTTAAATATAAGCCTGAATACATTCCAAAAGTTAAAGATTTCTATTCTTAACATTAATCAGAAGCAGTACTATTAAAGCAGGCACCGCAGAAGCATCATTTTACAATCCATTACCGACTACTTGTACATCTTATTTACAATGCTTATTAAATAACCAGTAATTATACTACAAACCGTTCCTTATCAGTCTCATGTATGTTGTACCTACTTAGGTGTCATAATTTTCTGAAAATATTTTACAATACGATTTGTTAGACTTTCTATTTAATGATATCAAAATATTATCCATGGTATTATTATTAATTAATTCATTTTTGCTTTTCATCATATATAACTGCAATATTACATTAATGTTTTCATATGATTATTTTCAAGCACTTTAATGAATTTTTTCATGTTAAAACATTTGTGAATGTTGTTGTTAGTAGCAAAGCGAGCTCACCGGATCCTATCCTGTAGAGATCGAACTGACCGTCGTAAATGTTTGTCGGGCAAGCAAGCGGATCGTCATCACCCCAGTCGGTACACGTCTGAGCTTCTTGATGGAAAAGTGTGCCTGGCGGACAGTAGAATCTGAAGTCACGAACACCTCCGCCGGCAACTCTTACACAGACGTGAAATGCTTTGCATCCCGATTTCGTATCAGGATAATACGCGCCGAGGATGCGAGTTTTGCAGTTAAATCTTTCAGTTCCACCTGCGAGCAGTAAAGCAATACATGATCAGAACAATTTTGTAGAGAGAAACTTAAAACTATCAGCTTGGTGATGGTGAATTCCTTAAAATCCGTGTGGAAAACTCTTGTTACCTTGCTTCTCAAAAATTTGGGTTTTAACAATTTAGTAGCAAAAACTATCTTGAGTTCTTTATTTATTTTTTTGTGTGTCATTTGAAGCTATATAGTATAAGAAATATTAGGTGTTGTTGTTTATATAAATAATTATAATTTGTGTTTCGAGTCGATTATTATTGCTGTTTTTCTTATGGTTATTTTTTTATGTTATGACGTAGCAAATTTATGTGCAACACTGCAACCTATAGCTATATAGAACCAACCTCAAAAGGACCGCAGTTCTGAGCCAAGTCATAATTGATCACTACTTCTTATACCCTTCGAATTTCAACAGCAGCGCGACCACTACTTTGCGGCAGAAGTATATGCGGCGCTAACTAAGTCGAACTTTTATTATATAGATCATTTTGATAAGTAAACATCAGGTGGACGTTGTTCTCCATTGGTTATTTACATTCCAAAAAATACTTCGTGATAATGTAGGCATTTCGACATATAAAAATACCACCTTTTTCTAAAATTTATAAAAAATAAACCTTTATCGTATTTTGCGACGCAGAAAAAAATTTGACGCCTCGAGAAATAAAAATTTGATTTGCTTTATTATGAGAAACTGCAATTTTTTGGACTTTATTAGGGTCACAGGATAGCTTAACAGAATTCTTAAAATTATATTTAAAATTTCTAATGGTGTCAAGTTCTCGTAAAATACAACAAAGGTCGACATATTTTACTTGGGAAAATGACAAATAAAATGATGTCTACCTACTTAACAAAATTTTCATGGCAAGCCCAAATGTAATTTAAGGATACAATAATTTATCAAATTCTCAACATTTATGGCACTAAGTGCATTCCGTCGGTAAGTAACCGTAGTTGTGTAATTTCATGATATAAATATGTATACGGTCAGACAGTGGTCGAAGATTGCAGCCGTGTACAATATACATATACACCACAAGAATTTTGCGGTTACTTATTCGACTACTACTGGTTTAAAATCTATCCACTATTTTGTAAAATATTGTGTCAAGTTATTTAAATATAATGTTATGGTATAATATAAATACGTTAATGTACACGAAATAAATGTTTAAAGATACAAAAATAGTAACATAAATTAGCACCAAAAAATATTTGAAGTAGATTAGTAATTCTTAGAAGAATATATTATGTGCTTATTATTATTGTATTGTTATTGAATTTTAGTTGAAATCACAAACAACTTGTAAATAGCGGAATGCACCTACTCATTTTGACGTTAAATATAAATTTTAACCTTTGCGTGACGCAATGGTCCTTTGTAGTTAGCCTACTGTTGGCCCAAGATATTGTATGTTCAATTTCTGTCGTTTAAAGAATATTGATATAATATGTCTATTTGTTTAGTCTGTTCTGTTACCATGGTACAACAAGCTAAGCTTCATTTGGTATCAAACTGCTATGTCGAAGTTTTTCTTTCGTACTTTTATTATTAAATTATCATATTAGTGTAACTTAGTTTTAGCACTGTAGTGCGAACACAATGGACCATATTGTTCGCAATAGTATACCGATACATTAAGAATAATAGTTTTTAATAAGAGATAAATTTCACACATGGACATTTAATTCCAAACTAGACAAAGTTTGTATTATGATAACTAAACAGTTGATATACCATAATAATACATATACCTATATATAGATATTTAACATCCAGACACACAACTAACAATCAAAAATTAGTCGTGAGCGGGGATCGAACCGCGGCCTGTCGCCTCAATAGTAAGGCTAGCTATCACTACGTTACTATTAATAATAATAATTCAACTTTGAAAGCGTGTGAATAATTTATCACTAGAATATTGAAGTTTCATTTTATTTTAGATTACGTTCACCATTAATTTCTTTAAAGAAACTATGAGAAAAATATTTGGCCACACTTTTGAAATCTGAGTAAAATATGTATATGTTTAAGACATCGAGAAATTTAACAAAGTCGTTTGACGGTATACTGGTAAAGGAGGATCGGTGAGATACTATCGCGGGGGCTTACGCAACAAAACGAATGCCGCAAGGTGCAGCATCCTCTGCTAAAGGTCAGCCATACTACCTTATGTAATGTTGTACGTGACATGATACATATTTCAACTAAACTATATTTCGATATTGAATCAACATTTATAGCTAACGTATATATAAAAAAAAATGTTTCGCGAAATAGAAAAAAAAATGTTGTGTAAATAAAAGATCTTTACAAGAATTGAAAAATAAAAAAATATACAGTTCTACATTTTTTCTCAAGATTAATATTTCGTAATAAAGTATTTCTTATAAGAAATACATTTCTAACTTAAATTATTGTTAAGTTAAATGTATTCTATAAATGTTTTCTGTGGGAACTCATTTGCCTTATTGGCCTGTATATGTAAATATATATTAATAAAACAAAAAAATAACTTTTAGAAACTCATTACTTTGATATAGCATGAACTGACATGTAACGTAACAGTACACTTCCCTCTACAAATGTAATTAGGTTCGGTTATATTTATCATTGCGTGTATAACATTACGTATCATGTACAAATAGCAAATATTTACAGTTAAAATGAAATTTGTAAAACCTGATACTATTTGTTAGTTTTGATGTTTAATGTAATTCGAAAGTATAAATATCGATTTTCGAAGCTCTTTAAAATTTTCTCATATGCACTCAAGTAATGTTGTGATCATTCAGTTAAAATTATAGCACATTATATTACTTTACATGTTTTTATATCGATTATAGTGTATATATTGAAACACTGTATCTTACTAATATTTTAAACTAGCTGTGCCCGCGGTTGCGCTCGCGTGGACTACACAATTTCGATCAGGCACACGCGCGAATCATGCTACCCCGGCTCCCACTTATTTTAAAGACAAAAAAGCTTAATCTTGTTCATCTTTAGAAGACATATGCTCTCGTAGTCTTTTCTTTTTTGTAGGTATTCTTAAAATCTACAATTACGTACTACATTAATTTGATGCATCTCTTATGATTTAATCAGCGTAAGGTAATTAAGCGCCCCAAAATCGTCATTTTTCGAATTATTTATATTTCAGGAATAAAAGTAAGCCAAGTTACTCATAATAAAATAAAATATCTGCCAGTAAAAGTCTTGTCAAAATCAGACCAACCGTTTCCGAGATTAGCCAGAACAAAGAGACAGACAGACAAACACAAATTTTAAAACTTGTTTTAATTTTGATACGTACCGTATATACTTTCATATGCATTTAGTAAAAAGCTGTTAGTTTGACATTACAAACAGATATTTGTATGTTTATTACTCAATCACACAAAAACGGCTGAACGGATGTGGATGAAATTTGGCACACAATTTATAACACATAGGCTACTTTTTATCCCGGTAAACAGCCAATTCTGAGGTCCACGCAGACAAAGTCGTGGGCAGTAGCTAGTAAACTATAAACTTGTTATATCATTTATCACGCCATCGTCATCATTATAATTTCGCCCGAAAAATGTCCATTGCTGGACATAGGCGTCCTCCAAAATCATCACAATTACGAATCCTGAGCTGCTCGCATCCAGCCTCTTCCAACAATCTTCACCAGATCGTGTACTTGTACTTGGTGTACTTTGTAGTGGGTCTGCCCACGCTGCGTCTTCCGATACAAGATCGGCACTTGAGAACTCTTCGACCCCATCAGACATTCGTTCTACGAGCAATGTGCCCCGCTTACTGCTAATTAAGTCTAGCAATTCTTAGGGTTATGTTTGTAACTTTAGCTCTTGTGCGGATCTACTCATTTCTAATTCGATCACGCAGGTAAACTTCGAACTCTCCCTATTGCCTTATGACCTTGTGCTTTCTTATGAGGCCCATAGCAACTATATTTCAGCACCATATGTCATCACTGACAACATGCGCTGCTCAAAGAATTTCGTCTTGAGACACTGCGTCTTGGACTCGATGTAACTTAGCTTCCCAAACGCTGCCCAGCCGAGTCTCAATTTAACACGTACATCAAATACTATATTCAATAATATAATTAAAAATACAGTTATTTTTCTCAAAATTTTACTTTTCTATTAAATTTAGTAAAATACAATGAAACCATAATAATTATATTGAAAATTGTGTTATTTAATGAACAATAATTCAAATTTAGGTATAGAATACTTCACGTGTTAGGTAAATTAATTAATTACATGGTTATATATTGAAAATAGTTTAAAAAATGACCATAATTGATTTTAAGCTACTATCGTGAAGAATTTATTGAAAGTTGCATACAGATTAAATACAATATTTTCATATAGTGTCACAATGTTAAGTGGACAATCACTGTTGACCTCTCAGGGAATGGGTTGTAAAGGTTACAACAATTCGCGTTTTCAAAATACACACTCGGTAAATGTTTTGATGAACCTTGAAGTTACCCATCCGTTCTCTGTCGGCCGTCACGCCGCCCCACTTTATACGGAGAGCGATCGTGGGAAAATCACTTATGCAAATCCGCCAATCCGGGTAATCGATTAGAGAGGAGATGGGATTTGCGATTGTGACGTAGTTAGTAAAAAGCAGAAGCCGCTCATAAACGGACCTTATTTCATATAAAACAAGCAACAACTCGCGACTTTTTTGTATTAACAACAATATAAAATTTAATAAGAATAAAGATAACCTGTATCGATTAATAATAAATCACTTTCCTATGGATGTAAGAATTTTTATAATCGGATCAGTAGTTTCTGAGATTACCGCCCACAGACGTACAAACTTTTTATTTGCTTAAAAGTCTGTCTTATTAAGAATTTATATCACAAAGTAAAACTTATGGAATCGCATTATAGAACGAAGTGGGGAGAGGTTTATGTAGTGTCTATCTATAATCAGCTTTTATATATATATATCAATTTTAGATTCGGGATAAGAATTGTTTATGTGAGCATAAGTGACTATTGTTACAAGGACCGGTTTACGCTACCGAGACGAGTATTTTTACTATTGAGTTTACTATTGACCTGCAGTATTGGCTGGGCGCGATAGCAACAGGTGTGACCGCATGCACCTTACAAGCAGGCAACGACCGGATGGAAGACATTCTCGCTAGAGCTATCCGATCGTGAAGACCACAATTAATAAGTCGACTACAATAAACGATAATAAATAACTAAGTCGCGGTAGTCGAGTGGTTTAGACCGGCGGAATATCGATTCGATGTCCGCAGATTCGAACTCCGGCATGTACCAACGAATTTTTCGGAATTCGCGTACATTTACTAATTCAAGTTGACGGTGAAGGAAACCATCGTGAGGAATTCTGAACGCTTGAGAAATATTCTTAGTATCACTGTACTCGTATGTGGAAAAAATGAGAACTGTTGATTTGTCGCTGTTTGAAATCGCTAATAGGTCGTGGGCTAGCATGGCGTGGCGATTAAACCCTTCCCTTGGGAAGAGGCCTTTGCCCAGTAGTGGGACGCTTACACGCTGATATTATCATTATCTTCTATATCTACACATATCATAAAATTTGAAGTGTCTGTTTGTAATATCAAAATAACAGCTTTTTACTAAATGCATATGAAAGAATACACGTCACTTATATAACAAAAAAACAATTTTTAAATTTTTTGTCTGTCTACTTGTTCCGGGTAATCTCCGAAACGGTTGGGCCGATTTTGACGGGACTTTACTGGCAAATACCTAATATTATAAGGTGTAACTTAAGTTACTTTTATATTAAAAAAATAATAAGACTTCCGATCATTTAAAAATAATTAGGAAAACGAGCTCGATTCGCGGTGTGCCCGGTCGACGGCATTCTGTATTACACGCAAGCGTAGCCGCGGGTACAGCTAGTATTATAATAAACGCTCTTCCTGAGCGCCGCATCGCTGCTCATCTCTCTTCGTATTACACTATATTTGGATCCGATAGGTGGCGCTGTGGTCGAGCTATGAACTAACGAAAAGAGCAGAACCATAAGTGCTTAAATTTTTATAAACTAATAGTGTAAAAATATTCCCATTAAAATTAAAATTACTGATAGTAATTTCAAATGATGGGTTTAGTTCGATTATTTTGTATTCTATAAGATCGAAGTGTGTGTAAACGTCGTTTACGCTCTCGAAATAATAATTTCACTTGTGAAGTTTAAATAGCATTACTGCGAGTGCGTTAAGACTTCTCATTATAGCTTCGAAAATATTGTTAAACGATTTGTCAAACAGCAATCATGGTTCAGCAATCAGGTAGCGTGGACGGACACCGCGTCGATCGAGCTGGGTTCAAATCTCTACAATGAGCCTGAGCTTTTGGTGAAGGAAAACAACGTGATTAAAACCATAGCATGGTAGTAGTACATCTAATGCAATCTAAGTACCGACAGCTGCTAGGCTTAGCGTGTTACCATCTTCTACATAGCCACTTAAATCAGGTGAGATTGTGACCAAACGTTAAACCTATAATTAATTTAAAAAAGAAAATTACATGCTCAAGCAATTTAATTTTTTATTACTAAATGACTTTTTCTATTACTTATTTTTTGAACTTTAATATACAAGTATGTCATAAAAATACTTAGTAGCCAATCACCCATTCCCCGATACCCAATAACGTGTATAACTTTGCGTTTCCCATTTGTCGAATGGAAAGTGCATTTGCGGTTGTGCAAGAGACGGCATTGCGCCAATACTAGGGCATGTAATGTGCATCTAAGTAAGCACACTTAATAGGTTGTTTGTCGGTTTGGCGCGCTTAGAGGTAATGTAGTTTTCTAACTATAATATTATACACTAGCAATCCGCCCCGGCATCGCACGGGTAGTTGAGTAACACATAAACCTCTATTGGTTTACGCGGCACACGCCAGTAATCACCCGGTCGGCATGCTTTTCCAGACATTATCAACAACCATCGTCATATTTCTGCCGATTTACACAAAATCATCATAAATTATACATTTAAAACTTTCTCGTTAATCGCTCCGTATTTTGATGAAAACCGTATGAACATTCGTTCAGTAGTTTTTGAGTTTGAGTGAGTGAGACGCGGCGAAGGGACTTTGTTTCATAATATGTAATGATTTGAAGCCTGTGTGTGTTCCCTATGTCTTTAAGCATTATAAAAATACTTTAGAGTTATTTTGTGATCGCGGGACGTCAAATTTCACGTATTATATACTATTTTATAAGAATGCTTGTATGAAATTACAAAACTATATAGTAATAGATATTATTGATATATATTACAAAAATATTAATTCGATTATTTCACTTGAACTAATACTAACACAGGTATTTTCGTTTTTTTTAATTATTATATTTATTTAAAGAAATCTATAGTTCTAAATAAGGAATAATACACATACATTAGTTATTATATTAGTTTGGCCAAAGACGATTTCAGCTGTATTACAAAAAAAACCTAACAAAAAGTAATTAATTTGCTTCCAGAAAATAGACTAACTAATGTAACAATTAATTATTAATTTCATCAAAAATAATTTAGTAATGGTATGTACGTATGTATGCGTGTGTTTGTATATTTATATGTTCGTGTCTCAAACTATGTATAGTGTATACTACATATGATTATTACTATTAGTATTGTATTACATATTAAACATTAATTAATAGTAATTAGAAATTAATAAATAGGAAACTGCTGAAATTTAATGCTTTTTTTAATTATCATATATCTCGTGATACATTTTCCATAATTTATATTTCGCATACAAACAACCATAATACACTGTTATCTTCAGATCACCTTCTACATATGTAACTACATTACCTCAGCGTACCGCAAGGTACTTGGTTTCCACGAAACAATATCCCATCACTTCCAAAGTGCTGCACAATGCCGTTAAACCCGCAGGTCACATGTCACGATGACGATTCACTTACCCAGTACCGGGAGCAATATGAGCAAGAACCACACAGGCCACATGTTGACGCGAAGTACGTCGCGAAGGGACTGGCCACTGGATGCGCGCGCGCCGCCCGCCCGTCATTCTGGAGGGGGATCTGAAAGCTTGCCGCCCGCCCGCAATTCGTTACTTAATTCCGCAGTGCAAGGCTTAACAGTATGTTAACTGAGTTTAGTAAAATTGACCTTTTAATTATAGGAATTTTTTAAATTAATCTTGACTCGTAGAAACTCTAACACGATATTTAGATTAACCAATAACAGTATGTTGTTGAATAAATTCAATTTAAAATAAATCTATTTCAATAAATAATTCCTAAGTTAATATAATGTAATTCATCTAATCAGATTAATTTAAATTTTATTTCATTTAAATTTAATAAATATTACGTGCTCTGGTTTACTTTATTTACTGATATTATAAGAAAATAAGCAATTTGAAGGAATGATGGCTCATTGGTAGCGCCTACGATACCGCCTTACGCCTTCACGTCGATTGACGTGAGTTCGAATCCCTGCAATGAGCCTGAGCTTTCGGTGAAGGATATCGTCGTGAGGAAACCATAACATGGTGGTAAGGCATTTTCTAATGCCCGCCTGCCAAGCTACCACCCTCAAGTCGAAAATCTGTCGCCAAGCACCAATAGGTGTGTTCCGGTAGCTGTACTTAAGAACCAGTCTTCCACTAGGTTTAGCGTGTTACCATCTTGGGCCACATCGTCACTTAACATCAGGGGAGATTGTCGCCTCTAAGCCAAACCTATAACGATAAAAAAAAATAAAAAAAATCGTATACTGACATAACAATAATGACAAGTAATATTCACAAATTAAGAATAGGTTTTAATTATATAATATCATAATAATATACGTAGAATGGGTGGTAACTAATAATTGCGTACACTATGGTGGTTCTCATTGTAACCCGTAGAAACGAGCGCTATATTGGACGCAAGCGATGGCTATCTCGGACAAACTATTGTCTTGCCCGCACATTAGTCATACTTTTTATTTTGTTACATCATGCGTGTTATATTGACCGACACCATAGTTTGAAACGAATGGTTTCGTAAATAAGAAAGTCCACACATTTCTAGCATAATTTATTTTAAAACGCAAGTGTTAATTTTAACACTATCATTATATCACAACGTTGTTATGTAGGTAGTTTCTTATTCTTAACTTATCCTGTATAAAAGTAATGGGACATGGAGGAAAAGTACATTAAACATTTATGATAGCAAATTTTACTTAAAGGGAACATTCTTATGTTTTTAAAAATAAGAATAAATGTTCGAGATGTGTGAAATTTAAACGTTCTACATATTTTTAGAATTTTGTCATAATATCTCGTGTAATAAAATAATATAAAAAATAATAATTTAGCTGATTATTATACTTCATACATTATCTTTTCTTTTGTTTAGGTACTCTCAACGTGAAGATCTAAGAAAATTGAAATGTCGTTAATTTTTTTAAAGTAAATAATCTAGGTTAGGTAATGTTAGTTAAAGTTAAATTGCATGGTCTTCTTGAATTGTGAGATACAATGTTTATTCGAGAGATTTTATCCTTATCATAGACCCTATCGATTGGCACAATAACATAGTGAATGTCGGTTTTTTACATTTTTAATTGGTTCGATTTCCGGCACAGTTAAACTTTAAAGTAGGAATTAGGTATGCTGTCCACTTACAAGTGTTTTTAGGAATCGCTACAGCTATTTATAACCAAACTCAAAAATAAACATAGTCCTGAGTCCAACTGATAAATTAATAATAGGTAATACATTAATTGATTTTTAGAAACAATCTTCATTACCATGTATCAGTCAGAAATCCTGAAATATGTCTATATAACTAATCCTAGATTACTTAACATATTTAGTCAGGTTGAACTTTCAACGTTTGAACAGTCACTACCACGGAACTCAAACCAATGAGCTACTTAACCCAATTCTCTTGAGATCCTAATATAAGAACAGTTAGAAGAAATTTACGAGCAACTTTGAGAATGAATTCACAAACCGTGGTACTTAGGTACAGCACGATGCACGACACAGCGTGTCACGAAGAGACACTAGGGTGTCTCGACACCACGACACGTCCTGTGATAAAATCTCGCACGTTTTTGCAACGAAATTTCTAATTACTTAATCTTATAAATATATTTAATATAGTTTAGAAAAGAAAGTGGCAATAAACAATAATATAGAAAACGATACTGAAAACAAAACTATCGTACAGTAACTAAAGGGTAAATGTTGGACGTTTAGAACTAATTGATATTTTCAAAAAAAAAAAAAATTGAAGCAGATTCTTCTTTCTAATGAAACCAAGTCTATTAGCTACTATGTGGTTGTTAGTAATGGAATTTAGCTATCCCATATACGTTTAGTCAAAAATGTATCGGGAATGGATTATTTCTTTATGGTTCAATTTTTTTTTTGTTTGATTGGCACAACTATTTTTCATTTTGGCACAGAGTTTGAGTTGCATTTGTCATTTAGATTGAATACAGTGCTGTTTGTAGGTCCAGCATATATAGTGTGTATTGCAAATTTCATAATGGACAAAAACATCGAACAAAGAGTTCGTCTTAATTTTTGCATCGCCAATGGAACTTCGTATTCGGAGACACTGAAAATGTTACAGAAGGCTTACGGTAAATCGACTTTATCAAAAACACGTGCTTATGAGTGTGTTATCAGTTTGAGAGAGATAGCCGCTGAACTTTCTGTGTCTCACGAGTTGATCCGTATCATTTTAAATAATCAGTTGGTGATACATGTTGCCGCTTGGCTAGTCCCAAAAGACCTGAATTTTCTACAAAAACTACAATCGCTTATGCGTTGACTTGTTGACGAAGCTTGTTGAGTCTCTTATGAGTCGCTGAAGACATGCTAGAACGGGTCAATTCCGACCCAACATTCATGAAATGCATTGTCACTGGTGACGAGACGTGGGTTTACGAGTTTGCCATGCAAACTAGTCAACAAGCTTCGGAGTGGCGCCTTCCAACTGAACCGAAATCGAAAAAACCACGCCAAATTTGATCCAGAGTTAAAGTCGTGTTGACTGTTTTCTTTGACTATCGCGGTGTTGTGCACTCGGAATTCTTACCGGAAAGTCAAACGGTAAGAAAGTATATTATTTAAACGTTACACGGCGTTTAAGAGTGCAAATTCGACGAAAAAGGCCAGATTAGTGGAATGAAAATTTTCACAGGATAATGCACCTTCGCACAAGGCCATCATTGTGAATGAATTGTTGACTAAAAACTCAACAAATACAATCGAGCAACTTCCTTATTCACCAGATATGGCTCCAGCCGACTTCTTTCTTTTTCTAAACTCAAATTACCACTTCCCTGCACCTCTTTTCATTCGGTAGAAGACATAAAGGAGAATTCGCGACGGGAACTAAATTCAATTCCGGAAAAAGCGTTTAAAAAATGTTTTAATGATTGGATTAGTCGTTGGCGTAAGTGTATCGTTTTTAAAGGAGCATACTTTGAAGGCGATAAAATAAATTTGGATGAATAACTAAAATTTTGTGTATTATTGATCTTTTCCTAAGGGCATCTATACTCACAAAAATCGAGGGGTCTGTCCTTTTCCGTAGGTACAGATGCCTCATTTTTCAAAACAAAATTGTAAAACCTTTACGTACGAGTGATAATGAAGCTATACACTTGCAATTAAAATAAAATATAACCAACAAACATTACAAAATGAAAAGTTCATGCTTCCGTAAAACCGTTACATTCGAAATTCGTAGGCAAAATCATCGAATTTTATCGATAAACACAAACACATTCCAGACAGCGAGGTAAGTGCTCGCATATTCACAGGACGAGATCTTTACTTTCTCTATAGGATTTAGCTATGATACCATTATGTGTACAAGGCTCAGTATCAATAACGGGACGTCTAACCTTCTATGGCAACTATCCCACAATTACCCTAGTAAAAAAATATTTTAAATGTCCATATAATTAAAAATACAATGTTCTTTAGTCAGTTTTAAATATTTTATGTTTCTTTTTATATTTTTAAGTACATCCATTATTACATATAAGTGATGAAATAATGATAAAAATAAGATATACCATGCGAATTTGTCCGGAAGTGGAAATCCACGATGACCGAAACTTGCTTAAGCGGATCAAATAGAAAAATTCAGTACCTAAGAAAGAATTCAATAGATTTTAATCAGTTTCAATGAATTTTTATTCGTTGTTTTTTGCAGCAACCTCATATTACATCGTACTGATATTCCTTCTTAGGAAATTTCTGTCCTATTTCCTTTAAAACTTTCTTCTAAATTGAGTAAAGTATTTATTCATTTGATTTATAAAAAATATAATTGACAATGTTATTTAAAGAAACTAATCATACAAAGAAGAAAAATAACCCGCAATAAAGTGCCTGTATTAGGAACAATACTAAATTGCTTTCAAGTTTTGTATTGTCGCAGCTCGCTAGTCATTTATTATGTTTTTTTGTTTATCTTGATTTATAAATCTGAGAGTATATGTTGTGAACTTTATGTGATGACATAAAGTAATGGATTCACAATTGTCTAAGTATTACTTAAGAACGATCGATTATTACTCGTATATCGTTATTGTTTTGAGCTCACTATAGATAATCTCGTACATAATAACTGCCTACACAATAAAACGTACATGATATATACCAAATATTTTATAGAAATGTTTTAACTGATTTTACAAAAAAATCTTCATAATTGTATTAATATTTTAAAACAATCAACTTATTGTATTATTTTGTAAATAACATCAATGTAGAAGACATTCTTAGTACAAAATATTTAAAGTAATCTTTAGTAATTGAGAAACATTGTATTGTGTTAAGAATAAATTGATTATTCCGTACAAGATGCGTGAATGTTGATTTTCGAAATTTGATTAATTCCGCATTGCATGATCAACAAATTTGTCTAATTCTTTACAGATTTTATTGGAATATACCAACCAACCATATACCAACATGGTGAGGGTGCTTGCGTGTAAACTTTCATAGTACATAAAATACATACATACATAGTACATAAAATAGATTTGATAATCGTGAAAGCATTCGTTATGTAAGCATTTTCACCTTTGACCATTAACTTGGTTTATAGATTTGCATAAGTACTTAACTTTAAGTTTAGAAGTAAGTGAAAGTAATGCATAAAATTGAAACCTTAGTTATTGTCAAGCGATAATATTTTTTCAAGCGATTACCTATATACCTCGTATGAATCTATCTCTTCATCATGCAAATTAGGTGATGTCGGTGTGACGTCGCCGGTTACATCTCCGCGTTTGGTTCGCCATCTTATTATGGTTTAGCGTCTATTTCGCAAAAGATCTGTCGCAGACGACAGATTTTAGTAGCGATAATAGTATTAATTCATTAAAATTGTTGAGTTTCACTGAAAACTCATACAAGATGTCACATACAGGACTCATGCAGAGGTCCTTCATGTTATTTAAGGTTTGATCACCATTTTCATTCTTCATAGGCTTAGCGTGTAGCCACAATCTCATCCGATTTTAAGTGACGTTGTGGCCCAAGATGTTAACATATCATTCAACTTGAGGGTGGTAGCTAACTAGGCGCGCATTAGAAAATGCCCTACCACTATATTTGTTTTCATCACGATGTTTCCTTCATCGAAAGCTCAGGCTCGCTGTAGGGGTTTGAACTCACTTCCATCGACGCAGTGTCCGTATACGCTACCACTGAGTCATAATCGATACAATGTATTTATTTGAATTTTGACCTTCCTTGTTCACAGGTAACAAACGTATCGTTGTGTAACGGCCACTGTCTATGGTGATTATCGTCGGTTTGCAATCAAACAAGTTTAATGGGAGACCGTTTAAGACGCAACAGTATGTTCTGTCGCAAACAACATTCATGTATCATCATGATACCTGTAATATACCTATATCTATTTAAACTTGTTTTACGATGACTATAAAATTACATAAGTGATGTTCTTAGAAGAAATTAATTGCATTTATCATATACAGTTATTTGATACCATTAGTGCATAATGAAATACATTTGACAAATAATTTTATATCTTTTTTCTGTCTCTATCTCAAGGCATAAGCCTAGAAATACATTTGTTATAAAGTTGTAATTATATTAATTACTAAATTGCAATAGTTGGCTATTTAACATGTTACTATAATTATCTAATGTATAATGTTAAAACTGTTAAATTAGAACTTTTTTTCTTGTATACATTTAATATTGCGATTGGAGGAAATTAAATTAAATATTTGCCCTAATTGTTATTTTTACATGATTTTATCTTTAAATCGTATATGTAGATTCTTGTATGACCTCTCATTTATTACCGTATTTTAGTAAAATACGTCTCTTTTAATGAATATATATTTACTGAAAAAAAAAAAACGTATATAAAATCCATTCTGTATTGATACACTCTTATAAGAGCGTTGAAGATACTCCAAGAATTCAAATGACCTATACGTGTGCCATAGCCCAATAGTAGTTATGTAATACGCACTGTATTTTTTGCGTATCAATAGAAATGATTGCAAAGTATTACACTAAAGGCATACCTTACGCGTCACTTAATGACAATGCATAGCGTTGTATTGTGTTGTATTTTGTTCTTCAGGAACATTTTGTTC
Organism: Saturnia pavonia; assembly: GCA_947532125.1. NCBI lineage: Eukaryota > Metazoa > Arthropoda > Insecta > Lepidoptera > Saturniidae > Saturnia > Saturnia pavonia. The sequence continues at coordinate 7,220,482 of OX383901.1, forward strand.
TAAATTCTTGAAGATAATTATGAAAAAGTTTTATCTGGTATAGTTGTGATCGATGTTATAAAATTAATGAACAATCATGAAAACAAAACAGATGTTTTTAATTTACAATAAAATATTATGATATGATGTATTGACTACGTACGCCCGCGGATCCGCACGCATTACGCACACGTGACGGACTATTTTAATATCATATACCTATAATATACATCAACATAAATTATTTGATGTATAGAAGACTATAAAATATTCTTGGAGTTTATAATATAAACTCCAATGCTAAAAAGGTGGCAAACAAGCACCCTGCCGTCTGATGGTACGCGGCTACCGTAGCCTGTGGACACTTGTAATACCTACATCACTAGCGCATTGGCGATCTTGAACTCCCCTTCCCCAAGGACCTCAAGAAACCTTACTCACCACAGGAACACAATTCAAGGTTATTTAACTGCGATCTTCTGTAGGGTGGAGGTATTCCACTAGTCGTACTTCTCCAAGTAGAGAGAAATCTCCAAAGAAATTTCTCTGTGTCCTAACTCTCTTATAATTTATTATATCATCTTTCTTTTCAAAGTCTATTGTATATTAAAATGATTATAGTCCACATTTATTTTGTCTATTAATCGATTAATATTACATAATGTTATGTTTTTTTTTTCCAATATACCTTTATAATTTGAGTAACGTATTTTATTTCTTTGCATTATATCTAATTCTAAAAGGAGAAATAAAGTACTAACGGATATGTCGCTATCAAAATTACTATGTTTCAAATGTATTAAGTGAAACAATGAACGCATCAAAACTGAGGATGATATAACGATACTGTAGTTGCTTATTGCGACAGAACACGTCAAGGGTCAACTCACAATGGAGACGAGGCGTAGCTTCCTACCGAAGTCGACTGTTAAGCGGGTAACTTTAAACAGAAGTTTTTTATCAAGATTTATATTAATTTCGTAGTAACAACTTTATGGCATACTTAAGCGATGGTATCTTTATACTCACAAGTAAGTATTTAAATAATTGCCATCGCGAAAGTTAGTTTGATATTGTCGGTAGACTTAGCAGTCAGAACCACGACGTTTAAGCGCTTCAATTATTATTAAGCGGTTATGTGGTCAAATAATTAAATAGTTTTTTACTGAAGTTATATTAGGTCAATTTTTAATTATTATTTTTTAAATCGAAGCACGGTAAATTGACTACCCTGTACCTGATGCCACCATCACACATAGGCACAGTGAAATCCAATAACATCAGTGATTACCGAGGGATTTATAATGAATGCATTGTCAGTCGTCGCTGTCATACCGGCCTACTCAAATGTCTCTTCGCGTTATGCTTGAAGGACTCCATGTTCTAGGAAGGAGGGATCACACTAGTCGGGAGACAGTTTTCGGGAGACAGACACAAATTCACAGTACGGCAAAGATAAGATAACATTGTCCATTACTAATCTATGTATGATAAATAATAGTTATTTGTGACACTAGTGCGGTAAGTTGGTTTTAACAAACGAGTAGAAGACCATAGTCACGAGTTTGTAAAAACCATTTCGGCAAGCGTGTCATACAACGTTTTTTACCACATTTGCAAGAAAACAGTACAATAAGTAATGAAGCAAACTTTTTCATTATATTATTTTTAATAGCAAATAAGAAATTATGCAGATAAGTAGGTCACTACTCTTGGAAATTTTACCTGCAAATTGCGCCTCATTCAAGATAATCAGGTGGAGTAGATTCCATATTAATATCAGATTCCTTGGTTCAACTCATATTATTATTTTGTTTATAAATATCATCAGAAAGTCACAACAATATTTGACGGTTCTAATATGAAAATGGTGCGAATTTGTAAATTGCATCACGATCGCGTGGTGAAAATTAGACCTAAATCTTTCGACTCATTTTATCTTTAGTATTAAAGTGAGGCAAATTAGTTGATAAAAAGTGCTTCCAAGGTTCGATCATTCAGCTTATTTATTCTCGTAATGTGAAACTCCTTTGTGGAATTCTTATATATTTTTATGGCACTATACAACGGAGCGTGCGGTAAAATTTTTACCGAACGGCGCTATATAACGGAGCGTGTGTTAAATTTTTTACCACACGCTCTGTTGTATAGTGCGTCATTTTTAACTTTAGAACAATGTATACAGGCTTCGTAAATACATATTTTTAGCAAATGTATTAAAAATTTTTTTGTAATTGTGGAAGAAAGTCGCGAACTTGAAATCGAGAATAAATTATCCAGGCCTTAGGATGTATTATATTAAATCTATGGTGTATAATTACCTGAATGATAGTAGGTAATGTATAAAAATGACTCCCTCTCTGTATAACCACTAAAATAATATAATTATTATCTGGAAACAGAGAAAAAAATGATAACGCAGATCGAGTTTTATACTGGTTCTTCTGTTTTCCGATCCTATGGTAGTGTTTTTACGCTCTTAATTGCCTTCTTAGGACAGTTAGGACATACATAAATTCAATATAAAGAATTTTTGTTTTGATTAAGATACAATCACAAATGGGATTATATATAATTACCACCATATTTTGAATACCTACCTAAGAGTTTGTAGCTGTTTAAGTTAACTAGGTTATGTTAGGCTTGTGATAAGAAACAGCGGGAGACGACTATCACAAATTAAGGAATATAAGTTTATAAATCTCTTCACAGTTTAAACAATTCACACGAGCAGAATTCGTTCATGTTCCGCAATTTACCTTTTACTTAATTGCGATGATGTTATTGTATTGTAAACGGCAAGTACCTTCCACTGTGCATTACGTTCCGCTCGACCTCGCTGTGACCTTTGACTCTGAGGATTCTCACATTCCAATCCAGTGAATGTTCCAAAGGCTACGGTAATGTGGGAAATTATCAATTATTTTTCATTTCAATAACATCACCAGTAACCATGCAAATAAGACAATTAGATCAATTAAAGTACAAACTTAAATCATTATATACCTGAATTATGACTATATACATAATTTGGATTTTAAATTTATAATACAACTAGCTGTGCTCGCGGCTCCGCTCGTGTGGACTTCAGGATGTCGTAGGTCGAGGTTCGTACGCGCGGATTCTGCTGCCTCCGTTAACACCGGTTATTTAAAAAAAAAAAGTTTATTATGTGCTTACAAGATAGACATATGCCACCCCTGACTTTTTTGTAGGTCTTTTCAAAATCGACTATTATGTAGTATATTAATTTCATATATTAATCTTCTAAGGTTTACTGAGCATAAGCTATTTAAACGCCCAAAAACCGTCTTTTTTGAGAGTTCATTCACCATTATCGTCACTGCTTATATCGTACGTTACTTTATTTTACAAAATATATTCTATAACCTGACAACACAACATAGCTATGAATTAAAATATTAAAAACGGAAATCTGATAATTGGATTGCGCGTGAAAAGAACATAAACGCACAGACAGACAGACGTTAAGTTTTATAATATATATATAAACACTACAGCTACCAAGTTTCATATGAAAGGTTATTTAACAATGGTATTTACAATTACTATGCTAGTTAACAAAAACCTCCAAATTTTATAATGATTTCTTATAGTCTTAAATTATTGTATTAATATAGTTAAAGAAGGCTTTATAAAGTAATAATTAAATATTGAATATTTTTATAAATCTATGTATATTTCAGTTAAAAAAAAAACATAGCAGTCTGAATCTGATGTATTTAAAATAGTGTTGTGCTCTTTTGCAGCTTTTTCGAAAATTTGAAAGGGTTTTTTGACATCTATAAATAAATTTAAAAATATTTTACAAAAATTATCTATAACAAATCAAATCCGCATATACCAATCCGTAAAGAAGGTAATTAAACTCTTGTCATTATTCGGAGAAATACTGAAGTTACATAATAAAAAAGCTGTATTATTTCTGTGTTAATAAGTAGCATCTTGTATATCTTATTTGCAATTTGATGAAACTAATTCTTCAAACTCTGTGATAATATTCGTAACTATAATTTTGATACGCATAATTAATAGATGAATGGACTCGAAACACTAGTTAACGAAGAGAAGCGAACGTGGCCGATATTACATATGATTACGATTCATAAAAAGTTTAACCTGCACTTACAATTATTATTCTCACGTTCATCTTGTTTCAATACACTAATTACGAAGCCATCATTAATCATATGCTTGATAATGTTAAAACAACATCCGTTTTCGTCTCGCCGAGAGGAATATCAAACAGTACAAGGTCCCTCTCGCATCATTTGTACCACAGAACAATATAAGTGAGGTTTTGTACCGTTCTCCTACGCTGTTTGAATTTCGAAGTTTTATTTTACGAAACTTTAATTAGGCATGTTTAACTTTGTATTGTATATTCAACGTTATAATAAAAATATTTTTTCGGTGAAATGCCTCAAGGTGAATTTATTGTCGATAAAAAATATTTTTTAAAACCTTAAGTTTATATTTCTCTACAAATTTTATTATTAATATTCCTCCTTTTTTATAGTTTAGAATATATAAAATAATAGCGGTGAGGAATGATATAAACTTCTCGTTTACAAAATCGGTTTAGGCATTTTAGTGTAACATCCGCGGCACAAACAGATAAACAGATATTTTTTTATGTCATGTTCATGTCAGTAACATATAAAAAAGGTATATTAGGAAATTTCGGAAAAAAATACATGACACTACCGATTTATTAATTTAGGTAAGTTTTCAAAATATTATATTGAACTACCAAAGTTTCAGTGGCAGAGTACGCTATTATAAGCAAATTATGTGCGAACGTGATATATAACGCCCATTAACTCATCTAATACCATTTTGTGTACTCTAATATTGTATCATCAATATTGGTAGTATATCGTATTCTATGACGCTATATTACTGCAAAAAAAGCTTTAAGATTTAATGAATTGCTATAAGTAGTAAATGCTTAGTAAGCGTATTTGTATAGTCTAGGGTTTACTCAACTGTTTGAATTAAAATAATAAGAAAGTAAGTTTACATAATAATCACTTGGAAGTAACTTCGTTCGTGGTTGTTTGTATTCTTTTTTGAAGACTCATAATTAAAAGTGACATAATAGTTTAATCATTGAAATAAATATTGGTGTTTAACCGCTAAAGGTAGATAGTGCACTTAACACATATTTTCTTGAACTACTTAGTTTGTGTTTATATTTGGAAACAAAAAATGTACTGTATTTAAGAAACCTCATAATGTATTTAGGTGAAAACTTGTTTATTATAATAATATAATATTTCCCAAAACTCAAAACAAATTAATACCAAATCAAAAATCAATTCAAGCGTCGAGAATTTTACTTGCCGACAAGAGACTATTTACTGAGGGACGATTCAACTACAAAAAGATTCAAGATTGTACAAAATAATGTAAAAACATAGCTTTATGAAGACACGCAAGGCTGTTTATACAATGTATATGTTAAAACAGTACAGTACATATAACTTTAAATAGGATTAGATAACGCTGATCGTGGTCAGTCAAGTCGAATCGGGTAGTCTGACCCAACAGCGACCTAATAGGTTAGGTTAGGTCAGACTTACTATTAAAAATAACGCAAGCCGGCGAGTTCACCTGTTGCTTATTTTAGTAATATTTAATCGCCAAAATATTTATTTTTAGAAGCTCGTAACCAGTCGCCGATCTAGTAATTTTGTGAACAATTCAGTTTTACAATGGACAAAAATCTTATGAAATAAAAGATTGACGAATTAACGTCCATATAAGTCATCTTAGTAAATAGATTTTAATATATATAATTAGCGAGAAATATTCATCCGATTGATATGGTTCTTCTTTTAATTCATAGCTATGTTATCTGGCCAGGTTATAAGATATATATAATTTATTACAGAAAATAACAAACGAAATAAGAGAGTGACGATAATGGTGAATCAATTCGAAAAAAAAACGATTAAATGGCTTACGGTGAGATATAAGATTTATATGTAATTAATGTAGTACATAATTGTAGATCTTAAAAAGACCTACAAAAATTCTGCGATAGCATATGTCTATTTTCTAAGGGTCACCCACAATAAGGATTTTTGATACAGCGCAATTCTTACGTGCGCTCGACATACAGCAATCTGTAGTCCACACAAGCGGAACCGCGAGCACAGCTAGTAGTCAATATAGCTTTACGTTTGTAACATAAGCAGCCATAATCGTCAAAACCACAAATTTATAAAAGTGGAGAATGAAAGCTTACATTTTAAAATATGGAATAATATATTAATGTAGTCATATTATACAGAATCTCATGAATATTTCTTATAGATAACAAATATGAATTACAAATGAACTCCATGAATAATTCTTTACGATATAATACGTTATATAGTAGTTTATGATGCTATAATTGTTAACCGGTTTTAATTCCTTCCGTTAATGTGTATATACTTCCTAATTGCAACATGCGAGTTTTAAAGTGCTTGTTCATTGTACTAACATGAGTTTTATTAAGAACTTTATTATTACTTCTCGATCGTTTTCGTAATTGAGAACTAACTATTATTATTCTGTTTATATTTTAACAAACTGATATATATATATTATGATCATAACTTTTTTCGTTAGGGTTTCGTCATTCATAATGTCAACAAAGTGATGTCACGAAAAAAATTTTTAATATTGCAGTTATAGTAATAAATACAGACAAACTGCAAATTAAACGTTTTCTAATGCCTGTCATATCCAGTTTGTAAAGCATCCTTGCTTCCTCAGATGTCGGAGAAGCAAGGATGCTATTACATAACTCAATACATCGGAATGAATTATTTATTTTATTTTAATCTATCGGGTTGGTTTCGTACACATTCTATCATTATGTGATAAAAATCTTTTATACTATTGCACAATTCACAATTTGGAGACGACTTATTTTTTATTAATCACAAAAAACTGTTCAATTGAATGTGTCCTTTACGGAGTCGAAACGCAGTAACTAATTCCGTTCGGCTAATTTTGAATTTATCAAAACGAGTAAATCGCAACAAAGTTGGCTGTATGGTTTTGTACCATATGCCTTTATTAATTTTTCTCACCAAAATATTCCTTCCACATTTCACGACATTGTTTTCTTATGAGATAAAGAAGATTAGTATAGTTTGGTTTACAGTTGTAAGGCATACCATTAATAAGAGTATCTTTTGCCAATCGATCCACTTTTTCGTTTTCTATTAATCTTGTATGGGATGGTATCCACTGTAGAATGATATTTTTATTTCAAGAATTTAAATTGTGTAATAATCGCATAATCTTATATGCTATCGACATTCTTCGAACTCGTGAGGTTGATCATAACTTTGTATTATAATCCTTAGATATTTTATAAAAGGCAACGTCACTCAGGTTGTCGGTCTGTTTGCCCGTTAGTGTGCTTATAAATCGAGAATCAAATCATGATGATCAAATGATTGTTTTTTAAATCGTAGGTGTATTTTCTTGCCAAGTTTTAGTAATTATATTGTTACTTAGGTATTTTATAGAAAAATTATGGGAATAATAGTAAACTAAGACTTCAATTCATTACTATACTACATTATCTTGCAATGCTCTTACTAAACCATTAAATAGTATTAACCAGTATAAAGTAGTAGACTAAAGATTAGAATAGAAATAACTTAAAAAATCGGTAGAACTACAAATCTAACTTTAATATTTACATCGCTTTTACGTTATAAAGCTAATTAAAAAGGTTAAACAAGACATAGAAAATATTAATCGTAATTAAATTAAATAATATCGTTGGGATAATTTAATTAGTCATCAACATTAATTAACCAATTAGGACTAACTGTTTTAAAAAAATATTGTGTACAAAGAGGTCCTGTAATAAATATTTTGTTCCAGCTAAACTCCAAAATGATTGGACCGATTTTGAGGTGAATTTTACTAGCAGATAGCTGATGTTATAAGAAGTAACTTTTTTCAGAAAAATAATTATGTTTCTAATAGCTTAGTATAATAATAGCTAGTTGTTATATAAAATTAAGAGAGGTAGGACACAGATAAGTCTTTGAAAATTTATCTCTACTTGGAACAGCCCGAATGGTAAAACGCCTCCACCCTACGGAAAATGCCAGCTAAATAGCCGTCTGTTGTGTTCTTGCGGTGAATAGTGTTTTCAGAGCTCCTTGGGGAAGGGGGTTCAAAGTCGGCAACACGCTAGTGATACCTCTGGCTTTGCCTAAAGTAAAGTAAAGTCCTTTGCCTATATGAACACTTATTCATACTTTGTTTGCCATGTTATTTACAGAAATAAATGTAATACACATTTAAAGAATAAAATACGTCTCAAGTAAGGTCTAAGGTCTTAGGTAAAAGCAGTCTTAAAACTACATTTAAAGCAAATATTTCTTGGTGAAACCTGATGTTGTGAAATATGTAGTACGTAGATCTTATGAAAACGCAAAGTCGCGTGCCGCATTGAAATTTCAACATTTGTTTGTTTCTTGCATTTATTTAGAAACAGAGGAGTAGAAATTCGAGGACGACCAAGACTCGAAATAAAATGGAAAGGGCTTGAGAATGATGAGTTACGAATATTTCGAAAGTAATAAGAATTTGACATAAATTGTAGTTGTAAGATGTTGTTGTACATAATTGTAAGATTAACATTATTAAAATTATTTTTATGATTGGCAACAGTCTTACCTGATCTTATTTGATGAAGTAGCCTTAGATGGCAATAAGCTAAGACTAGTGGAAGAACTGGCTATCAAGTGCAGCTACCAAAACACACCTGTAGGCCACAGGTTTTCAACTGGAGGGTGAAATTTGAAAACGCCCTACCACCATGCTACCATTTTATCACAATGTTTTTCTTCACCGAAATCTCAGGCTCATTTTAGGGATTCGAACTCACGTCGATGGTCGTGGTCGTACGCGCTACACTGAGCCATCATTGCTTCAAAAACATTTGCATTCATTTTATGTCAATGCATCACAGAAAATATTTTTTTTTATATGGACTTTACCACATTACAACTAATTATAATGTAATTTAGAAATAACATAACTATGTACGATTTGAAATACTCCGACAAAACATCTTCATATTTTTACATCCAACAATTCTGGTTACAGTTCTTGATATCTCTGGTAAATTAAGTAGGATTTTTTATTTATTTAATTAAATCATAGAATCATTTCATCACCTTCAGAGCGATGTCAGCTACTTCATCAACTACTTCAAATATTGTTTTGTAACATATATTATTTTTAGCGGTATAAAAGCTCAAAATTGCATAATAATTAACTGAATATGAAAACGTGTTATGCTAGAAAGTCAAGGGCTAAGTGACTACAGATAATAATAACTAAAATTCGTAGTTATCCTATACTTAAAATCAAAAGAAATAATAATTTGTATTAAAAATAAATAACATAATTAATACTTATTATTGATTTCACTCATGAGAAATTATTTCTTTACCGCGCCGGCACTGCAGCGCCCACGCACCCGTGTAACGTATCGTTGTTACACTTCCCGTACATGCATACAACTTGCCAGATTGTTTGACACTCATGGTTACTGCTCTGCTACTTAGAGTAACTCCGTAGCGTGAAGATAGTTAGTAGCCAATTAACCTACTTCAATAAATCTACATAGACAAATAAGTAAAATTGAAGTGTCTGTTTGTAATGTCGAAATACCACTTTTTTACTAAATGCTTATGAAAGTATGTATACGGCTATAACGTATATACCTATATACGTATATACCTATATATACCTATAACAGAAAAAAAAAACAAATTTAAACATTTTATCATTCTGTTTGTTCCGGCTAATCTCCGAAACGGTTGGACCGATTTTGACGGGACTTTCATTGGCAGATAGCTGATTTTATAAAGAATAATTTAGGCTACTTTTCTTTTGGAAAAATAATTAGCGTTCCGCACAAATAAAATAATAAGCCTTTTTATCTTTAAAATAACCGGCGGGCGACCGCCGACATGGGTGGAAGCGAGGTCGCCACAATACCGACGGCACTATGTAGTCCACACAAGCAAAGCCGCAGGCTTGTTCTTAGGATTGATTTTTTGTAAGTATCTAACTACATAATATAAATACGTATATGTGCATACTGCATAATGAAGTATACTGGGGCCGCGACCGTACGGTGAATGGCCCTGAACTAAATATTCTTCATGGTGTATGACCGCAGCCGCGGGGACGCGGACGGACGCGGCCGTGTTGAAGCGATGCACTTGTACCGACCACTGTTTGCTGAACAGGCCATATCAGATTGTGGCAATCAGCGGAATCTGATGATCTATTGTTATTTTTTCTATCAGTGATGAAATGCGTTATTAAGTACTATTGTGTGAGTCATAGTTTTTTTAACAACAAACAGTATAAATATCATGATTGTAACCTACATGTATAATTTATTTTCGAACATACATTTTAAGAAGATATAAGATCTTGCATATGTTTTAAAGCAATCTTGACAAATTTCGGTGTTAAACAAATAGATAACTAATATATTTCTAAACTAAAATTTTATGAAAAATAAGTCTTCTTGGATGCCTATATTTTGTAATGTTGTTTCGAAGTGTACATTACTCGTATTACCATTGTTATGCATTATCAGAAATAAGATTTACTATGTTATATATCGCATCTTAACAGTAAACTTTATTCTCGTTTATTTAACTCAACTACGTAAGTTGTTATACGATATGCTTATGCATATAATATAATAATACTAACTGTGGCAGCGGCTTCGCTCGCGAGGTCTACAGAATGCTGTCGGTCGAGCGCACGCGCGAATCGTGCTGCCCCAACTCAAAAGACGAAAGACAATAATGATTATTGTGGATGATTCTTAGAAGATAGACATATACTATTATTGACTTTTTTGTAGGTCTTTTTAAGATCTTATGGTTTACTCTTATATATCTCTTGTGGCTTACTCAGCGTAAACCATTTGAACGTCCCAAAAGCGTCTTTTTTCCGAATTGATTCATCATTATCGTCACTGCTTATTTCGTATATTACTTTATGTAGCAAAATATAACCTATAACCTGAACAGATCATATATCTACGAATTAAAGGAAAAACCATGTAAATTGGATTACTCGTTTTTGCGTGAAAAGAACATAAACGGACAGATAGACAAAGAGACGTTGAGTTTTATAATATGTATTGGTGATTAACAACAACTAATTAATTAATTTAAATAATTAATTCAATTATTTCAATTTCAATTTAATTAATTTCATTGTTACAGTAGTTTTAAATATGAGTATATAGGTACTGTTACCTTAACGTAAACACTCGATGGGTGCGTACAATTATTTCCGTGATGTAACGCGCACGCAGTTGATAACGTGACCGTGAGAACTAAATGATAGAGATTCACACGTCAGTATGGTTTTTAATTTAGACTGCAGTAAAAACTTTATTTAGTAATAAAATTTCAACACCGTCTACAGAAAAAGTTGATTATCGAACTATAATATTATAGTGTGCATGTGAAATACTAATCTATATAAATTAAAAATCGGCCAAGTGCGAGTCGGACTCGCGAACCGAGGGGTCCGTACAAACTTGTACGTATGTAAATAATTCGTCCATCACGGGAATCGAGTCTCAAAGATTTTTCCCGCTTTTTCCGAGTATGTTTTATGTTTCCCTCCAAAATCAGCCCCCATAACGTATATTTACAATATTAGTATCCTTATGAGTGAAATTGTGGTTAGTAGCAGTTCCTACCAAAATTGAAAACCATAGTTATTTTATTAATTAAGTATTAAATTTACACCAGATTTGTAAGTACTTGTACAGTCTATATTCACTAAAATAATTAGGTAATATTACTGAAGTTCATAAACAATGAAAGCGCCTAATATTGCTCTAACCCCTGCAATAAGCCTAAGCTTTCGCTGAAGGAAAACATCGTGATGAAACCATAGCATGGTGGTAGCTTTTTCTAACGCCCGCATGGCTAACTACCACCCTCAAGTTGAAAATCTGTCGCCAAGCACCAATAGGTGTGTTCCGGCAGCTGCACTTGAGAGCCAGTCTTCCACTAGGCTTAGCGTAGCTTGGGCCACATTGTCACTTAAGATTAGGTGAGATCTCGACAGATATTCCGCGGTTAGCGTTTTGCCTTTGGGACATCTAGGACTGGGGTTTAATTCGCGGCGGCTACGACTTATGAGTTTGGGTGATTCGACGCTGTATCGAAATAGAGTTAACATCTGCTATCTGCCAGTGCAAGTCTCGTCAAAATCGGTCAAACCGTTTCGGAGATTACATCTAAAAGACAGGGAGACAGATATTTTTTTTTTCTGGTATATATACCATATATTATACTTTCATATGCATTTTTAGTAAAAAGCTGTAATTTTTACATTACAAACAGACACTTCAATTTTATTTATTTGGTATATAGATAAGCTATACCATAACGCAATAATTAGATATTCACGATCTAGCATTTCATTACAATCACACTTGTTCATAAAAGCTGGCGTCAGAATACACCAAGATGTGTTTTTCTTACAGATTTTCAACTTGAGAGAGATTCAGATTAATTTTCTTTCAGCGAAAGCTCGGGGGCATCTTATAGGATTTGAACCTACTTTGACAAACGAAGTACACTGTTCATCGCTTTAAGATATAATATCGGATATTTTAATGTTATACCGTATAACATTGCGGTTTCTCGCGTTGCAGCTTGGGCTTTGCAAATAAACACAAAGCGTGGGAGAACACCTTGCGCCGACGATTGCAAGTAGTCAAGGCGACGTAACTGCAAAAGTCATTAAGCAAGCTGTTTCTAGAGTCTAGAAACACAGATTAGGATCGACGTTTTCACTATATTCGATCACAATATTATTGAAATTATGCCTACATAGTTATCATGTTATGTATAGTGATAGAAAATTATAGAACTAATTTCGACCATATAACAATAAGACTTAGGTAAGTACAGTTACAGAATATAAAACTCATACTTATGAGGAATAAAGTAATCTAACTCTATACTTCTATTATAAAGAGGTAAAGTTTATAAATATTTTGTAGGCAATCTACGGAACTATCAGTCCGATTTATTTATTTTTTACTAATAGTAAGCTACATTACCACATTGCCAGCGAACATACAAATTTTTTTTTAACATATACATATATGCAATTATGTTCAGTCAATACTTGAAAAAGACTGCCGAGTATATACTCGTATTGTTTAGAATTCATCTTGACATCGCCCGATAAAAAAAAAGGAAAACAATATTTTATTGTCATGGAGTAAGTTATAATAGTTTTGATGTTTTACAATAAAATTATAATTGTGTAAAAAAATATTTAGTTCTGCATATATTTACGAAGCTAACTACCGAGGAAGCATCCGTATTCTAAACATGACCTCATCGTCATCACGGAACCAAAACACGCAAGATGCTTATCTTAAGGATTTCGCTATAGCACACTCTACTTATCAAAATTGTATCTTAAGTGTTTTTTTTTGCTCACATCGTACTTCTCGCATAAACTTTTTTTTCTATACTCATACTGCTTTATGGTTTTGTAGTAATAAATATTTATAATAGGGGTTAAAGTGTAAAATTTGCTATTTTATATAAAAAACATGTATATATATGTATTTAATAAGTCGTAGTGCTGGCAATTATTATCCATGCACTTTTGCTATTTTGATGAAAGTTCACTGATGCCTCTGCTGTAGAAATCCTGGAGACGGGAATCGATGAACTCTTTAAAGGCGCTTTTAACCGCTGTATCGGTTTTCAATTTTTTCCTTGTAACAAACAATCCAAACTCAGAAAAATATTGAAATCAATCGGAGCAAGAACTGGCAAGTATGGTGGGTGACGGAGAGCTTTCAGTCATAGCTCCTGTATATAGTTTTCAGATGATTGGCGAGCGTTGTCGTGAAGAACGAGTGGACTAGAACAATTAATAAGTATTGGTTGTTTGTCCATCATCATTTGCAATTCTTCACAGTACACCTCTTTAATAATTTTTGTGCCAGATCTCAAGATATTATAATGAACCATGCCGGCACTGATCCACCATACACTCATAAGCAGCTTCTTTTGACTCAGTTTGCGTTTAGGAAATAATTTGGCTACCTCCCCTATGTCAACCAGTGCGATGGATATTTTCGATTATCATAAAGAATCCATCATAAAAAATGTCAATCCGATTCAGAATCCCTTCATTTGTCTACCATTTCAACAAGTGAAAGCAAGCTTCGACGCAATTTTGTTGTTGTTGTTGTTTAGCAGGTTCACACGGTACCCATTTTTCCAACCCTTTTTATCTTTCCAATTTGAGGCAGGTAAACGAAGCAGTATCGTTTTATCACTTACGTTGAAGGCTGCTACTAATTACGACGTGGTTTGATATAAATATACTGCCATTACGGCTTTCAATTCATCGTTATCGACTTTCGTTTCCGATTGGCCACGGCACTCATAAGTTTAAAATTTGCAACACAGAAACGATTAAACCAAAAACGTATGGAGCGTTCACTTGCGGTACCTAGTCCGTACACATCGTTGATGTTGCGTGCCGTCTGTACTGGGTTGGTGCCACGACGAAACTCGTATTCGAAAATAATGCGAATTTCGATTTTTCCCTGGTCACAGAAACAGCGATATCAAAGAAAAATCGAAAGGCGGGAAAACGAATGATTTTTAAAAAGAAATGTCATAGCTACATTACATTGAATACGACTTTGCAATATTAAGTATAATAAAAGATATCATCGATATTCACACTGTTTAATATTAAAAATCAGCATTTTCATACTTTGAACCCCTAATATTTATATCTATTTTGTTAGTGAAGTAGTGAACTTAATTATCATTTCGAATTTTTTAAACTTAGCAATAAACACGAGAAAAATGCGAAGTTAAACCATTATATTTAAAGAATTAAAATATCTTTGTATTTTGATCATATAAGCGACGACTAACACATCTACGTGGAAGATATATGCTCGAGTAATATAAAAAGATTTTGTAATCTATATGCATATCGGTGCACCCCGGAGGCAAATGAAACAGTTCTCACTTTCGTTCCGGGCCGCTATTCTCGAAACTTTCCCACGATTCAATAACATTTACCATTGTACGTGATGATATGTTTAATTTTCGATCGTAAATGAAACAGTGATTATTAAAAAAATTAATGATTGAACTCTTATATTACACTGATTTGAATTTTAAAACTACAACTGCATATACTATTTTAATTACATTTATACTAATACTAGCTCTGCCCGCGGCTCCGCTTGCGTGGACTACAGTGTCGTCGGTTGATCGCATACGAGATTGTGCTGCCCCCGTGTGTGGTAGACACATTGAGATCGGCCACCAGTAATTTAAAGACGAAAATGTTTATTGTGGTGATCCTTAGGAGATAGACATATGCTATCGTGGACTTCTTTGTACAATTATGTAGTACATTATTTTGATACATCTCTTATGATTTGCACAGCGTAAGCCACAAAACAGTCTTTTTTCCGACCTCATTCACCATTTGTCACTGCTTATTTTGTACTATACTTTACATACGGATATAAAATGTATCCTATAACCTCACCAGATAACATATCTATGAATTAAAGGAAATACCATGTATATCGGATAGGTGATTTTATAGTGAAAACAACACAAACGGACAGACAGACCGAGAGATGTTGAGTTTCATAATATGTACATAGAAGAAGATTTAGATATACATAATAATACTGAAGAGTTTGGTTGTTGATGTTGAGATGTTTGTTTAAACGTGCTAATCTCAAACTACCAGTCAGATTCGTTTTTTTTTTTGTATATGATAGCCAGTTTCATAAGGTATATATAGTACAGGCTATATAACTTCACGCTGTTACCCTAAGGAGCGGAGCAGTAACTATGAATGTGAAGCAAGCTGGCATGCTGTAGGCTAGTACAGAAAGTGGAACAACAATAAGGCTACACGGCTGCATTGGCGGCAGCGCCGCGTTGCCGTGGATAATTTGACGAATAAATTTAACACGGGTGAAACCGTGGAGCAAAGCTAGTTATATAATACGAACTGTGCAAAACATACCAATAAATCTAAAATTGTACGCATTATATCGATAACAAAATTTTGGTTAAAATGAAATCATGAAATTTAATTGATAGTATCAATTAAGGAAGAGTAGGTGGTTCAATAAAAACTGAGATATATTTAGTATATTATAAAGCGGCAATAGATTGAATAAGATGAGACCAAAAACGGAATACACTAGTGTGCGTATTATTTTGTCGATTTTGTTTGTTATACCTATAAGTTACATCCAGTTACAGTACACGTAACCACAATTAAACACGTCTACTAAACATTAAATTACATTTTAAAACCTTAGATTTTGTAAGCGGGATTTCTTTAGTTCACGATTAACGTAGGCCGATACAGGCCGATAGCACATACGAAAAGGTTCTGTGTCGCTATCTCGTTCTGACACAAGCGTAGACTCTTATCTTTCTCTTTCGAATTGCCGATCTATATATATATTAAATCTACGTATAACATTGTACTGAATTAAACTCATTGATATAAAAAATGGATATCAATGATTCAACTCAACAAAAATTGGATATAAGGTTAACAAATTAGACAATCAACCCAGGTTTATGAAATATTTCCTAAGCAATGTAACATTACAGGTAATATTAAGTAAATCAGGATTCACCTTATAAATAAATGAAAAATTAGAAACTATTTTACGCGAATTTTTATTTGACAATTTGTCAACTACTTCACGCGACTCTATGAAAACGTTCGTGGCGCATTAGTTGCAACACGCGACTATGTTGTCGATTATTTAACAAGAGACAATGTAGTCACACGCAGACCAATGATTCTCACGCGTACTGAAGGTCGCGAATAGCCTCTTACGACATGCTTCAATAAGTATTATTTCACTAGTAGTGCCTCACGGTTCCACCCGTGTTAAATTTAATCAACCAACTCTCTACCAAAGCATTTATGCATCTTATCGTTGTTCTGACAGCTTGCCAAATTGCTTGATGTTCATGGTTACTGTAATGCTCCTTAGTGTCGTAGCGTGAGTTATTTAGCCGATAACCTTCCTATAAATACAAGACATATTTTTTCAAATTTGACTAGGAGTTCCAGAAATTGTCGCGTTCAACGAAACAAACAAACAAAAAAATAATCTCTTGTTCTTTATAATATTAGTATAGACGTACGTAAACATCCTAACCAATATCTATGAAATCATAAATTTGTTTAATAAATTAAATATAAAAATGAAAAATTAAAATCATTAACTATCTCAGTCAGAACAGCGATGATGGCTCAGTGGTGACGTGTTCAGACTATACGTCGATCGACGTAGGTTCGAATCTACTATGCGCCTGAGCTTTCGGAGAAGGAATAACTAACTAGGTATATTTTGAATAACTACATAGTTGAATAAGTTCATGGTTCAATAACTACATTGTGGTAGTGCATTTGCAATTTCTAATGCCCGCCTGGCTAACTACCACCCAAAGTTTGTAAACAAAATAAATAAATAAAATTTATTCAGTTTAAGCCCTAAGAAGGCACATATGAATGTCCAAATACTTATTTATATATAAACTAGCCACCCGTCCTGGCTTTGCACGAGTAGTAGAGTAATCTTCTATACATATAATAAAATTGAAGTGTCTGTTTGTAATGTCATAATACCAGCTTCTTACTAAATGCATATGAAAGTATACATGGTACATAAAACAAAAAAAAAACATTTTTTAAAGTTTTTGTCTGTCGTCTGTCTAACACGGTTATAAGGAATAACTTAGGCTACTTTTGCTTTAGAAAAATAATTAGAGTTCCGCACAAAAAATAAAAAACCTTTTTTAGTAGTCCACGCGAGCGGAGCCGCGGTCACAGCTAGTAATATATATATAAGTCTATTCATATAAGACGTCATGATTTTTACCAACATCTTCAACAATCATTGTCATATTGCAGCAAATTTACAAAAAAACCTTAATATATTATACGCCTAAACCTTCCTTATAAATCACTCCGTCCATTGATGAAAATCTGTCCGAAATTTTTGAGTTTATCTCATTCAGTCAGACGCGGCGGGAAGACTTTACTTTATAATAATAAGGTGGCAATTAAGCGTACAGCTGGCCTGATGGTAGATGGCTACCGTAGCCTATAAACTCTTGTAACACCAGAGAACACTAGTGCTTTGCCAACCTTGAACCAGCCTTCCTCAAGCTCTGCAAACCCTACTCACCGCAGGAATACAACACAAGATTATTTGACTGCGATCTTCTGACGGGTGGAAGTATTAAACCAGTCAGACTGCCCCACGTAGAGAGAAATTTCCATGGAATGTTTCTAGTGCCTTACCTCTCTTTCCAAAGAGATTTCTCTTTATCTACTTCTCTTCACTTCTACAGGTTTCGAAAGCATCAGTCATCGAGAAGAACCGGCAAAAAACTCGATCGGGTTTATCTTTTCTTTTTAGGGATTTTATAAAACATACAAGTGTTGTTTACAGTTTGTTATATTTTGTAGTAGATGTACAGAGGGAGAGAGAGTCACTTCCATACATAAAGCATAATAATAAAAATGTAATAATCCTTAAACTTTATTCGGCAAATTCGTGTAGGTAAGCATCTATGTACATGTGGTGTTAGCTACATTTTAGCGCCAGCCCTCCTCTAGACCTATTGCTTAGGCCACATCGTCACTTAATATACGATACAACGATAAACCAATAAATAATAAAAATATTATTTTAAAGTTATATCTTAGAACAAAAACTTTTTATGTAGGTAAAACTGCTTTCTTCTTTTATATATTAGCTCGTCACATTAGCGGTACTGTCCGTGATGGTAAAACACAGTACAACCCAAACACAACTGCGATCACCAAGAGACCTAAATCCACCTGCGGTCACCGCTGTCATGCCGGCCCTCGGGAAGAAGTATTTTCCAACTAATAGGACATTTATAGGCCTGTATTATTATAATATTATTTTTATTATAACTATATAATAGAATATATTTAAATACTAACAACTAAGCGATGATGGCTCAGTGGTAGCGTGTACGACTTCGCGTCGATTGACGTGAGTTCGAATCCCTACAATGAGCCTGAGCTTTCGGTGAAGGAAAACATCGTGAGGAAACCATAGCATGGTGGCCAGGGCATTCTCTAATGCTCGCCTGGCTAGCTACCACCCTCAAGTTGAAAATCTGTCGCCAAGCACCAATAGGTGTGTTCCGGCAGCTGCACTTGAGACCCAGTCTTCCACTAGGTTTGGTGTGTTACCATCTTGGGCCACATCGTCACTTAACATCAGGTGAGATTGTTGGCCACTACGCCAAACCTATAACGATAAAAAAAAACTAAATAAAATAGGTTCTTGATTTCCGAGGTACGAGTTTGTAAAAATAAATGGATCATGTAAACGATGTAAACATTGTTTAGTTAAACGGCAAACGTATTTATGTCCTATGGTTGGTTGGATAACTGAGGACTGAGAAGTACTAATACTTAACTTTCACCTACCATTTACCTATGTTTAGTGACCTCTTCCTAAACACTTCCTGTACTTCGGGGCTCGGGCATGAAGCCGATTACATATTCACTATTGTAAAAGTAAAGACAATGATCGCATTTAATTCAACATAGGCAACATTATTATCAGTATGTGAAACAGTTTATTTTGTCGATAGTGATATTATATATTCACCCACATATACGCTTACAAAAAAAAAAATGACAATAAAAATCTGTAAATGTAACTTAAACTTATGTATGTATGAATCGAAAGCATAAATATACTACACTAGACAAAACATATTTTCGTAATCAACTCTTTTTCAATTACCCAACACTTTCATAAACTGATTGAAGACGAACAATAAAATTGACAGAACTCAATTATCGAAAACGGTTAATTCTAAAAACGGCTGAGACCGTGAAGTATGTGATTTTTATTTCGGGTCAATAGGTGAATTGATGGTATCTATCTAAATGCCAAATAGGTATCAACTTAAACATCGGTAACGCGTTCATTTTAAGCACTTGAGTAATAAATAATATAGGTACGTATCGCAATTGAGGTCATCATTTTTATTGGTAAAGCAATTTTATAAAACACAGCATTAGTTTTATAACAAAAATAAACGATACGGTGTAAAGATGCATGACGCCGCACCGCGCCAGCGCAGTGTCACCCGACACGCATGTAGTAAATGCCGATTATTAAAAACTGAGAGATTTTAAAAATATATATTATTAGTATATTGCTGATTTTATTTTATAGTAATAAATACCACTTAACATCAGGTAGTTTTTATGTCTGTTTGCTACTTCATTACGTTAATAAAACTATATTGATTTTAGACACTTTTAATAAAATATGATACCATGGAGAATGAATGCCATACACTACCAAAACCTGGACACTGATAAATGATAATACGACTGCTCTATAAGTTAAGGGTCGTTTACTGAGCGATTGGAATAAGCTGTACAGTATTCTCTTAGCTTAGTTTAGTTTGTACGATAAAAGTAGAAAACGTAATACTTCCCCAGAGAACTTGACCCACTGATAGGTATAGTTTAGAAGAGGTCTCTTTCAATGCAAAACCACGCTTATACAAATCTACTGTGGGGCATGCCGCGGCTAGACAGAACAAAAATATGGCAAAAATAGCCGAGAGCGATTAAATACCTAAGATGGATTAAATGTCGCGATGTAGGAGAGGCCTGTCCGGTGTTGGGCTAGGGTCAGCCATTATACCATTATATAGGGTCAGCCATTATACATGATACCTGACGCGCTCCTCCATGTATCCCTCTGCTTATCAGAGGGAACTATGGAGGATCGCCGGCTGGAGAGCCTTAAAACTCCTGGGTGTGGCATGTGCGCGGCGCACCCAGTACCGGGCTGGGGCCGATGAGGGCTCAGTTTGAGCCCCAAGGGCCCAGTTCCGGATAGCGGCTGGCAGGATCGGTTGTTTCATACCGGTCCCGGCAAGCGTACCGCAAACCTGATGATAAGTAATAGCGACAATGGAAAGTGCAAAGTTAAAAATTATACTACCCCAGGAGGGTACCCGTAAGGGAGAATCCCTCCCCGAGCCTAGCTCGGGCTGCCCCGCGTCTTCTGGGGGGGGCAAAATTTTGCATGACTCGAAACGAAACACGACTTTGGCGAACACTAGGACTTCTGAAAATTCAAAAACGACGACCCAGGCGAATTTAATTCGGACTTCTGATGCACCTGTTGTGGTATTGGAGAGAAATCCAATGATTGACCGCTTAACGGTCAAGCACTGGACTGACGACTCTAGTAGCCCTGCGGCTGCTTTTGACTGTAGGAAGCGGTTGCATTTGGTAGATGAGATCGGTGTGGACGGTATAGAGGCTACTCCCAGCAAAGTAGCCACTGCACGCAGAGGTAAAACTCGTGACCCGGGCTCCTCTGCAGGAGTGACGCGTGCGACAGCCGTTGGAGAGGCAGGAAGGTCGACGGACTGTCCCCTTGCCGAGCCGCCTTGCTTCGATGAGGTATGTGATGAGGCAGACGTGGGGGTACTTGACGGCATCGAACTCCTCGATCCTGCAAGGCTCAGGGCGCTTGCCAAGGAGAAGGTGGACGGTATTCTTGAGGTTGCCAAGAAATCTGGCAACCTCAAGGGTACGTTCGTCAAATCTCTGAAGGAGGCGGCCTGGACCTTGCAAGAGGTAGTGTCAACTGCCCTTACGCGCACGGTGGCCAGTGAGACCCTCATCCTCCGACGCGAGACGAGGAAGCTGCGTCAGGAGGTCAGTGACCTCAGGGCGGAGCTCACCTCGTTGCGTAGTCGAGGAGAGGTACTACCTGCGCCACCGTTGCCACAAGCGCCGGATTCGTACGTGCAGGATTCCCTGCCGCAAGGGTTGGTGGACGCGATTGGGGTCCACATGGAGAGGATGGAGCGGACCCTCCGGGTCTCTCTGGGGGAGGTCGTGACCGCCCGCATTGAGGCCCTGGACGACCGTCTCCTCCCCTCCAAGGTGGTTCGTCCCCCTCTGGCTGCCGATAAGAAGACGGTTCGAGGTCCCACAGTACCTAAGCCCAAAGGGCCCAAGTCTGTGAGGTCTGCTGCGCCCACTCCTGCGCCTGCTGAAATCGCGCTGCCGGCTGAGCGTCCTCTGGGGATGGAGTGGGTTCCACTTCCGGGATCGTCCTCTGAACCTGCTCCGGACTTGCCTGACACCGAAGAATGGTCCACTGTGACCCGTCGACGAAAGAAGCAAAAGCCAAAAGCGCCAGCGTCTGCTGCGGGACCGGCTCCTGCCTCTCTTGTGAGAGCGCCTCGGGCCAAACCCAAAAGGAAGCTTCCCTCGACGCCCCGATCGGCTGCGGTGATTGTTATACTGCGGCCTGAGGCGGTGGAGAGGGGAGTGACTTACAAGTCGGCCCTCATGGGGGTGAGCCGGGACGCGTTAGCGGAACTTGGAATCGGCAACCTGTCGCTTCGCCCCGCGGCCACGGGATCTAGAATCATAGAGATTCCCGGTGCCCGTGGTCCGGAGCAGGCTGGCGGGTTGGCTGAAAAGTTGAAAGAGGCGCTGGCGGACGTAGCCACTGTTGCCATCCCGTTAAAGAGGGCAAACGTCCGGGTCATTGGGCTCGACGAGACCGTGTCGGTGGCAGATGTCGTCACGGTGGCGGCGGCCAGGGGTGGCTGTGAGCCAGCCCTTATTAGGGCGGGCGAAATACGCCCCTATGGGAGAGGCAGTGGAGCCATCCACCTGTCGCTCCCGGCCGTTGCCGCCAAGGCGTTGCTGGAAGCAGGGCTACTCCTCGTTGGCTGGAGTGCGGCTCGCGTCCGCTTATTGAATGACGGACCTCTACGGTGCTACAGGTGCCTAGACGTGGGCCACACACGGCCCGTTTGCCAGTCGGCAATTGACCGGGGAGCGCTTTGCTTCCGGTGCGGGCAGCCTGGCCACAAGGCACTACAGTGCGCAGCTGCGAAGCTGCACTGTGCCTTGTGTGCTGATGCTGGAAGGCCGGCGGAACACCATATGGGGGGCGCCAAATGTAGGCCGCCTCCCATGAAAGGAAGGGCACCAGCAGCGCCTACACCATCGTAGGTGTCTTGCGTAGACGATGGGTAACAGGAGAGGGCGCTTTTTGCCTCTTCCCTTCACCCTTGCTGAACCAAGGGGGGATGGGTCGGGGGGCCCGTCTTCCCATTGCACTGGTTCAGCCGTCTGGGAGACAGTTGGGGTTGTACCAGACTGTCTTTCTTTAGCGCCGGAGGCCCGATTGGGGCCGGCCGCCGGGGCGACGCGGTTGTTGCTATCGCGATCCCGTTTCGCCCCATTTTGGCGGCTGATGGTACACCGTGGAGGTTTAGTGAGTAAGAGTCTCACATAACCACTCGTCCCCCCGGGCGGGTGTGTACCCATGCAGGGTTCCTCCACGTTAAAAAAAAAAAAAAAAAAAAAAGGGTCAGCCATTATGAAATAAAGAGACAAAGATCTATGAGCAATTTACTAATCTTATATATTATTAAAACGTGTCATTATACGGTAAATTCCGATAATGAAGAGAATAGATAAGAATGCATTTCTTAGGAAAATCTGTATCTCTAATATATTTGATCAGCCTTGCAACACACCTGGTAGCAACTTAGATAGAAAACTGAGTGCAGCGGCTCATGCTTATCTTCATATGAAATATTACTTGCTGAGTCTTAACTGAGACAAAAATATCTCTTCAATATAAAACATCTGAACATGAACTTCTAATAAAAAAAAAAAAAAAAAAAAAAAATATCAATTCCAATAATGTGAAATAAAACATGTTTTATATTTGATTTTTCCTTCCGAAAATTAATAATGTTTGTCTGCGACGCACGTGGTTGGACACACCATACAGAAAATATGACGTCATCGTACAATGGCAAACACAGTTGAGTGTTATCGTGTGATAAATGAGTCTAAAATGATTACTAAGTCTTAAAATAGTGAATTTAAAATTATGTATTAGGTCCTTACATATGAAATTGGCGGTTTGTTGAACTGGCCAACTTGATCTCAAATATCTGGCGTTTGGTGTTTCGAATTTAGTGATTCCTTTGTTTTCGCACCATTTTATTTTTCTTTGACATCGTTCTTTTCACAAAATGGAAAATTTTAAAATATCGCGTTATTTACGATTATGAGTTTTACTGTACCATAAGCGCTGCAGAAAAATCTCGAAGGCTTAATGATGTGTATGGGGAAGCTACTGTAAAAGAAAGCACGGTTCCAACGTTTTAGTTCTGGAAATTTTGACCTACGGAACAAGTCCTAGTTTATAATGAAGAATTAAAGGTGATCATAGAAGCGGATCCAAGGCAAACTACATCAGAGTTAATGGCAGGCTTCAGTGTGAGTAATAAAAGAATTTTAATTCACTTGAAACAAATTGGAAAAGTGAAAAAGCTCGAGAAATGGGTACCGCATGAATTGACTGAAGTACACGACAAACACGCATTGAGTGCTGCGTTACATTACTCGACCGTCACAATAATGAGAGAATTTTGAATCATATTGTTACTTGTGCTGAAAAATGAATTATTTACGACAATCGGAAATGCTCATCACAATGGTTGAACATAGGAGAACCGGCCAAAGAGAAGAAGGTACTTGTGATTGTTTGGTGGTGTTTGGTGTCACACACTACAGCTTCCTAAGATCTAGCTAGACGATAACGGCAGATCTGTATTGTCAACGAATACAAATAATGATGGAAAAATTTGTCATTAAACAATCGACACTGATCAATCTCTCTAGCCCACTGCTGCTTCAGGACAACGCTAGACCCCACTCTTCACGACAGACGGTCGCTAAACTAGAGGAACTGCGGTTATAATGTCTCCAATACCCACCATACTCCCCGGACCTTGCTCCAACAGATTACCATTTATTTCAGAATTTGGACAATTTCTTGAAAAAATTCTATATCGATGAGGCTGTCCAAATCGCCTTCAAAGATTTTATTGATTCTCGCTCCCACAATTTTTTCAACAATGGAATCTATGAACTACCTATAAAATGGCGAAAGTGCATAGATAGTAATGGTATATACATCGATTGATTAAAAGTATAATTTCAAATTTTTTTCGTTTTACTTTTTTTCCACATAAAACGCTAATTTCGTATGTAAGGACCTATTATTATAATGAAGAAATTTCACACCTGAATTTCTACTAAAGTCAACTTTGCACATAAATTAAACTTGGTTCTACTCGTATGTGTTGAATGATCACGTCACGTCACGTTTTGCAGTATATTTTATATTTAGATTACAAATATTTTTGTATTACTTTTAAAGATTTTTTTATTTTTGGGACTTTTATTCTACCGAATATATCCGTCCCATTGTAACCCATCCTTTGTAACATCAGGAGAGTCGCTGATGAGATAGCACTACAAGGTCATACAACATCTTGGCATCATCTGAATAAGGTTCTGCCAAAATGCTGTCAAAACACCTATATATTGACAGTTTAAATTCATGCTATTCACCAGCGACTCCCTTTCGATCTTGTTATTGGCACACTCCGTCAATAAGTGATGCACATCATCAATCTTTCCACATATTTTACAATTGGGTGACTCTGCTTTCTTCATGAGATATGCAAATTTTCCCGGTGGATAGTGCCCTGAACGAAGTCTTAGCTATCTTTATATATTTTCGATTCAAATGACAATAACTAAACCAAGGTTTATGGAGAGGCTGTCACTATATTGTTTTATACCAAATACTTTTTCTTTGCTTCTTTCATCAAAATATTCATTCCAGTTTTCATAACACATTTTTTTCAATTATGTTATAATTTCCCAATAATCTACTTTCAACTTCTTTGAAATACCCTGAGTTGATCCTAATTTTGCACTGCGGTCAGCCTCTTCATTCCCTTTGATACCAACATGAGAAGAAATCCATTGCAATATTAAAGACTGATTGTCAAACTGTTGTTTATAAATGTGGTCTAGAATAATATAGGCTACATACGCCCCTCTGTAACCAGAGGTGCATCGAACTAGATGCTGAAGTGCACTTTTGCTATCTGTTAAAATTACAACTTTATTATATATTATTTATTATAAATTAATATTATTTTTAATTATATATGTACTTTTAAGCTTGTAATAATGAATAAATTAATTAATTCACGGGTATTATTTTCAGCATATACGAGTATTTAAAACAATTTTACAAAAGTTGTCTGCTACGGATTTAGCGGAACAAAAGTATGTCTCATAAAACGAAATAGAATACAAAAATGTTCGTAGGTACATGAGAGTTAGATATTATAGTTGCGTAAAGATGGTGCAACTTATTTATTTGCAATACAACATATTTAACATTTCCTCTGTGACCATATTCGCATAAACTGCATCAATCGGTAAACTCACTAGCAACCTTTGTCGGTTTACTCAGAAACTGGTTGATTAAGGTAGGTGCATAAGCCATGTCGTCAGTTATAATAATATTACACTTTAATTAAATGAATCGTTAAATAGTAATACGGCAAAAAAACATAGTAGGTACATATTTGGTGAACGTGATTGCGTTATTCCCACTAACATTGATTAATTAGTGCGGACGGATGAATTGAGAAGGTTAATAACAGACAGTCAATTAAGGTTATAAAATTACAGTAATAACTCCGACTCCGCACGCCTCTATTTTATTTTTACACATATTAATGTCAATTTTTGTAGCATATCAAATCAGGAATGACATGTAATTCCCGTGTAAAATTATCATTAAAGTAGGTTGCACTTTTTTATGATTTTTAAAAGTATTGTAGACCATTTTTATTGCCTACCAATGCAACAATGCATGTAATGGCGTATGCTTCCCGTCTACAAAATTTTATCAGAATAGATTTTTTTTATACTACAATTTTAGCAAACAGGCATACGGCCCGCCTGATGGTAAGCGGCTACCGTAGCCTATGAACGCCTGCAATACCAAAGATGTCACAAGCGCGTCGCGCACCTTGAACCCCCTAACCCAAGGGCGTCTGGAAACCCTACTCACCGCAGAAACACAACAGGTCATTTGACTGCTATCTTCTGCAGATCGCAATAGATCCAATAGTAGATTCAATAGATTGTTGAATTTACGGTTTTTAAAAGTAGTATTGACAATTGTTATAGCCCATCAATTATTATGGAATGGCATACTTCCTGTATACAAAATTTCATCATAATTAGTTAAAAATGAAAAAAAAAAAAATTGCTATTTCTATTTTTTTTATTTAAGGGCATATTTGTGATCAATGTCCTTTATATAGTATGTCTATATATATATATATATATATATATATATATATATATATATGTATATATATAAATATATATATATAAATATGGGCAAATATACATGTACTGAAAAAATTACAGATTTATTAATATAGATAATTTCAAGGACTTACCTTAGATTACCTAAGCATTATAAAATTGAAAAATGATCTTTGCTCTAAATATTCCTGTAAATGAAGTCCAAGGAATTAAAATATTTATTTTTATGTGTAAAATTATAGTATTAACAGTTATATAAATTAATGTTTAAATATTTTTATTTTGTAAATACATATGTATTACTAACACTTTAATTAATTTTTCATTACCGTACCGTCCCTTACTTTGTACCTACCTACTACTATACCAGTGGCAAATAAAAAAATCGTTAATCATGAATGACATATCCTCATATTTAATTGCTAAACTCGGAAGAACAATGGTGAGCCGATGGTATAGTAACTTATCACTTATCTTGTGAATCAATCTGATTTACAATTGAATTGCAATAAAACTTTCACTTTCTCCTAGCTTCGTTCAGCTCACAGCTGGGTGCTATGTTTCTAACTCTGAATTAATTAATTTTAATGAATTATATTATTACGCATTTATTAGAAAAATACTTTATTGTTTTAATATGAATGAATTGTAAAATCTCCAAACGTAGGATAGGTATGTTGTTAAAAGTAAGCATAATATGTACCGACCTATTTTTTTTAAAGTCTGTGATTATTTTATTAACAGATGGTTTTTACAGACCCAGAGCTACAGATGTTTTTAATACCTGCGTTATAAGGTTTATGGTTTTGACTTTAAACACGCGTGATGACGAACGTGATAACATGCTAAGCCTAACAAAACCATTAGTTTTTCAATTGTTATGTAACCTAAAATCTGATTCCCGGAGATAATTTCCGCATACTTCAGTGCTGGCATTTACCTGACCTCTTAAAACGAAGCATCCAACAATAAAAACGTGCTAAACAATAGTAATAAAATTGGACACACGTGTTACTGATATTGATTTATTTACTTTATTTTATTTATACAATTCAAAGACTTCTTTCATGCAATCATAAATTGTTTGCTAGGTGTAGTAATTTGTTTAGAGTACCTATATACACGGATATATAGGTAAGTGTATAACATGGCAAATATTTCAAGGAATATTTCCTATTAGTTATATTCCTATTAGTCTATATATAAATTTTCAATTTTAATTGAATCGTAAACGTATGGTTTAATTACGTTTTTTATTCTTTACTTATAGCTTTTGCCTGGGTTTTTGTTCCCGGTCTTCAAAATGAATTTTTCACGCACCAACTGTTGTAAAAAGTGTTCACATAGGAAAAAAAACTAAGATACATTCATCTATAATCTATACTAATATTATAAAGCTCATGAGAGTTTGTGTGAACGCGCTGGTCTTTGGAAAAACCTAGAGAAATTTAATTATTTTTTTTAAGAATTTCATAGCTTATTTATTGAGGCTATATAGTTTTACGCTATGGCCCTAAGGAGTGTAGCAGTAGCCATGATCGTCAAGCAATCTGGCAAGCTGTAGGTAAGTACGGAAAGTTAGAACAGTAGATTACATAAGTGCGATGGCGAGTTGGTCGGATAAATTTAACACGGGTGATACCGTGGAGAATATATAGTTAGGATTCCGAAGTCAACAAGGAACCCTTATAGTTTCGCCATGTCCACCTGTCTACAGTCCGCAGCTTAGACTTTCTTAATACTAGAAAGCTGTAATATCACGCCAACAAAATGTCGTGGATAGGTCGTTCATAAATACTGCAGGTGTGTGAAAACTATTTTTGAAATAATATGTGAATAAGTTCACGACAATAGTATATATTAGTAGTTAAAAGGAAAATGTTCACAGCTAAGTAGGCTTCACAAGTTAACGAGAAATAGTCGACCCCTTCTAAGTCTGCATATTGTGACGGGCAACTACGGAACCCTACACTGCGCGTGGTCCGACACGCACTTGGCAATTTTTTTAACATTGAGGTATTATGTACTACTACTGGGCAGCTATTAGAAATAAAAATAGTGCACCACTTACCCGCGGGGCACGCGCAGTGAAAACGCAAATTAGTGATGTTAACTTAAAAAAACCAGATATTTCGGTTTCATTTTCATACTATTAAAATTTGGTTTTATTTAATAGTATTAGGTGTTGAGTGACTATTTTAACAGATCGCAAGCTTGAAGCAGTTTCATAGAATGAGGTAGTTTGTAACGATTGTGACCATATTTTACTATGATAAACGATTCCAACAATAACTTAACATAACTTTAACACAAATAATGATAAACAATCTTTGTATCTAATTCACCGCTTGTAATGTATATTATACTTTAATACAGAGCTTATAAAATGATTTGGTTTGGTGGTAATGGGATTATTTAGTTCGTTCAGTCGCAAACGACACACTTATTTTGAAACGTTTTTTTTTTTTTGCTGGAATTTATTTTTAGGTTACCTGGAATCGGCTGGAACACACACGATGGTGGTTCACATCTCTAGCACACATCACGACATACTGTTTAAGTGTTTATTGTCGTTACTGTATTCTATGTGAATGCAGTGAATATATAAAAACAGTATTTATAAACTTCAACAAAATCATGATGAAAAAATTCTTTATTTAATTTAGACCCTAAGAAGGCACTTGTATTTTACAAGTTATGAATTCGCTGTTCCAGATTAATTTAGAAGAATAAATTAATACTCATAAAAATGAAATAGCCGTGCGCTATAGTGACAGCTAGAACGACCATCATTATACAATACATATAAAGGATTCGAAGTACTAAAATATTTGCATTAGGATTTACTAGCTGTGCCCGCGGCTCCGCTCGCATGGACTACAGAATGCCCTCGGTGGTGCGAAAAGCACTGCCCTCATTCAAAATTTTTGAAAACAAAAATGTTTATTGTGGGCTGTCCTTATAAGATAGACATATACTACCAATGACTTTTTTGTGCGTCTTTTTAATATCTACAATTATGAAGTACATTGATTTGATATATCTTTATGGTTTACTCAGCGTAAGCCAATTAAGCCCCTTTTTTCCGATTTGATTATCTAAAAACCATGTATATCGGATAAGTGATTTTCGCGTGAAAAGAACATAAACGGACAGACAGACAGACGAGACGTTGAGTTATAATCTGTATAGAGATATAGAAGAAAGGTTAAAAAAATAAATTTAAATCCACAGTAGTTTTTACTTTTATTTACAATAATCATATTTTTTTAGTTATTAAAATATTTTACAGTTCAGGCACAAAACGTACATCTCTTTCATTTTTTTTTAAAGCGTAGAACACATTTCTAACCCTCACTTTTTAAAGAAACGAAAACATTTATGCAGGTTTTACAGTTTCAATCGTTTTAAGTAAACGCAATTGGCGATGAGAAATCATTTTCTTAAGAATCTCAGTAAATGGCTTGAACAATAGTTAAATGTAGAACTATGAACTAGAATAACATAGTATTGATGTAAACACAAACAAATAAAAGTGAACAATACTCTTGCAAAGTACATTAGAATTTATGTATTTCCCCGAAGTTCTTATGTATATCTCGTATAATATTCGTTCAGAAGCCGTTTCGCAGAAACTAGGGATCGACATTCATAACATTACACTCTTTTACGCATTGTTTGTCTCAAAGCGATGGGATTATTGCACTATTTCAAGGATCTGAAGTTTATTACGTTTTAAAGGAGTTATACGTAGAAATATCTCGAAGAAGAAACATGAACAAAACACATTATCAAAAAGGAAATACAAATTTTCTTCGATAATACAAAATTATATTTCGTATGGAGGGGGGGTGGGGGGTCCTGACTCTATGTCTCCCCTTTAATCCAAGTCAGTTATTTTCTAATACGCAACTTGTAAATTTATTAAACAATGCTTTGATATAAAATCTATATTCTGTTCGTTTCCAATTGTCATCAAATAGACAATCATTTCTCCCAGATCTTATATGCACTGAAGTGATAAAATTTTGACAACATATACTTATTTGGAACGACAAAACACATAAAAAACACAAACACCAAGTTTTTTCTAAGTACTATCATAGTTTTTTTTTTTTTAATGTGCTTTAAAAAGTGAGGTTGGTGATTACAGCTCAATTAGAAATATTAATGTAGTAGTATTAATGAAAAATTGTATACTTATAAACATTTAGATGACGTCAATTTTCTATGTTATAATTTCTGATTTAAATTAACAAATAAAATGGGCAATTATTACTTTTTCTTTTATCGACACGGAATTTAAAAAATAGTAGGTAGATAAGATGTTCATTAAAATTTTGTACTTCGAAACTTATAGCGTAAATATACAGCACACGTCGAATAACACAAAATGAAGTTAGCTATAAAGGTGCATTACCAGGAACCTCCAAGTCAGTTATATTTTCCAATTATTTTCAATTTTGTAAATACAAACGTGCGGACACACAACAAACAAAACCTAAAGCTTCTTACATACTTACGCGAATGACCTGCTCAGTTAGGGACTCCCAGATACTTGCCACACGGTTGTCCCGCCTACTTCAGAACCTAACCGGGAGTTACCCTAAAATAAATTCTTAAGCCCCTCGCTTACAATAGAAATGTGAAATCCCAACCCAGCAAATTGGTTTTTGTACGAAAATTTGTGTTTTTATTCCTTTTCCATACAAAACATAAAGACGGACCCAAAAATAGTCCTAACCACTTATTCACCTCTACAAAAAACCTGCGAATCCCCCCGCTTATTTTTTCCACCACGGAAGTCTCCTTGTATATTTTGTCCCCATAGACTCTAGGACCCACGTATGCAAAAGATTTTTTATTTTGATTTTATTTATTTTTCATACATGTGTAAGTGATTAACCAAGGCCCTTTCTTTAAAAAAATCGCCGAATTTAGGGGAGCCCCTATTCCGAGCCTGCTACAACATGTTCAAAATTGAACAGGTCGTCCGCCAGAACATTCTCACTTGCGTACACAGCTTTATAATATAAATCGAACATATCTTATGAACACACTCATCGAAATTCAAATATACACCATAATAAATAATATTTATTCAAAACTCATTACATTACATTATTCGCAAGTGTCAAAGGCGCATATGAAAGAAAATGCAGATATAAGACAATATTTCCCTTTCTGGTTAAAATTTTATTAAGGTGTTTTATATAAAAATATTTTTTTTTCTTTTATTATTTATTGCCACAGAAATTTGAGATCTACTTATACTACAATAATATTTACTATACACATAGTATGAAATATTATCTAAACAGGTACTTTAAAATAGAATTATGTATCCGCCGGAATCATTTCGCAGTTCAACCACAAATATGAATGAATATACTGCAATATTGATCATAGTTTTAATAAGAGATTCTATATGAAACAGTTAAATTGTTCTTAAGACATTTATTACTAAAAAAAATTTAACACAAACGTACAAAAATTAAAAACACTTAAACAGCAATATTATTGAACCATAGATAATGTTTAATTAAATCATTAAATTATTGGACTTTACCATTGGGTCATTTGGTTTCACATAATATGTCATTGTTGACAAGGTCCCTACAATAATCTTGAGGCAAGAACGACACTTAGATATACGCCTATCAATTTGGCTCTATATAGACCAAATGTGAACAAGACGCAATTTATTATTATTATTTAACCTCTTCATAATAGCCTTTGTTATTCCGTCATTCCCTAACCCTGTTAATTGCTGAATTAGGTATTTAAAATAAAGACAAAGTGTATCATAGAGTCAGAATAATTTTATATTTATCCAAGATGAAAAAAGTGTTCCAACTGGACCGCGGGTTTAGTTTTCCACGTCATGTAATAATTAATGTGTGTATTGTTCTTACAGAGGTATCATCTTCGAGTGAGACCACTTTAATACTGAATCTAAAACTACATACAAACATCATTTAAATTAATTTCCAGTTGATAAAGTGTTTAAATGTATTTTTAAATAAAATTGAAATCTTAAAAAAAAAACGATCCAGTTTTTTCCCGTATCCCGACTGCGACTCGAGCAGTTTATCAACAAAGCATTACGCCTACAGTCACATAACTATAGCTTATGCTTTAAAAAGAGCATTTATCAATTTACTGTAACAGATTAATTACAAATGCATATATTTTTAAACGATTTAATAAATTCACAACGGTACAACTAATATACTTAGCGATATCAAGTGCATAGACATCAACGACAAACATACCACGAGATATTGTCACTATAATAATTTGAATTTCATCACTTTTCCAAACTAATCGAGAGGCATCAGTAGACAACGATGTTCATTTACGAACGACAAAGTTATTATAATGACACAAATTTTAATTTAAAAAATTTAGTTGACATTAGACGATATGACCATTGTCGAAATCGGACATTAGCCTGTATATAGTGCAATAGACAAAGGTTGCTCAATCACTCGATCGGAAGAACTTCTACGTCGATCGCTGGAATTCTCGTAAAGTAAAAAAAATAATCGTAAACGGTTAACTATATCCGAGACAAAAATCCAAAATGAGGTAACGCAGATGATATCCGATATATATTACAAAGCCAGAGCATCTGTTCCTAAATTTTATTCTTTTACAACTGAAGATAAATAACCGCGTGATATACAAATGAAAATAATTCCAAATATCGCATTCGACTAGGGAACACCTGTAACGCTTGCAGTTGGCACTAGGAATTACGTGCGGTTTTATGAAAATTACGAATGATATAAATTTTGTACTCGTTTAATTTTTAGTTGTAGGGAAATCCATTTGCGTTATAGTAATAGGAAATGAGTAGTCGAAAATTTGCTGCTTAAATATTTTGCGGTAAATCGCTGGGTGTTTAAGTTTGAGCCCCGCCCCTCCGTATTAGACGAATCGATTCACATTCGATTTTGATAAATACACGACCTCAAGGTCTCGTCCCCATTAAAGGTAGAAAAAAAGGAAAACAATTATCTCGGGCGGTTTTAACGATTCAAGTGGTATTAATAAGATTTAACATGTATATAAACCTTACAATTTCTATATTAATTCAATGCTTCATCCTCGTTGAAGTTATGATCAAGAGCATGACTCTTGTTAACTCGAACTCGATTCGATTTTGGTATTAGTAAAGTGAGAGAATGAAATGTACAGTTGTTGGTAGGTGGGATTCTTTATTTTTGAAGTAGTTCGGCAAAATAACCTTTCAGCCCATGGACGGTAAGTCAACAAATAACGGCAACCGTGGTAGCAGATTCAATCGGCAGCCCTGTGTTTGAAAGACCCAATGTTATAAGGAGAAGGGAACACGTTGGCTGCGAGACCATTCCACATCGACACGGCACGGCAAATATAAGATTTCTGAAATATAGTAATCGTTCTATTTCAGCGTACACTCACGTATTGTACAGGTAGAGGTCGGTGTTACGTCACACGAGCGGAGCCGGGGGGTGCGAGTGGGGTGGGGGTCCGGTCGGGGGACAGGGTGCTTGTTCACACGTGAACGAGGCGAGAGTCGCGATCAGGTGAGCCGACAAGGCAGGCGGCCACATGACGAGTGCCAGCGACGCTTGTGCCGGCTCGACTCCCCGTCGGACACTTCCGCTGTCGACATCGTACGCGAACCGCCTTCGCCCATATCTGTAATCGAACGATTATAATAATCACACCTTAAACATATCGATATTCGTTTACAACAATCGATAGACGGACCTAAGCTATCAATGGTATAAATTTGCTATATTTATAAAAGAAAGGTACATAAAATGGGGATGTATTTTGCGACTACACTAAAGATTTGAGGGACTTCTTAGATTGTCGATTAACATTAGCAAAGGCCCAGGGGCCTTGTTACATTTTTAGCTCGGCGGATGTTTCTTTACAAAACCATCGATACTATCGATCTTTTAAAAAAGCTCCAGAGATTGTATGTTTGTTTGAACGCGCTAATCTCTGTGCCTTGCTTTCCCTCGGGAAGAGGTATCTTTGCCCAGCAGTGGGACATACAGGCTAGTCTTATTATTGTTTTCTTTTATAGCCTATTTAATGAGGAAGGTTATGTACTATATAACTTCATGCTACGACCTTAAAAAGCGGAGCAGTAACCATGAACTTCAAGCATTCTGGTAAACTGTAGGCGAAGACGGCAAGTAAGAACAACCATAGGCTACGCGAGTGCGTTAGCTGCGGCACGGTAGACAGTTGGTTGAATAATTTTAACAAAGGTACAACAGCACAGCTAGTTAATATATATGACTGTTGAAATGAATATGTCCGAGGGAAACAACGTTGCGAATGAAGCAATGATGGCTGTGGTAGGCGTGCCCGGACACCGCATCTATTGAAGTAGGCTCAAATACAACAATATACCTGAGCTTTAGATGAAGGAAAACGTAGCGCCGAACCTGTTGTAGGACATATTCTAATACCTTCCTCTGCTAGCTACCACCCTCAAGATTAAAAGAAAGGTCAGGGCAAGAGTACTCTAAACCGACGAGCATGCATGAAAAGATTTATGAATGTTGGGGAAGAGAAAATTGTATGTCAGGATCGTAGTAAGTGGAAGGACGCGGTCTCTGCCTACCCCGTTGGGAAAGAGGCGTGATTTATGTATGTATGTAAGTTAACATCAGGTGAGATAATAATCCTATAAAATTTTAAAATAACACGACAAACTGACTATGCTATTAAGGATTGAAATGCCGAAGCGAATCACTAAGGCGGATTCCAAAACATTTTTTTCCAAAACCCTTCAATCTCTGTTAATCATAAATATTATAATCTGTATAGGTTTATTAAAGCAATATTGTATAGATCCACTGATCATTATCATAAAACATAGTTTTTTTATGATAACAAACCCAGGAGAGTGTTATTTGATCATATAATATGTAATCGAATTTTAAAAGTTTATTAATAATAATAAACTACATATAAACGTCAAGCGCGAAAACAATAGGTGGAAAACTAAGATTATTGCTTTTTTTTTCGGTTAAACAATTAAATAAGCGTGGTAAGTATTTTTCAAATTAAGCAAATATTTTGTTAGCCGTTTGTGTAATGTTTACGGAAACTGATTATTATAATGTAGTTTTTTTTATCGCTATAGCACTCGTCATGCAACGAACCTAACTCAGTGAACAAATGCGTGCGCGGACGCGACCAGCGACGCACACTTCCTCAGTCTCTGTAATGTTAATACTTTTAATAGTGTTGTTAAACATCGATTAACCAATTGTTTTCTTTAACCATCAATCGTTTGATTTGCATTACATAACACTATTTTTGCGATTGCAAGGAAGATTTCCGCGAACGACCTTTTTTTGAAGTAAACCTTATAAACGTTTAACGCACATTATCGGTCTCTCCTCTTTGTGTGAGCCAGAATGAGAGAGCAAATGTCGGTGTGTATGTATATTGCACACTGTATAAAAAAAAATCTTTTAAAATTAAGTTTCACTTCTATCGTGTGTGATTCGCACACACACCTTTTTTAGCTCACCAAGGTACTAAAGCACGTAACCTTAAGACACACGCGAT
The DNA here is from genome assembly GCA_947532125.1 of Saturnia pavonia. Lineage (NCBI taxonomy): Eukaryota > Metazoa > Arthropoda > Insecta > Lepidoptera > Saturniidae > Saturnia > Saturnia pavonia. The sequence goes on from OX383901.1 coordinate 7,257,466, forward strand.
GACTTTTTTTGTCTAACGATAAATAGATTGGGTTTTAGAAAACACTATCAATTGTCCAAAAAAACTATTTTTATCAACACTAACTCTGAGTATATTAACATTGAATGTTAGTATGTTACAACATACAATAGATATTTATAATACTAGTGCGATATGTCAGTTTTTTACAAACAAGTAGACGAATTATAAGCCCGAAACCAAGTCGAAGGCTTACCATAGTCACGAGTTTGTAAAAACCAACTTCCGCACGCGTGTCATACAACGTTTTTCAACACATTTGCGAGAAAGCAGTACCTACAACAATAGGTAATGAAACTAACTTTTTCATTAGATTATTTTTAATAGCAAAAAAAATATATACAGATAGGTTTTTTACCTTCAATTTGAGCCTCATTCAAGATAAGATGGTAGATTCCACATTAATATCGAATTCCTCGCTAGAACTCATTGTATTATTTTGTTTATAAATTACAAAGATTAGAAAATAAATTTATTAATTTATTTACAAAAACGTAACAATCTTTGACGTTTCTGATATGAAAATTGCGCGTATTTGCAAATGGCATCACGTGAGCGTGGTGAAAATAAGAATAACATATTTAGTCTACTTTTCTCTTTAGTATTAAAGTGAGACAAATGTGGTAATCAAAAGCGCTTACAAGGAGGTTCAATCATTCAGCTTATTTATCCTCGTAATGTGAAACTTCTTGGTAGAATTCTTATATCTTTTATGGAAATTACAAAAAATCGTAATGGATACGCACGGCGCTATACAACAGAGTGTGCAGTAAAACAGGTACTTAGGTGAGGGTACCTATTTTACCGCACATTCCGTTGTATGGCGTAATTTTTAACTTTCGAACAATATATTCGAAAATGCTTCGTAAACGCTAAAAATGCTTCATGGCTTCGTAAATACATTTTTTGAGCAAATGTGTTGAAAAATCTATTAAGTATGTGATGTAATATTTTTTTTCCACGGATACCCAATATTAAAGTCTTCCTCTTATTTAAGAGCAAAGTGTCTATTTCAACGTGTATATACACAATTATGCCAATGTCACGTGGATATAATATTTATCTAATCTTTAAAATTCAAACAACGCTTTAACAAGATGGCAGCTCTCTTGTTAAAACTTTCTACGGAATTTTTGTGGAAAGTTAAAATTCTTGCTTCTAACTTCTAATTATTGTTTATAATTCGATTTAGTTGTGCACAATAATCCAACTATATCACGCAAAATGCCACCAATATTACATAATATTATAGCGTCAAATAACGTACGTTCCCGTCAAAAACTGCCCAATAAGTCTAATGTGACGAATAAATTTTATTAACCTATTTACATAACATTCGAAACGATTTAATGATGATAATTAAAAGTAAACTCTTAACTCTCCAATGACACCCCTTCATTAAGTAAGCCTAAATAAGTATATTAAATGCATCCAAATATTTGTCAATAAAAATACGAACAAATATCAATGCAAATTATGTCCAATTGCAATAAGAACAATAAGGAAAATCTGTCATGCTCTACGAATTCAATGACGATGATTTTCAATTTAATTTATTTAAAAATAGAAACGGCATGTAAGGTAAAACCACCAGTGATTGACACTGCACCAATAGTTGACACTCTGACGAAGAAAATTAAATATTAAGAAAAAAAAGGAAGCCAAAGATCGAGATGGCCAAATCACAGATTACTGCTATATTTTTAATGTTATAAATACATATAGGTACACTCAGTTATAAAAGTCGGTTAACAAACTCAAGACTTCAAATCAATTTAGTATCAAATATTTAATTTTCTTCGGCAGAGTGTCAACTATTGGTGCAGTGTCAATTACTGGTGGTTTTACCTTATTTTGGATATGTGATTAGAGTGTGAATAACTCACCGTGCCTCAAGTCTCGTTCAGTGAAGTACTCCTGCGCGGAGGCATAGTGTCGTTCCACGAGGTAAGGGATGACGGTCGAGTTGTGCAGTTCGTCGGAGCGCCGAGAACGCGGACTTACTAACTTCTCACCTGGCTCTAGCGGTGGACGAGATTGTACCCATCTGAAAAAAAAAATACTATGTCTATAATATATTATTTCTCAAATGTGTTTTGCGGTGATGCCGTATCTTCCTTAATTCTTCATCAAAATCAAAAATCATTTTAAACCTTACGCTCCCCACTATTGAGGAAAAATAGACAAATAGTTGATAATTTAGATTAATGTTGATGGGATTCGTAATGAGAATATATTCAACTAATATGTTATATGAGGCGACATCTATTAACAATCTGGTTAAAAAGATTTTTATATTTACATTAAACCAAGAGTTAATTATTAATAAGAATACTTTCACTAAATATATTTAAGTACGTTGACATTATTAACCGACATGTCAGGTCTATATGGGCACGATTTTCTCAGAAACAAACGACCGACTTATTTTACTGGAATAGTCTATATACTTCTAGATACGTTTTAGTATATAAAGTATTAAGGTGCCATTATTATTTACAGACTTATCAGGTAAAATATTTGTCTTTATTGGTGATTTTTAACGAAATCTGTTTGTTTTTAGATACGTTAGGGATATTATTTCATTAATTAAACTATATATAAGTAAGCATGAGACGTACGTTCTGGTCTAGGTTTTAATACCCGGTGCGAGCTTACCAGTACGCGGACAGTGTGTGGATCGAAATACCCAATACATTACATACATACCATCCGTATGGCTCGACCGCGTACGCGCCTTGATTGCTATCGTATGCAAACCTGTTACAGTTCGAAATACTACGATACCCGCACCTTGAAGCCCGGGTATTGATGTTTGCAGGTATTTCTCATGAGTCCGTATAGTCCGAAGTAAGTTGTAAGGTTTAGTTACGAAACCAATTCATGCGTTGAGACAAATTTGATACAGATAAGTATGAATTTAAGGAACATAATTGCGTAACAATGCTAAAGCATAATAATATTTTTTTCGTAAAGTTTTTACATGATAACGTGTTTTTTTTAATGATTATAAGGATGGAAAATATTATAGAGTATTCGGATATATTTTAAAATTTACTGTGTTTTGTGTGCGTCGACATTGTATTGATTATGTATGTCAGTTGTGATTTTGAAGTGAAGTACGTTAACAACTGACCTTCATTTTTGAAGTTTTCACCTTAACTGACTGAGTTAGGCATGGTAAAGTATGAAGGAAAGATTTCACTTCAATCACATATCTCAACACTCTATCAGACACAACATCTAACAGACAGATACATTCTATTAAAACTAAATTCAATTTATTTACATTGTATAATAGGCAAGCATAATGCATAGATGAAGATTACCTAGCGAGACCACATCCACCCATATACAAACAATACTTAGAGGTATATTGATACCAGTACCTCTAGCACGAACATTAAACAGTTACGTCACGTATTCGTATAGAGTAAGCTACACTCGATACTATCTCGATAGCTGTCGGCAGCACGAACATTATAATCTTACTATCGCCTACGCTACACGATAACTATACGATAGTTCAATTAAATAAACAATCTTTATGACGTATGACCGAATGTAATGAATGACTCGTTTTGAAATAGCCGACATAGTATTTAATAAATTAGTTTCGGTACTTAAAATATAATATTTGAGATTATAATATCACATATTTGTATTATAAGTAATATTAAATAATTTTTAACCACATATTTTATTTTTTTAATTTGTTAAACGAACTTAAAAAACGCCCAATGTTTTGATTTCCGAACGCGGCCATTTTAAGTGGTGTTGTTTTGTTTTCAAGTTGTTTGAGATATCGCGTCGCGCCGTTTGTTTTCGTAGATTTGCAATATATAAATACTACTTATTAAAATGACTGAGAACTAATAACGCTAAATTTTTTGTGATGGTCGAATTTATAGAAAAGTAAGTACCTTCTCAATAAATAACAATCAGAGGTTTTATTTACCTCTTTCTCTATTTAAACTTGTACTTTACTAATGAGCATATTTATTTTCTAAAGATATGGAGATTTATCCAAACCGCAAAATTCGCCGCATGGTCGCCAGTGGTGTATGCACAAATGGAAACAGTTAAGGGGAATGCGTAACAATCATGGTATTGCAGAATCTCGTATTGAAGAAAAGTGTCGGAAAGTAAGTGATAATTTGTTAATTCATTGTAAATAGTTAAAAGCATGAGATACAATATTTAGAGGTATTTATTATAGGTAATTACTTTAAAATAATGATTCATTTTAATAATGTCAATAAAACTTAGAAGCCTTTGATTATCAAATAAAACTAATTAAAAATAATAATTTCAGATGGAGACCGAGGCTGTCGAAGGAGAAAAAATTGTTTCGATGCCTGGGGAGCCTCAAAACAACAATTTATTAATTGCACAACTAGACAAACATATTGTTGGTAAGTTTCTACTCATATTAATAATATGAGAAAGAATATGTAATATTTAATTTTTCTATTGTGCTACAAAAATGTTACTTGTTTAATTAATACATAATTTTAAATTGATACTGATTAATAAGTTAAAATGTAGTAGCTATATAGTGTTATAGAATTTTATGTAACCTCAAGTTTTTAATTTATTCCTTCCTACAGGTGATGAAGATTGGAACACTCCTGGTTCCCACAAGGATGGACCAATATCACCAATGCTGAGATCCATTACACCACCTCTTAATCCTAAACTTACCACACCACCAATGTCCCACCCACTACAATCACCACCAAGGTCTCCCGTAGCCCAGTATAGACAAAAATTCCCACAACCCCCACCTCAGAGACACCAGCGAAAAACGAGCTCAGTAAAACGATATTAGAAGAGTATGATTAGAAATGTGATGCAAATGCTAAAGAGAGAATGTTTATTTGTAGATTTAGAAAGAAGGAGGAGACATAGAGCTTCGTCAACAGGATACTGAACTTCAGTTGCAAGCTCAGTGGCTGGAGTTTATGAAAGTAGCATTAAATATATATTAAATATGTTAGAAAAATATTTGAGTTTTAAGTAAAAAATGGGTATGAAAAATGATAATAAAAAGTATTTATTAAAAATTATATAATGGTGTGAAAAAACATAGAATTAAATTTAAATTTTTAGAACAGTATTTTTAAATCAGTACTTAGTTTTAAATTATTAGAATTAATTGTAGCTACAAGTATAATAAGTGTAACAAAACTTATAAATTAGTTTAACTATTTACAATATTAATTTTAAAAAATCATTTACAATGTGTTTACATTACTAGAAAAAAATATATCTATAAGTAACAAAACTTATGATTAAGTTTAACTGTTCACAATATTAATAAAAATTTAAATCAGTACAAAGTGTTTAAATTACTAAAATTAATTCTATCAACAAGTAAGTATATATTAAGTATAGCAAAACTTAATATAAATTTAAACATATATCGTATATATAACTTTTATAAAGTAATAGTACAGTATAAAGTAAAATATATAAAAGTAAAGGACAACGGCAGACATCCGGTATACCGTATATTCATATAAAAAATTGAATCACAAAAATAAGAGAAAAAACTAAATATTAAAACAATACATCGAATATGTACTTTTGTTTTATTTTGTCCTTCTCAGCCCTTGAAGTGGGGAACTTTATGAAGGTGTTTGCCAATGTTGGGTTGTTAAGTGCCTGAGTAACTTGAGTCACACATCTATTCACACTTGTTTGCCCCAAGTGGATACCCAAACTGATTTAACGTTGATAAGAACCTATGGCAAAAAATGACAGGGCACAAAGAACCTGAAACATAAGTTTTATTAATATTTAAGTATGTGTAATACATATTTACATTGCATATACTCAATTAAAACGATTGATTGCATACTTTATGCTCTAAACTTATTCTTGTAGTCGCTCTCAAATTTGTGTTAGTGCCAAGTTCATGGTGTTGGTATTTAAAGTGTCTTTTGTTTAACACGTATCGGTTTTTAAATTTGGTCTCCGAAATATCCGTAGGAACTTCAGTTTTCCGAAGAAAAACCCGTTGAGTAATGCCACTGTAAGCACAATTTAGATACTTATATATTAAGTTCAACATTCAGCTAATATAACAGTAAAATGTTTAAAAATAACAATAAGCATATACTATTAATATTAATCAAATAATAGCTTTCAACTTTTTTTTAAAATGAACACTGGATGTAATTAAATACTATAATTAATATTAATACAGTTTTACATATAAAAAAGAAAAGTATATTTTTCTTACCTTAAATCTCGTCCTTTTACTCTTTCCTCTTAAGCCAAACACCACCTAAAATAATTAAAAACCAAAGATCTTGCTCGATAAGGTCATTACAAAAACATTTTAAATAATATTATTCACAAAATCGTCTCTCGATAGCTCTCTCACTGACAAAATGTCCGTGAGAACACTCACGTATTTCTCGCTAGCTAGCTATCGTAAACTGACGATACTATACGTCAAAAAATTATTCGTGCTGCCGAATCCCATACATTTGTCACGTTTACTATACGCTAACTACTCGATGGCTACACGCAAGTCGACACAAAATGTTCCGGCTGCTGAATTTTAGTTCTACTTACGCTCACGCGGCGCTGTTTCAATTTGTATACAAAATTTTACTGTTACTATTCGATGACGTTAACTATACGATAGAGCAAAAATGTTCGTGCTAGGGGTACTGGTATCAGTACCGCACCTTGAAGCCCGGATATTGATATTTGCAGGTAAGTCTCATGCCTAATTTATAGTATACTTTATAGAATACAAATATATAATACTTCTTTTCAAATATAAAGTTACAAAAATTTAACGTGTGCGTATTACAGTTTACTGACATAGAACAAACCATATTTACATTAGACCAAAGGATCCTTGACGTCGTGTCAGTATTTACACTGCAAATTAATAACTCTTTGTTGTGGTTACATCATCGTTATATTTAGCTACAGTATTGAGTTCGAATACAGGAAGATTTATAAAATATCATTGTGTCACATGAAAATATGTATTATATATTTTCGTAAAGATGTATAGAGTAAATCAGAAAACTTAAAAACTGTAATAACCATTGAATAATTGATTCAAACTTGTACTTTACTCGGGATTTATAATTCAAGGTTAGCTTACCGAGGATAGGTATATAATATTATGATCCAACAAGGAATAGAAGATTTAATAAGAACCATTTTCAAAAATTTGAATTGTTTATTTAGCAGTACGCGTCGACAAAATAAGCACAATGAGTACATTAGCTTACTGAACATACATGTATATTGTTACTAGTTGTGCCCGCGGCTCCGCTCGCGTGGGCTACAGTATGCCGTCGGTCGAGCGCTGGCGCGAATCGTGCTGCCCCCGTTCCCAACGGTCGCACGCCAGTTATTTTAAATACAACAATCTTTATTGTAGTTTAACCTTACAAGATAGACATATGCTTTCGCTAAATTCTTGCAAATCTTTTTAAGATCTACAATTATGTAGTTGATCTGTTTGATATAACTCCTATGGTTTACCCAACGTAAGCCATTTAAGCGCCCCAAAAGAGTCTTTTTTCCGAACTAATTCAACCATTATCGTCACTGCTTATTTAAAAATATGTGAATCGGATAAGTGGTTTTCATGTAAAAAGAACATAAGCGGACAGACAGACAGAGAGTCGTTGAGTTTTATAATATGTATAGACGATTTAAAAATGAATAATTTTTTTTATAAGAATCATTTTCTAAAATGTATACCTTTTATTTTGCAGTACGCGTAGACAAATTCAGTAATTCAATAAAGGATGAAGAATTAGAGTTAAATTTGTATTTACCAAAACAGGTAGATATAAAATAATTTAAGCCATAGCTAAGTTCTACAAATAGGCTACATCTGCTTTATGTTTATGCAGAACTAAAATACATAGGATGAATCAGATAATACAGTAGAGTACACAAATTTGAAATTAACTAAAAAACTAAGTTTTTTTTTTCGAATTGACTATACTGTTAGCCATTAGGGCTCTTGAGCCTCGAACGGCTTTTACAGCTTCACCCGGGCTTGGCTAAAAAACGAAGAATAAGGTATTGTATTATATACTACACTACATGTGCCCCACAGTTACACCCGTGTTAAATTTCACCGCGCCACCCTTCAACGCACTCGTGAAGGGTATCGTTGTTCTCATATCTCGTACTTGCCTACAGCTTGCCAATTGCTGGACGTTCACGGTTACTGCTCCGATTCTTAGCGTGGTAGCGTGAAGTTATATAGTTTACTATTTATCTCAATAAATATGGCATTAAATGCAAAAGATAACAGAGAGTCATGGTGGCCGAGCGATTAAGATACGGTGGTCTACGATTACGACTAACAGACTACGACTGTGACTGAGAAAACCTGTAATAATAAGTTACTGTCTAATTTTGTCTTTTTTTTAATACGGCATTTAATTACCCAGTGTTATATAATAAAATATATAACACTAACTATGCCCAGCGGTTTCACCCGCGTATAATTTAACAGAAATCGCCGACTATACTAGGTCAATTTATCACATTTCAGTATAGACAACATTTTTATCGAGCGGACAAAGTTATGCGTCACTACTCACAAGGCTCATTCGCGCCACTACATCAATAGTCACAGGCCCGAGCAGAGTGTCGACTTATTTTTATTTTACATTATCTCCCAAACTATATGTCCAAATAACATACTATAAAGGGCAAAGTTTATCCACATAAAATTGTCTTGATGACGTAGTAACTTTCGTTCGTAAGGATTAATAAGGCATGCCTAATGCTCATTATAAATCAGTTTTCAATTATCAATTAAAAAAAAACACACAAAATACCTTATTGTGGCTTATGTATAAGAAATAGACATATGGTATCGCAGATTTTTTATAGATGTACTAACGAGCAATATTTTTGTAGAACATTGTATTTACGCATTACTAACCATTACACCAGCGCACGCGGATAAAACAGTTCGGGTGCGCGATTTCGTCCGACTTACTTAATAAAAAACTCAATATTTAAGGCTAGCTAAGAGGTCTAGCCTATTTCTAGATAGCCTATACTATTCCACGTGAATCTAGCAATCATATACAAAAATATTTTTTTGAATCCGAGTTGTAGTTCCAGAGATTAGCGTTTTCGAACAAATACACACAAATAAACCAACAAAATCTCTCTTCCGCTTTATTATATTAGTATAGATTTGTGTAAAAGTGTAGGACGTTGACATTAAATAAAAAACTGTCAAGTGCGAGTGAGACTCGTGCACCGGTGGTTCTGTAATCCGTTCCATCATAAAACATATTTGTGTTATGTATCTACCAAAAATATAATTTTTATTCATTCAGTGCGGGGGATCCTTAGATTTATTAGCGTAAGCCGACTTACCCTTGAGCGGTTTTTATTATTCATTTTACTTAAGTTTACACTATAGTCACACTAAGATTGAAGCTAGCATATATTATCGTTTTCACTATAGAGAAAAAGACTTTATCATTTTGTCTTATTTTAGGATATCCAATATAATGAATGACATATATACGGAGAAAATTCCAACCGACTACTCATTACAGTTCAAAAGATAACACGCCTTTAAATTAGGACGGGTAACATAGGCCAAGCCTATGTGTTAGCCGTAGGGTTACTTATTTCTTTGGAAACACAATCTTGAAAGAAAACAATATAATATAATAATACAATTACCTGGGAAGTATTTAGATAAGAATGCGGTATTAAACATAATAATGCAGGTAAATGCAGTGGCAGATAATAAAATGAAATACTCACGCGTGTCTCCTAATCTGGTGCACGGATGGTCTATGGTCGGGCTCCCGGTCCAGCATGTCGGTGAGCAGCGCGCCCAGCGCCGGGCCGAGGCTGGCGGGCGGCGGCACGGGCGTACAGCGCCCGATCGCCTCCAACAGCCGGTACACGTTATCGCCTTCGAACGGATACCGGCCTGTCGTCATGTTGTACCTGATAATTCATCACATTTTTCTCTCAACCCTTTTTGTAACCCTTGGGCATACTTGGGCCTTATCATACTGAAAAGAGTACGGTTCATTATTCACCGTGCGACCCATTTTAATGAATGGTTCACTCTTTACGACACTGATATATCCAGACCAGATTTATATATGTATTACATATTTAAATAATCACATTACCTAACTGAATATTGCAATTTTTTTTTCTAATATCATAAGATACTACTAACCAAAATATAACATTTCTATTCAACATTGGTTGAAAGGAAAATATAATGAAAACATAAACTAAATGATTTACATTTTTCCTGAAATTTTGTTCTCGTATATAACCAACAAGCTGTGCCCGCGGCTCCGCTCGCATGGACTACAGAATGCTGTCGTGCACACACACGAGTTGTGCTCCCTCAAAAATTTGTATTATGGATGATTCTTAGAAAATAAACATATACTATCGCTGACTTTTTTGAAGGTCTTTTAAAAATCTACAATTATACTACTCTGTCAAAAAAGCACCGGAAAAAGATCAATAATATACAAAATGTTATTCGTCCAAATTTATTTTATCGCCTTCAAAGTATACTCCTTCAGAAACGATACACTTACGCCAACAAATAATCCAATCATCAAAACATTTATTCAACGCTTTTTCCGGAAACGAGTTTAGTTCTCATCGCAAATTCTCCTGCCGAATGAAAACAGGTGCCACGAAGTCGGCTAGAGCCATATCTGATGAATAAGGTGGTTGCTCGAAGGTAGTTATTGAGTTATTGGTCAGAAATTCGTTCACAATGAAGGCGAAAGCGCATTATTGTGGTGCAAAATCCATGAATTTTCATTCCACAAATCTGGCATTTTTCGTCGAATTTGCTCTCTTAAACGCCGCATACCGGTCAAATAATATACTTTATTTACCGTTTGATCTTCCGGTAAAAATGTACACAACACCGCGATAGTAATAAAACAGTCAACATGACTTTGACTTATGATCGACTTTTGCGTGGTTTTTTCGGTTTTGGTTCAGTTGGAACGCGCCACTCCGATGCTTGTTCACTAGTTTTCATTTCAAACTCGTAAACCCACGTATCAATGCATTTCATGAATGTTGGGTCGGAATTGACTCGTTCTGCATGTTCTCAGCGACTCTTATGCGATTGAGTTTTTGGAGAAAATTCTGGTCTTTTGGGACTACCCGAGCGGCAACATGTTTCATACCCAAGTGATTATTTAAAATGATACGGATCGACTCATGAGACTTTTTGTTCGATGTTTTTGTCCATTATGAAATTCGCAATATACATAAGATGTGATCTAACTAAAAACAGCACTGTATTTAATCTAAATGACAGATGCAAATCAAACTTTGCGCCAAAATGAAAAACAGATGTGCCAATTAAAAAAAAAATGAATTTGGAACTATTAACAAATCATCCATTTCTGATACTTTTCAGACTGAATGTATTATAGTACATTAATTTGATATATATTTTACAGTTTACTCAACGTAAGCCATATAATCGCCCCAAAAGCGTATTTTTTCCGAATTATTTCACCATTATCTTCACTGCTTATTTCGTATATTACTTTATGTTACAAAATATATCTATCTGGCCAGATAACATATCTATGAATTAAAGCAAAAATCATGTAAATCAGTTTAGTGGTTTTCGCGAGAAAAGAACATAAACGGACAGACAGAAAGAGATACATTGAGTTGTATAATATGCATACATAGATACATGTAGATATTATATCCAACAATGGTTTGTTAAGTTATTAAGATTTGTTTTATCAATGAAGCTGAGCAAGTCTTCATTATTACGATAGTATTAGTAGAACCATTAAAGGCTTCTTATTCATTGCGAAGATGAAAATGTGAAAGTTATATCGATGGTGGAACAGCTAATTGACTAAGGTACAAACTTTACATGGTAGGTATTTAACCTTTCCATCGTCGATAATATGTTTTAATATACTGTGTACTGAAAATAAATATTTCTCACAACTACATAAGCTCTTCATATCCGAAAAACCGAAAAAGGCAGAAAGTAAAACACAGACTTGTGATAGTAATGATTCAACTGCAATATCGAATAATGCAATAATGAAATAAAATATACATTTTATCATGAGATTATGCCGTTCAAGTGTAGTTGCAAATCGAGAGCTTAAATGTATTAACACAGGCAATAAGATAAAAGTAATGGTATGTATGCATATTATAAATAACTCGTTCATACTCAGGTAGATGGATACAGGTTGTACATCGATCGAGAACTTTGCGCACGGGAAAGAAATGTGCTAAATATACATATTTTGTCGCTGACCTACTTTTAGTTGTGTCTGGTCGATAATTGTATCAAGGTTGATTTTTTAAACATGTTTTATGGATTTCATTTAACAATAATACTTTGTCTATGATGATAGACCCTAAAGAGGTGGATTATTTCCTAATTGAATAATTTCCAAATATATATCCCACTAAGCACTTTTTAGTCAACAGTTAATTATTTATTTACTTTATAATACCTCGCCATGATGTTGCAATGTCTATGTAGAGAGTGACATGAAAATACTTAGTGTTGATAGAATCATTTTATCAAGTGAAAATTCCTTTATTTTTTTTATTTATACCAAATGGCATGTGACCTTAATATTTGGACATTACCAGAAGAAATAGGTTAGAATTCTTTCACAAAAATAATTTTATATTTGCATCATAAAAGTCCTGGAGTATTCAATATTTTCAACTCATTTTCTAAAACAATACATGAATACTCTTAACATAACTCTAAGTGTCATTTTTTATAATAAACTTATACTAGTTTTTAATAAGTAAAGTTAATCAATAAGAACACAACTAATTTGTGAAAGTGTGTTGATTTTTAGTGGCTTTCCCATGGGAAGTTGTTCTTTGCCCAGCAGTGGGACACATACAGACTGATATTATTTTTAGAATATTATATTATGGTAATATTTCACTTACAATGTAACTCCACTGCTCCATATGTCTACTTTTGTTCCTGAAAATTGCTCAGCCCCATTAGCTATCTCTGGAGGTTGGAACGCAGGAGAACCTTGTCCAGTATAACATGTATCTTCTGGTGAAAACATGTCTAATGCCTAAAAATAATCCAGTTTTGCTTAATTATCACCTTTATAGATTGCTCAATAAATTAAATCATGCTATTACTAGGATTGCCAACCCTACTATATCATATAGTATCCTACTATATTAAGCGTCCAACTACTATATTTCTAAAAAAATAGAGTAGGCGAAACTACTATATCTTCAACAGATAATTGGAGTTTACTCCTTAAGAAACGATATAAGGCACACGGAGTGAAAATATATGAGGAGAGAAATTGAAAGTGCAACATCACGAAACAAAACAATGTAATAAAATATTAGAAGTCAATTTTAACTTATTTCTAATCGTCGTATCGAAATAAAACTTTGTATGTATATGTAGTTCCGATGACAACACGATAATTTGGTATCTTGGAGCTGATCTGACGATGGAGCCAGGAGGTGTATAGTGGAACTCTTTAGTGGCTACTAGCAAATCCCTCGAGTTTGGGGTCATATGGTTTTTTTTGACGAGTCCAATAGATTGGGCTTGTTTTTCATTCATTTTATATCATAAGAGATGCCTTTATTTACTAATCTTGCCAATTAAATGGTATATAGTGATAGTTGAGTAAACTCCAGTCGCGAGTCGGAGCTGACACAAACTTTGTTATTTTATTCCAAAATGTTTAAGCTTGAAACAGAACGCAGGCTGCAGCTAGGGAATGAAATCCCGGAATACCGGGATCCCCCATTACATTTTGCGGGGCTAAATTTCGGTTGAAAATTGCGGGATCTCGTTGGACTGTCAGGATTACAGAGAAGCGTGAATCATACGTGTTACTCTGCACGCGGCAGCACGCACAAAGTACATTATATATACTGGTAGCAGCGCGTGGACTGGCCGACTACGCGGAAGGTTAAAGGCGCCCAGGGGAAGGATGTGAGGGTTCGGGGGAGATAATTGCCCTCCCGCGCCCCTTGTTTGTTATTCAATTTTCCATTGAATATTAATTGTTTTAGATAAATCCAAGGTAAACTGAACTTTTTAGGTTATAGTATGTTATTTAATGAGTGAAAATAATGTCGGAAATAGTATATAAGGACTTTTGTGATAATCATGTATGGAAGTACATCAATTTATGTCATAATCTTTAGGTCTAAAAGGATTAATAAACGATTTAAAATGTACCCAAAAGCTTGTTTCATTTGGGTTAAGATAAAATCATGAAAATGTAGTCTATTAGGTCTTTGTTACGAATGATTTGAGGTCTAAGTCCACCCTGCTGAATACCGCAAATACCTGGATCCGGCAGGAACAAGAAGGGTCAGTTCCGCAAATACCTGAATTGAGATTATCTTGCAGTCTGCATTACCTAGCTGTAGCCTGTATCTCTTGGAGTAAGTATAATATGTATACCCATAATCTGAGCTTTATCTCTTTTTGAACAAGACTTGGTATGTCATTGTCAATTTAAGTATTTGTCTTTGTCATTATCATCATTTTATCATATTCTATCTGTCTTTCAAGTAGTAAAAAATATTCCTTTAAAAAATAAAATATTAATTTGAACCCTACTATGTATATTTTTTGCCATCTAATATATTTATTCAGATAATAGCTTCGAAAATACTATTTAATTACTTGTTATAAAAAAAGTTGGCAACCCTAGCTATTACCCATTTGAAATTATAACAAAATCTTATCCTAATAATACAAACAATAGTGGTTAACTTTAATATATAGGAATGTTAACAAGGTCAAAGGGATTGTTTGTTTGTTTGTTGGTGCTAGTCTCTTGAACTAGTAGTCAGATTTGAAAATTCTTTTTGAATTCTATACCCTATTTCTTGAGGAAGGTTATAGGCTATATAAATTCACGCTAAGACTCTAAGGAGCGGAACAGTAACCATGAGCATCAAGCTGTAGGCAAGTATGGGAAGTGAGAAAAACAACAGGCTACACGGATGCATTGGCAGTGACGAAGTGGAGAGTTGGTTGAATAAATTTAATAGAGGTGAAACCGTGGGGCGCAACTAGTATTAGTAAGCTTACCTCTGCAACACCAAAATCTGTAATCTTAAGAGTTTGATCCAATGTGAGAAGTAAATTTCCAGGTTTTATATCCTTGTGTATGACACCTTGTCCATGTAAATATTCTAAGCCGTCCAGCAGCTGAGTAAAATAGTCATGGGCTTGTCTCTGTGGAAACTTTTTGCCAGGACTTGCCTCTAACATATCCTAGAAATTAATATATAATTAAAATGTTGTATAAGAAAATAATATCATTTAAGTGATTATTTTTATGAAACCAAATAAAAAATTTTGGTATAAAGAATAAAAAAATTTGTAAAGGAGCATAGATGATGAAAATATTAAATATATACAAAATTTATATCAACTTAAAATCTATGTTGATAGGTTACATTAATGTTTATTTATCACTTTAGTTTTTAAATGTGGATTATTTACATTACTGAATAGGATGTATTCTATGTAATCAAAATAAGAAAACATGAAACTATTAAATATTTTAAAAACCTAATTTGAATCTTACTTTTTATAACAAAATTTTTAAAAGATAAGTATATGAAGGTATTTTATTTACATTTGGCTAAATAAAAAGTGTGTGAAGGTTAAATTATATTATTAATTTTAATATTATTTAATTTGACATTGGCTGCACCTGTTCTAATCATAACTAATATTTTACATAAAAACTTATAAATAGATATGGCAAAAGCTCAAGAGATTCTCATTTTTTTTAAATATCACTTTTATATCTGCTTAGTGAACCATCTATTACTACTACTATACATGTCAGAGCAAATACTAAGAAATCCATATTGTGAATATAAACCATGCGTCTATGGTTAACCAAGTGAAGGATGATTAACAGAACTTCACCTTTGATAATGTCATCTGTGATGACATCATCCCTGACGGGTTACACTATTATAACTACTCCTACAGTTAAACAGTTTCCCTGTCATACTTCATTACATATTATAAAACAAAGTCTCTCTGATGAGTCTGTCCTAATGCAATAAACTCAAAAGTACCAAATGGATTTTCATACTGTCAATCAAAGGACAGGAAGGGAGGTATGAGTTATGAGGAAGGTTTAGGTATAAATTGGCTGAAATATGATGATAATTCTTGAAAATATAGGAAGAAATCATACAGAATGGGAGTATTATTGGCATGGCCCACATAAACTAATAGAGTTATATGTATTACTCTGCTACCTGTGTGAATCTGGGGTGGGATGCTAGTAATGAATAATAAAAGCAAACCACATACAATGTCTTATACTATTTATCTTAATTTTATATTGTCCATGCATATTAATAAATTAGCATCTTTATACTCTTTATTATGAGAAAGGTTTCATTATTATTGTTCAATATATGTACATATACAAGCACTATTATTCCGTTATATTTTTTTTTAAGAAAACTTCAATCTTGAGTAATATAGATATTATTGTAAATTTGCCTTTTATATTAGAATCACTAACAATTATAATTCAAATAATGTACATGTATTCTTAATCAAACATGAATATACTATATTATATCTCCAATCCATGTATATATATATACATATATTTAAAATTGGTTTTTCTTAGTTTGTTTATTCATAAACTATTAATCCCATTTTAATAAAATTTTGGTGAATTATTGTGCACACACTTCTTAAGGTTTTTTGTATTAGTTCAAATAGTTTACAATAGCATATGAGTTGTTTCTTTTTGAAGACAAGGAATAAAGTCATATGCTAAAGCAGGTACAATATTATATTTTTATAAAATATCTATTTTTTTACATTCTTGTTACTATTTGGCACATTTAATATACATAAATACTAGAATTATATATCTTATTATAGTTTTATTAAAGTAATTTAATAAAAATCAAAATGTAGAACACACCTGAAGCACTCCAACACAAAATTCCATAACGAGGTACATTTTTTGTTTCTCATCATTATACATAACATCGACTAGTTCTATCACATTTTTATGTCTAAGTATTCGCAGCAACTGTATCTCTCTCTGTACATTTTGTTCACCATTTGGGATCCTTCTTAGCTTTCTTTTCTTTAATATTTTAACAGCCCGTCTACACAACGACTCGGAGTCTAACATCTCTTTAACTTTTCCATAAGAACCTTCTCCAAGCGCATCACCCATAACATATTTACCTACCATTTTACATTTTTTTTTCTTACTCCTGTATATTATGTCCGCGCTATCAACTCTATGAAAGCACAGATTGGTTTGTTCTAAATTAAGATCTAATTCGTCTATTTGCTCATCGTCGAGCCATGTTACAGAATGTGGTTCAGGACTACCTTCCAGCATAAAGTTATCGTCGCTGTCTTGCGCTGCTATCACGTTGGATACCTCATATTCAACATTGTCAGTATCTGGAAGACTTTCACTACTACTGATTTTCCTACACATTCTTGGATCCATTATCTATCAAAACAACACATTTGTAAAACTGTCCGTATTGCAAGGCCTTTTGTCATGAGATCGTATAGGCTATGTTATTAAAATGAAATCATAGTTTCACACAAAACACGACAAATTTTAAGGTTTCTATGGTTTGTAAATATTCATTATAAAAATTATTGTGTTACCTACTACTGAAAGTTTATAAAGTAAATAAAATTTATAACAATGGTACAAACTACAAATTATCGTAGCTCTTTAGTCTATGGTTAGTAAGTAGTCTGTGGTTAGTATTGTCTATGTAAAAATACAAAATACACTGACGCGATAACCTTGTCTACACCATTTGTTGTCTAAAAACTATAAATTTCAGAAAAGTGACGATTGAGTTTTTGGCGGGATCTCAGACTGTTATGTAGCGATTTTTGTTTTTTATTCACAAAATTGGTGTTTTAGGACCCTATATTGTGTAAAACAGGTGGCATTTTGCATAATAAATATTGGTTATTGTGCACAAGTGAAGTGGATTGAAAATAATATATTAGAACATGTATTCTGATATGCCACAAAAACTCCCTAGAAAGATATAACAAGGGAGCCGCCATCATGATAAGACCCTAAATTCGACATAAGACTGGAAAATATATTCACTCGATAATGGCAGTAGTGGTCTTCAATAAAGAGGACCGGTTGCCAGGTTAGGAATAAAGAAGTGACGATTGATTTTCGAAAATCATAGATCAATTATTGGTTTCCGCTGGCGCTGCAATTAGATACCCATAGATAAATATAGTATACTGGTACTAATACTGTCGACATACTGTAAAAATCGGCAATAAAATAAAGGCATGGGGTGGTCGAGTCAGTGTCTGAATCACAGAGTACTTTATATTATACTAGGGATGGAAAATTAGCTACATCACTGCTATTTTTCATATGAAAACAAATATAATTTGTCACCTACTATAGTGAATCCAAAATACCTGCTATATATGATAAAGTATGTGTTTACTTGACTCAAATACAAGTCGCAAAATTCGCAGGATAATACGAATTGATTTCATAGTACTGTAGTATACATAGTGTCATATAAATTCACTTCACTAAAATATAAATCTCAATATTCATACACCTAGCATGTATCGCAGAATCATATAAAACCACTTCACTTCATAACAAATCACAGAATTCATACGCCTGCAATATATCGCACTATGATTTGAATTCATTTGACTTCATAGCAAATTACAGAATTTATACGTCTGTCATATATCGGACGATTATATGATTTCACTTCACTGCATAGCAAATCGCAGAATTCGCAATATCGCAGTTTTATCACTTCACTTCCCTCAATCACTTCACTGCATAGCAAATCGCAGATGTCGCGATATCGCAGTTTTATCACTGTTTTCATTCAATCACTTTCCATCGTGTGATGACAAAGCTACGAATTCGAAAGAGACAAACATCGCAGCAATAAGTGCTATAGAGCTATAGAGTAAATGTGTTGAGTGATATTATAAATAAGATATTGAATTTATTCTCACTACTCTCGGACTTTGATTTATTTTGAGTGTTTTATATGGTGCTTAGGCAATAATGATAAAAATAAGAGATAGTTCTTTTAACCCTTGCAGCATATATAGCATCCTAGAATATATAGGAAAATAATAATTTTATATGCTAATGGAGATTGACTGGCCGGTAAAATAAGTCATAAAAAATACGCCGCAAATAAAAAACATGGCTTTAAACCAGAGTCAAATAACTTGAAACCCCATTGCATACAGAAATCAACAATCTTGATACGTGTACCTAATATTTTATTTATATTATCAGTACTCAGCAGTACTTTTTCTACTTCTTGTTTTGGCGCCGCAAAAAGCACTTGCCGGTGTCAACATATTTTTCTTCGTAGTATTTTTAATATACAAATTTGGTCCAACAAGATGGTGGCTCTCTTGTTAGAACCTTCCAGGGAGTTTTTGTGACATCTCGAAATGCATGTTTCCAGTTAATATTTACAATCCACTTCACGAATGCACAATAACCAAACTATATCACGCAAAATGCCACCAATATTACACAATATATGGTCAAAGAACCTAATTTAATGAATTCAAAATAAAAACCACAACATGGCAGCTCAAGATCCTGCCAAAAACTTCCAACCGTGCTTAATTAGTAACTCTTAACTATTTCATAAGCAGACACTTCTATGTTTCTACTAGCCAGTGTTTCTTTTGACCGAACTTCACATAATTTCAAGAAATAATGTAAATAAAAATTTCAAAAATGAACTATTCAACTTAACAGCTGATATCAGTGTTGACAAAATTCATTTTGCTTTAATTATTCGAACTGGGGCAGAAACATAATAGTTGCGCCCCCTCATTCCAAAGTTTGAGATGAATTGTTTAAAAATTAACAAATATATTACGGAAAGAATTTATTGAAAAAAAAAACTATGAAATAAATTTTCGGAGAAAAAAAAACTAAAAAATTTATTGAAAAAACTTTTTGGTAATTACGTAGAATCGGGATTCTTAACAGCTGCGATCGGGAGTCGTTCGCCACACGCTATATAGAGCGGTCATTAAACAGACACACGCAATAGAGTCTCGACGTTTCATTTACCTCGCCCCAAATGGAATGGTACAGAGTAAAACAATGTAAAAAAAAAAATTAGTACAATAAAATTATTTTACCCCCGGTTTACACCCCCCCCCCCCATACTGCCGTGGCTGTGAATGAAGAAGAAAGTATGAATAATAATAATATAAGTAAGTATAAGTATTATTAATTAGTATAAGTATAATGTATATACGATCATTGAGTATTTAGGATTATAGTGAAACCCAGTTTTATCCACGTTGAACATTATAAACAGATAAAGCTGAGCTCCGAACCAGTCGCAATGAAATTTGGCATAGAGGTAGCCCGTGATCTGGCGAAAAATATAGTACGAAAAACACAGATTAAGTCGCAGGAAAAAGCGAATTACTTACTTATAAAAGAATAAATACATTTTACTCTTAGAAATATTTTAAAGCTGAGTTTATAGCACGTTGACAAAATGACAGATGACTTGGCTAGAGCATTTGAAATTCATGTCGACTGTAACCTGAGTTTGAATCCAACAATAAGCTTCAGTTTTTGATGAAAGATATTTTTTATACTACTAAGGTGGCAAACATGCATACGGCTGGCCTGATGATAAGCGGCTACCGAAACCTGTGGACGCTTTTAATACCATAGGTATCACATAAGCGCGTTGCCAACCCAAGGAGCTCTGGATAACCTACTTCCGCAGAAGCACAACACAAGGTAATTTGGCTGCGATCTTCTGTATTAGAGTGGAAGTATTGTAACAGTTAGACTACCCCAAGTAGAGAGCATCTCAAAAGAAATTTCTCTGTGCCCTGCCTGTCTTAAATTTTATTATGAATCATGAAACCATGGTATGGTGGTAGGGCATTTATAGCCCTCAACTTGAAGATCTGTTGTCAAATACCTAGCAATGTATCCTGGAAGCTGTGCTTTAGATTCGGTCACCTTTCTAATTGTATATTTACCTATTAGGTTCTGACCATACACTAACTTTAGCCCGCGACTTTGTTTGTGTTTCTTGAAATTGAAACGATTCGCACACCATCTGTTGTATTCTGGCTGTTTTGATACAGAAACCTTAATGGGCGTGCGCACAACTGGCCAAACTTTCATTGCAGTTGGAAAATGGTTTAGGAACGCATAAGGTACAAAAAAACATTTGTATATACTTATTATATTACT
Organism: Saturnia pavonia; assembly: GCA_947532125.1. Lineage (NCBI taxonomy): Eukaryota > Metazoa > Arthropoda > Insecta > Lepidoptera > Saturniidae > Saturnia > Saturnia pavonia. Next base: position 7,278,798 of record OX383901.1, read on the forward strand.
AGCTTTTGCCCGCGACTTCGTCCTCGTGGAATAGTTACTTTGGGCAGTATTACAAGTTTTTAGAATACTTATTTTGCAGATAATACACATACAAACTGACGTGGTTTACTGCAAATAGCTTATTTTATATGCCCACATAGGTCGAAATTTCAAAAACGCAAGAACAAATAGTTTTTTGAATTCTTCACCAAAATCGGTTCTGTGGCTTAGGCGTGAAAGCGTAACAGACAGACAGAGTTACTTTCGCATTTATAATATTAGTAGGGAAAAAAGATAAAAAAGGGTATGATTTTAACTATCGCCAAATAAATGCACATTCAATGACCTAATTAATGAGATTTCTCCCTAAAATAATAGATGTGTCACCAGAATCGAATCACCAAATATCAAAACGTGTACCTACCTAAAATCTAAATTTTGCAACGGCTGATTTGTTTTCGGTCTCGTTATGATCGCAGTTACAACCTAAGCTAAGCTATCCAGTGTGCAACCAAGATTGGCTACAATATAAACCATAAAAAACCAGGCTATTTATTTATTTGGTGGCAAACCAATTATTTTGATGACAGAACGAATTAAGTGATACCAATAGAATTAACTTATGACAAAAATATATGTTGGGAATAGATATTATAATTAGGGGATACTCGGGATACATAATTATAATTGGGAGATTTATATTGGAGATAGAAAATATTGTTGCCGCGATAAAGTAAAGATTGACATATACGCCGACCATTTTGTTTTCATATATGCAATCTATCTATATAAATAAAATTATTGAGGATTACCGTTCTTCGTGAATCACGCAAAAACTACTGGATAGATTTTGATTTTGATTTTTCTCCTTAGATAATATATATGTAGTTCTTACAAAAACAAATATCACGATATCTTTATAAAGAATAATTCTGTAGACCATGCTAATGGTACATACACACAGCTAATTTGTAATAAACAGATTATATATTTAAGTAAGTTTTCCAAATATATATTTTTTATACATCTACGTTAGAAACAAATTTATATGTAGCCCCGTGGGGTCTGGTAGCTGAACACCTCATTATCACAGGTGCTTTTAAAGTGCACATTAATAAAGAACAAAGAAAAACTCCGTTCAAACAATGTCTACGTCAGACAGTTTCATGATTTGAACGCTTTCTTAACGTGCTTCGGAAAAGCGCCAGTGCTGACGGAGCGTTAACAATTTGATAGTCAGCATCTTGGACAAAAAATAGAACATTCAATTATATGCAGTGCCTCCACAATTCGTACAATCGATTCACATACTCAGTTGCAGCATTAAAAACAACAGAAAAAAGAAAATACAAAATCTGCTGAAGGTAAATTAATTTAAAAAAATAAAACATAGGTAAATAAAACGTGGGTTTAATATTTATAAGCTTTCACTGATTTAGCTGTTATATTTCTTGTTCATTTCTTTCTTGAGGATAGAAAGCCGCGTGAGGCAAGCATCACGCCACGCACGACGTTCCGGTAATTTCTCCAAAGGTGTCATCTTTTCTAATTGTTTGCATACTGTTTCTCTGCTCTTACTTGTTGTCATTTTTGGTATAGGTCCAAATGTCTTACTAACATTGTGGATCGTCTCACCGTATCTAAAAATCAAACAGTTTGCGTCTTAGTTTTAAAGCTCAGTACAAGTTTTTATGATCTTCGAATACGATCAGAGTTTTTGTTTTCTTTCATATATTAACTAGCACTCATATATTAAGTAGCACCTCTAGTGGAAACCGCGGATACTAAAATTTGCTATAGATAAAACTAAACGGATCCTATGTGAAAGCTATTAAAGCTCATACAACACTCTCTGTATATAAATATATATAATTTTGTAAGGAATGGAGTCAATCAAATCACGTGTACCCGTTTGAAATTATTATAAGAACAATTTTACTAGTGTTATAAATGTATGCAAAATTTCCCTTAGTCTTTTTATTTATATTTATTTAATAAGTATTAATTAGGAATAATATTTTATGATCGGCTTCAGGACTGCTGTCCTTATGAGGTTAAATGTACATAGATACAGAATGCAGTAACCATATAATATCTGGCAGACTGAATACACCAGAGATTAAAACCAGATAGACCAGATATAGGACTAGAGAGAGATATTGGATACATCATAACACAAAAAAATCCATTCACCGTTATTAGCGTTTTGTTTAGTATATTTTAAGATTAGTTGTCGCGAACAGTTTTCATATTTAAAACAGATTTTATTTTTTCACGCAGTAGATATAAGTTTAAATAGTTCAGAAAACACGCTTTAACTACTCACTAAAAATGATAAAACTTTTTAGTCTTATAATAAAATCTCGTTACCAAGCCTAATCTATTGGACTCGTCAAAACAAATCATATGAGTCCAAACTCGAGGGCTTGGCTAGTAACTACTGAAGAGTTCTCCAGGAGACTCCAAAATACCAAATTATAGTGTTGTCATCCGAACTACATATACATACAAAGTTTCATTTCGATACGACAATTAGAAGTAGGTTAAGATTGATATCTAAGATTTTATTACATTGTTAGTTAGTTACAAGAAAAGAATTTAATTTAAGCGTGTTAAAAAAAGACAAAATGCACGATTTCAAAATAGGGCTGTCCGAATATAATATTTATATCTACATTCTTTTAGCGTTACTGGCCACTTATACTGATCAAATGTTTTTAAGTATTTGCTAGGACACAACAACTGTGTCCGACTGAGTCCTGATCACCGGGTGTTAAATGCCATTATGGCACGCTTAGGCGTGTCACGATCCAGGATAAGCCGATGTATATCAAGTATTCAAGCGGGGTGGTTGTAGGGATATGTACTCGACTGAGTCGCGACCACCGTCCTATCACAAACTCTTCACAGCGACTATCTTTTTAGTTTGTCGCGCTTCTGGGTCAGCCAGAGTATATACTTACAGTTGTTGAGAGTGAACGACGAATAGTTATGGATTGCTGATAGTCCCGTCGCTATTTTTAGATTGTATTGTGCATTGCTACCACTTTGCCGTGCTAAATTAAGTAAATTTTAAGCGGTGGAAAATGTACAGATACTTATATGGGTTGATACGTTTTTTTTCTCGTTTTCTTTACTTACCGATCAATGTAATTATCCATGCCTTCAGCGTTCAAATGCGCAGTTTCAAGTGAACCAAGAAAAGCATACCGCATACCAAGACCCTCCGATATAACTTTGTCAATATCTTTGACATCAATAATGTTTTCGTCCACTAGACGCCACACTTCGTCAAGTATTGCGTATCTGGAAAATTACAAATCTATCATTAATGCTGAAAGTACTCAATTTGCTATGAAAAGTAGTTAATTCCTTAACAAAAAAAATTCATTTTCCTATAGGTCTTAACCTTTGGCCGTAATCTTACCTAATGTTAAGTATTAGGTTAGTTAAGGTTAGTATAAGTAACTATGTTGATGTAGGCCAAGATGGTAATACGCTAAACCTAATGGAGGGGGGACTGGTACTCACGTACAGCGGCCAGAATACAATTATAGGTACGTATATGTTTACGATATTTGAATTCAGGACCACTGTCGCGGAGTAAGACATCGTTATTATCTTCTCTAAGTACTCACTGCTGGTCTTGGACTATACTTACCATAAGTTAAAATAAAATTACATTGCTATTTGCTGAATAAAAACATTACTCACTGGATACGGTTAAGAACGAACCCATCTATTTCCCTGGAGAGCGTGACGGGCTCTTGGCCGATTTCTTCCATGATAGCTCTTGTTTTCTTTGTCACCTCTGGGTTTGTCCACGGCGCTGGGACAATTTCTACAAGTGGCACATAGTATGGTGGGTTTACTGGATGAGACACTATTACCTAAAATAAAAGTTATCATTGTAATATAATTTATACGACAAACATATTGTAAAATAATAATATGTATACGCAAACTGAGATTGGGCAAGGTTACTTATGTGTATCAATAAATCTGCAGTTACTATACAAGTTAGTAATTTTTCAATAAAGAAGGAAAGAGGTGAGCATGAAGTCGGATAACCTTTATAACAATGTAACACAATTTAATCTAAGAATCTAATCACACTTAAAAATATAATGAGCTCAGAGTTCTAAACACACTTATAATTAATGTTACCAAACCCAGTTAGCAAAATAAGGCTTTTCACCCTAATGTAGAATAAATTAGATCAATAGAACCAGTCACAATTTTCTGGAAAGCTGAATTTTCCGCATTAAATCGGGTCAACTGGCAACACTACTCTCTGAAAATTATTTTTTGTATATGTATTATATTTAGAAAAGGTAAGGAACCAATAAATGCCAACATGATTAAAACTACAGTCTGTATGTTATTTCACAATAGTAATTTTCGGTTCATAAAAATCGGATATTATACCAAATTTCATTATGTAGCTAATTATCTATATCCTTGACACAGGAAAGCAGCACCACTACCAATTGAGCTTTAACAAGTCTACCAAAGTTAAGAAAATATGGTTATCATATAATAATAAGTTACCTGGGCCTTGTGCTTCATATTTTCTGAAAACAGCGACGGTAGAGTTGTACTCGTGGAACTCGATAAGATAGTGTTGTTGTCAACCACTTTGTCCAAATTTTGGAACACTTTCTTTTTCAATTCCAAATTTTCCGGGACACATTCTTGTACGAAAATAGCATCCTTAACAGCGACCGCTAAATCACAAGTACCTGTAATCGTATATTATATTCCATATTAATTTTCTTATTTTGTATAAAGCACAATAAATAAATTTATACTATTGCTGAATAAAACATTTTAAATTTTCATATTACTAGCAACTGCAAAAAATCAATCTCATTCTAATACTAAGCAAACTTAGTGAAACAATATTGTATTTAGTAATCTCCACTAAATACTGCTCATAAATACAAATATAAACATTTTTATTTTTATAATATTAATACCTTACTGCTACTCGATAACAGATACATTAAGTAAATTTAAGTTTAAGTGTTTTATAAGTAACTAGCTGTGTCCGCAGCTTCACTTGTGTAAACTACAGAATTATTCTTTAGGTTTTTTTTTATATAAGTATAATTTTACTTAGGTTTGTTAATTAAGAGATAAATAAGAATAAGAGAAATATTTTTATAGTTCTAACATACTTTTATATATTTTAGGTATTTGGTGGTTTTTGTTTCCTAACTTGAAAACATATATTTTATTTATATCAAGATCCCTTTGTATACAACATTCCTCATTTTTTATTGGGCGCAAGTGTATACAACTTGCTACTGCAACTGGCACACGATCATGCAACATAATTATAATTGTCCATGTATTGCGCCGGAAGTCAACTCCAGCAATTTTCAGGGTTCGACCATGAGCCTTATAAATTGTCATAGTAAAAGATATCCCCATCTTCTATCCACGGCGGTCACCCACACCGATTATTTTAAAGACAAAAAAGCGTCTGGGTGATCCTAAGAAGATAGATATATGCTACTGTTGACTTTTTTGAAGGTCTTTTTAAGATTACAATTATGTAGTATATTAAATACAGTAAATAAGATTTAATATATCTCTTATGGTTTACTCAGCGTAAGCCATTTAAGCGACCCAAAAGCGTTTTTTTTTCATACTGATTCACCATTATCGTTACTGCTTACGTTTTACAACGTCGGATACAGAATACCTTGACATGCAGTACGGCTTTACACAATGTATTAGTGTCCTGTATGTCCAATGTTAAGATACCTATTTATAAAACAGTAATAAGTATGTATTGCGTATGGTTGTGAAGCATGGACGCTAACACAAAAAGAGGAACAAAAACTACTAACAACGGAAAAAAAGTCTTAGAAAAATCTTGGGACCGACGAAGAAAGAAATTGGGACATGGACGATCCGCAGTAACTTGGAAATATACGATAATAAACGAATCTAACTTTATCGGTGGTATTAAAGCGCACAGTCTCTTGTAGCTCGGTCATATTAAAAGAATGGGAGAGAATCGTGCGACCTAGTGAACGTATCTGGGCCAAATAACTAAGAAGATCCGTCGAACGTCCCAGTTGCAGATGGTTCGACGCTGTAGAAAAAAACACCCACGAGAACTCCAAGTGGATAATTGGCGGACTACGGCGCAGTTTCGGGATGGCTGGCGTCTTTTGGAGGCCAAGATCCACTTTGGATTATCAATCTGTAAATGTCTCATTACTGGGCAAAAGCCTTTAATCACCGGAAGCCATATAATATGTGATGAAATATCAAAATATATTAATTATGTATCTATCACAATGGCCGCTATTTGCGTCAATCTATTATGCATAATATATATTATTATTTAATCTCTCGACAATGCAAAGTATCCAAGTATCATAATATTTTTTTTACTTTATACAATTTTATTTAAATATAGTATTAAACTGGTAATTTTCATTATACATTATGTTCTACGTAATTTATTTCTAATCCTACTACTAACATTATATTATTTTACTTAAATTTGGTACAAATAAATCTTACAAATGATAATGTAACTAATATTGTTTTTTCATATGTATAAAAGTACATAAAAAATAGTCGTTATGTCATGTTATATAACGTGTTGTGACATCAATTAAATTAAACAAATAATGTTATCTTTCTGTAGTTAAAACAAATATTGTATTTTATGTTATACACATTATCTGACATGAAACTAAAGTTCACGATAAAGATATAAATAAAATCGAGTATATGAAAATGATAATAAAACAAGATATTAATTGTCATTTATAATAATGATCTTCAATTTAATTAAAAGAAACTAAAGCTCATTCAATGCTGCTATTGCTATTCCCTATTTTTTTCACGTTTATATTTTTATTATAATTTGATCTCTATTGAGCAGGGAAGTTAAATTAAATGCATTAAGTGTAATTTGGTCGCTTAAACTTATTCGAGACCCTAAGCAGAATAGTCAGACTTTTTATGTATGTGTCAGCCTGTGAGTCAGACAGAGTATTTATTATACAGTTTTCACTTTAGAAATTATAATTGTTTTTATTATTACGGTAAGCATACGGAAAGCGTTGGTAATATATACTGCTATCTACATAATTAATAAGGATTTTTTTTTAAACTGACTTATTTGTCATGAAAAGTAATAAAAATATATTGTATTTAAAGCAATCAGGTATCTAGGGATTTACCAGTGGAATATTAAATTATTAAAAAATGTATTAAAGAATACTTCTTGCAGTGTTAAATCGAAAGGTAATTAGAATTATTAGGAAAAAGCACTAAATTAACTTTGATCCCAAACCACGACAAACCGATAGAAAATCATTGTGACTATTTTATTCGCACTATATTTGTTACAAAAAATTATTGTCGATTAAAATACCCTTGAACACACAGGTACGACATATAAAAAGGCGAATACAATGTAATTGTCAAGGTTTGCGGAGATAACCTTAAAGTAAATATTCTATCTGAAACCTAACAAATATCTAAGTGCAAGTGTTAACCGGTTACCACTAGAATATCTAAATGACCGTTGATTTTCGGACACTTCAAGTATTCCCGTCCAAGGTAAAACCACAGTAAGCCGAGAAATCAGTTATTCAACAAAAAATTATATTTTAACATTTAAACAGAAAAAAACATCATAAAAGTAATTCATAAATTAAAAAAATGTTAAACTTCATATTCTGTAATTGTCCTACTACTGGGCAAAGGTACTTCTTTCTAAGCGAAGGCACGACCTTAATCACGACGCCGCGCCAGTTCACGACGCATTTGCGATATCAAACACTAAGAAACAAAAAACATTCCTAATAGCATTTAGGTTTCCTCACGCTGTTTTCCTTCACCGTCAGCTGATGGTATAGGTAACTAATGGAATTGAAATGAGTAAATGTAAAAGAAAAGAAAAAAGTTAATACCCTCCGAAATTCGAACCTATGGACATCGGGTCAATATACCACTGGTGTTACCATTCGGTAAACTCGGTTGAAGTTAATATTATCTACATTTGCATTAACATTTCATTTTTATGGTACATTTCATTTATAAATTCACAATTTTATAGTCACCTCTATTTCTTTTTTTTTCGGTCTGACTATTCTGTTAGCCATAACGGCCGTGAAGCCTCAAAGGCCTTAAGGCACTCAGCCGCGAAAGTGTGACAGCAAGCTCTCAACGGTGCCAAAGTGGCCGAAACTCGGCTTGGGCTGTTGTCATAGTTGCAATTAAGTCGCGAACTGGCTAATTCCCTAATAATTTGATCTAACTAACTATACGTATATTCATGTTTCTTTCCTGTACGAGAAGGGAAGAAACAATCGTATATATATTTAAAAGTTCTCTAGGTCATATATTTGCCGTAACGTGAAACTGTGAAACCGTCATCCGGCCAGTGTGTTCCCTTCTTACGAAAATTACGACATTGGGTCCTTCGAATAGGTACAGGCCGGCATGACAGCGGCAACCACCGAAGGATGGCCAATCACTTTGTGGTCACCGTTGTTTGTAGATTTTACTGTGCTTGCCACCAGGGACAATACCGTCAATATAATAGGTCCGATCCATCGGCATGGAGCCCTTGAGCCAAGCAGCCGCTCGCGCGATACAAGTGACTGTACAATCACTAGCTTTCACAGCCATACATGACACTGCATTATACACACATGCACAACACACAGGTACATAGGTTCTGTAAGGGACCTTTTTTTTTCTTTTTTGCCTAGTTAGATTAGACAAAAAATTTCAGACCACTAAATACACATACACATGATCCTTCCCTCCTCCCAGGGGGCAGAAACATGTATATATGTATAGTTAGTTTAGATCGAATGATAGGGATTTAGTCAGATCGCGACTTAATTGCATACGCGCAACAGTCCGAGCCAAGGTTCGGCCACTTTGGCACCCTCGGATGTTGTTGCTTAGCTTTCGTGGCTGAGTGCCCTAAGCGCTCGCCCCCAAGCCCGGTAAAGCTGTAAAAGCCGTAAAGGCTCCAGGGCCCCTAAGGCTAACAGTATAGTCAGTTCGAAAAAAAAAAAAACCGTCAATATACCGAGCTACTATAAAAGAATTACCTTTCACACATTGAAACTGTTCGTCCGCATTTAGACTGCCACGCAGGAGCCCGTCCTTCTCCAAAGTTTTAAGCTGTACCTTAATATCAGCAACTGCATCAGTGATTTGCTTCTCAACCACATCGAACAAAGTTACTTGGTATCCAACTGAAGCGAACAGCATAGCCCATGATCTTCCGATCAGCCCACTGGAAATTAATAAATATAATGAAACGCCTTGAAATGATTGCTGATTCTTTGGTGCTTTAGTCAAACGACTCTCTACAATACCTACAATTTATCTTACTGATTCAATAAACTATTATGTTGTTATTATTATTATAGTATAGAATCCATTAGGGTAAAATAAGTTTTTGAATACTGCCTGACCACGCAGAATTGGTTCTGTTCATTCCAGTTAGCTAGTAAATCGTCCACAGCGTAACATATCGCCTTCAAGGATAGCATAAAAATTAAAAACCTTCTCTATTAAACAATATTTAGATCTACTAACATTCACGGTGATCGATCAAACGTTGTTGGAATTTTTCAATCTCATATATAACAACATCCATTTTTATATGTATAAATGTTTAGTTGTTATTCTATTGTGTTTTATTAAACTGGGCTAAGCTAAGAAAAGGAATAAAGATATACAAAATTAGTTTTTTTACCTCAGCCACCAAATTAATACAATTTTATGTGGGTACTTTAGTAACATTTTTTTTTAAACCCACATAATATTATACGTATTTTGTATACCTTAAAATCCTCAATATGTTTAAAACAAGTATTAAAGCGGTTAAGTAAAATTAAAGAGTAGAGTAAAATTGTTAAATATATCCTTTCAAATGTTTTGTGATTTGTTGTGATATTTAGAAAGAAAAAATTTCATCATGAACAACAATTATTCGATCATTGAATTGAATTGAAACGAAGCGTAGGTAACTCGAACACCAAAATATCAGTTATTTAGAGTAACATATAGCTCAATGAAGCTTACAGAATGAAGAAATTGCAAATTAGTAAACGAAATAGTTTGATATCCATCTATAAAGCATGAAGCTAGAGTTAGACCAAAATATATTCAAGCATAATGAAATAAGAGGAAGAGAACGACGTTACTGTAGTGGATCAGAGATGTAGTTATCTCCGTAAATTGCAAATCATTCCAATCAATCAACACCACAACCGCAAAAAACCTTCATAATTCCTTCATGAAAAAACTCCTTTCGATTTGTATCAGATCTTTATAATATCTATAAATACCTACTAATTTTGAAACAAAATAAGAAAATTAGTTTAATTTGAAATGCTAAAAAATAAACCAATCGCAGTTATTTCGATCTGAAAGTAATTAAGTCGAATTTGAGTAGGTACTATCGTTTTTAACTGAACCCATAATTTTAAAGTTAGAACCCATTTTAAAGAAAAAGTTAAGAAATAATTAGAAGCAGTGAGGTATTTTATTATTATCCTTGAGTAACTTGCATTTCAGATAAAAGCATTGCATTAAATTAACTGTCAACGAACCTTGGGGAGAACGTTACAATGGAATGGTCTTTATATTATACAAATTGTGTTAGAATTTTATATTAATGTGTCTTACCTTCCAACAATGCCCACTTTTTCCGATTTAAACTTAGAAGCCATGACGAAACGTAGCGCTAGTAACGACACACTACAAGTGAATGAGTTAGTTTCGCGTCAGGCAGTTCTTAAAAACATCCTCAAACAAGTTATCGATATCTTTACAAGGTTAATAATAGAATCAACAACACGAGGTGTTTACTCAGTTTTTCCAATATGACAATACGCTATAAGCATACATCTTTTCTTAATATTTAATAATTTACTATGTCTACAATTAGGACAATTGGTAATAAAAGATTTAAAGATGCATTTTCAAACGTATAGCAACTTACATTTACGATAGGGCTGGCATTTATAAAGTAGGTACTCATTTTAAGGGTTCCGAAGTCAACAAAGAACCCTTATAGTTTCGGTATGTTCGTCGGTCTGTCCACAGATTAGCTCAGAGATTCTTAGTACTAGGAAGGTGTAATTTGGTATGGGTATATATTAATCACGTCGACAAAACGGTAAAAAAAAATATTGAAAAAAAATTTGTTAAGGATACCTCCCTACACCTTAAGTGGGAATGAATTTTTTTCTTGTCTATCACATCGTGTGGGGGTGTCGTTGGATAGCTCGTTCAAAAATATTGCGGATGTGTGCAAACCATTTTTCGATTCAGGGATCCGGTCGCGAAATATTAAGCTTTAAATTGCTAATTTTTGTTAGAGTCAAGTTTCCTTCCGCCCTGCTAGCTAAATGGTTTTTATTGGATATGTGAAAAAATTCATGATAGTAGTATATGTATATAATGAAGTAAATAGGAAAACTAACAGTAGGCTTTACAAGTTAACGAGTAATAGTCGATCAACTTATAAAATGTACTTGGAGAAGTAATTTCGTACAAATTCCATTGAAAATCACTTAAAGCCCCCCCTCTTAGTCTGCATATTATGACGGGCAACTACGGAACCCGACACTGCGCGTGGCAATTTTTTATTATTATAAAACAAGATTTTTCGTTAATAGTGAAGATAATATAATGGATGTATGACGTTATTAATGTAGATAATAAATGCTAATTAATTGTTATTTTGTAAACATTGTAAGCATATTTTTCCATTTTCAAATACGTTATGGCTGAAGTTCTAAAGGACTAACACTACCTAAATACTTCAATAACTTATTATACCATATGATGAATATAGTTAAGGTACACTACGATAAGTTGTTACATAAAGTATTTCAAATGGAATATTAATTCAAAAGGATCATTTGCATGGTGGAGGTTTTTTGCATTTGCAAGGTTTAAATGCTCACCTGGCTAGCTAGCACCCTCAAGTTGCAAATCTGTCGCTAAGCACCTATAGGTGTGTTCTGGCAGCTGTACTTGAGAGCCAGTTTTCTCACAAGGTTTAGCGTGTTCCCATCTTTGGCCACATCGTCACTTAACATCAGCTGAGATTGTGATCATTGTATCACTATATCTGAACCCATAAAAAGTATTCTAAAATTCTAAATTCATACCCTTTTTAGATTGTATTAGTAATATTAGTTATTTATAATAATTATAAATTTATAGGTATTTTTGAAAATTGCAAAGTGCTGATAAAACTTAACAGTCTCCTTCAATAAAGCCTAATATCCATTAGGCTTAAGCACGTTACAAAAGTAAATATAATTTTAATAGCGTAATCTTACTTAGTAGCAACATATTATTATTATTAAAATCGGCGCTATTGAAAGTATAGTTTCATTTGTATAATCTAAACGCTAGGTTGTTTACGAAGCAAATTCTTGGTCGATAGCACACTTGAAAACAATTCACTAGGTATATTTGATATATACTTGAGTATATTTGATAATTGCGAATTAAACTTAAATACGTCTTTGTCTGTTACAAAACTTATTATACCATATGATGAATATAGATAAGGTACACTAGGATAAGTTGTTACATCAAGGATTTCAAATCGAATATTAATTCAAAAGGATAACTTGCATGGTAGTAAGGTTTTAATGGTTAACCATTAAAACCTTACTACCATGCAAGTTATCCTTTTGAATTATGGTTTTAATACTCATCTGGCTAGCTAACACCCTCAAGTTGCAAATCTGTCACGTCAAGTTCGAGACAAATTAAAGACTAGTTTTTTTTTTGTTTGAATAACAATTTATAAATTTCCTACATACTACGCCAGCGGCACAGTTTGTAGTATGTACTCGTATATTTAAAACGACTGTAATCCTTCTCATAATTATTTTTTAAAAACATATATATGCGTGTTACCTGTTTTTAGCAATGAGTATATCGCTGACTATGTATATATCAACGAATTGTTGAGGTATCGCCTGATACACGTCAAATAGAGACAATATTTAGTATTAAAACATTAATTCAGCTTTGTAACGTGCGCATTAGCATCAGAATCACCAGTCACACTGGGCTCAGTAGAGAGAAAACTCCAAAGAAACTCTGTGCCCTACTTCTCTTATTATTGTACCAAACCGTATGTATTCATTATTGTACCAAAATACACAATATATGTATATATTCAATTAAGCTAATTTTGTAGTTTTCTTCTTCTTTATTTTTTTATACTACACAGGCCAGAAACAAGCATACGGCCTGTATTCTTTATTGTACACACTATTTGAAACAAATAACATTTTGGGACTTTTCGTTGTAATTTTGGAGGACAGCACACAACTTATACTCTCATTTTTAAAACACAAAATAATTACATTATCGTTTGAACTATATACTGCATGTTGACTATATACGGCAAGTATTCCTTGATGTTTACTGTTGTTGAAACGGCGCGGCGCTTACGGTCCCGTGACGTCAAGCAGACACACCATGCCACTTTCGAGCGTTTTGGCTTCAATTTAAAACTTGTTTTTAAAAAAAGACAAATTTTTACTGTCGAATCTGAATTTTATGCAAAAATAAGGTTTTTTTTATGAATAACAAATACGTATCATTTTAGAAGTGTTTTCAAAATTAGTCATCATGCCTATTTATAACATTTTTCTTGTAAAATATTTTTCGTTTGTGTATAGTAGGTAAGTGAAATAAATGTACACGCATATGAACACATTTTAAGTAAAGATAATATATGATGATATACTCCGGATTTCTTTTTATATACATCTACGAGCTTGGTAAAATGCTTCCACTTCACCTGATTGGTAAATAATACTCAGTATATAAATAACGTAGAAAGAGGGAAAAATAGAACCGGCAGTTGCCCTCGTGCTTAAACCGGCCCTCACACTTACCACATAAAAGGCTACCAGTAGCCTATTAATGCTCGTAGCACTTAGAAATCTTGTGTATTTAATTTACAATATTGGATATTATGTTTTGGTTAACAATTTATGGCCCTAGGGTAGTTAGTTTGAAAAAAAGAGATAACATTTAGTGAATAAAAAAAAACTGTTTTTCATAAAGTATTTTATTTACAAAATACATATGCAGTATATGTTGCAGATTTTTTTTTCGGACAGCAAAATAAGAGTAATAGATATTTAACGCCTCATTTGTGTTATATTAGACAACTGCACAATATATTTTTTACTGTGAAAATACTTTCATAATTTTAACCTATATTACATTTACATTTAAATAAAAATCCTTTATCATAATAACTCTATTGTACTCCTTATGTTAAATTAATTTTAGCATCATAACAGTTAATATGTTATATATTTTTTTGCTTATACCGCGCTGTCTATATTTACAGTTAACAGATAAAGAAGGTGACCTTCTTATCAGTATCATTATTTTGGGTTAAATTTGTGAGACAATTATCGTATTTATCACATATAGGAATATTTAAATAATCTACAATTTTATTTATGTTGATACCAAATATATTACCGTATAACTCTAATGTACAAAATATATTACTCAGGTCTCAGTTCATTACTACTGTTTATAATTTATTATTATACCAAAAACCATTAAAAATTTGAGTATATTGTTAATTTCAATGTGTTTACCTTAAACAACTACATTTATATTAAAAATTACATTGTTTATGATTAACTCTTTAGTTCGTTTCTTTTATATACGAACTAGGCTATTAAATACCATTGGTGACTGTCGAGAAATGAGAATATCTTAACGGCTACCGTCATTATACTCGCCTAATAATCTACCACGGCAAAGTCACAACATAGTCGCTAGTCGGGTATAAATTGACTAACATGACGCACTAAAACGAGTCACATTAGGCGGGTTTTTCCCTATTTACTTTGTCAAGTGGTGAATGTACAGTGAAACGATTTGATGTCTGGAATGTTAATTTAAAGTTCATACACGCAATACTGTACATATATTATGGTGGCACTAACAAGTTTGCTCGGAAACATCGAATGAACATCAATGAATATAATGAATATAATTTTTTGCATTTCATGCAAGCAACATTTGATTTTATTTTAATCGAGCTAATCACATAAACTCTGTTGAACATATGTCGAAAAAAATTACTCGTTTTTATATACCACCCTAACCTATTTATAATTAATTCAACCTTTCTGTTAGAAGTATTCAAAACCTCAGCATGTAGCATATTCCGTTTTAAATAAACAATATTATTGTACATTCTATGTAGTTCCAGAGTAGATGAAAGATAATTCAAGTCTTCGATTAATCAATTTATCTAAATATACATTATAGCAATTATATAAATTCGCAAAAACTTAGGTGAATTTAAATAATGAAGTCTACAATTTTTATTTATTTACACACTGACTTTTGATATTCTTTAAGTATTTCAAGGCATAATAATGTGTCAGATGTGCGACTGATAAATATAATTTAAACTTATTCACAAGCAGTTCCAGCAATAGCATCTTTAGTACTAATGGTGTAAATTCTATAATTAAGTTCATTGTCATCTAGTGATCTATACAGAAAACGCGGCATTCTATCCACCAGTAACCACAGAGTGCCTTCATCGTCGATCTGGAAATAAATAGATTTATTTAATAACTTATGTTAGGTATGGTAGGACAGATTTTACTACGTAGTCGGATGGCTAGCTCGAGTTAAGTTTAAAATTTGTTATCAAGCATACATTGGTTTACTCCAGCAGCTGCAGTTTAGAGCGTCCTATTTCTAGACTAAGGTCTACACCACACAGCGAAATTACTCCGCGCTATAATTTCCGCAGGATTATGTGACATTTGAAAACAGTATGAAGCTGTACGCACTTGTGAAAAAAACAACGCGAAAATAATTTCTCAACCAAATCTGTGTCTTGCCGCGGAATTTACAGCGCCGCGTTTCGATTTAAATTTGCGTGAATATTTTGTGCACTATGGAAGTGCATACATATGATCGCACTGCGCAAAAAAATTCGCGCGGCGTAGGCAGATAGCCGCTCGCTTGCCATTTTACATTAAAAAAAATTTCATAGTTTTTAAAATGACGTAAAAGTGTGAATCTAGTATTGGTGGCATCTTTTGGCACGCCTTTTACGCCGTAATAAAAGGCAAATCAATGTTTTTGTTCTGTTGTCCATTTACGTGCGTCTCAGCTGAGAACTGGATGGAATTGACTAAAAAATGCGAGTAATTTAATTCGCCGTGCGTGTAAGTAAAGATTCAGTACGCGGATTATAAACCGCGAGAAAAAATAACGCGCGACGAGAATTCGCTATGCAGTGTAGGCCTCAACGTGTATCATCTTTAACCACACTGTTAATAAAAAGTAGTAGAACCTGTGCAATTTTCAACTTGGGAAACATCACCGCTATATCTATTTCGGTTATAAAGCAGAGCTCAGAGCAGTGCACACACATTGCCATGTATTGGCACACGATGCAATTCATCTGCAACCTCAGAAGTAGCTAGCAAATTATTATTCCTGTCATCAGTCCTTTTGAAGTTTATTACTCTATCTATATTGTCCCTTGTTTCAAGCTATACAGTTTGTACTTTTTTTCATTTCTTTCACAAACCAGACTACACACCAGTTTACACATACATATATAAGGGAATAAAAAAGTGGTGTTTGCCATAATAAAGTGAACACTAACTGGACCAGCAGTCGTTGAACTCTTTGCGGTAGTTAATCCTAACATTAAAACCATCCTCTCGATAAAACAAATAGGTATATTATGTAAATATGCGCTCAATCGGTCGAGTCGTTCAGAACATACACGATCACTAACAGACGCACACAAGATTTTTATTAATTATGTTTGCTTGTACTGAGTAAAATTAATTCAACGAGTCTGTGTTATCAGGGTTCCGTGCCTAAAAATAATAATAAAAACGGAACCCTTTTAGGATTACTTTGTTGTCTGTCTATTCTAGGTTAACGCATTAAAGAGATATATTGCTATATATCTTCGTAGTTAAAATAACGTTCACGCACCGATTATCAAATCTATAGGTTACTTCGTGAGGCCTACAGTCTTGAAATTTAGTACGAAAGGTCTTTTAACAAAAGTTAAGGAATAAATCCAAAAAATAAGGAATTTCTAATCCCGTTTGAAATTATAATGTAAGAAAAACGTTTTTATTATATACGAGATTTTTATGTTTTGATATTTAAAAATTGTTTGATCGGTTCTTGTGTTTTAGTTCTGTTAAATAATGCTTACTATTTTATTTAATATTTCGAATTAATCGTTTTGAATAGTGAACATACCTTCAGATCATTAGGGAATTCATATAATTCAGTGTCGCTGAAGATCAATGGATTGTTCTCTGGAGTATAGGGTTTGTCCGATTTCCAGCAGCCGACACCATTACGATTTACCTTAAAATTATAAAAAAGTTCAATTCTGTTTTTATATAAATTTATTGTTTATAATTGTAATTTAAATATACTCATATAGTTACGAAGTTGTAGCATTGTGTAATGTAATTGATGTTATCCAATTATAATGACTAACAAATACAGAAATAAATGTGTTAAAGAAAAATTATTTCACATGTTATGGCTTAGAATAGGCTCAGGGTACAACAATTAAGAATTAATAATATGTTAACAACAACAAACAAAATGCAAAATGTCTATTTTTGTGAAATAAGTCAATATTATCTAAATTATACTATAATATAATATATCGGAAGATTTTTTTTGTTTTTTGTTTAAACACGTTAATCTTTATAACTGCCAGTCGGATTCGAAAAAATGTTTTTGTTTATGAAAGCTAGATTTACGTGTACAGGCTATCTAGCATTAAGCTACACTTCTTAACTGGCCTTAAATATTGATTTTTGTCAATTAACTCGGAAGACAGTGCACCCGAACTGCTTTATCCGCGCGCGCTAGCGTAATGGTATATGATACGTAAATACAAAAATATTGCTCTTTAATAAATTTAAAAAAAAACTGTCATACCATATGCCCATCTCTTATATATAAGCCACAATAAGGTATTTTGTGACATAGTTTTATTGAAAATTGAAAAGTGATTTATGAGCATTATTATTAGGCATGGCTTATTAATCCTTACTAACGAAAGTTACTTCATTATCAAGAGAATTTTATGTAGATAAACTTTGTCCTTTAGTCATTTGGACGAATAATTTAGAAGATAATGTAAAATTAAAATAAATCGACACCCGGCTCGGGCCTATGACTATAGATGTAGTGGTGCGAATGAGCCGTGTGAGTTGTGACTCATAACCCTGGCCGCTCGATAAAAATATTGTCTATACTGAAGTATTATAAATCATCAATCAGCAATTTCGAGGCACAGCTAGTGTGGTATAAGAGGTAGGTACCTGTGTGTAGAACAAGACGTGAGTTTTGGGATCGTAGTAGCTCGCTGATGCCTGAGTTTGTTCACCCCGATCGCCCAACAACTATAAAAATAAGTTTTTCTTATAAAGATAATGAAAATAAAGCTTCGCCTAACTTACTAGTCTTAGCCTAAGTCTATAAAGTTAGTAATTCCTCGACACTGTACAGCTGCTTTTAGGTACAACGCCAGTAAATGCTGGAACAATATACCACCACCAATAAGATCAGCATCTAGTTTGTCAGCTTTTAAAAACAAATTAAGAAATTATTTACAGAAATCTCAGACGTGTTTCAAAAACTGTAATCTGGACATTTCGGCTTTTTAACTCCTTTCTCTTTTGTTTTAATTAATCCTGTTTATTTATCTAATATATATTAAAATATATTTACTTATAAATACATACAACTAATATTCTATTATTATTTAATTATGTTACACAATACATTTAAAGTATTTATATATTTCACTTTTTTTCAGCAGTTTAAATGCTTTACAACTTCTGTAAACCCACTTGTATGCAACTAAAAATCAGCGCTGGAGTCTCTCAGAACAGTGGCATCCGGCTTATGCAGAGTTGTGCGCCCTTTGCAGTGGTACTACGGCACATGGGTTTATATGATAACATTATTGACTTTTTTAATTTTTCTTATTCAGTGTTTAACTTTTATGTGATGTTAATTTTGTCTTTAAAAACTGTGTGCCCGTATGTTCTCTGCAATAAATGTATTTTCTTTCTTAGTAATCCGGGAGTAGAAAAGTTTTTGATAAATTGTTTTCAACACTTTATATGTTGAAAACAAAATCACATTTGAATTAAAATTGATTAATTATGACACATTAAAAAGTAATATTTTTTTATATTTAAGTAATAATGCCTCAAAAACTCGGCGTGACCTCATCATTCAATAAATAAAAGGTTAAAGATATTATGTACAAAGTGGGTATTACTAGAATTTCAACTATGAAACTACTTCAGCACATATAATTTTAAGCAACAATTTCAACGCTTAGTAGTAATTTTAAAGTCATCACAAGATAACACTCCACTGTAGGTATATTCATTGAATGATGACGTCACATTTTCTGCGTGGCATTTTCAATCACGTGACTCACTGATTATCGTTTTTATAATTTCCGATTTCGATAAAATACGTAATGTATGCATTCACTGCCAGAAAATTTCAGACCTTTTTGGTTGTAGGTCATGCTTGATTATAACCAGAACCTATTATGATTATACACAATTAAATAACATTTACCAGAATAATATTACATATAGTAAGGTATTTAAATTTGATGCTCTGAATAACATAGTAATATAGGCAAATAGAGTGTGCAATAATTACGAATAAACAGTTAAAGTTAATGTTTACTTAATTGTTATTCACTTTATGTACTAAGTGGTCAAACCTTGAAATCGTGGAACGCTTCACTCTTGTCTATGTGTGTGTAGTTACGCAAAAGCTCAGTCGAGACACAGAATTCCTTTGTACTGGAAAACGCGTGGAAGAATGCTGTTTTGTATCTGTAACAATGTAAATGGAACAAGCACTTACAAAAAAAACAAGGTTATCATTTAACATTAGAGTAATTAACCAGTAGATTTTAGCACTATAATAACGGTCTTCTGACCTCTGTTTTTAAAAATTATCTTATTAATTTCAGGGTCAGTATCGGAGATCAAAAACTACAAGTGTACATATGTATATTTAAGTCATCTTAATCATTTACGAGTATGCTTCAACAAAAACTTAGATTAATTGACACGTGACTTAATTATGTTTCACGTATATAAATCAAGGCCTAAATGAGTAAAAAAACGGTACATACGCCGTTCACTTGCCATTTAGTCCTCATTGAGCATTGAATCACTATGAAAGTAAATATTTTGCCCATGATATAAAGTGTTATCAGAAATAAAGCTTAGGAGTTTTTTTATTTGAACGCGCTAATCTCTGAAAGTACATTTTGGATAAAAAAATATAGCTTTTAAGGTTTTTTATCTTTATAGATTTGACGTAGTGGCCACAACCTCACCTGATGTTAAGTGACGATATGGCCCAAGATGATAACACGCTAAACCTAGTAGAAGACTGGCTCTCAAGTGCAGCTGCCGGAACACACCTATTGGTGCTTAGCGACAGATTTTCAACTTGAGGGTGGTAGCTAGCCAGACGGGCATTAGAAAATGCCCTACCACCATGCTATGGTTTCCTTACGATGTTTTCCTTCACCGAAAGCTCAGGCTCATTGCATGGATTCGAACTCACGTCAATCGACGCATGAACGTCAAGCAATCTGGCAAGCTAAACAAGTACGGGAAGTGAGTATAAGGATGGGTTTCAAGAGTGCATTGGCGACGATGCGGCGCTGAGGAGAGTTAGTCGGATAAATTGAACAAGTGTAAAACCGTGGGGACTCACTGCGCTGGTATGAAATATTCCTGGGCACTTTTTTGTCGTACAGCATAACCGAAAATAAACTTCTATAAAAATGTATGCAAATACTTACTAAAATAATTATTTAAAACATTGGTATTTATTCAAAATTTGTACATATATATATTTCGCTGACCTATCCGTCTAGCCCGTCTATTTATTTTGCGTTGCGTAAAAGCGCAAGTTATTTGTTGGTACAAAGGATTCGTAATAATAACCATTTCTAAATATGAGAAGATTATTAACCTATGTATTTCTAATTTTATCACATACTAGCTGTGCCCGCGGCTCTGCTCGCATGGACTACTATAAAAGGTTTTTATTATTTGTGCGGAACCCTAATTATTTTTCTAAAATAAAAGTACCCTAAGTTATTCCTTGTTATATCTGCCAGCTATATGCCAGTGAAAGTCCTGTCAAAATCGGTCCTACCGTTTCAAAGATTATCGGAACGGACAGACAGACAAATCTTTAAAAAATTGATTTTCATATGCATTTAGTAAAAATCTGTAATTTTGACATTACAAACGGACACTTCAATTTTATTCTGAGCAATTACGGCTCAGATGTAGCATGTATGGACATCGTGACCATTGACGTGAATTCGAATACCTACAATGAACCCGAGATTTCGGTAAAGGAAAATATTATAATGAAACCACAGCATGGCAGTAGGGCATTTTCTAATACCCGACTGGCTAGCTACAAGTTGAAAGTCTATCGCCAAACACCTATAGGTGTGTTCCGGCAGCTGTACTTGAGAGCCAGTCCTCTCACTAGGCTTGACATATTAGCAGCTTGGGCGACATCGTCACTAAACATCACATAAGATTATGACTAAAGGAATAAAAAAAAAACTACTTTTTTAAACATTATTATAACTTACCCGTTTTCCCGCGGTTCCGAGAGCGCTATGCTAAAGACGCCGTCGGTCCATTGAAACTTTATACCATTAACGTTGTATGAGCCGGACAGGGGTTCGAAATGGAAGTAATGATGCTTTAATCGCCAGGAGTCATTTTTCTTAAGGCTGTAGACAACAATTCCATAGCCTCCCAGGTCAGGAACGTAGGCAAATGCATTATCACAGGAATTTTTTTCGACGTCAACTACCTGGAATAAAATATTACAGTTCTATTAATCACAAAAAAGATGTATGTAAAGAGTTATATTAAAATTATGTAAAACCAACATCGCTGAATAAGTATGAATTTTGTACATATGATTTAAGATACAGCAAGTGTTTCATTAAGTATTATTATGATTACGACGAATAAAAAACTATTATTCTTTCAAAGGGGGATTGAGTTACAAGTGTAGAATTTTTAAATTACTTGTACTTAAAAGTACAAAAGTTATCTATTGTAAGTTATTAAGTTATTGTAAGTTGTTAAGTATTGGAAAAACAATTCATTTATAATAAAATAGAGGCTTATATTCGTTGTTTGCATTCAAAAATATCAACGGAAATATTGTTTAAATGAAATTGTATTGATACTTAATATATTAGCAAAGAAAGAGTCATCAGTCATATCAGTAATCTTGAAGAAGTATCTGTGCAGTAGTTCATCTGTATTTAGGTCGAAAATTACAATCGATGGCCCAGCTATTTGGTTTGGTGAACCTGAAAATAAAAAAATTATATAAAAGTATGTACAATTTAAGAAAATAATTATAAATATTTCGCATAAACGTAAATCTAACTTTATTTTAACGATGAATTGGAGTAAAGATTTCTAGAGTAGCACTGATAAAATTAGTCATCATGATCATTATAATTTCAGCCGAAAAACGTCCACTGCTGAACATAGGCCTACCCTAAAGATCGCCACAACGACCGGTCCTGTGCAGCTCTCATCCAGCGGCTTCCCGCAACCTTTACCAGGTCATCGGACTACCTTGTGGCGGGTCTGTCCACGCTGTGTCTTCCAGACATGGTCGCCACTCGACAATTCTTTGGCCCCATCGGCCTTCCGTTCTACGAGCTACGTGGCCCGCCCATAGCGACTTAAGTTTAGCTATTCTTCGGGCTATGTCGGTGACTTTGGTTCTCCTGCGGATCTCCTCATTTCTGATTTGATCACGCAGAGAAACTCCGAGCATAGCCCTCTCCATTGCCCTCTGAGTGACCTTGAGCTTTCTTATGAGGCTCAAAGTTAGCGACCACGTCTCAGCACCATGTGTAATCACTGGCAACACACACTGGTCAAAGACTTTCGTCTTGAGACACTGAGGTATCTTGCACGATAATATGTTACGTAGCTTTCCAAACGCTGCCCAGTCAGAAAGGATTTGTGATGTCAAACAACACGTTGAGAGAGCCAAACCAGCGACACCCACGGGGCTGCACTCCTCCTTTTAGTTGTTCAACAAACGTTGTTTTTGAGATAGATTTATACAAGCTATGTCTACATGATAACCAAGACTATTGTACAGAATTATCTTACTAGCTGGCCCGTGTGATGTGAATTGCAGAATTACACTATTATTATTGCATTACAGAATGCAAACAATCGAACAGTTGTCATATTAGTTAAACATATTATTAATAGATGGCGCTCTCCTACATTTTAGTTTAATTATGTTAGTATAATAAGAGTATATTATAGTCGAAAATACACTTTTTATGAAAAGCTTTTTGCATATTTTTTAACGAAAAAACATTTATTTTAAACTATTTGTCTATGATTCGTTGGCAGGGAACAAAAACTTCAATATTATTTTACAACCATTAATTCTGATGATCAATTAATGGAAATATGGCGTTGCCACAAATAACACCTGTGTGAAATAATATATACAGATAACTATGAAAGAAAAACATCACAATTATTTTGTAAAAACCCCCATACTAAAACCGCGGACCGCGTTTAATTGCGGACAGGTGTTCTCACTAACATGGCACGAAATGATGGTTCAGGCCTGTGTGCTTTCGGTAAAGTCAAGCCCGGTAAAGCTGTAAAAGCCGTAAAGGCTCCAGGGCCACTAAGGCTAAAAAGTTAAAAAAAAATCGGTAAAGGAAAACATTGTCATGAAACCATAGCAATTTATAAATGCCCACCTTGCTATCTACTACCCTCAAGTTAAAAATCTGTCGCCAAGCACAAATAAGTGTGTTCCGTCAGCTGCACTTGACAGCCAGTCTTCCACTAGGCTTAGCTTGTTCTTCTTGGGCCAAATCGACACTTAAGATCAGGTGAGATTGTGGCTATAACGCTAAACCTAACGATTAAAAATTCATTTTATTGTAAGCTTGGCACTACTTTTATGTATATTAATATTACATAATACATAATACGATGCCGTTTTCATTTACACTATAAAAAAAATTCAACTAGCAAAAAAGACAAATAGGTTCCGGGTTATTAAGACATGTAATATACTCTGTCATTATTTGTACAGTAAAAAAGTGTAGGTAACAGTTTTTATTTCAACGAAATTATTTGAATACACAAAATACTGAGAACAGCAACGGCTTGTCCATGCATATCCGTCGTTGACAATTCGTTATTAAAAGCCATAGACGTACCATAGTATTTGACGTATTCGTGATTTTTAAGATTCGTGAGTGTATGAAATACGGTTATAAGAGGTTATGTGTGTGACTGAATAAATTAAAACGAATCATATCAAATCACAATTCGCAGATAATAACAATTCGTGTGAATGAACCCTAATCACGAATAAAAAAGCACAAGTTTTTGTTTATTTAAGCTAAAAACCAACTGATATACTCGTAATATTGTTTGAAAAATCCTATTTAGATTACTTCAAACTAAACAAATGTCCACAAATTGTAAGAAGCCATGTAGAATCGTCATATAATTATCTACACATTTACATGTGTACATACATCTGTACGTTTATCTATATACATATAATAAAATTTAAATGTCTGTTTGTAATGTCGAAATAACACATTTTTACTAAATGCATATGAGAGTATACACGCTAACTATAACAAAAAACCAAATTCGAATTTTTTTGTCTGTCTGTCTGTTTGTTCCGGGTAATCTCCGAAACGGTTGAACCGATTTTGGTTTCCGGAACTTTCACTGGCAGATAGCTGATGTTATAAGGAATAGCTTAGGATACTTTTATTTTAGATAAACTAAATTAATATTAGGTAAATATTAAAAATAATTAGGGTTCTGCAAAAAAATAAAAAAGCTTATTTAGTAGTCCACGCGAGTGAAGCCGCGGGCACACAGCTAGTTATATATAAAAATACTTCAAGATCATTTCGTACGACAATAGTTTTGGTTTATGTATAGGTCACTTTTAGAATATAAATAATCTATCACCTTGAATTATAATTTACGATCAATAGTCAATTTAAGATCAATTCTTATTAGAAAAGTTTTACCTTATAATTACGTTTATTTTAACTTTATAATTACATCAATAAACATAATCTTTTGGTAATAAAACGATCGCCTTGAATTATAATTATTTAACACGAACTACTTTTTCTAGACGATAAACTAACTAATTATTGTGAAGATTTATTATACTATTAAAATATATTAATTGTAAACACTTCATCGCTAAAACCTATAATATATCTTGTAATTGAGTTTGTTACGTCTGTAAGTCCAAAAGCGAGAATTTGTTTACGTAGCCTCCGTTCTTCTAGGCCACCTAATTGTTAACTAATCAATGTATTTTCACAGCTGGATATCAACAACAATGAGTTAAGTTAGCATGACCAAGCGTAAATTCTATATAGGTTTAGTGTTTAGGCACAATCTCGTCTGATGTTAAGTGACGATGTGGACTTTCAACTTGTGGTAGCTAGCCAGGCGGGCACTAAAAATATGCTATATAAAAATGCATATACCAATATATGTTATGATTTCATCACAATGTTTAACTTCATCGAAAGCTCAGGCTCATTGCAAGGATTCCAACTCTAGTCGATCGACGCGTT
Organism: Saturnia pavonia; assembly: GCA_947532125.1. Lineage (NCBI taxonomy): Eukaryota > Metazoa > Arthropoda > Insecta > Lepidoptera > Saturniidae > Saturnia > Saturnia pavonia. The sequence goes on from OX383901.1 coordinate 7,304,572, forward strand.
ATCCATACCCACCGACCCCACATTACTTCAACATCATCACAATATTCGAGCCCCGTGAAGTTGTAAAAGCCATATGAGGCTTCAAGGCCTTTATGCCTAACAGTATAGTCAGATCTAAAAAAATATGTCTTTAAAATAAATGTTAATATATGAAAGTGGAAAGCTTCAGTAGCAAATTTTATTTTACAATGGTAGTATTTTAGTGAATGACGTAATCTTACCTAAAATATCAGCTAATCCTGAATCCATCACCCACAATCTATCGCAGGAATCCACAAATACTCGAAACACAGATATAATTGAACTATTCGAAGGCAACTCGTCTGCAGTATCGGGTACTAAGTTGTCTTCAAAAGATGGGTACGGCTTAAGTGGTTGATCTTGAGGCCCGTTTAAGTCAACATAATTTAGTGAAGATGGGACACCGCTCTTCCATTTTGGCACTGTGACGAAAACTTTGTTTCTCCAACGTGCCAAGCCTAATGGCAAGTTATTAGCTGGAACGAAAGTTCCATCTTCGATAGCGTTTTCACGGTCAGCGGGTGTATCCCATACATAATCCATTTGTTTCCAAGCGAAACGCAACTGTGGGCTTGCTGCTTCGCATACTGATATAATTGTTAAGGCGATGATGAAACTAATCGCCCTCATGGTTGACCTGAAAACAATACAATTATTGAATGATTTGATCATACCTATTCTAGTAGTTACAATAACACTTGCTTACTACTAACCTACATATAAGTCTATTTATTTATTGTTATATATATATATATATATATATATATATATATATATATATATATATATATATATATATACCAGTTTGAAACTTGTTACATGTTTAACTACTTTATACTTAATTTATGTCGCAACCACAGACGCAATCAAATATTAAATACCATATAAAAGATTTCAACGATCTCGGCTCCCGATTTCAAATTCTAGGTCGCCATTTTTCAATAGCGGTAACTTAATTTATCTAAGTTAAATTTCGTAACATGGTAATGACAATATTGTAAAGCAGAACATCTAACAAACTCCACAGTAATAGCTAGCTCACGTTTTTGCGGACGGTTTCTGGTCTCATTATTGAGAAACAACAAGATTCATATTATTCTTCCTTATCCGACCAGATCGCGCTTGTTATGCATTTTAACGGCATGGGAACTGTTACGGGTTTACGTAACTTTAAAAGCTCTATTGTTGAATTATAGAAATTATAATGATAATCATTAAATTTTTATATTTGAACATGTACATAATTACTTCACTACAATTATTTATTCATAAGCTTTTATTACAATGGTTTTTATAATAGATACCTTATTTGGAGAAATATTCATTGGTTTTCATTAAATTATTAATCATTTATTATACTGGTTTAGGAAAACAAATATAAAGTGTACCTTAAGTCAGTCTAAGTACTGTAAAATCCAAGAATAATGTCGAACGCCGATGTACAAATTGGTAAACTAATATTTAAAATTTAGTACAGTAATTTAGACTATATAGACGCAAACTAAAACGATAAAATGAAATTAGGTTTACTCTTAAGTATTTAATCAAATTTAAAAATATGCAACAATTTCTGACTTATATTTATTAACTTTAAAAAAATGCATCAATTCGTAGGTCATAGATTCATGTAATCTATATAAATAAAAATGAAATGCAATTCGTTGGTAATCTCATCAAATTAGAACGACTGCACCGATTAGGCTAATTCTTTTTTAAATATTAGTAATAGTCTCAATAAGGTTTTTAGGAAAAGAAAAGTTTGAAAACTTCCTAGACAATTAAAAAATATTGTAAAAACAAAAAATACTTTTTATATTATTATTTTTTATTAACATAAAACCATAGCTCACCATTCGAACAGTGGATATGCGTAATTCTTATTTTGTTTTGTTCGTAGTAGTACTGGAAATATTTTCAGAAAAAAAGGGAATTGGTGAAGCTGTAGTCGAGATATTGACTATTAGAAAGAGCCGAACATCGTCTACCGGGCCAGCTAGTATATCAATATAAATAAAAGTGGCATGTACCTTCTAAGATAACATACGTAATCCCAATTATATACTAAATAAAGTTGCAACAATAGTACGATAACTTGCATATTAATACTATTTTGAATTTGAAATTATTTGTCATGAATGTTGTTTTATACATTTATTGTGCTTTCATAAATACAGTTTGGTAAAAAAGAGACAACGTCGGAAAAATATAGGAACGTAGGACAATTATATAAAAAATGTATGATTGGAACAAAAAATAAAATAATAAATTATTCTCGGCTACGTACGACGGTTATTCACATATTTAACGAATACACAGTTCACATATATATCTCTGTACATATTTTTGTTACTCCCGAATAGTACCTTAGTTAAACAAACATGTCGTGAGTAGAGTGAATGTAATATAATTCTAATTCGTAAGGAAAACCGTTTTAGCATCAAGGCCTGCGAGTGTTTTGCTTTATTCGATTAAAATAGCGAGGTGAGTCACGTGTCACACAGGACGACAATGCAAATGAACAGTTAATACATGCTACCTGTGAAGACGTGCAAGGTTAAATAAATTCTTACTGCGTTATATAGTAAATATTTTTTTAATTATATCCTCTTTAGCTAGTTAGCAGTGCCCAACGCTTTTCACTCGTGTTAAATTTAGTCAACCAACTCTTCGTCGTGCCGTCGCGCTGCGCCGTCAACGCACCCGTGTTCATTGTTCTCACCCCCAGTACTTGATTACTAGAAGTTCATGGTTACTGCTCCGCTTCTTAAGGCCTCAGCGTGAAATTATATAGCCCATAACCTTTCTCAATAAATAAGTTTAGAATGCAAAATACCTTTTTCAAATTTAAATGGTTGTTCCAGAGATAAGCGCGTTCAAAGAAACAATCTCTTGAGATTTATTTATTAGTACAGATAGATAACATAAATATATAATTTTGCCTTAAAATACGAAAATTGTTAATAGGTATTTAAAAACTGACGTTATTTTAACTTTGAGTAAAATCAATAATAAAAATATTTTTTTGAAAAAAAGAACTAAAACCGACTTCAAGACTATACAATGTACAAACTTAGACTAATAAGTAGAAAATAATATTTTAATTATTCCAAAGCAAAGAGCATTAAGGAAAATCGGTTGAAAATAATCACACTATCTTCTGTCACTATATGTTATTATACTGATAAGAGCGGTGACTTGGTGACACTTAATTGTTTCCAATTAGGTTTTTCCCGATTTTAGTATAACATATCTACTACAATATTAACTGTATGATTAGTTGTATAATTAAAATTCCATATCATATATTGAGAGATAAAGATATTTATACAATAAACCATTAAATCAAAGTAAATAACGTAAATCGAAACTGTCATAATGAATATATACTACGTTAATTACTCTATTCAGATAATAGAAGTCTTTGAACTCCTGCATTCCCTGTTTCTATGTATAATTAACTGTATATGAAATATTTTATTATATAAACGTACAGATTATTTAATTTTCAACCAAATCTATATTCGTAAACTATCCTTTCGGCTTTCAACGTTACACAAAACGCGCGTAAAATTGGCATTAATGCCATCCATGGGAGTCAAGTTGTTAACATTTGTTTTATTATAAAACAATATTATTTACGTACATATATACATATATATGTACATATATTGTTTATACATACATAGTATGTATATATATGCTATCATAGTTTATTAACAATAATAATATATTTATTTATAAGGCAACAAGGGCCCAAAACATAAGGCGTAAACTATAAACTAATGAGCAAATGGTTAGATTGAATGAAAATAAAATAAATAAAAATGAGATTATAATAAAATACACAAATCGATATTCTTTCAATTATGACTTCACATCAGCGTACCACTACCGATATCCAGTACTTCATTAATGCACTATCATAAATTCCCATGAGGGTCTTTATTATTGAGTTGGGACTATAACGAAGTTTACTTAGAATAGACGCCACTCTGGTACGCGCACTATGGTATAAAAATCAAAAACGGCATACGCAAACATTCCAGATGCACTGCAGAATATCGGCAGTCCCAATAATGCTCTAAAGGCATTATTGTATTGGGCACGTAAAGCACTAATAGTTTTTTGATTAAAGTTAATCCATAGGTTGCTCGTATAGAAATATTGGCAATATGTTTTAAATAAACAGATCTTAACTTCATCACTACAACAAACATATCTACGGGCCAACATATTCCCCCTAACTGCGAGTGCCCTGCGTTCTCTTTCAATGTCATTGTCATCTTTCCAGTCGGTGGTGATAATGTGACCAAGATATTTAAATTTTTATACCCTATTTAATGGTATATCATATAATTTTATAGGAGGAACCTCCTCTAATAAACTTTTGCAGACGTGAAACACCATAAACTCACTTTTCGTAGTATTATGTATTAGCCATGTATATTAGTGTAGACCTCACAGACAAGCAGAAACTTAGAGCACCAACTGTAGGACTGAAGAGTACCAAGTCATCTGTATTACGTATGTTGTTAATAATTTGATTATCAATCGTGCATCCAGCATGAATGCTGTACAATTTGAATGATTGGTTCATTCATATATAAGTTGAAAAGTTACGGTGAACTTATACACCCCAGTCTAACCCCCAACTAGTGGTCGAATAAAAGAAATTATCTCTATGTTCGAAAGCGTTATATTACGCTTATAGTTTAATTTTTTATAATAAAAGTAGTATTGAATTACACTTAACTTTGTGGTACAGTGACGTATAATGCAAATGTAATTACTATTAAAAAAAATGACTATTATTAATTTGCATTATATTTTATAATATATTATCAATATTCTCACCTCAAATTTTCTACGAAATACCTTGAATGGCATTAATGGTATTACAGATAATTTATTTATTATTGTTGTTTCAAAACAAAATTATAATTTAATCGAAACCGTATTTGCATCAGTTTTACGTGATAAAGTGTTCAATCGCATAAATATTTCTTGGAATTATTTATTAGGCTTGTTCTTGCTTATTTTTATAAAAAAGGAAAATTAATATTGATTATTTACAATAACCAATATAATCTTTGAGAAGCCGTATCAGAATATTTACAAGTATAATTTAGCGAAATAATTGTAATCGAAAAAGTATACAAGTTCTAGCTTCCATGTCTCCAATTTCTTAAGTGAATACATGTAGTAGGCTAATTTATTTTTCTATGTCTTCATAATGGGAATTGAAATAATTCCAATTTTTTTTATTAGCGTTTATGTTCTGTGAAAAACTTACTTCCAATATTACCTGTATTTCTTCTAATTTCATCAGAAAATAACCAGTAGTTCCTTTCACAAGAAAATAAACCAAAATTACAAGAGTTGTCATTAATGCGGAATACACTTATAATTAATGCATGTGTATTTATGTACAAAATATTTCAAATTTAGATATACGTAATATTTACAGTTTTATGAATTTCATTTAAAGTCCAAGCCGAGGAACCGGCACTTTGGCACCCTTGGAGCTTGTTGCCTCGCTTTCGCGGTTGAGTGCCAAAAGCGCTCGCCACAAAGCCTGGTGAAAATGTAAGAACCGTCTGAGGCTTCAGGGTGCTTTACGCTAACATTGTAACATTAAAAAAACTACTTAAAAAAGTGATATGGAAATCCAACAATTTATGTAAGTTAGTTCCTTTTTTAGACAATTAAGTACTTTGCATTTTAAATATAACTTTTATTTTATTACAGAGGCGTACCGGATTTACAGAACTATTCATAAATTAGAGGAAATAAATAATAATGTATCTAACTGTCTAAATGCATATGAAATGTTAACTAGCCATTTGGATCAGTGTAACAGCTGCCTAGACAAAATATAAATGTGTGAAAATGTAATTAGACTTTATTTTACAATATTTACTTTTACTGATTATTGTTAACATAATTTATAAAGGTTTTGGATATAATCAATACGAAATCATCTGGTATGTAAAATATTTATTGTCATTTAAGTGAAATAGTTAAATAATATATTGTAACTATTCATTATAATCCATATGTTGATGTTGACTTTTACCTTTTACAAATATTAATTAGTTCATAAGCCCATTGACTTTAGACTGTGTAAAAATAAATTCGCTAATATAACTAATATACATTTTTTTTTTAAAGTAAAAGCTCGCCATTTATTTTCATATATAATTTGTACTCACACGTATTGTGTCCTAATGTGAATGTGATCGACGATCGACAGATATACCGCAGTGCAGGGTCAGTCAACAAGCGACCGGTTCAGCAGGATTACGAACACGGACTAAACAATTCGAGGTCTTACGTCTGTTATATTCACAAGAAATTTTACATACAATCAACTTTGTAGTTGCAATCGAGTTGTACAATGTACAATCAACTCATCATTTGTGAACTATTGTATTGTGAGCTTCAAAAGCTTGTTTCTTATCATGATGTCTACAATTGTCTAAGTGGTTAGATTAAAACCAGTTGTATGTTTCTTAAATAAAATATTATTTATTAGTATAGCGGTACGCCCGCGACTCGGCGCGTGTTTATGACGTTGTAATTATTTTAATCCCGTAATTTTATTTTTACTTATATTAATGACAATTAATTAATCCTATCAAATAAGAAACGACATATACTATCCCGTGTAAAAATTTCTTCAAAATCGGTTGTCAAGTAATTGTTTTTACGATTCCTGATTGTATTATTGACAATTCATATAGCCTATCAATTATGGAATGGCTTATGATTTCCGTCTATAAAATTTGATCGGAATCGGATGAACTTGATCAAAATTTATTTTTATAAAAATAAAATACGATTTATAAAACCTTTATTGATTATTCTTATAGCCTAACAATTATGGGATGAAATGTGCTTTCAGTTTACAAATTTTCATCCAAATCGGTTGAGAATGAATAAAAACGTAATTTTTCGAAAGCATTTTTTTTTACGATTCTAAAATTATAATCTTAAAGGTATAATTCTTATAGCCTATCTTTCGAAATATTATAACAATCGGTCAAGCCGTTTTAGAATTAGACAAAGTGGAGGAAGACAGACAAAAAAATTAAAGGCATATACGTCATCAGTGTCTTTTATATGTATACACTGATACTTTTACAGATTTATTAATATAGATAGATATACATATATAACTTACCATTTTCCTACATGAATTCTCAATAATATGAGTTAAAATACAATTATGAGACGAAAATACTTACATAAAGCATGCGGAGCCGTGGTGCACCACTAGTATATTATATATGCATATAAATATTTATGTTGTAATTATTATTTGTATCGAATACGTAACAAAGTGCGTTAACTTTATGGTAATTAGATTACTTAAACTAGTTAAAGTGAAGTAATCGGAAGGTTATAACTTGGTACGTAAATTCACGCACTTTTTCGTTATTCCATAAATATATATAATTAAATTAAGAGCAACACGATAATTGTACTGTTGTTCATATACCGTTTAAGCTTCACAATTAACTGTTATTGCTAATTGAAACCACGAGAACCAGAGTGGCCTATTTGCTTTTTTCCATAAATTGACCTATAAACCATTCATAATCTGAATAGGTGCTTTCACAAAACTAAATACTTTTTTTATCGTTATAGGTTTTTTGGCGTAGTGGCCACAATCTCACCTGATGTTAAGTGACGATGTGGCCCAAGATGATAACACGCTAAACCTAGTGCAAGACTGTCTCTCAATTGCAGCTGCCGGAACACACCTATTAGTGCTTGGCGACAGATTTTCAACTTGAGGGTGGTAGCTAGCCAGGCGGATATTAGAAAAATACCCTACCACATGCTATAGTTTCCTCACTATGTTTTCTTCACTGAAAGCTAAGGCTCATCGCAGGGATTGGAACTCGAGGCGAAGTCGTACACGCTACCACTGAGCCTTCATTGCTTGAAAACATATAACATGTATTAAATTGTGGTTTTGTAAAAGCATATTTTTAGATTATGAATGGTATGTTAATATAAAAAAGCAGATAGGTCACTCTGGTTCTCGTGACCTCAATTATAATTAATATGTAATTGTTGTATAAAAATTTAAGAACAAAGTGAATTGTACACTACTCTTACAATTGTTCGAAAAACAGTTGCGCAGCCTTACGTTTAAGTTGTAAATTCGACACAAATAAGTCAAGGCCCAACTCCCCGTGACCAATGCATCCGCTGCCCATTCATACCGGCCAATTACCTAGCTATCCATATAATAATTTTAGGTTGTTCAGGTGAAATATTCACACACAATTAACGGAAATTCGTTTATTGTAGATGATGTAATCATGTTTGCAATCGGAAACGGGTGAATTATATTGCTTGACAACATTGATAAAAAATGTATTAAAAAAAATATTTTATATTTATTGGTATTTTAACTTTATTCGTGAATTGTGATACTTTTGATTTGTAAATGGTTATATTATACCAGATCATTGGGTTATAGATAACACAGGCCTTCCAATTTTATAACACAAATAGGTCGCCACCCAGATTTCGCTCGGGTAGACTATATAAGATTTATAATGTTTTTCCTTTTATATATTTCAATTTAATTTATATTGTTTACGTGAATTGAGAAAGGGGTAATGGTAGTTAGTACAAGAACAAGAAACCTAAAAGACGTTGACAAGGAATATTGGGCGAAATGATCGGCTACACCCAGCCGCCTTACTCTTGACGCGTTCGAGTTCTGAATCGAATGGAATAAAATTGCAATTTGGCACTCTTGAAATCAACACTAGCGCAAGATCGTGCTGTGACTCGAATCGGAACTAACTACGATCGTTTTTTTTTTTCGTTAGGATATTAATAATTCGAAAAAACTTATTAAGGTTGCATTTATATAAAAAAGAAAAATGTATATTTTAAATAACAACTTGTCATTTGTCATGTCTATGATCTTCTTAGTTTTTTTGGTATTCGCAATTAAACCTTTATAGTAACGCGTCGGTACACTTCGTGTGGGCACACGCTAACCGCTTCCGATGGAATCAGCAAAAGGTAATGTGTGCGACAAGTGTTACCCACATTACCCACATATCAGGGTAATGGTGGTCAAAATTGTTTTTTTTTTTGTGTAATTATAACCAAAGTATCTATGATTCCAAAATTTAAAAAACTGCTTCAGTTTGATAAATTATTTATTATAGCAATAAAAATATGTTTTTATTAAACCTGATATAAATAACTTCAGATTTTTTATCGATTCTTGCTTAAGTGACTCCCATTACCCCTTTTCCCCTAAGTGTGTTGTATATCAATGTGTACATGTATCGGAATTCAATAAAGCAAAATTCATTGTATACCACATTGGTGATTACACTGTTTTGTGCTAAAATTATCTAACTTGGAACTAACTGTGGTTTTTTTTTTTTTTTTTTTTTTCGAAATGACTATACTGTTAGCCTTAGGGGCTCTGGAGCCTTTGCGGCTTTTACAGCTTCACCGGGCTTGGGGGCGAGCGCGGAAGGCACTCAGCCGCGAAAGCTAGGCAACAAGCTCCAAGGGTGCCAAAGTGGCCGAACCTCGGCTTGGGCTGTTGCCGATCATGCGAAAAAGTCGCGATCTGACTGAATCCCTATCCATAGAAATTCGAGCTAACTAACTGTACAAATATACATGTTCCTGCCTTCTGAGAGGAAGGAAGGAACATGTGTATATGTATTTAGTGATTTGGTAATTTTTGTCTAAACTAACTAGCCAAAAAAAAGAACAAAAAAGGTCCCTTACAGAACCTATGTACCTGAGCGGTGTACATGTGTGAAGTGCAGTGTTATGTGTGTGTGTCGATAGCTAGTGAATGCAGTGTCACTGTATCGCGCGAGCGGCTGCTGGCTCAAGGGCTCCATGCCGGAGGAACGGACCTAGGCTTGAGTTGCCGCTGGAGAGGGTGGTCGTGGCGGGTGTGCAGGAGCGAAGTTAACCGCCCGTCCCCTACGGAGGGAACGGTGGTTTCGCGGCCGTGGGCGCAAACACGCTTGACTTGAGGAGACGGATGGGTATGACGCGTTAGCTACCGTGATTTCGTCATCGGGGTCGGTAAATATGTTCCGCGGCCTACGATTTGCCTTCGGGGCGTCTGGGACTGGGGTATATGTTGCGGCGCATGCTACTAACGGGTTCGGATGGTTTGAAGCTCTGTCGAAATAGCTCTTCGCGAGAGTTTTGATGTAAGATTTGATCGAAGGAAGTTCCATATCTTTATGGAGGTCTTCGTTTCGAACAAACCATGGGGAATTAACTATTTTGCGTAAAAACCGATTTTGCAACGTTTGTAAGGGGCTGAAGTTTGATTTCGCCATATGGGCGAATACTACGCAACTGTATGTTAAGATCGGTCGGATACAAGTCTTGTAGAGTGTAAGCTTATGTCTAAGAGACAATTTACTTACCGAGCATAGCAGAGGATGCAAGCGAGCCAAGACCATAGCAGCCTTGTTTCGGACTCTACGGACATGTGCCCTGAAGCTAAGCGTATTATCGAGGGTGACACCCAGGTATTTAGTCTGGGTAGCCCAGGGGATCGGGACACCGAAAAGGTGGAGGGGTTCAAGTGTCTTTCGTAGTTGTCCGGGATTAAAGAGAATCGCGGTACTCTTATCAGGGTTGAGAGCTATGCGCCATTTACGGAACCACCTGCCGAGTTGGGTTACAGCGCGTTGGACGCGCGATCTGAGGTGAGTTCTGTGCCTGAGTGAACTGTAAATGACCATGTCATCAGCGTATAAGCCTACCTCGACCCCAGGGAGACGTGGGAGGTCGCTGATGTACAGATTAAATAGACAAGGCGCCAGAATGGAACCTTGAGGGACACCTGAGCGTATTGAGTGGGGTGGAGAAAGTTCACCTTCAACTCGGTAGCGGAAGGTGCGGTCAGTGAGATAATTGCTAATGATATGTACTAATCTGTCTGGGATTTCTAATTGGTGTAGTTTGTGGACTAGTCCGGCATGCCAAACCTTGTCAAAGGCCTTGGCAACGTCGAAGAAGACCGCAAGTGTACGACGTGCTTTGTAGAATTCGCTGAAGTTAAATGTGATGTGCTCCGTGAGTCGGTGCACTTGATGTGTACACGAGTGTTGGGCACGGAAACCGAACTGCTCAGATGGGAACAGGTTTTTGTCGTTTATAACTGATTTGAGGCGGTTCAAAAGAAGCCGCTCGTAAAGTTTCCCTAGCGTGTTTAGGAGACTAATTGGGCGATAGCTATCGGGAAGCGAAGCTTTCTTGCCGGGCTTATGAATACCTATCACTGTGGCCGTTTTCCAGGCGGCTGGAAAATGGCAATTGGCTATGGCTACATTGAAGATGCAGACCAAGAGTGCTATGAGGTGAGCAGGAAGAAGTTTGAGTACTTCGTTCCTGATACCGTCGGGACCGGGTGACTTTCTAGGTTTAAGACCTTTAATAACGGAACAGACCTCCTCAGATGTAACCGGAGTTAGGCTATCTGCCGGGGGGATTGCGATTAAATTCTGTACCGAGGATTCGATATTGTCGATATGTACAGTGTCTACATTATCGCAGTTAGGGGAGCACTGGCTCTCCAGACTCACGGCAAGGTATTCGGCTTTATCGACGCTGTCGAACACGGGAGGGAGACCGGGGCCCCTGTCAAGGGGTGGCATCGGGATAGAGAGATCGGATTTCAGAGATCGAGCGAGTTTCCAGTAAGCGAGATGTGACGGTTTGATACCTTCTAGAAGGTTATCCCATCTGACACCCCGGATCTCGGTTATACGGGTTCTAACCGCTCTCTGAAGTGAGCGTAACCGTGCGCAGTTATCCCTAGACGGGTATGAGTCGTGTGCGCGTGTCGCAGCATTCTTTTTTGTGAACAGCGCTCGCACGTCGTCAGGGAGTACAAAGCGGCGTCCGTTCGCCGCTTGGACCTCTCTCGAGGCTTCCCTGACGGCGGTTTGGAGGTGTTCGACCAAGGAATCGATTGCCAAATCAGCATCCGCTATCGACTCTAATTCGTTTGGAATCCTATCTAAACTAGGCGAGGAGGGGTTATCTTTAAGATACCGTATTAGTTTCGCGTAGTCAACCACTGTGACGGTGGGAGGCTTAGGGTCAAATGGTTGACCGAGTTGTAGTAAGACCGGGCGATGATCGGAGTCTAACTCGTGTACGACTTGAATAAGTCGTATTTGGAGAGAGACACCTTTGAGGAGGGCTATATCAAGCACTGTCGGACGACAGTTATCTTGATAGTGGGTGGGTTCGAGAGGAGTTAAGACATCAAAGTTTAGGACTTCCATTAATTGACCGAGTTTCCCCCCGTTAGGGGTATTAAACGAACTATTGAATATAGTATGTCCACAATTAAGGTCGCCTGCTACGATAACCGACTCGCCGAGGGAAAAGACAGCCTCCAGATCAGACAGGAGGAGTGCTTTATTCGGCGACAGGTATGCAGACACAAGCGTGATTGACGGATGGCCAGTCATGCCTAGTCTGCAGATTGAAACTTCCATATTGATAAGTTCGGGAGGATCTACTGGCATGCAGTAGAGGGAACGCTTATAATAAATGAGGGTGCCGCCACCTCTGGTGCGAGCACGGTCATTTCTAACAATTTGGTAGTTCGCAATCGAGGGATTGCGCTTACTCGGTTTCAACAGTGTTTCTTGTACAAGAAACACATCTATCTGTCGTTCTCGTAAGAAGGTGGCTATGAGATCACGTTGAGGAGTGAGATTTCGAGCGTTAAAAAAGGAGAGATTCAGACTCTTAGGTTTAATTCTATCCATTTTTAATTATTTATTTACAGGGGCGCGGGCCAGACGTTGTAACGTCGCTGCGACATTTGGAAAGCTTTTAATCGATTGAAAGGGGCCGAACTCCAGTCTACAGTTGTCGAAAGCGATGATTTCTTGTATGTCGTGTACAAGAAGAAGCTTAGCCATCCAGTCTATGCCGAAGTCATTACCGGATACTGAAGGTTCCTGAGCCTTATGAGGCTGTGCTAACTGTGGAACAGACCACACAGAATACATCTGACCCGAAAATTTGTATTTCCCATATAAAGTTTTGACCTCCATTCTACTTTAAGAATTGATTTTGAAAAAAGTTGATTTACCTACGTGTTTTATTAATTTTGTTCAATAATATTCAAAAATAGCCTAGCCGAAAAAATATTAATTCACGCATAATCTTTAGCAACCACTTTCACCCCCTTAGGGGTAAAATTTCGAGAAATCCTTTCTTAAGCGATGCGTACGACATAAAAACATCACCCTCTCCAAATTTCACATTTCTATCCCAAATAGTTTGGGCTTTTTTATACGACTAAGGTGACACACAAGCATACGGTCCACCTGATGGTGAGCGGCTACCGTAGCCTATGGACGTTTATAAAACCATAGGTAACAACTAGCGCGCTGAAGACCCGAAACCTGCAATCTGCTGTAGGTATTCCACCAACAATGATGAGTCAGTAAGGACAAAGCCTTTTATATGTATACATATATATATATATATATTAGGTCTTTACCTATGAAATTGCCGTTTTGTATGAAAAAATTAAACGATGTTTTTTCATGTATTTTTTATTTGTATTAATCGAAGTAATCACCCATGCAATCAATGCATCTTTGCCAGCGCAGTGGCAGTTTATTGATGCCCTTCTTAAAGAAATCAGCTGGACGGGAGGTAACAAATTCTTCAAAGGCATTTTGTACTGCCTCTCGGGTATTCAATTTTTTTCCCGCCAAGAAGTTATCCAAATTCTGGAAAAAGTAGTAGTCTGTAGGCGCAAGGTCTGGTGAGTAGGGCGGATGACGGCGAACTTCCAACCACAGTTCTTGCAACTTGGAGACCGTATGTTCTGCAGTATGAGGTCGCGCGTTGTAGTGCAGGAGCAGCGGAGACGAGCGATTGACCAATGCTGGTTGGAGATGTGCCAGCTTCTCCATCATTGTGTTCAGTTCTTCACAGTACACATCTGCAGTAATGCTCACCCCGTTTGTTAAGAAGCTGTGATGAATCACACCGGCGCTAGACCACCAAACAGTGACCATCACTTTTCTAGGGGTAAGTTTTCGTTTAGGGCATTGTTTAGGTGCTGAACCAGGATCCAACCAACTTGCTGAGCGCTTGCGGTTATCAAACAGAATCCATTTTTCATCGCAGGTAACCATGCGGTTCAAAATTCCTTCATTTGTGTGTCTGTTGAGCAGTGCAAGGCACGTCTCGACGCGTACTTCGCGCTGGCGATCATTGAGTTCGTGGGGCACCCATTTGTCAAGCTTTTTTTCCTTGCCAATTTGACGCAAATGGACCAATATTGTTTTGGCGCTAACGTCGAAAGCTGCTGCTAATTCAGCCGTAGATTGTGTATCATCAGCTTCCACAATCGCCTTTAATTCGTCATTGTCGACCGAAGTCTTCGACGACCGCGAGGTTCATTTTTCAGATCGAAATTCCCAGAACGGAAGGGAGCAAACCAATACCAGGTGGTGCGTTGGTTCGTAGTGTTAGCTCCGTAAACGTCGTTGATGTTGCGTGCCGCTTGTGCCGCGTTACTGCCACGACGGTACTCATATTCCATAATTACTCGAATTTTTAACATATCCATGATGACAAAAAAGATTGAAATGCGATGAAAATGTAACACTAATCAATAAACAAATGACTACTTTTGGAAAAAGAATTCCATGTTTTTAAAATAAAATTAATTTGAAATTAGAATTCTTAGCCAAACAAAAATTATTTTGATTTGAAATGTCCAGTACTGCAGAACGGCAATTTCATAGGTAAAGACCTATTATATATATTTTCTTCAACGTTTGTTATGACACAGTAACGTTGTGAAATAACCTAAATTATTTAGAATACATACGAAGCAAATAGTACAAGAATCATGTACAAAACATTGGTAATTTTTACAGAAAGTGATTTCAATTCAAGAATGCCTCATACCAAGAATCAAAGGTAATTATCCTACCCAGGTAAGGCCCCTTCTAGTATATAGGTAGGTATCTATAACTTACACATGTTCTGTTTTCGTAATTTGTTCCGCCAAGCAATCTTTGAAGGTATTGAACTATTTTTTATTACTGGTTCTTTGTATTGCTACCATCCGTTCGGGTTACCCGGATTTGTCCTAGTCTGAAAAGTGTCCGGAGGAAATTCCGACGTTTATTTATATTTTAAAAGTTAAAATTCTGGTAATAATAACTACCACTGATTAGCAAAATATACAACTGTAAATTCCTAAATTCCAACCATACCAGTTCAATATAATAATATGTTTATTGTTTTTTCGTTATCGGACACTGTACCCGGGAACGGTCCAATACGTAGGTACTTATTATATTTACAGAAAAAATGGATAATAAAAAAAAAATATAACAAATAATTTGTTGACTACGTTGTGGTTTAAATTTTATGTAGCATTTCTTAACCCACGTAGACTTTTTTTTTAATTGATGCTAAATAGAAGATATATACTAATTGTTTTTTTGACTAGATTACCTAAGAAAGTATAGTTTTAGGTTGAATTTTTTTTTATAATGTCATTGGAAAAAAATCTCTACAAATGTCCGGGGATTTTCAATTTATTATCCAGTGTCAACGATTTAGTTGAAGACAACCCTAGTTCTAGGTATATTATAAGAGTAGAATATTTTTAGGGATATGTTCATATTAATGTAGATTTATTTCCACAATCTTAAGTATCGACGTAAAACGTTGTGGTTTTTCCAATGTAACTAAGTGATATATAATATAAATCAACGTCGAGTCTTTAAGGGCGATTAAAATAACATAGGTGCACAGCAACAAATTTTCAACCTAAAGGTGGTAGCTAGATGGGCGGGAGTTAGAAAATGCCCTAATATTAAACTATGGTTTTATCACGGCGTTTTTTTCATAGAACATTCAAGCTCATTGTAAGATTGCAACTATCTACTACACTCGAAAGCGACTAAGATTCTAGGTATACATTGATTTACATCAGAACATGGCTCATCAGAACGAGGCACACTATTAATTTTAACTACTTGTATCTTGGTCGCGATCAAGTCAGCCACGATTGGTCTACAACTCTACAAATCCCGTTTATTGTTTTGTTGTGTTTACCGAATACACTGAAACGCTTAATGTTCGTACACCTTATTATGTACATTGTACATACATACAATAAATACATGTAAATTACATGTGTAATTTACATTGTGATATTTACATTACGTGTAAATATGTAAAGGCACAAGCTTAATCACCACGCCAACCCAGGATGTACTGGCGATTTCAAACGCCGAGAAATCCACAATTCTATATTTATCCCACATATAGTTGTATTATAAGAATATTTCTTAAGCGTTCATGTTTCCTCAAGATGCCTTCCTTCACCGTCAGCCGATAGTGTTACCAATTTATATTAGCAGTTTAAATATTTTTTTATTTAAATAATTAGCGTTCCTTACAAAGTTCTTAAAAACACTCAAATCTTTGTTTCGGAAGCGGCGTAAAGTATGGACGCGGGTCACCGCCGGACGGCCTCACGGCCTAAGAGACCTCGCGCCTAACAGGTTTTATTTAGCAAAAGTTGCAAGCTACGTAGTAACATGAACTGTGACCTAATTTAGAGATAACACGAAGAAAAAAGGTCACACTTCTGTGAATTTCTTATCTTACTCATATCAATTTTAGATTTTGCCTCGGTACTGGCGTATAGGATACTTGCCGTCTTAAATATACATTTTTTGTGGATGATTCCAGAAATTAAAGATAATGCATTCATGATCTCAACTAATGAACTTCTCAAAAATACATTATAACTTAAATATAAAGTCGCAAATAAGTTAAATTTGGTGAATTTAAATAACGTAATGAAGTAATAAATGAAGTAATGAGGAAACAACTAAGGTAAAATAAATATTGTCACGTGGACAATTAAATACATATAATGTAACAGAAAATAAATATATTAAAAGAAGTTATGGAAATGAAAATGGAAAATAGATTAATATGTGTAATCCGAAGGCATTTACATTATCAGATATATAAAAATAGAGTACCTTATTAAATCTATTAATTATAGTAACACTTTCACCAATAAAAAAATGTCCAGGTTTTTAATATATCCGTCCAAGATCTGTTAATGAAATTGCATCGTGAGACGCTTATGTTTCAATAAACTCCATTCAGCTCCATTATTATTTCTGCTTCCTCAAGCCAGCATGATTGAATGTATCCGCCAGGTTTTTAATTCGTTTTGTAAAATTTGTTGACTCTTCACAATTTCGAATAAATAGTTTCAATTCTTTAGAATATCGATTACAATATGAGGGGTTCTTGCTGTGTAAGTATGAATCCAAATAATAATGTAGAATAAGAAGATATAAATAAACTTGTAAAAATCTTGTAAAATAATATACGTGTTTTCATAGACGTCCGATCGGCAAGTCTCTCGTAAAACAGAATTCATATGTCATGTTTCAATTATTTTCGTGTCCTTCTATATTTTAAATTTAAAAGATTCTTCAGTCAAAATACAACATTAGTATATGACCTACTTATTCAATATATAAATCGTAAAAGAAGTTTGTATTAAAATATAATAAATGAACTAAAGATATGATGCCTTCGGAAGCAGCCGAAACATAATAGATGAATTAATGAAATCTGAACTAAGTTAAAATAAATATATATAATTAAAAGATAAAAAATGATTGAAAATACAATCATTACAATATATTAAATAATGAAAAGATAAAAATGATTGTTAATCATTACATAGGTCAGCAAGTTTATTTAACTTTTTAATGTACACACAGTTTTTTGTTATTATTTAAATTGTTGACAGGATAAAAACATATTTTAATATGATAGAAGTAACACGGATAAAATACAACTTAAACTTATTCACAAGCAGTTCCAGCAATAGCATCTTTAACACTGATGGTGTAAATCCTGTAATTAAGTTCGTTGGGATCTAGCGTCCTATAAAAGAAAAGTGGTATTCTGTTGGTTAGTACCCAAAGGTTATCATCACCGTCGATCTGAAAATAAGTTAATTTGTTTAATTAATAAAATTGACAGGGTTGATTTAAAAACACAACGGATCTAAGCGTTTCGGTATCAATGATTTTTTCTCACTTAGATATCCGATACAAGCGTGTTTGTTCAATAGGTATCTGAGATTTTATTTCATATTGTGCCTATGCATCGATTTAAACAATATTTTTATACATGTTATAGACATTCTATAAAATGCCTAGGCATTCTATAGAATGCCAAATGCTATTTAGGTAAAGTATGAAATACATCTCCGATTCATTTCGAATGTCACGTGGGAGTTTTTGGCGTGATCTCAAAGTGTCATGTGATTGAGATAAACACATACATCTATAGGATTTCGCCTTCGAAAGAAAGAGATAGAATATACATAGTTAATGCAAGTCCTGATTTTCAGGACTATATTCTTCATCGAATTGGCCTAGCGGTGTGACGACTAGACTTGTACGAACTGTTGTTTTGAGGTATGCACGTCATTTATGAAATTTCCTACGCATTCTACCACATTGGTACTCGCCGACCGCTGCCACGGCCGGTTCTCTGGTACTTATTGTCCGACCTATCCTAACCGAGCATCGTCGGTATTTTGTAACGTACATTCTATATAATGCGTATGAAATGTTATAAATGGCATGCATACCTCAATATAACAGTTTATACAAGTCTGATCATCACACCGCGAGGCCAGTTCGACGACGAATTTAGTCGCGAAAATCAGGACTTGCATTAACCATGTATATTCTTTCTTATTCTCTTGCAGGCTAAATCTTATAGAAGTGAGTGTTTGCCTCAATCATATGACACTTTGGAGTCCCTCCCAAAAACTCTCACGTAATATTCAAAACGGTTCGAAGATGCATTTCATACTTTGCCGGTTTCTCATTTGGCATTCTATTAATTTAATTATATTTTCGTGGATTTACAGAGAGGGAACATTAGGAAGGACACATATGTACCTATAACATTCAATGATTCTTATACTCAGTGGAATACAATGTGCCTTATTTTACAAACAAGTTGAAAACAAGTATTGTAATTTATCATTTTTTGTTGTACATGTTTATTCTATTACCTACATATTTTTGCTATTCCATTTACATTTCGAAATTATAATAAATTTTTAAGAACATACCTTCACATCATTAGGGAAGTCGTATAATATAGGATCGCTGAAGATCAATGGATTGTTGGCTATAGTATATGGTTTATTGGAGTTCCAGCAGGCGATACCATTACGATTCACCTGAAAATTATAAAAAAAACGTTATATTTCTGTTTTCATAAATAATAATTAATATAATGCAGCTATAGTTATATATGTAATTTATTTACCTACTTATGAAATTGTACTATAGAATTATGTGTTAATTACAATAATTATGTAAAATATGAAGTTGATACTTTCGTTTTATAATGAGTTACAAATAAAAAATAAATATGATATAGAAAATAGATTTAACTTGTTATATAAGGGTAAATAAAGGTAATATCGAATCGATAATCCTCCGGTCTATACCACTGGTCAACAACGGAACGACATATACTAACATTTTTTTCGAAAATCGTGTATATTTACTCATTTGAATTGGTAACAATATCGGTTAAATGTGTGGGAAAACATCGTGTGGAAACCTGAACGCTTTAAGAATGTACTTGAAATGCCATCGTATGTGGGATAAATATAGAACTGTGGTTTACTCGGCATTTGAAATCGCCAATACGTCGTGGGCTGGCGTGGAGAATAAGACCTTGCCTTCCATAGGAAAGGGGCCTTCGTCCAGGAGTAGGACATTTACAGGCTGGTATTATTATGATTATTGTATGTATGTACATTGTACAATGCACATAGTAAGGTTTAGATAGGACTTTAGAATAAGATCTGAAATACTAAGTTGGTTTCACTGTATTCGGTACAATCAGCAAAACAATAAGCATCCTTAGTGGTGTGGTAGACAAATCGTAACTTATTCGATCGCGACTATGATACACAGGTATGATAATTACAGGCTGCAATTATGGTTATTTTATTAAATATTAAAAAAAGTTCTTCATAATAATTTTGTAGGAAAATATAATGCAATAATTCTAACAGCAGTAATTTAGAGAACCATGACAAATTAAAATTTTCGGCATAACATCGACGAGGTTAATCAATTATATTTATACTCGTATTTAAGTATAATTACATATTATGTAATGAATGTCTGTCTCAATGCGATAAACTCAAAAAATACCAATCAATTTTCATACGGTTTTCATTAATGAACGGTTCATTCATGTGGTTTGTGGCTTTAAGTGTTATAATTTATTAAGGTTTATTTGTGAATTGGCTGAAATAGGACGATAATTGTTGAAGATATCGGAAAAAATCATGCCAACTGGAAGCTTTACTGACGTGTGCCGCGTTAACCAATAAAATTGTATGTATTACTCTGGTACCCCGGTGAAGCCGGGACGGGTTGCTAGTATTAATATATAATAAGATTTTGTGTAAAAAGTCGATCTTCTAAATAACAAATTGTGTAATTTTATTTAATTATGTCTGGTGTTAGTATTTACACTAATATTATAACGGGGTAAAGTTTGTTGGTATGTTTGTAAGAGATAATCTCTAGAACTATTCATCAGATTCTAAAAACTCTTTCACTGATAGAAAGTTATGTCAGGCTAATAATTAAACGTTATGTTTTGATGATTTAAAAAGCGATAATATACAAAATTTATATGACGACGCAGGCGGTTGCTTATTCAATGAAATATTTTTCTGAAATTATTCAATATTATTTTTGCTATAGAAGGTACCTGTGTGTAGAATAAGACGTGAGTTTTAGGATCGTAATAGCTCGCCGATGCCTGAGTTCGTTCACCCCGGTCGCCCAACAACTATAAAAATAAAAATATGATCTCATCTCTTATAAGAATAATTAATTAAATAAATCACATCTATCGTACTTGGAAACGATCGCGTTTATCAATTCGAATTTTGAAAAGATAAGTAGGTAATATATCATTGCATCTGTCCACCATTGGTTGCCCAAGTGCATATATGTAATTGTAGATCATGCTTGATACAATATATCCAACCGTCCATCCACCCAATCAGCCAAAAGACGTCCACTGCTGGACATGGGCCTCCCCCAAAGAACGCCATATCAACCGGGACTGCTCGCATCCAGTGGGTTCCCGGACCCTTCACTAAGTCGATAGTCCTTGTGGCGGATCTCACAACGCTGCGTCTTCCGGTACGTGGCTGCCACTCGAGAACTCCATTCTATGGATTTGACGATAGACCTCTTTCTCAAAGTTAGACTGACCTAACTGGATAGTTTGTCCCAAGAAAACATAGTCATTAACAACTTCAAGCGTAGAGTCACTGATCTTTACGAGAGTTGGGGCCACATGGGCGTTTGACATGACAGTCGTCTTGTCCATTCATTTTAACATTTTAAAACCAACTGCTGAGAGGCTCTGTTGAGGCCATCGAGCATTGCTCTGAGGTCCTCCATGGTTTCAACGGTGACCACGATATCGTAGGCTAATCGAAGGTGAGTGATGTACTGGCCGTTTATATTAATGTCTAATCCTTCCCAGTCCAGAACTTTGAAAACATCTTCCAGTGCAGCGGTAAACGGTAAAAAGTGTTGGAGAAATAACATCTCCTTGCATGACTCCCCGCCGCAGCTAGATATGTTTCGTGATCTAGTTCTACTGTCAGACTGACATAGTGATGTTTTCATAAAAACACTTCAACACTTCGATGTACGAATAGTCAATTTGGCAAAACAGAGGAGACAGAATTACAGTTAAAAAAAATTTACCAGAACAATTTTACAGCAAAGGTATTTAAATTAGATACAATTAATGTAATCAAATACGAGTAGATCAAGTATTACTAATAAACCGTGAAACTTATGTTTACTTAATACACTTTATGGATAAGAGCTTAAACCTTGAAATCATGGAACGTTGCATTTATGTCTAGATCTCTGTAATTGCGCAAAATCTCAGTTGAAACAGAGAATTCCTTCGTACTGGAAAACGCGTGGAAGAACGCTGTTTTATATCTGTAACAAAGGGTACAAGCTCTTACAAAAAATCTTCATCCACATTATTACATAACAAACGCTAAATCTACAAAGTATTAAAGATTAATTCCTGTATCTAATACAATTAATTTTTTTATACTTTAAAAAACAGTTGGCTTGAAAAAAACATTCATAATAATACTTCTAACTGAACTAAATTATCATCCTTTGCATTTCTACTATATTTCAAGGTTTTATCATTGTTATAATATAACTCACCCATTTTCCTGGGGCTCAGTGAGCGCTAAGCTAAAGATACCGTCGCTCCATTGAAACTTTAAACCATTAACTTCGTACGAACCGGCCATTGGATCAAGATGGAAGTAATGATGCTTCACTCGCCAGGAGTCATCTTCCTTCAGGCTGTATACAACGACTCCATAGCTTCCCAGGTCAGGAACGTAGGCGAACGCATTGTCACATGAATTTTTATCCTCATCCACTATCTGGAAGATAATTAAACATAACAAAGTGATTTAAATTGTTTTTTTTTTATTAAGAAATAATATTGTACTTTAAATTTATAAAAATAACTGTATATATGCATATGCATATATTTATTAGTCGCTCAAAAACATGTAATGTACGCTACTATAAACAAAAACGTTAGCGATCACTACAAAATAAAATACCAACCTTATTTACATAACGAGACAAAAACATTAAAATAAAAACGAATAAAAAAAATGCGACCTTTTCAATATTTCGTACGAGTTCATGTTTTGTGGGATTTTTAAAATGTGTTTAATTACCATATTTTCATTTGAGAATTAAAAAATTCTTAGTATGACTTAACATGATGCAATAATCGTTTCCATAAATTATGTAAATTGGTACATATTTAATTTAATACTTTACATTATTTTAGTTGTTAAAACTGAAGGAAAATTCAAAATTTCTCGTTACGCATACGATGAATTAAATAGTTTTCATTGCGCAATTGGCTTAAATATTATATGTGGAATACCAATCAGTTCAAATCAAATAGAGGCTTACACTTATCAGGTGCATGTAAGAAGGTCAAGAGGAAAAATGGTTAATAAAATAATATATTGTAAAGATACTTAATATATTGGCAAAGAAAGAGTCATCCTTCAAATCAGTATTCTTGAAGAAGTATCTTTTTATTAGCTGATCCGTATTTAAGTCGAAGATGACAATTGATGGCGTAGCTATACGATTCCGTATACCTGGAAATGATAATATTAATGAAACTAAATACGTTTAAACATTCATACAAAAAATATTTGTTATTATAGATAAATAAATATATATCTAATATCTTCTATACATATTATAAAACTCAACCTTTCTCTGCCTGTCTGCTCGTATATGTTTTTTCACGCGAAAACAACTAATCCGATTCACATGTTATCTGGCCAGGTTATAGGATATATTTTGTTACATAAAGTAACATACGAAATAAGTAGTGAAGATGAAGGTGAATCAATTCGGAAAATGACGTATTATGGTAGGGAGCCCAGGATGCTCTATGGGGATTTACTCTAGCGGCATAGAGACCTATTGGGTTGCAAACCTTAGATAATAAGAAGAAAAAAATGTTATGTAATGTATACCTTTCATCTCAGGGGGGAGCGGCTATAGATTATCAAATATGTAAAAAAATACTGTTGCATGGACATACTCGAGCGCGTCAGATATTGATAGCATCAATGTCCTATGTATTTTAATAAGATACGTATGTTAATCTGCTCGTTTGCATGATGGGGTGGTCGTACGTAAGGGATAAAAATGAAAAAAAAAATTAATCGTGTGCGCTTGTTTTATTAAGGGGATGTTAAGTGAACCTAAAAAAGGCTCTCATTTAATAATCTGAGGATTTCGATGTGACGCAACTCGCAGCCATTATTATAATATGCAAAAAAAATTCGCCATTTTGATATACTCAAGCGCGTCAGATTAGGATATATATGGTTCATTTTTATGTCCTAGACGCAAGTCGAAATAAACGTTAATATTATATATCAAAATGGAATCTTACAAAAAACAGCTGCTAACTATTCCTTTATCCATCACCCACAATCTATCGCAAGAGTACATAAACACTCTACACATGGATATTATTAAGCTATTTGTAGGCAAATCCTAAACGATTACGCAATCTTACCAAAAATAGCAGCTAATCCTGTATCCATCACCCACAGTCTATCGCAGGAGTCCACAAACACTCTAAACACGGATATAATTGAGCTATTTGAAGGTAACTCCTTTGCTGTATCAGGTACCAAGTTGTCTTTAAAAGATGGGTATGGCTTGAGAGGTTGATCTTGAGGCCCGTTTAAATCAATGTAATTTAGTGCCGATGCGACACCGTTCTTCCATCTGGTTACTGTGACGAAAACTTTATTTTTCCAACGTGCCAAGCCTACCGGTAAATTATTGGCCGGTACGAAAGTTCCATCTTTGATAGCGTTTTCACGGTCCGCTGGTGTATCCCATACATAATCTAGCTCTTTCCATGCAAAACGCAACTGTGGGCTTGCTGCTTCGCATATTGATACAATTGCTAAGGCGATGATGAAACTAATCGCCTTCATGGTTGACCTGAAAATAACATTGTTCTTAAATTTGATCAATCTTAAACTTCATAGTAAAAGCTGATAAAGCGAGAGAAACCTGTGATAAAATAACTGTATGGCCTGCATTTATCTATATCTGCCTGATAAGTAATAAGATGATAACACTTTAGAAGGACTGATTTTTTATTGAATATCCATACCACTTCAGCAGTGTTACTGTATTAAACAAGAATATATGTTTTATTGAAATCTAATATCTATATATATATATATGTATATATAAAGTTAGCTAATAAAGTTTTTTTTATTTGTTTGTTTAACACCAGTCGGATATTATTTTTTTTGTATTTGATTTTCAGATTCACGTGTAATAGTATAGGCTATCTAGAATCAGACTAGACCTCTCAGCTAACTTTAAATGTTGATTTTTGTTAAGTAAGTCGGACGAAACCGCGCACCCGAACTGCTTTATCCGCGTTCGCTGGCGTTATGGTTAGTGATACGTAAATACAATGTTCTACAAAAATATCACTCCCTAGTACATTTAAAAAAAGTCCGAGATACAATATGTCTATCTCTTATATATAAACCACAATAAGGTATTTTGTGTTTTTTTTATTGAAAATTGAAAAGTGATTTATGAGCTTTATCATTAGGCATGGCATTAATATTAATCCTTACTAACGAAGTTACTTCATCATCAAGACAATTTTATGTGGATAAACTTTGCCCTTTATAGCTTGTTATTTGGACGAATAGTTTGGGAGATAATGTAAAATTAAAATAAGTCGACACTCGGCTCGGGCTTATGACTATAGATGGAGTGTTGCGAACGAGCTATGTGAGTTGAGACCCATAAGCCCGGCCGCCACATAAAAATATAGTCTATACTGAGGTATTATAAATCATCAATCGGCGTTTTTTTTTTTTTTAAGTATACGCGGGTCAAACTGCGAGCACAGCTAGTAAAAAATATATGGCTTTTTTTTTTCGAACTGAGTATACTGTTAGCCTTAGGGACCCTGGAGCATTTGCGGCTTTTACAGCTTTACCGGGCTTGGGGTACCGGGCTTGGTTGGCCTTGGCTTGTGGCTTGGTAAAAATATATGGCGTGGCGCGGTGATCCTTGGTCAACGAGTACAGCCCGGCACCGACGCAGATCTCGATCCCACGCGTCGCCAACCCCTCTTCAACCACACAACAATCCCCGTGGCTGCGCGGGGTAGTAAAGCGCGCGCATTGACAATTGAAAAGACGGTATTTGGCATTTACCGTCTCTCTGGAGGAAAGGCCTAAGATTTACGGAGTGGATGGTGATAACAATTCGAAATGAACGATGATTACAGAACATTTCGGACTTTTACCATTCAGAGTTGGTAAATTTTAGAATTACCCGTTGTTCGGGTTTTTACAGTAACATATATAAAAGTAATGTGTGTGAGCTCGTATTTTATGTGTATGTGCATCGTTTATCTGATTCATCTTGAAAATCTATACAATTATTGTTGATGTTGTTGATTATTGTTGAGGGAAGGTTACTAACATAGTACCATTAGCGTACAGTAGGTGTCGCCCGTGTCGTTTCAATTAACGAGTGTGTTTTATTGTTTTTGGTATTTTGAATATAGTTTTCAGAACTGAATCTGTATTATGTTTGTATATTTGTTATTACATATACATGTGTATTAGATTCAGCTACGCTTTTCTGTAGGGGTCAGGCAGCCTTTCATCATTTATTCATTCATCATTTTCTATATCTTAGCGGATTGTTCATATCATTGAATTGACACTTTCTACAGCAACTGCTGTTGGCACTTGCGTGAAAGTTTCTGATATAGTACCATTAATATACAATAGGTAGCGTGCAAGTGAACAACACGAGGGAAACAGCTACGAATTAATAAATATTGTTTATCGAAATAACCTTTTGATTATTATTATACGCAATGATGTTATTGTAATAGGATTATAAACTATTTTACTAAAGACTAGCCGAGTACAAGTTACAAAACCTGAAAGGTCTCACTCTAGTCACTATGTCCACGCCATATTAATTAAGTTATTGTTATTAACTTTTGACCCCTCCTACAAATTATTTACCGTCAACTATGGCAACTTATCACGTTTTTAACCATTTTATGAAATTGTATGAAAACAGAACTATATACACAAATAATTTATATTATAACCTTTAAGACAAGTATTTGTCTTAATGATAAACAATTTAAATTTGTCTTAATTAGAAAATACATGCCAGGTAAAGTTGATATATTTTTGGCAATCCAAGCTCGCAATCCAAATACAACGGCGACCACCGAGAGACCAAAATCCATCGGCGGTCGCCGCTGTCATGCCGGCCTTATTCTATAATATGCCACAAAAGTGAGTTTATAGTAAATATCTTATTATAACAATTTACATGTTACAACCTTGGTTTTAGTCACACGACAGGTCGGTAATCTAAAATGTAATAATCATTAAAATCTATTAAACATTTGGTAAAATTGTAATAATAATAATTTAAAATCTAATAAAACATTCGTAATTATCATGTCATAAGCTAGTTTTTATTAAAAATATTAGCTACTAAAATTTAAATGAAATTTAATTTAAATAAAATAATTTAAGAATCTATTGTAAAATTGAGGTTTTATTGAGGTTGTTGTATGCTACATGTATGGACAGAATACATTGACCAGGAGATGGTTCCACAGTTTCACGGTATAACCAAGGATAAGACATAGAGAACTGTTTAGTTCGTGCCGAGATGGAGGTTACCATAAAACTGTGATTCCGAAGCCCAGTGCGTGTGGTTCTGTTGTGGAAAGGAGAGGAGTGGAGGGTGGAGGCGGAGCGCGTGGCACAGACGTCACAACCAGGCAGTGGTCCGATGTGCTCAAAGGCGCATCAACTGACACAACATACCCAGTTGGATGGCTCGTCAACCGAAGGTCCAGCAAAGAGGGCGCATGCCCGTCAACATCGGAAATCCGGGTGAGTTGGATTACAAGTTGAGCAGGTCATGAGTTAGAACGAATGCATGCATGTTAATATAAAGTATTTATAAACTGCGTGGAAAGTAAACTAAATATAAATAGTAATCTTAATTAGTAAGTAGTAGTAGGAATACCCACTAGTTTTATACCTGGCGTATTGTGATCGCGTTTCAGACGAACACAAATAACGAACTCTAATAACGCTCAAAAAAAAAATAACCAATCAGAACTAATCAACGTACACTAAATCCTCGTCTTCAAATAAAACAAGTTCAGCTTTTTGTTCATTCAAGGTCATCAGTTCGACTTGTTTCACGATCATTTCGTTTTTTTTATACTTTAAAACATTTTAAATCATTAATCGTTTCTTTAATACTGTATTCAGTATTCTGGCTTATTAAAAAATTCTCATGTTCGTTTCATATAATATCCTCCCAATTTTTTCCATGTCCAGGTCTCTTGTAATTTCCTCCTGATATATATTATCTATAATTTCACCATTATATTTTCCATATCCTGCCTTTCTAGAACTTCATTACATTCTAAATTACCTATAATTTTCTCAATACTATCTCCTATCTCTTGATCTCCTGAAATTTTCTTATCATGTATGCTATCCAGTATTTCCTCATTCGCATCTTCTTTATCTGTTGCAGCGACACGACATTCTTTAGTTTTGGCAGCGTTTTTCAAAAAAAGCGTGCTGTCAGTGGCTTTTTTCCGTGTTAATTTTCTCTTATCATCTCTGCTCTTTCCTGTTTTGTTACATAACGATAAAAAAAATAGGCCTAAAAACTTTTTGGAAAATACTTCTATAAAATAATAATAAAAAATCACAATAAGCGCACTAAAAAACAGAAAGACGAACGGAGAGACTGTCTCTCGGAGACATTGGAGAATATAAGGATAATACATAATACAAACAATATTTATGTAAATACACTATAAAAGTATTGTACCTAAATAAGGTAAAATGGACCAAGTGAAGCTGTAAAAGTCGTTTGAGGCTCCAGGGCCCTTATGGCCATCAGTATACTCAGTACGAAAATAAACCGGTACACAAAATATAAAATTATATGTATAATTACACTGTACTATATATTATATATATATATATATATTATATTTACTTTTTTAATATCAACAGATAAGATATAAGGGTATTTGATTCTAATAAGTTACGGAACTATATAGCATATAAAAAAAAAAGTGGAAAAGTTTAATAATATAGGTACTGTATCTGTTCATTATAATCTGGATGATAATGCTGACTTCTACAAATATTAATTAGTTTATAATAATAAAGCCACTGACGTATTTTTAAGCGATAAAGAACAAATGTATGTTATACTTTTTATAAACTATATGATTACATTTGTTATGTTAATTTTAAATTTAGTACTCACACGTAATGTGTCCTAGTGTTCATGTAATCAACGATCAACCGATACACCGTATCCGTAGAGCAGAGTCAATCAACAAGCGATCATTTCAACGGGACCGCGAAGACGGAACAAGGCAGACTATACAATTCGAGATCTTACATCCTATTATATATTCACAAGTAATTTTCCATACAAGAAATCAACTTTGTAACTCGTCATTTTTTAACTATTGTATTATGAGCTTCAGTTACATGTGTTTTAATTATTACACTAGAATACAGTATTATTTATTCATACATAATATTTTGTAGATTATATCTAATTTATATATATGTAAAGAAAATATATTTCTTTAATTGTGTTTTAAGTTTTGTAGGTTTAATATGTTTAGTATGTAGGTTGTATATATTTTATATATTATTAGAAAGAACATTATGATATACATATAAATATGATTGATGTCAAATTGTAAAATAAATTATAAAAGTAAAGTAAGGAAATGTGAAATATAAACTTTTAGTGTCGTTTCTTTATTTACAGGTATTTAAAATAACATTGTCTGTATTTAGTTTAGTAATAGATATTATAATTAATAAAATAAATCTTTATTTACAGAGCAACACATTATAGTTTATTTCATATATATCCAAACAAATGACTATTATTTACTTTTATTTACTATTAATCGCTTTTATATATAAAAGCGAAATATCACGAAATTTCCGAAATTGTTAGTCCGATTGACTTGAAATTTAGCGTAGTTACTCCTTTCATGATGTAGACGCTATCTAAGAACAACTTTTGGGAAAAAATGGGGTGGTGGTGGAAAAACTGCGAAAAACAGTGGTTGCGAAAAACAATGGTAGCGAAAAATTTGAACGAGGTGGGTGAAAAAGAACTGTTTTTTCCTTTGACTTTAAATTTTGTAGTTAGACTCTTTAATGAAAATAATGAAACATGTGAATCACCATTTATCAAAGTTCATCAGTAAAGGGATAATAGAGGTTGAAAGTTTAACTATTTGAATATAACTCTTAATAGGCTTGACCGCTAGACTGATTCTTATGAAATTTAGTACACGGGAAGCTTAAGTCACTGGTCAATTGATAGGCTACAAGAATTATCAATAATATTTTTAGAAATCGTAAAAGAAATCCCTAACTTTTTTTTATCGAATCTTATCCTATTTTGTTGAAATTTTGTACATGGGTTGTATAAGACATTTCAAGATTGATGGATTACAAGACTTGTCAATAATACTTTTAGGAATTGTAAAAAAAGAACTAAAAAATAATAAATTTGTATTCATTATTAAACAAATTTGGTGAAATTTCGTACACGGTTAGAATAATTAAAAAAAAAATACAGGAAAGAAAATTATAGGCTATAAGAATTGACAATAATAATTTTTTTAGTGGTAAAAATAGAACAATTTCAAATGTTTTTATTATTCTCAGTCGATTTTTACACACACACGGGAAGTATGTCATTTCATAATTGATAGGCAATAAGAATTTTCAATAACATGTGTAATATAAAATTACGGAATGACAAAATTACTGCGTAACAAACGTGTGGGAGCCGCGCACACACCTCGCATACCGTTGATACAAAATGAATTTTACTGGAATATGTAAACAATAAGAAACGTGAAAATTATAAAGATCAACCCTGAGAAATACGGCATAGGAGGAACTATCTCGAAAAAATCTTTTTTTCTGTAAACAAATTGTCTTTTATTTAATTAATCTATTTAAATAAGTAGGTAAGTATATAAAATCAATATTTCATACGTATTACAGAATAAATGGTAAAAAATATATATTTCGTTTGGTATTAAAACGATCGCCTGTGTTGGTAGGTTGTTAAAATATATCTAAATAACAGAATTTTGTATCTCTTTAGATACAGACGACTCTTAGACGACCCGAGTCCTTACGACATATTTTCCAAGTATTCACTGTAAGAACGATTTGACGGCTCATAGCTGATCACAAAGTGCCACAACACAAAGCTCTGCAATACACTACACAACAAAAATGTGGATCTGTCTTAAGCCAAGACCCAACTCCCTGTAACCAATGCATCCGCTGACCATTCATACCGACGAGTTATCTAGCCATCCCCGTGATAATTTTAGGTTGTTCAGATGAAATATTCACATTCAATCATAATTGATAAATAAGTTACAAAAAGTTTGCTAGATTGCTCGGCGGTATGCATAACTACAAGGGGCCTCGTACCTGGGTAAAATATTCGAAAATTACTATTTCTTTGAAAATTGGAACCAAGTATGTATTCTTAACGAATATGGAATCGAGAACTAGAAATCATTCTTTATACATATATACTTATATTATTACTATATATATACATGCTCGGAGTTCGTTATGCATATCACCGAATAAACTAGCAAACTTTTTGTAAATTATTTATCAGTTATACAAGTATGTAAATTAAAGTAGTAGAAAACTGGTTTGGTCTAAATTTATATTCGAAATATTTATTTGCACAAATATGCAGACTTATTTTCGTATCCTTAATTTAGGTACCTACATATTCGTGTTATACGTTGTTACTTTTTATTTACAAATGATATCACTTGTTAAGGAAATAAAGTATAAGCAAGTCACGCCGTCAAAACATCTTTATGGATTACTCGTATATACAAGTAACAATCGTAAGATCTATTAACCTTTGAAATTACTGGCTATAAATTTTTACATTTCCATAAAGTTGTCATATTAATACTTAAAAAAAATGCCAAGTGCTTGTCAGGTCATGTTCAGTGTAGGGTTCCGTAATTGCCCGTCATAATATGCAGAATTAAGTTTGCTTATGTTACACCGGGCCGGAGCTGGGCTCTGCGCTGGCCGTGACATGGTCAAACATTTATAATACTTATATTTTTGTATGAAGTAATTCATGCTACACCGGGAAGTACCCGGTACTTCATACAAAAGTATATAATAGATGTTTAACCGTGTTCCGGCCGGCGCCCGGCATGGTTTAATAAAAGGAAAAATTAACATGACACTATTAAAAGTTATATCGTAGAATATCGTCTTAACGTAAAGGTAAAATAGTCATTTGATTAAATTTTCTCAGTTCCTATTATTCAGCGCTACAATATAAAAAAATGCCAAGTGCGTGTTGGACCACGCGCAGTTTAGGGTTCCGTAGATGCCCGTCACAATATGCAAACTTAAGAATGCTTATATTATACCGGCCCGGTCTAGCATGAATTACTTCATACAAAAGTATGCTATAGATATCTGACCGTGTCCCGGGCGGCGCGGCGCCCGGCTTAGTGTAACATGAATCATCTTTTTGAGAGTTGTCTTTAAGTTGTTTTCTGTAGAGTTTTTATGAAATTACTTCTCCAAATACATTTTATAAATTGATTGACTATTACTCGTTAACTTGTAAAGCCGACATATGTCTGATAGTTTTCCTTTTAACTTCCTTCCTTTTCCTTTTCCTTCCTTTTCCTTTATATACTACTATCATGATATTTTTTTATAACACAACCATTTTGCTGGGGGTGACACTTGACTCTAACTTTGCACTTTGCAACTCTTAGCATTTTGAATCGAAAAAAGGCTTTCACAGACCCACAACATTTTTGAAAGACCTATTCAACGACACCATGAGATAGACGAGATTTTATTTTACCTAAACAATTATTTTTTTGAATATTTTTTTTTACCACTTTGTCGGCGTGATTTATATGTATACCTATACAAAATTACAGTTTTCTAGTACCATGAATCTCTGAGCTAAGCCGCGGACAGACTGACGGACATAGCAAAACTATAAGGGTTCCTTTTGACTTCGGAAACCTAAAAATGAGTAGGCCTTATTGACTGATTCATCGTAACCTAAGCAGACTGGTCCAAACAATAAGAAAAAGAAAATGACACATTTTTTTTGTGATGTCATACTAAAATAAAGTGTTATAGTAAAGTGGTTATAGTATTTTGTTCCCTAATAAGTTAAATGAATGTTCGCTTTAAAATTTTGGCTTCATGTTGTATGCACGCCCGTGAAAAGGTTTGTAAAATTAGTACAACTACAGTATAATAGGTGGCGCGCGAGTTATTGCATTTTGAAGACAACAAAGCCCAAGTCTACTAAAAAAAGTGTTTTAATAGTGTATAGATAGTATTTCTATAGATATTTGGTCAACATTTGGTATTCTCCTATTTGATAGGACGTTGTAAATGGATGTCCCAGAAATAAAGTCTCTAAGTAGTACGCCATCGTATTATTTAGTTTATGACGTGCAAAATCACTTATTGAACACTAGCTAATTATCATTATAATTTTTTAATTGAAGTATATATTAATTTAATTGACTTAGTGCGCGGTAACGTTCGTCACACCTGAACGGGGGCGTCTACTTTACATTGTTTTCTAAGCGCTGCATCAACGCGCGCATCCCTCGGCATCTACCAACGAATGTTTCGGTATTCGCGTAAATTTACTAATTTTAATTAGTAGCACTACTAAAGCAAAAGCAAACAAAATGCGCTATTTATTTATTTTATTATTGAAGAAGGCGTTACTTTGCAGAAATACATCGTAAATAATTATCTGGAATTTCTTTGCTACTTCCGCCTGCAATCAATTTATATGTAGCTGAAACTACGATTCATCTATTGCAGGCGGAAGTAGCAAAGAAATTTCGGATAATTATTAATTAACATGCGCTATCCGCAAGTAAAACTTAAATGGTCACCATTATCCCGACGGCCACCATCGTCCCAACGGTCACCATCATCCAGACGGTCACCAGCATCCCGACTATCACCACCATCCCAATAGTAACCACCGCACCGACGGTCACCACCATCCGCAACGGTTACCACCATCCCAGCGGTCACTACCATTCCGACGGTCACCACCATCCCAACGGTCACCACCATCCCAACGGTCACCACCACCCCGACGGTCGTCCAGTTACCTCTTACTCGCCATATTGCCGTAACGGAATTTCGTTGCATATATTGCCGTAACGGACTTCCGTTGCATTGTCGTACAGTTACCCCCTCGTCCCGCCTAAAGAAGTTTTACTTCAAAAACAACGAACAAATTCCGGTGAAAGTTAGCAAAATGTTCAAACTATATAGCATGTTGATTGAGCATTTTCTAAGAATCTATTATCTAAGAGTAGCTCACATTACTCAAGTTGAAAATCTGCCTACTAATTGTGTGTAAGGCAATTAATTCTAGATTTAGCGTTTAATCATCTTCGGTCAAATTAGCACTTAACACCAAGTGGGTTTTGGTTACTTGGTTGGTAAAATTTGCAGTTTTATCAAGTTAAGTACTACTTAAAGCTCAAATTATCCAATTGTGAAACATAGAAAAATGGTCTGATGGTAAAAATGATAACACTTTGAACGTGTATTGTATATTTTTAAGATAAATACAATATTTATTAATGGGTTTTTATTTACAAAAATGCAAGTTTCTGACTTAAACAAACAAATTAGTTTTTATTAGTGGCCCTAAAAATGTATTTTTAAAAATTAACAAGTTCCCCTTTTCTTGCAATATAATATGAATGCACTATAATCATCCTTCAATCTTTCATTATCTCTTTCTTGATATTTGTAAGGTATCGCCTCAATATCCTCTCCGTATGGTCTCTTATATCTGTTGTCTACTGCTAACATAGAAGGTCGGCGACGGTTCGGCAAATATCTTCTATTCCGATCTTGATAACCACCGCGGCTTGGCCTTCGTGTTCGGGTGTGTGAACTGAAATGAAATAAGATGTACCTATCTAAACATTGTTTCATTCGTTTTCTACAGGCATAGGTAACCAATGATTTTATTCAGATTATAAAGAAGAACATTAATACGTACAATAATTAAACTGCTTGATAGATGCTATAAGACATATACTTACAAGATTATTATTATATTGCAATAATGGTCTCCAATACGTCGTGAAATTTCTTCTTAGAAAGTATTTGTTTATTATTATTTTTTAATTCTCTATAGATTTAGCATTTCATCTAAATCCAACCTGATGTTAAGTGACAAGAAGGCATAGGTTGGTAATACGCTAAACTATAAAGGTGAATTGGCTTTCAAATGCAGTTGCCGAAACACATAGATACTTGGCGACAGATTTTCTACTTGATGGTGGTAGATAGTCTAGCGGGTATTATTAAGAGCCTTACAACCATGCTATGATTCTATCACGATGCTTCCTCTTATAGAAAGCTCGGGGTAATTGTTAAGATTCGAAGAATCTTGGGCTACATTGTCACTTTCCATTGTGGCCAAACGGTAAACTATGAAGAATAATAATTAAAAAAAAAACTCTCGTTCAAATTCACTCTAACTTCGGCATCTACGTACTTTGGTGCGGCATCCGAAGTTGCTACCTCAACTCCATTATAGCTTCAATCTGACTTACCTGTGAGCTCTTTGTTTGTAGTGTACATTTTTCTTATTGCTTGCAGGCTGTGGCATATAGTCATCGTCTTCAGCATTGTCAGAGTCATCGTATACTATTTTCGTATGATGAAAAACTGGTCTTGCATAGGAAATATGAACTGGGTAAGGTTTAACTACTGGTACTGTCACCTGAAAAAAAAGTAGTATAGGTAGAGTAAGTTTAGAAAAGTAAGCTAAATTATTTTATTTTAACTACATGTATATTTTTGTGTGGAGTGTGCAAAATTAGCATGCTGCAAGCGTTTTTGCTCCCATGAAAACCTTTTCGTGGATTTATCGGGACATAAATGTATGGTACTTGATGAAACATATCATGCTAATGAAGTAAGTATTTTCGTAAGTTACTTACGTTTAAAATAAAATATCAAGTTATTTAATACTAGAAAAACAAAAAAATAGAAAAATTCTATGTCCTATTCCACGGCATAATGGGCTCATATGCCAAATTTCATTACAATTCGACCAATCGTTTAAGCTTGAATGATGGATAAACATTCAAACAAATGTAATTTGACATGTATAGTTTATATCAGATTAGCTGTGTCTGCGGCTCCGCTCGCATGAACTACAGAATGCCATCGGTTGAACACACGCTCGAATCGTTCTGCCCCGCTTCAACTTTCGGACTTACGGAGGTAACACGCCTGTTTTTTTTAATGCTTATCGTTGGCGATTTGTAGAAGATAGAAAATGCTGCCACTGACTTTTTTGTAGGTATTTTTAAGACGTACAATTATGTATTACATTCATTATGTTTACTCAGCGTCAGCTATTTAATCGCCCCGAAAGCGTCTTTATTCCGAATTGATTCATCATAATTATAGTTCATAATATGTTAATTTAAGTAACAAAATATATCCTATAACATGATATCATGGTCAGGATAGGATCCTGGCCAGATAACATGTCTATGAATTAAAGGAAAAACGCTTGAAAAGAACATAAACGGTCAGACAGACAGAGAGACGTTGAATTTTTAATATGTATCGAAGATTCTTGTAAATATGAACAGCCATATCTAAGCTAAAATTGTCTTTAGTTGTTAGTTATCTCATGGACTAATTTAGTAGAGAAAAATATTTTAAAAAATTATCTTCAATGTGATATTGCTATGTGCATTACACTAACCTCTTTCTCGACAGTTACATGGACAGGCTTCTCTATAGGATAAGGAACCTTTTTGTAAACCGGATTGGGTACTAGTTTCTCGATCGGAACGGTCAGCTCACGGAGCACTGGCACTGCCACTGGTTTGACAATTGGAATGCGAACTGGATAAGGTTGTGGTACTGGCACAATTACCGGATGGGGAATTTCTATCTGTGAATTTTTACACTTATCTTGTCGGATTTGTTTACTTAATTTTATTAACGTTTAAAATATTTTTTTATTTAAATATACGGTACATTTCAATTATCATTGTATGTAACATCCATTTTTTTAAACTCGATTTATTATTATATATCCCCGTTTATAGAACGCATTGCTATACAGACTAATAGAATGTTCCCGCCTGTTTCGCTGTGTGATAAAAAATGTATGATCTATTACACGACATAATCAACTTCTGTGCCAAATTTCACTGGATCCCGTCCAGTCGTTTTAAGCTTGTTTGATGGACAAACATTAAAACAAACGTACATTAGATATATATTAGATAGTGAGATAGTGCCCATGCAATGTGAATTCTCTACGAGTACATAAAACTGCAATACAATATATATTTTTTCTACATTATTTAAACTATTTGGAGAAATCTCTTAGTTACCGCATTATAATCTAATGTTTCATAATCCCACTCGATATCAATTAATTAAACATGCAGCCGAAAGCAAATATAGAAAGGAATTGCAAGTGAAAATAATTGTGGGATACTTCATTGGAATATTTTATTGTAAATATGTAATTTAAACTAAAAGATAGTAGATCTACGTTCAGGTAGGTCTCCATCGATCGTAGTACCTAATGTTCCGTGTCGTAAGTCCAATACACTTATAATTATGTTAATGCTTAAGCTGTAATTTATAGTGACCAGTAGTTAATAGTGAATATTATACGATTTCTTATTATTAACTTTTATGTATATACGAGTAGCTGTGCTCGCAGTTTTACTCGCGTATAATTTAAAAGAAATTGCTGATTGATGATTTATAATACAATAGTATAGTCTATATTTTTATCAGGCGGCTCGTTCGCACCACTACATCTATAGTCGAAGGCTCGAACCGTGTTGACTTATTTTAATTTTACATTATCTTCTAAACTATTCGTCCAATTAACATGCTATAAAAGGCAAAGTTTATCTACATAAAATTGTCTTGATGATGAAGTAACTTCGTTAGTAAGGATTAATATGTCATAACGAATAATAATACGCATAAATCACTTTTCACTTTTCAACAATAAAAAAATCACAAAATACCTTATTGTGGCTTATGTATAAGAGATAGGCATATGGTATCGCGGACTTTTTTTAGATGTACTAAGGAGCAATATTTTTTATGGAACATTGTATTTACGTATTTCTAACCATTACGCCAGTGCACGCGGATAAAGCCGTTCTGGTGCGCGTTTTCGTTCGACTTACTTAACAAAAACCAATATTTAAGGCTAGCTGAGGGGTCTAGCCTAATTCTATATAGCCTATACTATTATTATTTCACGTGAATCTATCATATACAAAACAAATTTTTCGAATCTGACTGGTAGTTCCAGAGATTAGCGTATTTAATTAAACAAACAAAATAACTCTTCCGCTTTATTATATTAGTATAGATTATATTTTTTAGTAATTGTGTTTCATTACTATCAATTTATAAACTTTATGGTTAATTAAATTTTCAATTGTAATTTTATACAATATAGACTGAATGTAGATAATTGTATTGGTAATTTCTATAGATTTATAATTCGTTGCGTGGCCGCGGCTAATTTTACTTACCAAGAGAGAAGAAATTAGTGCACGACGTGTTTTATCTACTTTTCCGATCCGCATTCCTTCGTATAATATTTTTCTTGTTCTATAATTGCATATCCCGATCCAGATGATTGCACAAGTGTATTATACTAACATTCGAATCACATGCGTACATTATATTAAATAATAATATTATACTTACCGGATAAGGTTTTGGTATAGGCACATGCAAAGGCTCAACCTCTGTGCCGATGGCTTCATAATCACGTAGAAGTGCATTTTTATATTTTGCTTTCAAGTACGCCTGTTTCCATTTATCTAATATATTTATATAATCATAATCTGAAACACTGTTGTGAAAAGGTTTATGTATCGGCAGATATGAAGGATGTGATGTATCATGGTTTCTTAGACTTAACAAATCCTCTTCTGATTTATATCTAGTCAACAACTCGTTATTCCAATCTTTTGTAGACTGACTTGGTTCGTATGGTTTGTGATTAACGTAATCCCAACCAGTTGATTTAATTTCAGTCGGTCTTTTGATACTGTATTTATTAGGTCTTTTTGTTATACTAACAATATCATCGTCATTATCTTCATTATCATATGAAGGTTTCTTTAAAGGTGCTTGGAACGGTAAATAATCATTGGCTTTAAAAACATTTCCCCAGTATGAAGTTGCAGTAGATGTAGCGTCACTTAAGTGTTGATAGGGATTTAAATAATCGTTTAGTCTAGATTTGGTCGATTTTATACGATTATAATTATTACCTACTGGATATTCTGGCATTTTCTTAAAATTCGTATAATCAGCATCACTGAATTGATATTTTGCAAAATCCATGAAATTACTATTGTCTGGTACTACTTCACCAAAATTGGTTATCGTGGGATCTCTACTTGGTTCAGGGCCAATATTGTTAGATGTATTAGTAAAATACTCATTTGCTCTCAAAGACGATACTTCTCTCCAGTTTTTGAAATTGCTTGTTTGATTTTTATTCTGTATCCAATGCTTGTTTCTTGATTTCTTTTTGTATTCCGAATTAGGTTTAACTTCATTAGTAATGTTTTTGTTATGAGAAGTAGAATAACTGTAAGAGAATTCTTGACCATCATATGGATTTAGTTTGTGTACATTTTTTTTCATAAGGCCTTCATTTCTTTCTGAGTCATTGATATCATCAGAAGATGAAAAATGTTTAGAAAGTTTGTTATTATAATCAGTGTAAGAATTACTGTATAAGTTTTGGTTTAAAATAGTAGGATATGTTGTGGTTGCATAATTTTTCGTTGCTGATGGATAATGTATTTGCATCATTTTTGTAAAATCAACTACCCTGGGATAATTTAATAAAATTTGTTTGCTCTCAGTCTCTGGCTTTACAAAGTTTTCTATGTCTGTCGGGCTATATGTTACAAAATTAGAAGGTACATTTTCATAGTTAAAATCAGACTCACCGTTCGTAGGTCTGGTTTGTGTTTCAGGTAAATTATAATGTTTATTGTCAATCGAGCTTACGTAGCCACTGTTGTAAAATGTATTAATTTCAGTGTTATTAATTTGGTTCGATTTATTTTTATCTATGTAGTTTAATTTATCTCCGTACACTGGATAATTTGTATTACCTTCATTTTTACCAGAAGATTCTTGATGATTACTTTCTTGACTTTGAGAAATAAGAAAATGTTTCATGTTCTGTGGATATTGTATTACACTTGATTGATGTTCTTCAGTTTCATCCAAATTGTAAACTTGTCCATGAATGGGCTGAGTTTCGTAATTATTATTCCCATAACCAATTGATTCCAAAGCTGTTGGAAAAGCCGGAGCATATAATTTAGTAGTAGATTCTTGATTTACACGATTAATATAGTTAGTGTAATCAGATGAACTCGGCAGAAAGTCATCATATGAACCAACATCATTAAATCCAAAAGTAGAGTACGAGATAACATTAGGCTGAGGGATGCTTTCTTCATTTTCGTATAATGGCCGTTTAGTTTTCTTTGCATCTGCGACGCTATTAAAAATTGTAAATGCTATTAAAGCAACGAAGATTTTTTTGTACATAGCTGTAATGATCACTGACTCTCTATGTAACTCACTAATTACATTTTACTAAAGCGTGAGCAGTAAATAAAGTCCGAGTAATGACTGAACGTTCTTTTCAACTTGATCATGAAAATGTATGGTCGATACGCCGTCTCCATTCGCTTCAACGACTAATGGTTACTCATTCGTCCCAAGAAAATGAAAGCGTTTCATGCATGAGGAACTCTGCAATTTTCTCCGATTAGTTAATTATTGCATTTAATGAGTTCGATGTATTCTAATTGATAATTTCTGTGCATGGAATAAATAAGATATCGTGTCTCGAAGCAAATCTTCCGTCAACGTTACTATGATTTTGCAGGTATGTACTCATTTACATAATATTTTATGGAAATTTTAGTGACTATCAGTTTTTTTTAATATGTTAAACAATCGTAAACCCGTCATTTGAATAACTTTAAGTGTATAATATTTTCTTTATCATAAATGAGGTAATATAAATAAATCCGGTATCGAATACCATCTCAGAAACTCAAGTTTTTGTAAGTGATACATCGAGCTGAATAACAAAATAAATGGTAGCGAAACATCTCCATAGTGTACCTACTGTTAGGCTCGTTGGTTAGTGATTTTTTGGCACATTACTTTTCGGGATCAGCATATGCACGAATTTTCAACCTCGTGGATGTTTAACGTGTTCACAGAATAACTGGCACGACAACGACCATAGATCGATACTCCATATATAGGCGGTTAGGTCACATTTTTTAAATTATATATTCTAGTCCCTTAAAGGATTTTTTTTTTACATGGATTCCTCCCTTCATGGTTACACACCCGCCCGGGGGGTCGAGTGGTTATGTGAGACTCCTACTCACCTTAACGAGGCAACGCAGGACCCCCGGCGGCAGGCCAAGCAAATTGGCGGACCCCCGGCATAAACGGGAGACAGTTCGGTACACCCTAACTGTCTCCCCCGTCCGCCGAACCAGTACAATGGAAGGACGGGCCCCCGACCCGTCCCCCCTGGTTCGGCTAGGGGCGGCGGGAGAAGGCGAGCAAATCGCCTCCTCCTACCACCCACTCGTCTGTTTCGGAGAAGGCCGCTAAGAGGATCCTCCTCGCGAGCCCTCCCCGCGGTTTCCTTCTGCGAGATTGTCTCTTAAAGGAATAACATAATCTTGTATCGCTTGTGTTAACTTAAGTAAAAAGGATAGCCTTTACTTGAGTACTTCACCCTTTATCTTGTTTTTTTTTCAGCCGTTTTGAAGTTTAGCCCGGGTAAACAGAAAGACAATAAATAAAAGAACGCGTGTTTCGGTTCCAGCAAAGTGCAAATAACCATTTAAGTTTTTGAAAATTACAGATTATTATAGATTTATTTATAGATTATGTGACCTGCGCGAACTCCAAACTTTATGTGCACCGGTTCTATAGCGTCAGTTACATATAAATAAAAATAATTTGTTTTTATTCTAAAACATTTATTTGACTATGCAAATTATTATATTTTTAATACAGCTTCACCATCAACTTTTAA
Source organism: Saturnia pavonia (assembly GCA_947532125.1). Classification (NCBI taxonomy): domain Eukaryota; kingdom Metazoa; phylum Arthropoda; class Insecta; order Lepidoptera; family Saturniidae; genus Saturnia; species Saturnia pavonia. The sequence continues at coordinate 7,346,667 of OX383901.1, forward strand.
TTACAAAGGGTAATTTTCTTAAATATTAAGATACATCATATCCAATTTAAAATGGCCACACAGCTGCTTTTGAAGCTTCTACATTTAACCTTCGCTTAACGAAGGCGCCAATTTGTACTAAATTAAAATACAAATTAAAACTTAACGATAATCGCAAAAAAGTATGAGAAAACGACATTGAATTATTTTTTTGGAAGTGAGACAATAACAAGTGGAATGGTAAAATCTAAATTAATAAGTATAAAAAAATGCTTAAATTGATGACATATCATTCTAACATACACTTTTTAAGAATGGTACGAGTAGTTGCTTACAATCTCACGAGCATCACCTGACAAAATACCATGTCTTATTAAATATACTTATTCAAGTAGAGCAATAAAACAACAGGGATATATAAGAGTAAAAAAACATTATAATACAAGTATGAAAACAAAATAAAAGAGATATCTCGACACCCAATATTAATAACATCATAACTTTAAATGAAATACACACACACACTCCCCGCTAAGCAAATACAGGAAAAAACTTAATATAAAGTTTTACAGCCTTATCTCTACGACTAATCGACCCAATTTTTACATGTATAAATTATCACTGTCATTTTTTTAAAGGCATTTTAATATATAATATCGACTGTGGAAAGGCATCGTCAATATGATTGTTAATTAATTATTTACAAATCATTACATTGAATTTACATTGAATTGAAAAAGCTTTAAGAATTGGTGCCTTCCAATTTACATTAGAGACATGATGCCCAATAAAATATATAATGAAGTTATTTTATTTTTTAAACGACGCTAAATGAGTTAGATATTATTCATATTGGCAATCGATTTTACGATTGATTTGAAAATCAAAGACATACAGAGTTATCTGTTTGTCCTAACAATGTTTGAGATTCGATAAGCGCACGAGCACGCGAATATTCAATGCAATTTAACAACTTAAAAACATTGTCCGTAGGATATATATTTAGTCAATTCCGTGAATCAATTTAATTATTTAAAATAGTGAAGTGTAGTTTTTGAAATCAGGACCTTATATAAAACACTTTTTAATATCCATTATACATTTATATCCTATATAAATACAATAGAACATTTAATTTATTTGAGAATTAACATCTACATAATATGTAAGTAACGCTATCAAATAATAAAATTTAACCACGTCTGATTATAATCTACCTACGTGTTGTTTTTCATCTATATATTCCATGTTTTAGTAAATACTTTGAATAAGTAAAACAACCTAAAGAATCGTGTGCTCTATTAATAAATCATTGCGCTTAGTAATAAGACTTGTAGATATCATTTTATTACCAAAAGTATTAGGGATTCCGCGAACTTTTTCACAAAGATTAAATGTGAACACATAGATTGGAACTGGTAGAGTATATTGACGATAAACTTCGACGAGGTAACTACTAGGCCAACTAGGCCTAGGCCTAGGGCGGCCAGATATTAGGGGCGGCTAATCGTGACAAAAAATATACTACCAAATGCAAACATATGATGACAATAAATAACAGTACACTAAAGCATAATATGAAGTATATTTTAAGACTCCAGACGTGGATAAAAATCTAGGTTGAATTACAATATTGACTTCGTAAAGCTGTACTTTAATACCATCAAATTTGAAATGTTATGTTAAATAATGAGCTGAGAAGGGGGCGGCTAGTGCTACACGGCCTAGGGCGGCCAACACTGCAAATCCGCCACTGGGTACATATTAAAATATAGTAGATACTATACGTCTCTCTGAAACACTAGAAATGATAATAATTTTATTTTAAATTCTATATTTTATTTGCCTATATTGTAAAAACAAAGCAGTTTAATTTATCAGTTTTATAACAGAACCTTAAAAACATAATTAGATTCTTCGAAATTATATTTTTACTATACTTATTAGGATATTTTTTACGACGTTACAAATGTATTCAAGTCTAACAAATAATCTGTAAATAATGACGTTTCCATCCGGAATTTTATAGACATTTAGTAGCAACTCGTATGTTACTTCCTTCGAAGTTTAGGTAAATCTACTCTACCAATTCTAAGGCCGTAGCCAATTTGCCTTTCTACAATGTTAACGCTAACAGAAGACGATGTAAGGAATTGACATATCTCAACGTTACATCACGTATTCGGATATATTAAATCCATACACTTTTTCGTTTTCTATTAGCGTTCTTGGATCCAGGGGCTCTTGACAAGTTGCCTTTCTTGGATCCAGTGGCTCTTGCCAAGTTGCCTTTCTTGGATGCAGGGGCTCTTGCCAAGTTGCCTTTCATGGATCCAGGGGCTCTTGCCAAGTTGCCTTTCATGGATGCAGGGGCTCTTGCCAAGTTGCCTTTCTTGGATGCAGGGGCTCTTGCCAAGTTGCCTTTCATGGATCCAGGGGCTCTTGCCAAGTTGCCTTTCATGGATGCAGGGGCTCTTGCCAAGTTGCCTTTCATGGATGCAGGGGCTCTTGCCAAGTTGCCTTTCATGGATCCAGGGGCTCTTGCCAAGTTGCCTTTCATGGATCCAGGGGCTCTTGCCAAGTTTCCTTTCTTGGATCCAGGGGCTCTAGCCAAGTTACCTTTCTTAGACCTATGATTGTTATGTATTCTATAGCTCGAAGTGGGAAGAAAAAGTTTAAAAGCGTGTTAACATTAAGTAATTTTACTATTTACGGTAGTATTAGAAAGAATGAAATTACTACCGTGTATTAAACTTTGAATGTCTTCATCTAAAGACAGCTTCATCTAAACATACAAAAATATTTTTCTATCACTTTCATGAACACTTTGAATTAAAAGATAGTGGTCGACTACTTAGGTAGATATACATACAAATATGTAAGTATGTATATAAGGCATTTTCCATAAGGTGCAAGGGTTTATATTTAAGAAATTTGTGTTGTATGAATTAAGGATGTATATAAATCGTGTTTTATTTGTTTTATATATTCTTTCTATAAATATTTCAATATATATGAAGATAATTATTAATTACAAATGTACTTACTATGAAACAGACACAGGTGAATATTGCTAATATTTTTTATCAGGGTCATAATATTACTAGGTAACTATAGAATCGCCGTCAATTTTTACGTCATACAACGTCTATTTTTATTTATATTAATTCTAATCTATATACAACCAAGAACAGGAATATGCTGGATTAAAAAATCTATAGAAATATTTCAAAATCAGCATCTACGACAAACTATTAAGATGAAGCAGTTAAAAAGTTTAGAAAAATATTTTTTTCAATCTTTTTTTATGAAAATTATATTTCTTTTATAATAATAACACACGCAGTCGATTCTTCAGTCAATTTATTTTTCGTTACGACTTGAATAAGTCATCACGTACGGTTTAATTTCAATGAACATTTTTTATAAGCAATTAGTCAAACAATTACATTTCAGAATTTAGTTAAAACAAATTTACACATTTTTTTATTTTGTAATGTAACACTTATTTACTTTTTTTTTGTTTCAAATTATACCCTCTATTCAACATTCCATGTTACATTTTAATAATATCAATCATAAAAGAAAATCAATAATCATTATCACATATTTCAATAACCTGAGAAATTGTTCCTATTGCATAAGTATTTAAATAGGCCTGCATATTTCATTTTTTTTTTTCGATCTGACTATACTGTTAGCCTTAGGGCCTTTGCGGCTTTTACAGCTTCACCGGGCTTGGACCTCCATAATTCAAAAGGTCATTATATGTTTGCTATAAACTACTAGCAGGTTCAATGCGTATTTATGTAAGAATATGTCATGAACCAGCTTATCGTAAATATATGCGTAATGAAAATAAATTCTTTGGCGTGAAATTACAAGGATCATGGGCTTTTTAAAATATGCTTATATCTAAATCATATTATTGGTAAACATAAGTGATCAAATTATTTTAATAAACTGTTACTATTAGTACACTCAGGGGCGTATTTACCCTAGGTCCATGGGGGCCATGGCCTGGGGGGACAAGCTGCGAGGGTCGCCAAATCGAGCTTTTTGAGGAGTACTTAGAGCCAATAAGTAAAACTTGTGGGTCTTTTTCTAGTGGGTTCGGGAACCTTCACGTTTAGACAAGAAGTTTTATTTAGTGCGTTCTTTAAATTTCCAAATATACTCATATCCTTTACAATCGTCCAAAAACCTATGACCTTCTATGATGTTTGCTACTATTCATAATCGTTAGTTATCTGTATTTTCTCTGTTAATTTATGGGGTGGAAAAATTTATAGGCCCCATGCGCTAATCTTAAAATATGCCTCTGAGTACATTTGCTACATCTAATAAAAATAAATTGATAATATCAAACTATATAAGAACATTTTCAGCTTTAACAAATTTGGTTTTATTTATAGTTAATATTAAAATGTTTGTGACATTAGTAACATCTTATACGATGTTATAGAAATATTTTTTAAATCATACAAAACTTTCAATATAGAGTTAATTTATAAATCATAAGAGCTTTGTCAAACGTAGCGCATCATACATAATATCACTGACTACAAAAAAATCCTTATTTTTTTTATTATTATTTAAACATTGTTGCCCTTTGCATCTGTCTGGTAAAAGTAGTTTCATTTATTTTAACTAGATGTCAGTACCAAATAGTTTATTCATTACAACAGAGGTGGCGCTACTCACATAAATAAATACTCCGCTAAAAATCTCGTTATGTCCTTTTCTATGAAGATGTTATTTTGTATAGAAAAATAGAAACATTATTTTTTTTTCAATTACAGTAGCAATCTAGCAATAGTAGTGAATTAGTTTAAATTTGGAGTGTTATTTAATAATATGCACCAATATGTATATCTGCCACTTTAATGGAAGTTCATTCATGCCTTTGCTATAGAGACATACAAGGAGCGTTCTTAATATTTCGTACAGTTTAGTAGCCTACACGTAGTAACGTTGCAACGGCGGGAAAAGAATTTATTTTTGTAAAGAAATGCTTATTATAACATTACTTTTAATTTTCAATTCAAAGTCGAATACAAGAATTCGAGCATCAAAATAGCTAGCAATAAAAAATCGGTAATTTTACAGGATATAATGTCTAAAAAAATGGAACGTCATTAAGCAAAACTGACATATTATATTTATATTAACATTTAGATTAGTCACTTCTGTTGTCAGTTAAAATTGAAAAACATATTTTCGGGAAACAGAGGGCTTTGAAAATATTATAAGGTATTAGGTACCTATGGTTTAACTCATGATTTAGTCACATAAGATTCAATTCGCGGACGCAGCAGGTGAGTGACCAGGGGGAGGAGCATGTCGCAAACGAGCTCGGACCTCTTGTAGAGTAGGATTGGTCCCAGGTTCCGTTTCTTCTGTGCTCTGCTCGGCTTGCTCGAGTCTACGCGCACGCTCAGCAATCGCTCGTTCGAGTTCTGAAAATGTTACGTTTAAAACGTATCAAAATAATGTCTGAAGTCATTACTATTCATTAACCACCTGTGACGTCATTTATGTGTTTGTTTAACGAGAATCATTAGTGTTGATGTTCTGTACTAACATTATCCAACAGATAGTTGTTGAAACAATCACAAACTATTTATATTCGATAAAATACTTTTATTTTTTATAGTAACGCGGTAAAGTGACGACACTGTGCCTGATGGAAAGTACCTATAGTACAATCCGAAAATAACGGCGGCCACCGAGAGATTCGCCAACAAAGTTTGGCGATTTTATATTATCGTATCTGATATATTTACTAAATTGGAAAATAATATGAAAAGTAGACTGACAATTCATCGCCGATCGCCGCTGTCATGCCTGCAAGCCTATCGGCAAAAATATTTTAATTGATAATAACTTTATACATATTAAGTTACAATATTTCTAAATATACACACGATGAGTACGACGAGAAAAAAAACATTCCCACTGTACCGTAACAATTTTTTTTTTTCAAGATTTTATTTTACTTTGTAGGCGTTGTTACCCATATCAAATTACAGCTTTCTAGTACTATGAATGTCTGAGCTAAGCCACGGACAGATAGACGAACACACCGAAACTATAAGGGTTCCTTTTGACTTCGGAACCCTAAAAATGCTAATAAACGTTTTACCAACGAACGTAAATGAAACCGGATCAGATAATATATAGGATGTTCGTACAAACATTACAGTATTCGTCAGTTATCTCTACCCACCATACGAAATTAGGTTAAATACGATTTCCACTAACTGTTCGGTAGTTGCCATACACCCACTGATATATTACTATATTCTTGCACCATACAAATGTTTAGTTCACGTACTCGTAAATAAAACTGTTCAATGGCACGCTGATTTTAATTGCCAAGCATTTCAAATTTGCTATTAAAGTTACAAAAAAGTTAAATACTTAGCAAATTTATGTACCTATCTAGCATTTATGTATATGTTGATTGGCAACTCTATCATCTTACAGTTGTTACATTTCCTTGCCTTTTATTCATTTTTAAACGAGGGAAACCTTATAAAATACAGTTGAACAACCAAAACATAAGTAGCCCCGATTTGAGTTCTACATAGTAGTTGAAATAAAATAATACCTTGTTTGTTAATTTTGCAAATGACAATGAATATAACGAACAACTAATACTTGTTACAAAAAATCAATAGTAAAGTGTCATAAAATTTCAAATCTTATCTAAAGTATTAATAGCTTGTAATATACATATTTTAATATAGATAAATTACTATCATTTATATATGAGATTTAGACACATTCACTTTACGTAATATAATATATTTTATACCTACATATATGTTCGTGGCGCACATGTTTGTACTCACAATGCCTATTCTTGTTGTCAAGGAATTAAGAACCTTATGATTCATTACCATTCATTACTTATCATTCGTTTTTGAAGAACATATTCTCTAATTATTTTATTACATACACATTTTTTTGCTAAAACGAGTTATAGTATTTTATACTTTTATTCCACCAATTAAAATATCGTGCTACTTTCTCAATCTCGCATCTAAATAAGACCATCCATAATAAGCCCTTAAAGGTTCAAACAAACAAGTTTAGGAATAACCGTTTTAGTATAAGATGGTTTCTTTATGCCATAAGAAGTTGTGGTCGCGTTTGAAAAATATTGTAATTTTTATATGTAGAGTTTATGTATTTTACAAAAGTATTATTCACAAAAAGATTTTATTTCCTTTATTTTTTTTGCATTGTATTCCTGAGGCGACGGCAACTTTTTTCTTATTGAAAAATTAAGAATAAATAAAATTAATTATCATTTAAAAAATCATTATTTCATTATATACCATGCGACCCTACCATAAGTATATGTAGTAATGGTGTGTATTCATTGACGGAAGCTAACAGATATCCAATTTTTCATTGTCAACCCTGGGCAGTCGGTCCTGCTAATCTAGATAATCCCGCTAGTTAATCTTTTTACCACGCCACGAACTATTTATCTTTAAAATACCACTAGTGGCGACAAGAAAAAGAGTAAGTGCTAACCACAACAAATCAACTATAGTTTTTGTTTTCTCTAAACGATGTCTAATCCGAAACCTCCGTGTATTTAATTAGGATACATTAATCACGGTGATTAAATAAAATAATACTCAACGTCTCTCTGTCTGTCTGCCCGTTTATGTTCTTTTCAAGCGAAAACCACTTAAGTATAAGATTTATATGGTTTTTATTTTAATTCATAGTTATGTTATCTGGCCAGGTTATAGGATATATTAAACGTAGAAAATAAGCACTATTATAGTGAAAGATTTCGGAAAAAGACGCTTTTGGGGCGCTTATAAGACTTACGCTGAGTAAACATATGTTTTTTGTAATTGTAAATCTTAAAAAGACCTACAAAAAGTCTGCGATAGCTTATGTCTATCTTCTAAGGATCACCAACAATAAGCATTTTTGAGGCAGCACAATTCGTGCGTGCTCGCGACAGACGGCATTCTGTAGTCCACGCGAGCGGAGCCGCGGGCACAGCTAGTATAGAATATAATTGTATACTGTGGTATCAGGAATGAAGTACTTAAACTTCTTCCCGATCACCTCATAGCTCTTTTGGTCTGCATCTTCAATGTAGCCATAGCCCACTGCTATTTTCCAGCCGTCTGGAAAAAAGCTATAGTTGTAGGTATTCACAAGCCCGGCAAAAATCTTCGCTTCCCGATAGCTATCGCCCGATCAGCCTTTTAAACACACTAGGGAAACTTTACGAGCGGCTCCTTCTGAATCGTCTCAAAACCGTTATAGATATTAAAAATCTATACCCTCCCGAACAGTTCGGTTTTCGCGCCCGACACTCGTGTACACATCAAGTGCACCGCCTCACGGAGCACATCACGAGCAACTTTGCCAAAAGTAGTATCGCCCCCGCCCGTACGCTTGCGGTATTTTTCGACGTAGCTAAGGCCTTCGATAAGGTCTGGCATGCCGGACTAGTCCACAAGCTACATCAATTAGAAGTCCCGGATAGGTTAGTTCATCTAGTTCACGATTTTCTACGCGACCGCACCTTCCACTACCGAGCGGAAGGAGTACTATCTACCGCCCACCCTATACGCTCAGGCGTCCCGCAAGGTTCCATTCTGGCGCCTTGCCTTTTCAATCTGTACGTCAGCGACCTCCCGAAGCCCCCCGGGGTCGAGGTAGGGCTCTACGCTGACGACACAGTCATATACGCGTCAAACAGACACAGAAAAAATCTCGCCTGCGCAGTCCAACGTGCCGTAACCACTCTCGGGGAGTGGTTTCGAACGTGGCGAATAGCTATTAATCCGGTAAAGAGCGCCGCGATTATGTTTGAACCGCATACATGCAAACTACCACGCACGGTAAGACCCCTCTCATTATTCGGTACGAATATCCCTTGGGCCACCAAGACTAAATATCTGGGTGTCACCCTCGACTCGAAGCTTAACTTCAACGCACACGTTACTATAGTCAGGAATAGGGCCATCTGGATCCTTTCCCGCTTGCGACCCTTGCTCAGTTCGGTAAGCAAAATGTCCTTAAGACATAAGCTCACACTCTACAAGATGTGCGTACGTCCGATCTTGACATATAGCTGCGCCGCGTTCGCACATATGTCCAAACATAACTTTGCCCGCATGCAAAGAGTCCAAAATCGGTTTCTCCGTCGCCTGCTTGACCCTCCAGCCTTCGTTAGGAACATGGACCTGCACAGGGACATGAGGCTTCCCTCGATAGAAGCCTATGTGAAATATCTCACCAGGAGATACTTCGATAGCGCTTCGAATCATCCCAACCCGCTCGTAAAATTCACCGTGAACTACGTCCCAGACAACTCGATCCCCGTTGCCAAACGTTATAAACGCCGTCCGCAAAATCTCTTTGTCGATCCCGATGACGACATCGAGAAAGCTAACAATTTCTACGCGTCCGCTCCCGCAACATATGCGTGCTCGCGCCCACGCCCGCGAAACCACCGTTCCCTCCGCAGGGGACGTACGGTTAACTTCGCTCCCGCACACCCGCCACGACCACCCTCCTCTGCGGCAACTCAAGCCTAGGTCCGATCCATCGGCATGGAGCCCTTGAGTCAAGCAGCCGTTCGCGCGATACAGTGACTCTACATTCACTAGCTTTCACAGCCATACATGACACTGCATTATACACACATGCACAACACACAGGTACATAGGTTCTGTAAGGGACCTTTTTTTTCTTTCTTTTTTTGCCTAGTTAGATTAGACAAAAAATTTCAGACCACTAAATACACATACACATGTTCCTTCCCTCCTCCCAGGGGGCAGAAACATGTATATATGTATAGTTAGTTTAGATCGAATGATAGGGATTTAGTCAGATCGCGACTTAATTGCATACGCGCAACAGTCCGAGCCGAGGTTCGGCCACTTTGGCACCCTCGGATGTTGTTGCTTAGCTTTCGTGGCTGAGTGCCCTAAGCGCTCGCCCCCAAGCCCGGTAAAGCTGTAAAAGCCGTAAAGGCTCCAGGGCCCCTAAGGCTAACAGTATAGCCAGTTCGAAAAAAAAAAAATATAATTGTTTCAATGCCCTTGCTTTATTGATCCCGTATTTTCTCCCACGCGCAGTCTATCAGACGCGCAAACGTGTTGCAAATTCCACTTTCATGCAACCTTCGCCGTTCTCATATCCGTTCACTATTAATCAAGGAAACATTTTTTTATATTCCTTATAAGTTTAGCGATTCACAACGATCTCACCTGATGTTAAGTGACGATGTGGTCCAAGATGGCAACACGCTAAGCCTAGTGGAAGACTGGCTCTCAAGTGCAGCTACCGGAACTCACCCATAGGTCATTGGTGACAGATTTTCAACTTGAGAGTGGTAGCTAGCCAGTCGAGCATTAGAAAATGGCATAGAAACATACTATGGTTTTACCACGATGTTTTCACTGAAATCTCAGGGGATCATCGCAGGAATTCAAACTCACGTCGATCGACACGATCCGTCATTGCTTCACATACCCATACTTGATAACTCGTTTGGTATTAAATTCAATACAGACAGCGAAGTTCATTATAGTATGGCAATGTGTTCTACAACGTGGAATGTGTCCACAATATTGGCATGTGGAGTTGCGGGGTGAACGATCGCGTGCACCTGCGGCCCGATGCACATATTGAACTGTGCTGGTTTAAAGGCCCGTACCCAAAAATAATCGAACAAAAACAGAACCTGTGTTGTATGGTCGCAGGTTCACAAAACATTTGAAATATAATTTATTTGCTAAAATTTGCCCTGGGCTCTAGAGTATGTTTTCAAATGTTTTTGGAATAAAAATGTTTACCATTTTTCTTAAGTATATATCATATAAATAATTGTTAAAATAATCAAGATATATTGAGATTATTTACATATTTACGTATATTACATTTTATCTTTGTATCTGTTAATTTTGTGTTCTTTTCGGCTAGTTATGTAATTACATAGTATTCCGATAACAATCAATACATTTATATAATTATCAAGTATAGGTTATGATGCGCAGGATTTATTTGACACACAATGTTCAGTAAGAATTATTCTAAATTTTTATTGCATCAAGTATGTATATATATTTATATACTACGTATATTATATATTCAGTTATTGATACTACAGATATCTCAGTAAGCTTTCTCTAATTCAATATGCAAAATAAATTAACACTATTAGAAATCGATAAAGTTATATCAGTTAGTAGACACGCCTATAAAATTCAACTATAAAATGTAGGTACAGTTAGTGGGTTTACGTCTATGTTACAAATTGATTATGAAAACGTTGCATAAATAAGTAATTATCATTTACCATGAAGCGTAAGATTTATTTCTAAATTATTACAAACGTTACTCGTTGCATTATGAATAGATCGTTATTAGCCGTTCGACAAAATTATAAATTACATTATAATTATATTAAATTAATTAATCGTCATCATCACATTTTTTACTTACATTGGGTGTTAGGCACACCGGTTCGTAACAACAGTCGCGATGAAAACATGTACGTATTAACATCAGAAACCCGTTGTACCTTTCCGAATAAGACAAGAATTCGTTTTAAAATATTCGTCGTATTTTGAATTTTTAATTGACGTCGTGCCCCAATATCGTGAAACGCCAAGCCTAGTGGAGCACTAGCTCTCAGTTGCATCTGCCGGAACACACCTATAAGTGTTTGAGGACAGATTTTGAACCTGAGAGTGGTAGCTAGACCATCCGTACACACCACTACTAATGTTAAAGTATGAAATATGTACCACTACTTTTCTAATGTATTGAAATAATTCAATTGTGAAGTAGTAATTTTATAAATAATATTTACCTGGAGCCTCCCTATTTTCTTTTACTTGATTTAAAATTTGCTTCTCTTTATGTTTCGATAGTGCTTTTTGTAATTCGCTCTTTTGGTTGAGAACATTTTTCCCTCTGGAATAAAATAAAAAGTTGTAATTATAATTATCATATGTAAGAAACTTAAAATATTATGTATTCGCAAATCAATAACTTGTTTTTCATTGATAATAAGAAGTTCCTTTTGACACCATGTAATAATTCTTTTTTATAAGTAATTCAATAACCTTAGTTACCTTTGATATAAGTAGAAAACCGTATTTACTTTAATCTATATCTATACTAATAATATAACGATATACACGCTAATCTCTGAAACTAATAGTCGGATTCTCAGTCGGAAAATAGCCAGATTCACGAGGAATAGTACAGGCTATCTAGCATTAGGCTACACCTCTCAGCTACCCTTAAATATTAATTTATGTTAAGTAAGTCGGAATAAATAGCGTACCCTTCTTATTCCGCGTGCGCTAGCGTAATGGGTAGTGATACAAAAAGTCTTAAAAATCTAAAAAAAAGTCCGCGATACCACATGCCTATTTCTTATACATAAGCCACAACAATAAGGGAATTTGTGACGAAGTTTTATTGAAAATTGAAAAGTGATCTATGAGCATTATTATTAGGCATGGTATATTATTCCTTATGAACAAAAGGAACTTCATAATTAAGACAATTTTATGTAGATAATCTTTGCCCTTTATAACATGTTATTTGGACGAATAGTTTGGGACATAAAGTAAAATTAAAATAATTCAACACTCTGCTCGGATCTATCGCTATAGATGTATTGGTGTGAACGAGCCGTGTGAGTTGTGACGCATAACCCTGGCCGCCTGATAAGAATAATGTCTATACAGAAGTATTATAAATCATCAATCAAAGATTTCTTTTAAATTATACGTGAGTGAAACCGCGAAGCAGAGCTAGTATAATATATAAACATCTTTTAAGAAGCGATTTTCGAAATTGTTTTTACGTGTAATTTATTATTTGTGGCTTGTTCTAGAGTCAGTTCTATCTGCAGCCTTGTAACAAAAAGAAGTGTGCTTTATTGAATTCTAACTTTCTGTAGGTTTCTTTATTCATATCAATTAAGTGCACAGCTTGTACAATTTGTTGATTTATATATGAATAATAGATATAATAACATAAAAATTCAATTAGTATCAAGAAACGGTACAAATGTTATAGTTTAAGCGAGCGAAGCTGTGAGAGTAAAGCTAGTAATAATATAAACGGAGATAAACAAAGCCATGCTTAAATTGTACTGATAAACAAATAGAACGTAGTAGTACCAACGCAATCTTATCAATTATAGATATGATAGAAAGTTCTTTTGTATTACTGTTTACAATATACACATATTGTATACAATAAATAATTTTATAGTAAAAGAAATCCTGATCGGATCATCAACGTATAGCCAAAACTACTAAAAGTGTAAAATACATATATACCTAAGTGTAAAACTTTGGTAGTTCTAGATTAGAAAAAAAAATGTTTATTTATCAAATTATTAGCCGTGCCCGCTTCGTTTTCGTAGGCTATAATAATCCATATGGACAGAGTAAAAGGCATAATCCACTTTATCACTAAATAAAATTAACAAAATGACATCATACAATATTATCAGTTAAGTTTCCTGGGGCTTATACAAAAATATTGGTGGTATCACTCACTCGGGTTAATACCGCGTACAGCTGAGCAGCTGCTAGTAAAAACCACGCCCGCAATACGCAGCGTTTTTTTTTTTGCTTTATATATTGTCATACCAAAGCAGATACTTATACGAAACTGCTCCCGTTTGCAGCGTAAAGGAAAATTGTTGAGTATGAGCGGAATCAGAAGATGCGTTTTCCCCGGTCTCGCGCCCGTTTGAACCGGCTCCTTTATAAGTTTCGCTGTAGCGCCGTCACTTTAAACCGAGTGCCATTGTATAATTTTGGTGGGCACAGGTTTCTCAGCAGCATTATAGGCACAACGACTTCTATACATTCAATATTTGCAATGGAAGCCCGAGTGCAGGAAGAGAGTTTCAAAATTCTACAGGCAAGGGCTGAACACGTTCAGATCCATAGCCTTGTTGACTGAGTTATACTCCAAACTTTTGCCCTCGACTAGGGTTAACTGTTAATCGCAGCAGATAGATCATTGTGAGTGGTCAAAATTGCCCGCTCACGGAGCCAAGAGTTTTCTCAATTGATCGCTCTCCCTATGTCACCGTAATCTGATAGGATAAGTATTTCAGAAGAACTATTTGTAGGTTATTTTGTTACTATACGCCTACGTCTACTCAGAAATCTCTTTGCATATGCTCTTTTTTAAAGTGATATGCGTATAAGGAAACAGACGGACAGACAGACAAAAAATAAAAATAATATATTTTTGGCCTCTATATTGATAACAAAGTACACCCCGATTATAATGTTTAAAAAATATTTAATGTACATATTTAGCTTAGTTACAGTTTTATTAAAGGTACCTATATAGATGAATAGATATTAAAATGTGCAAAACTTTATTAAGATAAGACAGAGATCATTTATTCTAATTTTAAGGGTAATAAAAACAAGAGAAAAACTTTTCAGAGTAATCAATCCCCTTGAGTTATAAATAATATATTTGTAGTTGACAACTGAATAAGGGAATATAAAAGCATTCATTTTAATATGAGTATAGAACAGACTTTCCCACGTCCATTACCTGCATATGTGGACTATTTTGTTGGCATTTGGTTCAATGACGTCAGAGTAGACTGCATTGTTTTATTTATTTGGCTGCACACATGCTTATTTGTAACACATTGCTTACATTATTACTCTATAACCGTTGCTTTTTATTTATAGTTTATTTTTCAATTTATATGTGTGACAAAAAATGGTTTCGTGAAGACAGTAAAAACCATCCAATTTTTTATTTACAATATTATCCTCTCTTTTTAAATCTTTGCATTATCACTTTCAGCCGAAAGACTTCCACTGTTGTACATAGACATCCCCCAAAGATCGCCCGCTACCTATGCTGCCCTTTGGCCCCATTGGCCATCCGTTCTAAGAGTTACGTGCGCCATTCAGTGCCACTTAAGTCTAACTAGTCTTATGGCTATGTCGGCGAATTTGGATCTTCTGCATTAAGCCAAACACAGACGACGGCAGAATCGTGTCATCCAAACCTGAGCTCTTGAGAGAGGTTGAGAAGTTCTATAGACATTTTTACACATCAACACAGAAACCCATTAAGAATATAGCTAAAGACCCAAGAGCTAGATTGACCTGACATTATACAGAAAACATCCCGCACGTCAGCTTGTACGAGATTAGTATAGCTCTCAAATAGCTTAAAAACAACAAAGCTCCCGGAGATGATGGAATTACAGCCGAACTATCGAAGGTGGTAAAACAGTACTTAGAATTCTTCAGACCTTGTTCAATTTCGTCATCCAAGTAGGTAAACGCCGCAAGCATGGAACAAGTGTGGTAATAATCTTCTTTAAAAAAAAAGCAACAGTACCCTATTGAAGAATTATAGGCCCATTTCACTTTCAAGTCATGTATATAAGCTGTTTTAGAGAGTTATTAAGATCCGACTCGTGCACAAATTCGACGACTTCCAACCTTCCGAACAAGCCGGTTTCAGAAAGGGCTTCAGTACTGTAGATCACATACACGCGTTACGGCAGGTTATATAGAACACCGAAGAGTATAACCTGCCCCTTTACTTAGCGTTTGTGGACTACGAGAAAGCCTTCGATTCTATTGAGACCTGGGCTGTACTGCAGTTTCTCCAGCGGTGCCAAGTTGATTATCGGTACATCGAAATGTTGTAGTATTTGCATGAAAATGCTACTATCTCAGTCCAATTGCAGGATCAGATCTCTAAACCCTATTGCAGCCCCCAACCCTATTTATCCTATTGCAGCGGGGAATCAAACAAGGAAACGTTATCTCTCCTAAACTGTTCACCGCTACACTGAAAGATGTTTTCAAGGTTCTGGATTGAGAAGGACTAGGCATCAATATAAACGGCGAGTAGTTTTGGCTAAGACCATGGAGGACCTCCGCGCAATGCTCAATAACCTCTGCAATGCTTCTGAATAAGGTAATCTTAGAATTAATATGGACAGGACGAAAATTATATCAAACGTCCATGTAGCACCAACTCCGGTAAAGATCATCGACTTAGGCTTGGAGTTGTCGATGACTATGATGTTGGGACAAACTATCCGGTTAGGTAGATTCAACTTCGAGTAAGAGATTAATCGTCGAATCCAACTCGGCTGGGCAGAATTTGAGAACCTACGTAACATCTTCGTTGATACCGCAATCTCTGTCTCAAGACGAAAGTATTTTATGATTGTGTTACCGGTGATTACATATTGTACTCAATGTGGTCACTAACGATGGATCTGATAAGATAGCTCAAGGTCACTTAAAGAGAGAGTGCTATTGCTCAGAGTTTCTCTGTGTGATCGAATAAGAAATCTTTGCATCAAAAAGATGATTATACTCGAAATGTTGAAAGACATGTGTAAATATATTTTTTTGTAACAACATAAATAATGTTTATTTTGCAATTTCGTATACTAATGAATATAAGAGTTTTTACAAACTGTGTACATATTTAGTTGTTATGAGTTATCTATAGCATTTAATTTGAATAAAGTCATGTATAGTTTAAGTAAACAGAGACGCGGACTATGCTTTTTAACTAAGTTTACGTCGGCACGATTTAATTCCGCGTTAATTACAGACTTCGTGGCATATTGCCGCCACTCCCGTTTAACACCTCCTGATGAAATGTAACTCTATTTGCCTGCAGGATTCAATCCATCAGTACCCAATTCCGATATAATTATTCCGTTAACAAGTCATTCGATAAATGAAATTATATAAGTAACCACAGTTGCCGTATAAAAGTTATTGATTAATTATAAAAAATAGTTAAAATGGGATGTGATGTAACATATTTATTCACTAAATGATATTTATTGTCATTAAAAAAAGTGTAAAGATTATCGCTTGGAAAAGAAATATTTACAACAAAAAAGGCACAAATTCATGCTTTGCACTATGCTTTGTAAGGTTAAGAATGAATTTATTAGTGTATAAAACATATAGTAATGATAAAAACTTGTTTACAATTGAGTTATTCTAAAAAGACTCTCAGTAATTTTAATTTTAAATAAACTTTAAATCATAGAAAGTGACATTGTTATCAAGTGAATTCCCGTCAATAGACTGAAAATTGCTTCCTTCCGTCGCGGCGTTCACAGACTGCGGAAATAACAGGACGAGATAGCTCCGACAATCAGATTGGACAAGGAAATGGACTATGTATTGACTATGCTCGGAAACATACATAATAAGTATACTGTTTTAACAGTTTTTACTTTAAATTCTTTAAAAGACGATAGTAAGTATACTGCAACTATTTACTTATTAAAAAAATGATAAAATAAAATATATACATATTTATAAATTCTTATTTACAAAATATAATCCAAGATATTCATAAATCTTAGTTCTGTCGGTACATATTTATCCTTGCTTTGTGATTGATATCTCTTAATAACGAAACATTACTTTATTTTGTCTCTCTGTTTGATGACTTAACTTTAAAACTGTTGATTTAACTTAAAAACGACAATACCAATTTTTTATGATCTTTTGTAGGTATATATGATATTTTATTAATTAATAGGCTATAATAATTGTCAATAGTACTTTTAGAAATCATAAAATTGTCTTAGATCTAACCTAGTGATAGATAAGAGACGAAAACAATGATAAACGTGATTAATTCCACGGATAAATTGACAATTACTTTTGTCAAACTTTTGTCATTGTCAAACTCGAAAATATTATTGGTAGGTACATTTATTTCTGTAGTGCTGTACCGTATATTAATTTCAATTATTTCCATCGTAAGATTTTAGATAATGAATTGCGTATTTTTATTTATTAAATGAAATATTTTAAATTTTCAACATACCCGATAATTTACTATTATCATTACATAATTCAGTAAAATATAAAGGTACGAGCTATTCACAAAAAAAGTAAAAAATACCGACAGACTAGATTTTTTCTATCTTATTTGGCCTTCACCTTTGGAGGGTTCAATGATTCTTCGGAAAAACTTAACAATAGGAAGTTTTAACATCTTATTTTCCGTACAGTTTTACAATTAGTGCGGATTGTTAAACATCACTATTTTAAAAATCCAATTAACTAGCAACACATGAAATGTCATTTATCATCGTGGGATTAAAAAAAGCAACAGTAAAATTATAAAGCCTCATTTAATTCTAATAATTTAAAATTCACATAAAAAATACTCTATTCTCTCTCAATATAAATGCCTAATGTATGCTCCTGAATATTCTAACTAATGTGTAGTTATGATTTTATAAATGGAGTAGCAGAATGTCTGTAACAGATGTACACCGGATTCTACTCGTATCTCGCAACAGGATGCTGCACACCTGTGTACTCGAGAATTCCAACTATATTTTTAATCCTAGCAAAAACTCTGCATCCGTCTATTTGAGTACCATACTATACGATATATTTGCAAACATTGCTTGGAATTTATCACTTAATTTCTTCTTCACTTTTATTTTATTTTACTAGAATTAACGTTCCAAAGTAATGTATTTTTTATATATCGTCATCTAAAAGACTTCTTCAACAGAATAATCTGTGTAATGATCTATTTTATTGATTGTCTTATCAAAGCTCCACAAAATAATTTCGCTACATCTAATGGTAAGTATGACATAGTTAAAAAAAAGGTGTGTGTGCGATTCAAATACGATAGAAGTGAAACTTCATTTTAAAAGACATTTTCTATTTTATTTAAACAGTTTGCAATATACATACACACCGACATTTACGTTCTCGCTCTGGCTCACACAAAGAGGAGAGACCGATAATATATTGCTCTCTCGCTCTGGCTCACACAAAGAGGAGAGACCGATAATGTGCGTTAAACGTTTAACGCTTGGAAGTCGCATAAGAAGTTTCACTTCAAAAATGGCAACCATCGAAATATGAAGATCGATGGACAAAAGTCATCAACATGTCCGCCTACAAACCTAACACACTAAGTCTTTGCTGTTATTAGGCAGCTGGGTGGATATAAGTAGATGATCATGAAACGAGACGCACCAAAGCGAGACACTGATGAATTTTGTGTGCAATAGTTGCTTTCTTTTCGCAGGGCCCTACCACTTTAGCTAAATATAGCTATAGCTTTGATACCTTGAAATGTTATTCAGTACCCGTAACAACATATTTTACATCCTACAGCTTTCACAACTCAATTACTTTCTTTAAATTATCTACATACATTTCATGTTACACATTGAATACATACTCTCGACTATTTCGAGTTTGTCTTTTCAATTAGATAGGCAGAAAGTCGGTATTACATAAAGAGAATTCTTATCAAGATTAAATTGCAAATAGATTACCCAGTAATTCTAAACGGATCTCAAATGCAATATTTTTGTATCTATTTACAATTCATATTTAAGTGAACAGATTGGTGGGTAATTAATATGGTTTTTACTAAGTAGATAAGATACTGTGTCTCGCCTTCTATTTAGCCTTTTTCAAGATAACGTAGAAAACAATTATATATCAGTAGATAGCTAATAAAACAATGAAATTTATCAAAGTACCGTATTGTAAAGAAAAAAATGTTTTTAAAGGGAACCGGCATTTGTCTGCGATACAAAAGCTTATCGTGGGAACCTTTGTGGCAGGTATGAAGTATCTTTTAAGGACTCTTTGTAATAACAACGGACAATGGATGCAGACAGAGGTGAGAGCATGGCTTGAATTTCTTAAGGAACTTCATTAATGTGAGTCATGTCAAGTGTAAGTCTGTATACTACCTATATATACCGTTTGGATAAATCTATACTTATATACTAATATATAAAGGTCCAGAGATTGTATGTTTGTTTGTACGCGCTAATCTCAGGAACTACCAGTCGGATTTGAAAAATAATACATTAAGCGACACTTACATCCTTTGATTAAAGAGAAGTTCTCTATGAAGGTCCATCCGCTGGGGGCTCTCCAAACACGGGTTAGGTAGACGCCGAGGGGCGATGAGGCTTTCGCCCCCTGTCTCCCCTTCCTGCACCATGTCCACGGTTCCCAGAGCTGCTTCGGTTACCAGCGTGGGGACGAAGCCCACGCCGCCCGCAGCGCTCAACGCGCTCACTGATAATACTGGTAACAATAGAATAGAATTAAATATTGAAGTGATCGGGAGTAATATTATTACTTTACACCCACACCCTAGTACAAATATCTGATGAGTGAGCGCTCGCGCTTACTGATAGGTAATACTAGCAACAATAGAATAGAATTAAATATTGAAGTGAACGGGAGTAATATTATCACTTTACACCTACATCCTAGTACAAATGTCTGATATAACCGGGGTAATGTAACAAACATCGACCCCTAATATCATCTATTTATTTTTCTATACCTACTTAATATTATAAAGAGATAAAGGATATGTTTGTAGGAGGTTTTCTCCTGACTCTATTGAACCGATTTAAAAAAAAAATCAGTAATAAGAAACTACCTTATGCAAGAGTTCTATTTGATATTCTATTACGTTTTACACTGTAATTAGCATATACGAATTCGCTGACAGTTATTAGTCATTTATACGGTGATTTTATGTTACTAATTTGTACATTATTATTATATATCAATTTTTAACAGTTTACTGAAAAAAATATTGAGTAAAATTCATCTACACATAGAAACAATAACTATTTATTTATATACATATTATTTTTATTCTTTCACATGTTTATTTATTCCACCTATGCTAATATGAGTTTCATGGTGAAATACATCTATATTCTATAAATTTCACTTATTGATTTTTTCCCACAAATTACTAGAACCGTGGAAGATTTGACTATAAAAAACTTTCGAGTGTATATCATGAACCAGACATACATAAATAAACCGTTTAAAAACGTTAAACTGTAAAACATCGATATCATGTGCGTGGTCGAACGAGTGAATTTTTTACAGCAATAATATAAAGCCGTGTAACATTCATATTGAGCGGAAATATAGACTTAAATTGTAAGCCCTGCTCGTGCAAAGAAATACTACTCGTATCTTCGTCTTGTCTTTGAGAGTCTATGAATTATTCATATAGGATCAAGAAAAAAAATTACTTGAGAATATATTTTAACTTTTTTTTTTAAATATACAGATGAGAACAAAACAATGTTATGTATACAAACGATAGATTGCCAAAGGTAAATAATAACAAAAACAATGTGTTTCTTCAGATTACATTTCCCGCGGACTAATGAATTGTTAAATAATAGTTTATTCTACATTGAAAAATCCTTGCGGTCAAGTCAATGTTACATAGGGATGGTAGATAGTAGCCCAATAATCCTGATACAGATGTCGCTACAAGTTAGTATTCAAAACAAAAAACTGGTACCCTCAAGCAAATACCAAGGGCTTAATATTGTCGCCCGCCGCCTGGAGGACCTTTTTATAGATCGTTGGTGTACAAAATTAGCAAACGCCAGAGGCCTTATTCCGTCTTCTACCCCGTAAAACGATACGATGAGCTTTTTCTAGCTTCTCCGACTCTTAGGTGAGCAAACCACCAGGGGCCTTGATGGACATTGAAAGTTTGTATTATGGCGTACCAGCATAATGCATAATGTTTACCTGGTACATGTTACAGGGCCCTGAAACTTGGTACGTCTAACATTCCTGATGTTACATCAAAGGGACAACAAAAACTTATGCGTCCAAAGTACCTATGTATGGGGACATTACAATAACCACATATACTATTAACTTAAATAATTGACAATTAATGAAACTAATAATTTAAATACATGACACAAGTTTAAACTTTTATAAAAGTATACCAAAAATGTTTTAGTTTATTTGGAAAATGAAAATACTTTTTACAAACCCTGCGCCCTGCTAGTTACTTATGTATAATGTAATGTTATTAAGTAATGCGTATAGAAGCAAGTCAAATAATAACACATTTTAATAGTCCTTTTTAATCGCTTTTAATTGTCAGTCAACCTGTTCAATCTTGCTGTTACAAGATAATAGTTTCTCACGCATCGAGCAACTCGAATTTATAAGAATAATAATGCTTACTAATACTAAAAAAATAATCATTGTGTTTTGTAACCATAAAATTTAGAAGGCAACTTGTCTGTATGTAAATGCACGAATGTTTTATCCAAATAAATACTTAAAAATGTGTTATTAATTTATTATAGTTTATTCAAGATTTATTCACTCCACAGTTTAACTTAAATTTCAACCTTCTGAAGTTAGACTAACTTACTTTGGGTGTAGAAAGATGTAACATAACCAGATTATTTTATGATGATTATTAATTTCGTCTACTCTGAATTATTCAAATAAAAGTAGAATTTTCTATACCTAACTGTTATATTAATAAAGTTATCTTTTAGAAAAAATAAATAAAAACCGACTTCAATACTATACAATATACAAACTTGAACTAAAAAGTAGAAAATAACATTTTAATTACTTCAAAGCAAAGAGCATTAAATGACAGTCAACGAAATTATTGGTACTTATATACATACGTATTTACAATTTATAATCAGTTTTTTTTGAAGTCATACATGAAGACAAAGGAGAATTTGCTACGAGAATTAAAACCAATTCCGGAAAAAGCGTTTAAAAATGTTTTACATGATTAGATTATTCGTTGGCGTAAGAGTATCGTTTCTGAAGAAGCATACTTTGAAGGCGATTTAATAAATTTAGATGAATAACTAACATTTTAGGTATTATTGATCTTTACCCGGTACTTTTTTGACAGAGTAGTATATATATATTTTTTTCAAAAATCACTGAATTAATTTCGTTAACATTTATATGGGACCACCTCTGAAGTATGACCTAGCAAAAAAAAAATCATCAGAATCAATTAATATTTGGCGGATTAATCGCTAAACATACAAAAAAAAACATACAGTCGAATTGACAACCTCCTTTTTTGAAGTCGGTTAAAAAATACGTCGCGCTCTTCGAAGCTCGAAAGGAAACAAACAACAGAATGTATGTATGCTCTTTTAAACTTATGATTTAGACATTACGCACACTATAAGTTAGCCGCGAGTAACAATGTGTTTACCTTTTAAAGATTTATGGGATGTTTGAATTAATCTTACGTAAGTTATTTTTTTTATGAATCATTGATGATATCATCGAAGTGATTGCTTGCTACATACGTTTTTCTATGCAGGCTGATGTGTTTATTAATATACAATTTTAACATCGGAATTCTTTACAAGAAAGAAACTAGGTTAGCTTATTTGCCGAGTAGGTTATATTAGTCATAAATTTAGTTTGCCCTCAACTTATATCAGTAAATAAATACGTATGTAATTTAGTTTTCTCAGAAAGTAATCCATATAAATAAAATAATTGAGGTTTGCCTTTGAGCGCGAATCACGCAAAAACTACTGAACAGATCTTGATAAAAAAAATTACACCTTAGATACTTGGTCCTTAAATATATATATATATACCGATACCTTTATTCAATAAAAAGTTATCAAAGCTTTATTACGGTTTTTTCTGTCGTCCATGCGAGTTAATCCTAGACAATGCTAGTTTAAAATTACTCAAAATTAGTGTTAGTTCTACGGTTACACGGTATACACACTATACACTGAAACATTACTCATAATATTCTAAGAGTATTAGAGTCAGTGCAAGGGTTTAGACCACCACCGTCACACCTATTTCTGTCGCAAAGCAGCAATGTTCGCGCTGCTGTATTCAGGTCCGAAGTGTATGGTTGCAATACACACAGGCACACGAGGCCTTCCAAATCAGTCTTCAAGAGTTAGTTTTTATTACTTGCTTCAGTTCAGGACTATCATCAATTTTAAATTTAATTATACATATATGTTGCAGTGACCAGCATACGAATGAATATTTGCTAAAATGTATATAATTTTAAATAAAATAAAAAGAGATATATATAGATATATATATAGATGTTTAGTTGGACGAACACGAATATGTAATCATTATCCTCGGCAGATTTCACAGTGTTTCAGATCTGGATGTAATCGTATTGAGCAAAATGAATGATGAACTTAACTATACTGACTTGAGAAATATTCTTCATAAATCTATTTAAAATTATACCATAAGAGTCATAGATTTAACAAACTCCAAGCAACAATTTTACGTTTTCGCTATAATAAACAAAAAACCGATACACTCATAAAATATTATTATTTACATTATTTATCAGATGTTTGCCATTTTTTTTATATTAATAGAAGGTCTGTAAAAATCTTATTTTACATTTAGCCCGTAAACTACAATGCAGTGTGATGTTACTTTACATATCTCAATGGTAATAAACTTTGATTTACTACAATTGTGGGAATAGTAACTAATACCCATAACTACTGTCTACTGACCATTATAAAATATGTACTTTAATATGTTAGAAGTTTTAACTTAAAAGTCACAAACGGTACCGAACCCTTAAGTTTGAGGAGAGACCTTGTCTCCTTGTGCTTGTTCTACCGTTTATATAATGGTTTGTGTTCAGAAGAATTGTTCGGCATGATGCCAATGGCTACTTTCCACCATGGCACCGCTCGCCAACGTTAGGGAGTTCATTCCCACATTTTGGAACCTAAATATTCGACGACAGTCCGTTTTTATAGGAATTTCCTTCTGCGAAAGCTCCGGGTGTGGAATGAGCTCCCAACGAGGTTTTCCCAGTGGACTACAGTATGAGGTTCTTCAAAAAGAGTAAATAGGTTTTTAAAGCGTCGGCAACGTACATTTGATGCTTCTGGTGTTTCAAGCGTTCATCGGCTGCGGTGTCCGCTTACCATCAAGCGGACCGCAAGCTTGTTTAGTAGTAGTGGTATAAAAAACTTTGAGTTTTGGCGGGATCTTAATCTGTCATGTTGTGGTTTTACTTAGTTCATAAACTTGCGTTATTTGACCCTATATTATGTAATATTGATGCTGTATTGTGTAATATAGTTTTCTTATTGTGCACAAGTTAAGTGAATTATAAATAATAACTAAAAAGTGTGAATTTTACGTTGCCACAAAAACTCCCAGTACAGTTTTAACAACAGAGCCACCATTTTGTCATAGCATTGTTTGAACTTACAAAAATACTTTATCAATGTGACTGGCAGAATTGTGTATAAACACGTTGCCGATAAATAAGAAGAATTTTAACTTCTAACTCTAGATGAGTACACATAGGGCCTTCACTTATTACGAATGTATTTTAACAGAATTTATGCACGAGGTTAATGTTATCTGATACATATTTAAAGTAAGAAGATAACTCTGTTAGTAATAAAATATTAAATGACTTATGTAAATATAAATATGTACACATATAATTATGTGAAATATTTAAGAATACCGTTTACATAACATACGAGTTAATATGTATAAATTACAGACTACACTATTCCTTATATTATTCACAACACGCTTAATGGTCCGTGGACCATAATTACAAAGCATAATTTATTATTTCTTATCTGTTTGTTTAATCTATGAGAAATTCCACTCTCTCCGATCGGCTTATTCCTGATCTGTTCATATCCGAGTAGTGTTTTGACGTTCCTAAGTGCCTTTTTAGGGCCCAAATTACATAAAGATTTTTTTATTTTGATTTTTGACTTTAAAACGTAACATTATAAGATGTCATAAAGACTTCCACCCATTCTCAGTTGATACTCTTCTCATACTCGCATGAAGCATGTTGAATCTTCCATTTCTTCACTATCAGCAGCAATCACTGGAGAAACCTTCTTCCTCTTCAGCCCCCTTTCCATCAGGAGTGATTGACATCAAGCAATTTGTCAGATAAAATAAATAAAAGGTTTAGGTAAACTCTACCTGCTTATCTAACTCTTCCCATTTAGTTACCTACATACGTAGTAAAATAATGAGCGAGAAATGAGCAAGAAGAATTTAAGCTTGAATTACAGCTATAATTAAGCTATTAAACTAGCAAATCGTTCTCTGTTCTATTACATTACATTTATTATAATGTTATCATTCGGTGCTTCATAATGTAAAATTTTAAGCTACTTATGTAGGTATATTATGAATTCGTAATGCCTTGGGTCAATAATTACTGCAATATATGCGAAAGTCATGTCGAACGCCCATGTAGCGCCAACTCCCAGAAAACTCTACACTTGAAGTTTTTGATGACTCTGTATAACCGAGACATACGGTCCAGTTAGGTAGGTGCAACTTCAAAACGAGATCGATCGTCGAATCCAACTCGGCTGGGCAGCATTCGGGAAGCTACGTACGATCTTCTAGTCTAAGATACCGAAAAGTCAAAAGTCGAAAGACTTTGATTTGACCAGTGATGACCTATGGCACTGAAACGTGGTCGTTAACTATGGGCCTCACAAGAAAGCCCAAGGTCACTCAAAGAGCAATGGAAAGGGCTACGATCGGACTTTCGTTGCGTGATCAAATCAGAAATCAGAAACTAAGGTAACCGAGTAAGAATTGCTAGACTTAAGCACATTGCTTGTAGGACAGATGGCCGATGGTGCTGCAGAGTTCTGGAGTGGCGGCTATGTACTAGAATACGCAACGTGGGTCCGACGACCTGGTAAAAGTTTCGGGAACCCGCTGGATTCAAAAAGCATAGGACCGCTCAATGTAGCGAATATTGGGAGAAGGCTTACGTCCAGCAGTGGAAGTCTTTCGGCTGAGATGATGATGATGATGAAAAGTATATTATTTACTGAATTAGTAATACATAAATAAGGGCCTAAAGGGGACACCATTTTACACACGAGCATTTAATTCCAAATTAAGCATATGAAATAAGCAGCTGATATACCGTACATAATATATATTATATTTATTTAACACCCAGACAATTAACAATGAACACACGAAAGTCAGCAATGTGCGGGGATCGAACCCGCGATCTCTCGACTCAACAGTAGGGCTTACTGACACTGCGCCACGAGACCTATCACATATAATTAGTCATATGTCAATTAATAACATGTATAATATCTACTACTAAACTCGGCTAGAATTCCACTTGGCTTATTTTATGATATAATACTTAAAGAATTAACAAAAATAATATATCTACTTTTCTCTGCTTAACATTGACGAGTATCACGCCACGCTGAGTACAGTAAGAACTATATAATGATACACAATACACATTAGCAATAGTATTTCTTGCACAACTACACAATCTCACTGCTGGACAACGTAAAGATGGAGAAACTCTTTTCTCCACTCCTCTTATCACGTGGTTTTGCCAAATCACGGATGTTCATACATCAATATTTGTACTATTTTCTTATATTGTTAGTGTTATTAGCGAACAGAAATAAATAAAAAAAGAGTCACTGTTTAAAAGCACTGTGACCTGATTCAGTTGTTTCAGTGAAATATTTGCAATCCCCGTGGGAGAGGTCTTCCTTCCTTTCGTAAAAATTACACGCTCAACTCTATGAGAATAGGTAACCCAACAGGATCTTTCGACAGCTCGTTCCCGCTCGTTATCTCACGCCTCGTCCTCATTTCAGGGAGTTGCAGAGGCGAAAACTGTGTAATTATGAACTTTTCAAAATAATTTAAGCAGCTGAATAAAGCATAACACAAACGTAAGAATTAAATTAAAGAAATGTAAGTTAAAACAATAATGATTAGTTAACTTTTCATTTTACATACGAAACATTAGGTAAGTATGAAGAAATTTGTAGAAGTTTATTGTGCATTAAGAATGTCTTCATAGAGACGTGTAACTTGTAACATGTACTTCTTTGAAAGTTTTAAAAGTATTTTTATGTCTTTTTTTATTCGAATATAATTCAAGTAATTAAAATTACGTCAATAAAATTAAAAAAACTACTTATGGAAGCAAAGTCAACAAGGTTAAACAAAAAGCATTAAAAAACTTACTAAGAAATGCACAATTAATTTAAAATTCTAATTCGGAATTTGTGTTCCATAAAATTATTTTTGTCAATATATAAGAATTTGAAAATGTGAAATAAATATGACCTCGCTATAGTGAATTAATTTTTAACTATCTTTTGTTGAAATCATAAGTGAAGGAAACTGTGAAGCAATCGTGATACACGATGGCCAGCCAGCCAGATAACATTTTTATCGTTATTTTTCAGAACACTATGAAATATCTAAGAATTAATCGGCGTGAATCTTATGTCTTTAACAATTCTAAATAAAGTTATCATAACGCATAGAGGTACTAACAATAATGCCTTTTTTGTTTGCATTCTATCCATGATACTTTTAACGAGATAATTAAATTATATGAACCGTTGTTTTTGTTTCCAAGATATGCAAAATTGTGATAACTCTGAACTAAGTAAAGTTAAGAAATTCGAATATTAAAAACAAAGGACAAAATATCCTCAAACAATATAATTTAGTTGGCATTTTAATATTGACTAATAAATATAAGTAACGTGTATACCCGTGGATTTACACGCGTATGCACGGATAATTTAATATTACCTAAATACAAGCAAATCTAATATTATTTTTGTTCAATCAATTCAAAAATTGCTGGCGCAAAAGCAGTTAACTTTAAATTTACACACATAAACATTCACATTATTAAGATTATTCACCTCGGGATTAATTTAGTTATTTATATACACATATATCATAAGAATTATTATTTTGATATATTTTTCATCGTTTCGAGATAATATACTTTACCGACTAATTATTTACGTACCTATATATATATATATATTGAAAATTTATTTTCGTTATAATTGACAAAATAAACACTTTTAATATTATTACAGAAATGGTGATAAAACGCAGGTGAAACCGCTGTTAAAAGTAAGAAATGGATAAACATTTTCTACAGCTGTTTATTTATTTTTATTTAAACTTTCACATATTCAAATGATAACTGCCTACTACTATTTCAAGCAACCACCACAATTGCAGCGGTCGTTAGCACGAAATAAATTGCAACATTCCAGGAAATAACCTACTAATATGCAGAGCAGGGACGCAGTACAATATAGAAACTCGAAAACAAATAATTGTTCATAACGTGCCAGTGTAATGAAACGATATTTACTGTATTGAACGCATTAACCTTGTGCATCTTCCGAAGATAACCACAAATTACCGTACTTAAACGAGCTAGCGATAAGTATTTCACTTTCAAACAGTTTAAGGTTATTTGTAAATGCATTTAATAATTACAGCCATAAAATATTGAATCTTTGAAATATTATAGTTGAAGCTTTGAAATATTATAGTTTATCGATAAAATTCTGGTTTATCTATACAAACAGTCTGGAGGGAGTGCCCTTGAGGAGGATATCTACTGTGTAAACAGGGCTGCGTATATTGAACCAGCTGCCCCGCCAATGAAGGTTATACCAAACTCTGAGCTCGTATTAGAGATAAGCTTTAAATTTTTACATAATAATATATCAATTACACCTGCTAGAGTGACCGTGTTATCTCAATTAGATAACATGCAAAGAATTTTTTAAAAGAGGTATAATCCCACACTTAATATCATTGATAAAAGAGGCTCGATGTGGTTGTAAATATTTTCCTTAAAAGTTAGAATATTCTCTTTCACGATTTACATCGAAGATATTTTGTACGATTAACATAGATAGAAGCATTGCCATAAGCTCTACTGACCTCTGACCTATGAGTATTTTTAGCTCTCCATCAAGTTATATTGCTTCAGCGAGGCCTTTTGTGTTCATTTGCTGAAACAATTGACGTCATTATATGTCTGAAGGTTGCTTGCCTGTTTAAGACCACTTTGTTAATTAGATGAGTGTAACCTTCATGGATGCGTTACTAGGCATAAATTAATTTCAGCATAAGACAATACGCTATCTTAAGGCAACGTTAAAAACCTAGTATATGTACAAATGAAGTATACTCAACGCTTTCTATAAGATGAAGATGCTTTGAATACTGTGCATACGAGTTTTATTACATTTTCATATATGTCGCTTAGACAACTCAAAGCTACGTCATATTCGCTATTCAGGTTGTGTCTGAAATGATATGCTTTTGAACTGTTAGCGTCAAGCCTCACTTAACATACGTGATAAAAGTGGTCTGCGAAATGTCATTAGTTTTAACTATTTACAATTAAGTATTTTTCACAAAAATATAAACTTAATTTTAATCTTAGTTATATGAGGATGTAGTAAAATAAATTAAAAGCGTTTTTATATAAAAATATTCACATATTTTTCTTCATTAAAAACTCACTAAAATGCCGGCATTTTATTATCACGTATATTTGCAAAATGCAATTATTCTATCAAAAGAAATCAAATTCAAATATGTTTAAATTCAACGCAATATGTTTAAAAATTAAAGTTAATTATTTATTTATATTGGTTTATTGATAAAAATACTATATATACAAATATATAAAAAATCCATTTATTTAATTTTCCCTTGTGAAAATTGTGATGTTGTTCTGGAAGTCACGTAATCGAAAACGACAATCAGAAAATGTGACGTCATCGTAAAATATTTATATACACCGTTGAGTGTTATTCTTATTAAGTTAATTTCTAATAAGTTGCTCTAAAATTATCAATAAGTGTGGAAATAGTGACTTTAAAATTATATAGGTGTCTAAGCAATGTCATAAGTTTGAACTGAAATTCTAGTAAACTCAACTTTGCACATACATAAATACTTTTAAACTTAAATTTATTTATTGAATTATAACGTCACACGCGAGCTCATAAACATAATGCCGCGTAGTTTATTTAAATTAAATATATTTAATAATAAATAAATATTGATTTACGAGTTTTATCTTCAACCTATACAGTGGTTAAAAGACCTTTTTAAAAGTTGTCTACTCCCAGTGTTGTTATTAGTTCTATTATATAAAAGAGTGTGAATTATTAACGACTATTTTCTAAGCTATATCTATAGACGGTAAACATTAATTATACCTACGTTATTTATTTCTACTATTAACGTAATAGAAATTCAGAAACAATGAAATTTCCTGTAATCTATATTAATAAATCTGTAGTTGCTTGTACATAAGTTTTTTTCCGAATTTTAGGATAGACATACTATATGAAGGATACTGATCACAAATATGCCACTAAATTTATTTTCCTGTGTGTATGTCCGGATTTAACTCAAAAACGGATTAGTCAAATTATAGGCTGTAATAATTGTCAATAATAATTTTAGTAATCGTAAAAAGAAATCCAGAAAGAAGTATTTTATTAATTCTCAACTGTTTTTGATGAAATGTTGTTTGTACAGGGGAATTATAAGCCCTTTACATAATTGATGATAGGCTATAAAAATTACATTTAAAAAAAATGTATTAATTCTCAGCCGACTTTGATTGCGTCCCTATTATTTACACTTATAACGTAACAGATTTAGCCTTTTAGATTTAGATTCGACAATAATTGTCAAGTCATTTATCACGCATTACCGTGGCATAAATTCACAACGTTTCAAAGCGATAGTTTTGAAATATAATTGCATAAACAAAATATAAATATAGGTTGCAAATCAATAAAAAAATATAATAAGTACTAGCTGTGCCCGCGACCCCGCTCGCGTGAACTACCAGAATGTCGTCGGTCGAGCGTATGTGCGAATGGTGCTACCCACGCTCAAACGACGAAATACAAAAATGCTTATTGTGGGTGTTCCTTAACAGATATATGATATATGCAATCAGAGACTTTTTGTAAGTCTTTTTAAGATCTACAATTATGTACAACACTAAGTTGATAATATATCTCGCATGGTTTACTCAACATAATTTGCAACACCCCAAAAGTGTGTGTTTTCCGAATTGATTCACCTTATCGTGACTCCTTATTCCGTATGATACTTTATCTTACAAAATATTTCCTATAACCTAGCAAGAAAACATATATATGAATAAAAGGAAACTCATGTAAATGAAATTAGTGGTTTTCGCGTTAAAAGAACATAAACGGACAGACAGACGTTGAGTTCTATACTATGTATGTATAGATAAGTTCAATAGACATTCGTGACAAATGTTCGGAGAAAAATTCTTGTTTTTTTTTTAAATTCCTTATAAGCTTTTGGTCGCAATCTCAGCTGATGTTAAGTGATGTGGCCCAAGATGGTAGGTAACATGTTAAGTCAGACCCCCCGGCTCTCGAGTGCATTGTGTGGTGAGTGACTGCCGGAACTCGCCAACATTTGCTTGGTGACAGGTTTTTAATTTAAGCCCATACGCATTGTAGGAATTCGAATATAGTGCAATCGACAGACACACCGTACGCGATAGGAATGAAATGACTATGAATGAATTCTTATTCCGAAATGTCATGTAACAATAATACTACCAATACAGAATCGAGTTTCATATCTGTGATAAGAATAATCAAATTAAAGTATTAACAAGTGTTAATATAATAAATAATCACCAAATTCCAATGTACGAGTATACTATTTGTACAAGACATTCAGCAGAAAATATGTACACACTGCATGTACATTTTTCATTGTACAACCATACCCAGTATTATACGACAAACTCACACGAATCACAAAAAAAGTGACAACAGACTATGAGTATAATACAGAGTTAAGTAATCCGTAATTAAAATGACGTTGTAAAATATATGGTACGCAGCGAAGTTGTTGTTAGGGCGTGAAACATGTATAAAATAAAAACGGTAACTACTATAAATTGCTGTTGTGATTACTTTTATTAACCTGTAATATTAAAACTTCTTCAAAACTGATGAAGAATGAAGTATCGTTGTACTACTGTTTATACTGAATACAAAAATAAATAAATATGTGTACGACTACGAAACAAGTTAATTTAAATTGTTACCTAGCTAACTGGCTATTAAGAATCAGTCGTATGTGGAAAGTTACAATACTACTTATGACCATTTTTATTAATACATATTATATAAAATACTAGTTTGACTTTTAAATTTTATTTATTCATATAAACTATAATATGATAATTTAATTAGTAAAAAATATGCTTGATAAATGTACTCAATCTACTTTTAATAAAACTCTGATAAGCAGTTAAATGTTCTAAAAATTTAGGTCATATTATAAACCACAGCATCAATTCCGTATTGCATCATATTAATGGAAATTCTTATAATAGTATCAATTTAACGATCTGGATAGTCATAACAAACCAGACGTGACCACAAGACAATTAAGTATCAGGTTAATGGTCACTCAAAGATAAAACACTAGGAATGGAAATAATTTTCTTAGTTCATATACTCGTACAACAATTCTTAAGACACGTACGCAAAGTACGTTTCTTAGATTTAGGTTACAAAGTTTTAATAGTTTAAATCCATTTCAATGTTTAATATACTTAAATCGCTTTGATTAAAAAGTTAACATTCGTAAAGGGCAAACCCGTATAATATACTGTTTACTTAACTATAAAAATTATGAAGAATGTGATAATCACACACTTAAAATGACGAGTAATAAAGTTGCTTTATAATAAACAATTTCAGTAACGTGTTTCCAAATGATCTTACGTAAATATCTAACGACCAACTCGACTGGCTTCGGATAAAAGTGTTAAAGTAGTATGTTGTAATGACGTAGTTAATCAACGTTGAATGAGAGATCCCTCCTTTATGCGTGATTCAATCAATAAACTACTTCCTCGTGCGGGCGCACACGTATCACTTATTATACTCGATGACAGTTATGATTTCAATACAAGTTTTCCCGTGTGCCTCGTTGGGAGAGGTCAACTGATACGACCAAGATGCGGTGTACTTGCATTCAAACGGTTAATAGCACCAATAAAACGAATAATTGTTCATTGTTTTAATAGACGAACGGACTAAATTTGTGTTTCGGTGAACTCTTAAGTTCATTTGCAAAGATATAAAATTACTTTTTTTTTAGTTAGTAGTGTCTCCGGTCACCACAGTTATTCATTTTGTCGTTACAGATTATGGTGCATTTGAAATTAACTAGGGTGTAACTAGAAAGGGTTAAACAATTGGGGGAAGATCCCCCATATAATGTTACAAGGACATTACGGAATTAAAATGATACGTCGTATTCGCAGCACATTTTAATATAATCACACGCGTATATGTGTACAGTTCTGGGTATATTAAAAACACGCAACAAAAACCGGACCCTTAGATGATGATGTGAACACGAATAAAAAGACTTATAAATTAAAGAAAAACTGAAAAAAAATAATTAAATACCACATTACATCCTAACAATTTTTTTGAGTTTTTGCTAGAATATCACTAGACTAGACAGCCTTTAAATTATAGGTCCTTCAAATAGTATAACTGCCAAGAATATTGAAATTATATTGTAACTAATAAAATAATAATTCGTTTTATACCTTACTTACACAGATAGTATAAAATACATCAGTTTAACAACGTTTTAGAGAAATTCTTTTCACCTACCCATATGTAGTATTCAGATCTCTGTATTACGATATTTCGAAATTAAATACGGTTACAAATTAATTAGTCCAAAGTTCAAACAATGTCTAGTTACCACGATAAATACCGCAGTCAGTTTAGCCACGCACCACACTTCACCTAAATACATAATGAATACTAACCATGCCTTAAATAGAACCGATCACAGATGGCATTCCAAGGAAACCGAGCTGCAACTCATCGATTTATAACTCACCAATATAAATAATTTATTATCGTTGCAATGACAAACCAGTTCTTTTATTATATAATTTTTATTTGTTTATAAATTCGATACAACATTTTTGTAACAATACAGCCGCCTTATTACTCAGTGATAATATAGCTTGTTATTAGTGAAATATTTTTTATAATTTGATCAGTCATTCCAGAGGTTAACCCCTCCAAACAAAGAAACTTTAACTCTGTAATAATATTTAATCGATTTTTTAAAATATTTCTAACACTGCTTAAATTTACAAGATCTAACTCATATATCTGGTGTAAAATATTATCACATAACATGCTAATTGTTAATTTTATATGTATCATGTTATTTATGTCAGACATAAAACTCTCTATGGGGACAAATCGTTTAAAAGCATTATATTTCATATCGCTTCATAAATCTCACCTTGACCGCTCCCGTATTTTTATCAAGACCTTCTTGGTATAATCGAGTGCTGCACGTGAAACCTATTGAGATAATTCTCCAATGTTCGTAAAAAAATATATTGTTCCTATAAAAAGTTGCGTAAAAACTAAAGTAGTATAAATTACGTCACAGTGTAGTTAATAAACGCGTTTTCAAAACTTGCGCTTATTTGATGTATTTATATTCCTTAAGTTTCGAATATTGGATTCTGACAAAGTAACTGAATATAATTAAATAATAAATATTATAAATATAAATTATATAATTATATAAAATTATAAAATATAAATTATATAGTATAAATATATAAATAAATAAATATAATTTCGTCCAAGTATTTATAAGTTAGAACTGTATATAACTATATATATATCGTAGTTATATAAGAACAATAGGTTGGTTTCTGTATATTTCCGTGTATTCCGTGACAAAGAAGAAAAGCCAGGAAGGCGTGAAAACTGGCGCTAGACGGCAAAACGTGCACCTATAAATCATATGCTTATTAAGTGCTTTAATTAATTATGATTAACCTTTAAATAATATATTTCCCTATTTTGCTATAATTCGAATATCGCTATTGTGTTATAAATATGATTTAATTTATATAATACGATGTATTTATTCGATGAATTCCACGTATGCGTGTATTCATCCGATATTCTATACTACTACACTTTGTAAATAGTGTTTTCCGCGAATGTGTTACGTAAACTTCCCAGTTCAAATGTTATGTACAAATGTCGTTGTATATTATATCACAGCATCCAATGGTGAATTACAAAATTATGGTATCCTGTTCAATTCAGTTTTTAATCTACATAGCGCTCGTACCAGCTACTATGTAACTATTTTAAACATATTCTTTTATATTTTAACTAGCTGGTCCGGTAGACGTTTTTCTGCCCTTTCGAGTAATTAATGGCTCAACCACAGTGCCTCCGATAGGATATGAACCATCGCGCATCGTCTCGATAAAACAAAATGTGCATATGAGCTCAATCCGTCAAATCGTTCAGATGTTACACGATCACTAGCAGACGCACACGAGATTTTACATATAAATTAAATTATACATACTTATTTCAATGTTCCTAACTACAATAGAAAACTGAATATTCATTTTTCCTTTTAAATTTACTTTTGTGAACCAATATAGTATATGCAATGTATATGGATAATTGTTATGCAATAATGAAAATTGAGTAGAAACAATACATAGGGACATCCCTAGGTCGTACGTGCGTTCACGGGCAGGACTCGGAGGCCGTTGACCCTTGGCAGACGATGCTTTTCGCGTCTCGCCCTACTTGACGAGCCGCCGCCCGCCCAACTCGCAATCACATAACTATTTTTTATTCGGTAAATGACGTAAGAAAGCTATACGAAAAGTTGGACTTTTTAATGTTTCTGTGTTTTTAATGTTTTTTAAAGTCGTAGTTATGTATGGCATATGAATAATCATTATTAATTTTGAAATTGTTAAAAACATATATGAATGTACGTTTAAAACTTTCGTAATACTAAATCAGCTTGCTTGCAGCAATTGACTCCGACTGGATCGCGGCCACCATAAACCACATATAACATCCGTCATAGTGGCACGGTTGGACTTCGTCGCGTTCGGGGATCACCCGGTATATTATATATACAGTAATCAAACATGGTAGTAGGGATTTGTAGCTGACTAAGTCAAGACCACAATACACGTGGTGATAAACCCGTCACAGTGACTCTCTTTTCGTTTGTCGCGTAGACGAGCCATTGGTATATCCAGCCGCTGAGAGGCTTGTAGGCCGGCATGAAAGCAACGATCGACGATGGTTTCCCAACCTCTCGATGGTTGCCGTTGTTTCTGAATATAACAATTCGTAATACTTCGTATCTCCATAACTTCGTTGTTTATGGATAATATTGCCCTTACCATAAGGCACATTGCTTAAGGCGTTTTTATTATACAACTAACTGTACCCGCGGCTCCGCTCGCGTGGACTAC
This sequence comes from Saturnia pavonia, assembly GCA_947532125.1. NCBI lineage: Eukaryota > Metazoa > Arthropoda > Insecta > Lepidoptera > Saturniidae > Saturnia > Saturnia pavonia. The sequence continues at coordinate 7,383,750 of OX383901.1, forward strand.
TAAAGAGGCTTATTTTTTTTTTTTTGCGCGCAAACCTAATTAAAAGTTAACCCTAAAGTGAGTTATTCCTTATAAGATCAGCTATCTGCGAGTGAAAGTCCCGTCAAAATCGGACCAACCGTTTTGGAGATTACTCGGAACAAATAAACAAACAACAGAGACAAAAAATTTAAAAAATGTTTTTTTTTTATATGTACCGTCTATACTTTCATATTCATTTAGTAAAAAGCTCTTATTCTGACATTACAAGGAGACACTTCAATTTTATTATATGTATAGATAAATAAAAGTGAAAAACTTTATAAAACCTCCTTGAAACATAAAGGGCGCGGCCAAAAATCGTGCTCAAGTACGATGCTGCGGTACGCAACACCCTTGATATCAGTCCCCCGTCTTAACTTGAGACTGTCAACGACATCCGGGACACCTTTAAAATGCTTCAATTGTTAATTTAAAAATCAATACCCACATTATGAATATCCCTTCATGAATGTATAATACTAGATGAGCCACACGGCAAAACTTACAATACTTTTGTGTAAATAATATTAATTTTAGTTTAGGCATTCACAGTTCGGCCTTTCTCGGTAATGCTCGGTTTTCGTCGAGCTGCCAATCCTCCCTCAGCCCCCGATACCCCGTGCCGCGAAGCCGCTGTAAAAGCCGCAAAGGCTCCAGGGCCCCTAAGACTAACAGTACAGTCAGCTTGAAAAAAAAAAAAAGTGCCGCGAAGCACAACACGACTCGCCTGCACACCTACTTTGTTCTAGCTTAGCGTACTTTCTGACCTACAACTTTGTATCACAATTGTTCCGCTCCTAAGAATAGTAGCGTGATATCAGATAACATATAATCTTCCCTTCTTCTATATAACATATAATCTTCCTTAATAGTTTATAATATAGAAAGAACATTTTTCAAATCTGACTAGGTCCCGAGATTAACGCGTTCAATCAAAGAAACAAACATTCTCTTGAATTAATGATGATAATATTATTAATATAGATATATATACATATAGTACTTACATACTTTTAACTATATAAAAAACAGCTATTAAGTTATACTCTCGTATTTTATTATTACTTTTATGTATTTTCCGCCTACGTTTATTACTTAACGTTACCTGCATATCATTAACACTGACATATCACGTAATAATATTTCTGAAAAAATGTACTTGCATCATATTGACACTTACATCGAAATTTACCACAAAGAATGCTTGAAGGAATCCCGAGAGTTGGCTAACGGGATGTTGATAGGAAGCGAATTTCACAGTCGTGCTGCTGTTACGGCAAGTTCATGATACATAAAATATTTAAAACAATATCTTTAATTAAAAAACAGAAACTATTAAAAATGTACACTCTTTATAAACCTATATTAAGACACTGCAATGAAAGCTATACCTTCAGTAAACAGGTGCGTTCATGCGTCGAGCCGGTTAGGCGACTTCCTTTGTCCTTTTTAAGCGATACGTGAATGCAGCGGTCGCTTCTTGTCTACATTCAGCACCTTGGCGCGGTACGGACATAGCAGCCGACACTACTTCATTGCACTTTCGCTTTCATTTCAACGGACTCGTTAGACACAGGTTCACTTAAGTCGGATCTTTCACATGCTATAAACGACTTGGCTGTTTTATTGTTGGGATTGTTATTGTGACAACGATATGTCTAGACAAAAGGCAAAAACGTTTCATTATACTCATATAACCAGCGGACTTGTAATTATCTGGTAAAATTGCAAAAGCCGTAAAACTTACTAGCTTGAGTCCTTTCTACTAAATTACTGAGGAACACTAGCAATTTTAATAATGCGCTATCGTATTTACTAAGCTAACTAAGAAACCTAGAAATAACCAGACAATCCATTTCACAAAATTGCTTAAGAAATATTTAAGAGAAACGGTTGGAGTTTTTGGCCGGATTTTAATCTTGTTTTGTTGTGATTTTTATTTTTATTCTACGTTTTTTGGCCCTATATCTTATTATTGATGCCATTTTGCGTTAGTTCAAAATTGTTCATAAGTTCACGTCTGTAGTGAATTATAATAACTAGAAACATGGATTTTAAGTTACTACAATAAAATCTCACTGGACAATTTTAGTTTTAACAACAGAACCAGCGTTGTTTAACTTGTTTGAACTCTAAAGATTAGAAAAATATCCAACCCACGTAATTTTGAGTTAATTTAAAGAAAACAATAAAAAAATAAGAGCCGCCTAGAAGGAACAAGCACACTTTTCTTTTTTGCTCTAGTCGCCCCAAAGCGCGATTTGCCGCCCATCCAAGCCCAAGATATGACACCATGGCCTCACGGTAAAGACACCCTTTGTTTACGAGCCTATTAGTTAAGTACTAGGCAGTTTGTGATCACTGAAAATTAGGATGCCCTGGTTAGCAACAATTAACAACTTTTACAAATACACGTCTATTTATTTTAAGGTCATATACTTTTAATTACTTAGGTTTAATATTATCATTAGTTTTTAGTACGAAAAGAAAAAGATATAACTAGAAGTATACAAAACGATTAACTTATACAGCGGACTGCACTCTTGTAATAAATTACGACAAATACGTAATCGCCGTTCGTAAGTGGGAAAACGTAGCCAAGCTTCCACTTTCTTTTGAAGAGACATTCTGCAGATATATCGCTGTACTAATAAAAAGATGAACTTTTAGAATACGCGCGGCTAAGCTATATTATGAACTTAAGAAGTTTCTGACAGCGGTATCACTTGCTTACTAATAGAAAAGTTGTATACAGTACTTTGGAGTAAACAATCATTGTCACATGGTTATTCTCGCTTAGCGTAGTTTCTGACCTATACGTTGTTGGGTAATTGCTGCATTCCTAAGGGGCGTAGCGTGATGTTAGATAGTTAGTACATATAATCATCCTTACCAACTAATGCAAAAATATTTTTTCAAATCTGACTGGTAATTCAAGATATTACCGCGTTCAAACTAACAAAAAACAAACCCTTAAGCTTAATATTAGTATATATTAAAAACTATATCTCTATCCATGACGTACGCGTAATTCGATATAGCCAAAAAGCAACGATACAAGTAAAAATTGTATAATCTGCAACCAGAACGCTTTGTATTACATTAAGAAAACTTCTTCTTAAATCATTACACCCTGAACAGTAAATTTCCTAATTAACATAATATTAATTATTATGTAGTCTTTTGTTGTCACATAACACAAAATAAAAGTTTATTCTGAAAAGCGAACATGTGATTTAATGTGAAAGCATGTACTTAGTACAAACATTATATACTTAAGTACTATTTGGTTTAATAATCCTAATTAAATTGCGTTGGTAAAGTTTTGTGAAATACAAACATTACGTAAAACATCCGCATTACGTAAGTACAATATAACATGAAATTGGCGTTCCAGAAACTTCTGTTATTTTTTTTAATCCAAAAGATGTCTTTAATCTTACAGACCGGCGTTGGATCACATTTGAGATAAATGAAATGTTATTTTGTGAGAACATTATCCTTACATAATACGCATGAAGGATACGTATCTATATGTAACACAGAACTACTGTTACTTTTTTAGAAATATAATGAAGGATAATAATTATATTTACATGAAACTTCAAAAAGTAAGTGTTCCTGGCAAGTAAGTAAAAATACTTAGAACTTATTCATAGTTCTGGGCTCTTCTAGTAATTAGCTATCTGCAATGTTTACTAAATATCATACAATCAATTTTATGTGCATGTTTAATCTATTGTTAAATAATATATGTTTTAACTTTTTAATTAATAATTATTAAAATATCAAAATACTAGATATATTTTAACCGGATCACCTATACTACTACTTACTGTTTTACAAAATATGTAATAAAATAACACTACTTAAATGGGTAAATATAGCACACTAGTAGTTTAAAAAATAATAGAAGGGTGGTATAAATTGCCAGTTCGCAGCCATATAGCGTCATGGTTATTGTGATTCTAAACTTTTTGTTCGGCTCTAGTGCCAAATACTTGGTACGGCACAGCATACTAAAGAGTCCTTCTGTTTACGAGTACTGCACACGACATTTCAATGCACAACAAGAACTTTTTATGTAGAAATCTTTTTTATGTTATGAAGTAACAAACAGATATGTAGTCCACCTAATGTTAAGATTACTGCAGCCTCGAGCTATGCATATCAACTTCAAAAGGAACGTGGTTTAGAAGCTAGTTATAATAGATTACTACTCCTGTAGACTGAGTTGGTATGCTTATCTTGTGTCAGTGCGTGTTGCTAACAAAACCCTTCGAATCGGAACACAGCAGCGCGAACACTGCTGCTTTGCGGCAGAAATACATGTGACGGTGTTCTTCTGCAGGAGAACCTTGCACAGGATCTATCACTCTTGCAGATTACTCAATTATTTAGCTTTAAAGGTTGGTTTAAAACCACTCCAGACGCGTCAACTCTCGCGAGTGTTGCAGTTCACACTGACTTGAAGCGATTATCCGAGTCTTTTTCTATGCCTCAAAACGCGGCGGAGATATCGCCATCATCAAGCGAGGATTACCCGAGTATATGATTATCATAATACACAATTCGCAGCAAACAATGCCCTCTATACATATAAAATAATTTACAACAAACACCACTGACATAGGTATACTTGTTTGCTAGAAACTAGTCACTGGATAGGACTACTAGGTTTTCACAACGAACGGTTTAGACATAGAGCAACGGAAAAAAATTGAAATTATGTAGAAGATAATTTTATTTTAATTTACAAATATTTCGTATTAAATTTCTTAATATGTTCTGGGTCCTTGTAATATGTAACCTTGTACTAAAAAATCAGTATCACTAGTTAAAATCGGCCGAAACTGCATTTATGGGATTTTCAAGTTTCTCAAAGCTATGAGGTTCAAGTAACTTATGTTTCATAAATTGAAAATTTGTTCCTACCTTCTCTGATAATTGGAAGTTTGAAGAAGATGTGGGCATCGTAGTGGTGTGATATTGTAGGTATAGTTTAAGAAGGGATTTCTCGAAATTCAACCCCTAAGGGGATGAAAGGACTGCCAAAACTGGGAAATAATATTCATCGGAGTAGATTTATTTCAAACTTGGTATAAATACCCATAGACACAACTAATGAAACATGTATTTCAGAATTTTTCGAAATTTAACCCCTAAGATTATATGAAAGGAGGTGGCATTGTTATTAAAGAAATTAAAACATAAATTAAATTACAATAAAAAAACTTAACAAATCTTAGATTCTATGCGATCGCTAGTAGAGCTAGTCAGATATATTTATAAATGATATCTAATAATGTATTCACAAACAAAAAGGAAATAGTTGTGATCTGAAACATCGTGCACAATCTAAACAAGTCATTAAAGGTTGCCCACACATAGACATACCACACGCTTACATAAACGTGCACACTGTAAATGAAAACCGTTTCCAAGATAAAACAACCGGTCACCTTCTGTCGGATAACTACAAAGTGAACCTAATCAGTAATCATACAGTAGTCAGTTCACATTCAGATGACAACGTGAGAGTGCAGCATTATTAAACTCTTTTACTGACGGCGTACGAACAGTGTTCTCAGATGCGCTTCGGTAGGTCTACTGTAATTTCATGTCATTCGATGCACACTTTTTAATAAAAATACAGTGTACTAAGAACACTGTCTAGCCGAAAATTGAGCCAAAAACGAACGCTAGTTTTATATATTTGCAAATGGCGAAAGCGCGTTTTCAAACTTTCATTCAAAGAAGAATCCCCGATCATAATTCTTTGGGTTATATTATATAAGCATTGTCCGAAGAAAACGTTCTGTGCACGCGATAGTATAATTCTGATGTTATTAATGCGTGAAATTTTTATCAACTGATATGATGGTGAAATTTTTGATTAAGGGATTTTTGAAAAGAGTTCGTTATCGGGCTCATTTATAATCATAATTTAGTGCTTCTTAGTAAAGGAGAACAAGAATTAAAAAAATGTAATAATTTATCATCTTTTAACATGCACAAAAAAGAATACGGTACTACAGTATTTTTGAGCCCAGAACATTACATTTTCAACTTCGTCATCTGGGAACACTGCATACAAGAGACGAGATGACTGCCAGCGCGTGACATGACGAAACCGTTTGTGATAAACATTATCAACGGTTATACGTATCAAAAAGGAAGTGATAACATAAATAATTATATATGTAGCGTACAACAGTAAAACATAGTATATTATATAATTTACTCGGTTGTTCAATGTCAGTACCAACGTTCATAGCTTCGATATATTAATACCGGTTTTTTTATTAATAAACTAAATACATACCTAAATTTATATCTCATTTCCCCAACTCTATTAAAAAACAATCATATAAATGTTCATCTTTAGGTATAAGACGGCTATTTGTAGTTTAGATGTCAATAAAATCGATATTTTTAGAAACATTGTAATAATGAAATATAAGTGGTATTATATACTTAAAACCGAAGCTTTTAAATATAATATTAAAAAAATAATATAATATTCAAATGTTTGTTGTATAAGCAAGAGAATAAAAATCATAACAATGAATATTTCTGTATTCTAAAAACATAATGTGTAATCCTTGTTGACTTGAAAACAACAAAGCATTTTTAAACGACACAAAAAGAGACGTTACTTAATACTAATTAAGTATTTCACACATGTAAACATATTCAGGAAAACACGTAACAAAGGATATCAAGTGACAGTATGGTACTGGTGCAGTATGTCACCGGGTATCGGATATCGTAATCGTACGGCGTGAAAGCGCTGCTCGAGCCGCGCTTGGTGGACACATGTTTTTGTACAAACAATTCTATCGGTACGTGTACGAAATGACAACAAGCCGTGGTGAAACACACGAACAACATACGAATAGACGTAGTACGCAATAGGGAAATTGGGTTACGATATTTCCGATCATAAACATTTATAACTAGACCCTAATCCAGGACACGATGATGAGATATGATCACGTCACTAATGCTTTATGATTTCAATACCGTTTTCATAGATGGCAAGCTTCTCTTGTATAGACACTGCCAGTTTACGCGGTCCGGTGTCACACATAGCAGGGATGGATGCGCAACGAACAACAATAACTAAATGCCTCAATACAGAAGCCGGGTATCGTGTCATGGTCAACTAACAGGATTAACTTCTTGACCTACTGCGCAGGTATAATCAACCACTCGTGCAGATGTGTCAACCAGTTTTAAACATAGTAGGTACTACTGTGTTGAACAGGTGTTAGCTTCATCAACTTTTAAATAAGCTTATCAAATAAATCACCATAATGTGTAACAATAACTACCACTTACGACCATTAATGCAATGAGTCAGCTCCATCTATCTGTATTATATATTTGTATTTTTTATGTATATATAAAAAGATAACTGAATGACTGATGAATGAATATCAACGCACAACTACTGGGGCTCATCTATGAAAATTGGTATTTAGCAATTCAGAAAACAAAAAGACATCTAATAGCCGAAGGCAGTACGTACGAATACTTTCATAATAAATTAAATTCATTATACATCATTCATTTATTTCATCACAATCTGTCAAACTATCATACTCTGTTACCCGTGTAAAGCTGGGACGGATTGATAGTAATTCACACCAACGAAGCGCTTTCTAAGCATAATATTATTACACCTAATGTTAATAGTGCGCTTCATGCTCTTTTATATTTTGTTGTAAAATCAGTTCAGTTTGCTTGCATTCATAAGCGACTCAGTACCACAGTTCGCTGTCTATCGTTGGAGGCTGAACAATATAACAATTTTAATTTACAACAAACCGATAAAATCAACATAACTCCTGATACTCATTACATCCCGAACTCCGATAATTATTAAGAGTTAGTAGAGTATATAACCTTCTATATTTAGTTCACATATTTTTTTTTAAATTAAAGTAAGATATATATATTTTTTTTCAAATAATGATATGGTTAATTGGAATATTTTAGACGTCATTAAAGTTGCAATTTCTGCGTCATTCGTAACTTTTAGTGTATCTTTGAAATATTATACCTACTATATAAGTACATATATTAACAAATATTTACATAATTAATATGACGGATAATAATTATATATTTACTGTATGTGTTATTCTATATAGCGAGAATATTTGTTGAAAAATAAAGCTAGCAAAATTAATCAAGCAGATACTTTGATGACTGACGCCTCACTATACTTGAGACCTTGCTTACTGCGTTAATTTTATTATAATTATTTTCCAATAAGATTAATATAATGTAAATTAATGTAATCCAGTTTTAATATAATGTTTAAAGTTTTATAGCATATAATACAACATAATGATATATTTTTGTGTAAATTCTTATTCTCACACTTTAATGTAATCTACAATAACTTAAATTAAATTTATCTTTAAAACATTATGAACATGTTGTCTGGATTACATTAATTTAAAAGTTTGACTTCAATTTTGGGTTACCGACGTCACGTAGTTAAAGAATAACGTAGTTTTAATTTTCTTTTGTGGTTTATAGGCTCCGATCGCCTGGACTACCTGAACCTATAACCTGGCCAGATAACATATCCATGAATTTAAGGAAAAACCACATTAATTGGATTAGTGGTTTTCGCGTGAAAATAACAAAAACGGACAGAGAGACGTTCAGTTTTATAATATGTATAGATTATCCATAATAATAGTAATACATATATGTATTATAAAGCTCAAAGTTTTATTTTCTTTGTTTGTTTGAACGAGTAATCTATGGAACTACCAAAAAGAATGGAAAAAAATATATTTGATTTTTAGCCTATTTATAAGGAAGGTTTATAGTAACTTCACGCCACGACCTTAAGAAGCGGAGCAGTAAGTATGAACGTCAAGCAATCTGGCAAGCTGTAGGCAAGTACCGGAAGTAAGAACTATAGAACTACACGAGTGCGTAGGAGGCGACACGGCACCGTGGAGAGTTGGTGGTATAAGTTTAACACGGGTGAAACCGTGAGGCACAGCTAGCCTTATATTAAAGTAATCCAAAATACTATCGCACTATAATAATCGACTTGATTAATCACACTGGACTGACTGGACCCTAAGAAAATTTTGTAAGTCAGAAAGTCCTAATAATTAATTGATGAAATTGTCTTTAATTATGCGGATGTATCGTTAACATGCTATAAATTAACCAAATTAACTTTTACAACTCGATAATGGAACAACGTACAATCTGTGAACTATAGGTAGATAATATACAAAACATTTACGCATACATACTTACGTATTTCGTTACAGAAAATTCAAATTTATGTTACTTACCTATTTTAGAATTAATGACTTTATCCAATATTAATTAATGGTTTTTCACAAACAACACAAAAACTTGGAAAACAAATTTTTCGAAAACAAAATCGTATGTTCACCTTGCCATATGAAACAACGACTTTTCTCGATCGTTATGAAAAACACTAACTTGTCCACATTAAAACGGCGTCAAGACAATATTATCGAAGACCAGTTCAATTTATTTAACCTTTAAATACATAGTGATGTATTTGACATCAGTATTTTTTTTCAGCCTACATGTAAACCTTTACACTTTTACTATTCATTTAAATCTTTTGTTAGTCTTCTAAGGGTAGACAAGTTAACATTTTCATCTTAAATATTAACGTTAGTAATCTTAAATAGAGATGAAAACATAAATAATTAACTGTATAAACTCAAATACCTAGATTAGACCTAGCAAATTGGGAACTTAAAGGAAATTTCTTGAAGAAATTAAAGTATAACAAGCAACTGCCAAAATAAAATATATGTAAAGCAATGATGGCTCAGTGGTAGCGTTTACTAACATAGCGTCGATCGATGTGAGTTCGAATCCCTACAATGAGCCCGAGTTTTCGGTGAAGGAAAACATCGTGATGAAACCGTAGCATGGTGGTAAGGCCCTTTGTAATGCCCGCCTGGCCCAAGCCCGGTAAAGCTGTAAAAGCCGTAAAGGCTTCAGGGCCCCTCAGGCTAACAGAGTAGTCAGTTCGAAAAAAAAAAAAAAAAAAAACCCGCCTGGCTAGCTACCACTCTCAAGTTGAAAATCTCTCGCCAAGCACCAGTAGCTGTGTTCCGGCAACTGCACTTAAGAGCCAGTTTTCCACTAGGCTTAGCGTTTTAATCTTGGGCAACATCGTCACATTAGAACAGGTGAGATTGTGGCCATAAGGTTAAACTTATAAGTTATTTAAAAAAACTGGTTTACACAACCCTTCAAATACAACGTTGTAAATGTATTCAAGTTACTGTTTCGATTTTTTGTCCTGATAAGCTGTGTTAATATGTCCTACTGGAACAGTTACTTTTAGTATATCGTCAAAAGTTTGTCGATTTTTAAGAATGTAAAATTGTAACCATTTTAAGTTATGTCTTTTTGGCAATTTTAATCGTGTAGCCTTTAATTGTTTTCCAGATATTTTTTTTCTTATTACTTTGTCAAGAATATTCTGGAAATATTAATAGCTGAAGTAAAATACTTAAGATGTTGTATTAGAAACATTTCATTTTCATATAATAAAGTACTTTGTTAAATATACATATCTATTATTTTCAATTAATCTTTTCGTGAAAAGATTTACTAATTCGGCGTAGTAATAAGACTTTAAAAAACCCTGCTTTTTTAATCAAATTAAAGATGATATAATGATATGTACATAACATGATACTTAATCCTTATATCTAATCAAACTAAGATAATATTTGCATATCACACACGCTTTGAGTAAATGATTTGAAGCTACGTTCGCAACATTAAAAAATAGTAAGTACATAGAATGTCTTGTGCGACACAGATTAATCGTAGTACTTACAAGTAACAAAAATTTTCGATACGTTTTGCACACACATTAACATAAACTTGCGTTTCGATATAAAAGTCGCCGTAAAAAACGTAGGTAGATTTTTATTGATAACTCAGCTTTATTTATTTTTGATGTAATAAAAATAAATATATATTTATATGAAATATTTTTCATATAAATTTATTAGGTATTTACATACACATTCAATATAGGTAAATAAGGTAAATATTTCCGTAAGAAAATATAAAAAAAAAAATCTTTAAACTGCACATAACAAAATGATTATAACGTATTAAAGAAAAAAACAGTTTATACAATATACATGTATGTATATATATACTTATAAGGTGCACTAAAGGTTATATACTTATAAGGTTTGTTCTTATTCTAAGTGAATTCAAAAATAAAAATAATCAAATATTTACAGACAATCTTACCTCAAATATTAAAATCACAGATTTCACAAATTAATAGCGATCGTTACTATTAAGCACAGAATATTTAAGAAAAACTAATGCGATAGCAACTTTTTATAAAATTATTATGCCGAAAAACGTATTTTCAAAATGATTAACGTAAAAACACGCATTCGATTTCAGACGCCACTAAACGACACACGAAATACGCAACGTACACCACCGACTTGATTGAAAATGAAATGAGATTGATAATGCTAAAACGTAAACTTCCGTTTCACGCAGCGCGCGCATTTCAGTGTTGCCATTTTTTAAAATACGTCTATATTTTCTATAAATAAAAAAAAGGAATTTTTAAGATTCAATTTATTTAGATTTATTTTTCGTTGATTGACTAATGACTTGTTTTGAAAAATGTAATAGAAAATTATTTAATACGGATATGCTGTATGTAATGGAAATGGAACGTATTCACCAAATTGTCATTTTTGACATTACATTGATCGCCGATCACCAGGGTCTTGTATTTTTATTTCCAACGAATATATAACTTACTAGAGGCGAAATTTATTAGGGATGGGCTACAAATTTTTAAAACTCGCTTCCCCACCTCTTAGGGTAAGTTTTATGCCTAAGTATTTTAATTTATAATCCCCAGACTTAATTCCGTAAGATTCTGTCAATTGTTATGCAATGTCCTGAACCTAAGCAGGCGGGATCTATCTGGATTGTTTCTAATAGTAAAAAAAAGCTAACTCTAAATTTGTTCGGTTAATAACAAAAATATATAATTTACTTAGGTTGGATCTTGATCAATGACCTTCAAACATGTGACCAGTTGTCATTTCAACGATTTCTTATCACCTTGTGATTAAATCTAGGGCGCTATCCGAAGCTTTGATTTCAAGTTAAATCTCTAATATTGATTTTATAATATTTAAAAGAGGCGAAATTTTTTATTTAGTGAATGTTCAAATCTGTTTTTTTTTTTTAACTTTTGTATAGATTGGATGCATAAGAATTGCCACAAGGCAATATTCTGCATCTCATGATGCAGATCTGGTGGTAATTGGTTCAGGCCCTGGTGGATATGTTGCAGCCATCAAAGCCGCACAACTTGGCATGAAGGTAAAACTTGAAGTACAAAGAGATTATTACAAATCATAATTGATTCGATTTTATAGCAAAGAAAAAAATATTAAATAATTGTAGTATAAATAATTATGGTTGGAAAATGTATAGAAATTGAATCGAGTATAATTTTGACAAATTAATAGACCATGAGCCAAAAATGTAAAAGAACTGTTCCAATGTATATCAATGAGTGAATTCATTTATTTTCTTGTCACACCAATTAATTAATAGCATTATGAAATAAAATTTGTTGAATGTATTCACTTTTGGTTTGAAATTTATCAATAATATTAAACATTCTGCATGTAGGTGGTCTCTGTAGAAAAAGATCCCACACTCGGTGGGACATGTCTAAATGTTGGCTGCATTCCATCAAAAGCACTACTACACAATACACATCTATATCACATGGCAAAACATGACTTCAAGCAACGTGGTATTGAGACAGGAGAAGTAAAATTCAATTTTAAAACTATGATGGACTACAAAGTGAATGCAGTAAAAGCCCTGACCAGTGGTATTGGTATGCTATTCCAAAAGAATAAGGTGAGATATAAATAATCTATATTATCTGTCCTTATAAAAAAAATTAGGAAAACCATTTTTAGGAAGAACGAAAGAACATCATGATAGAAAATTAACATAATCAAAATAAGTATTAACTCCATTTAATACATTTTTATAATTAAATCATGTGTACTATGTATGTAAAATGTGACCTATGAAACTTAATTTTTGTATAATGTGACACCAAAAATTTAGACTCTTCAATTAAAAGAAAGTAAAAAATTCAATATACTTTTATGTCATCAAGTGATTTAAGGTAGCCTAAATTTACTAAATGTCACAAATGTTAACTATGCTATATTAAAAGTGTAATACTAATTTCACTTTATGAAAAAAATAAGTTTCTGGATATATGAAATGTGTTATTTTTCTACAATAAAAGTATAGTACTTACTACTTCTTCCTATTTTATGAAATAATCAAGGTTCTGGATTTATGAAATGTGTTACTTTTCGACATTAAAAGTATAGTACTGCTTCTACCTATATACGAAAGATTAAAATTTTTGATGTATAAAATTTATACTACTCTATTTAGGGATGACATCATGCTGACTGCCGCTTTAATTGATGTTAAGAATTTAACACCTATTATGTTATGATCAGTGATTGCAGTATTCTTGTTATAGGATAATAATGAAATTAGAGACTTATAAGTAATTATGTTTCAGGTGAAACTAGTTCGTGGTGAAGGTACGATTGTTGCACCAAACAAGGTTGAAGTGAAAGGAGAAAAAGGAATAGAGACTGTTAATACAAAAAATATCCTGATTGCAACTGGTTCTGAAGTTACACCTTTCCCTGGTGTCACAGTAAGTGAATAACTTGTTTACAGTTTGATTTAAAAATTAAGATAAAAATAATACTATAAATAATTATTTTGCATATAATATATGCAATGTAATCACTTCTTAAAATACAAATGCTTTTTTAATATGACTGACAATCTTACACATGGTTATTTGATTTAAACCTGTGCATAACTGGCACTATGATAACTAAACAGATTATATATACATACATAGATATATATAGATATTTAACATCCAAAAAATGAACTGATAATCATGCTCTTCACACAATCTCATGTGGCTGGAGTCACCAACATAGCTCAGTAGTGGTTATAAATGCTGTACCTGAAGCCTGTTAAATTAAATTGGATTCTGTAAATATTGATAATAATAATAAAAATGTATGAGATATTGACTATTCTTAAAGGTACATATTGTTTTGTATTTTATTTTTATAGTTTGATGAGAAACAAATCATCACTTCAACTGGTGCACTTTCACTGGAGTCTGTACCAAAAAAAATGTTGGTAATTGGTGCCGGTGTCATTGGTTTGGAGTTGGGTTCGGTTTACCAGAGGTTAGGTGCAGATGTCACCGCTATTGAATTCCTCACTTCAATCGGAGGTAAATTTTCTTACTAATATAATTAATAAGTATAACTGGTAATTCAACTTTTTGCACAGCTTAAATTTGTGGGTTTAGAAGTAATTTTTTTGCACAGGAGTTTCTTGTACAAAGTTATATTGTGCATTAATAAAGTATTTCATTTTTCATTCATCCCATGAGGGAATTAAAAAGGAGGTTAAAAATAGAATGGTTGCTAATTAGAAACCCAATCGGGCACAGGCCAGTTTAATAATAAATCAAAATAAAATTTCTTTGTTCAAATTAGAATAACATATAAGGGTAAAATTGTAACTATACATACTCAACAAGCACATGATTCAAATAAAGCATCCAGAATCTCTGTTGAGACCTTTTTTGATTAGATAAGTATGTTTATCTGTCTACTTCTAATGATAAAAAGATATATTTACTTTCAAATAAAATTAAAGATTTAGAATGTGTATTCTCTCATAATGATACTGATAAGAAATAATCATCAATTTTAGGTGTCGGTATTGATGGTGAAGTAGCAAAAACACTGCAAAAGATTCTTGATAAGCAGGGTATGAAGTTCAAACTTGGCACCAAAGTGCTGGGTGTGAAAAAGGAAGGTAGTTCAGTGAAAGTTGATGTCGAAGCTGCTAAGGGAGGCAATAAAGAAACTGTAAGTTTGAAACTGATTTTACATCTATTAATATAATTTTACCATTGTTGTAATAAATATACAATAGATATATGGTGTTAGTGGTCGACCAAAGAAGCAGAGTCTTCCTTATGTTAAGTGACTACCCTTATAGAACAACATACGGGTCTTTGAGGAAGTCGGACCAAATTATCCTGATTATAGAGTGTCAAATTGCATGTTATTATAATTATGCAGACAATCTGAATAAATGAACAATGACCAGATTTGGCATCTTTTAGTCTTTGGTCCAGATAGCTCAGAAAATAATAAGAAAAACATTCTATTAGTTCATTAGATATATAGTACGTAGATAGAAGGATTTATTGTCAAGATCTATTTTAGTTTTCGCATCATTTGCAGGTTCTGGAAGTATTTGAACATGCCTTCTAACACGAGAAAGTTATGTGCTGCGTAACATCAGTTGTTATCATTTTCGTGACTCTTCAATTTAGGCTAAATAGCTACTATTTATAGCAGACGACTGTCTAAAAAAACTGTCCAAAGCTTATTTCACGCTCACTAAAGTTCCAATCGCGACTTTACTAATGGTTGTCCATCAAACTAATAATTCTGCCAACAATTTATGCGACAAAACGAAAATTATATGACTCTTGTCCTATAACCTAAAATGAAAGGACTTATGTTTTATATGTTTTTAAGAAGTAATTTATTATAAAAAATTTTTTGATAGGTAAGATCAAAATTTACAACACATACAAGTATAGTTATTTATTTTTTGTTTTCAGTTGGATTGCGATGTCGTACTGGTATCTATCGGACGTCGCCCGTACACCAAGAATCTTGGTCTGGACAAAGTAGGCATTGCGTTGGACGACCGCGGACGCGTTCCCGTTAACAACAAGTTCCAGACAACAGTACCCGGGTAAGTTCAACCCTCAGCTATACTTACGTCTTAGTGCATCATCTAAAAATACTTTTGTCTTAGTGCATCATCTAAAAATACTTTTTATTTATTTCATATTGTATTATTACCAGGTAATCAGCAATCTGTAGTACTTAGCCTAACATTAAAATCCATGTCATAGATATTAATAAAATGTATAGCAAGGTATCGTAGAAACATTGCAGAATTTAAAAACTATCATTATATTTGCTATATACAACTCTTTTTGATTAATTATAATTTTAAAGAAAAAGGCAGTCAGTCACCTAATGGGAATGTACTTTCATGCATCCATTGATCTTTCTAATAAACAATACCTATTTTTACTATGCATTTCAAATGAGAAGATAATCTCATTCACACCATTATAACTCACTACTTTACAAGTGCCTATGTCGATTAAAATATTTTGCCAATGCAAACAGCTATTTATATTCCCTATACAGCAAATCGACAAAGTAGGTCTGACCGATAATTTGGAAATTTAAAAAAACGGATAATTCTTAATTGTATCCTTGCAGAATATTTATTGTTAGATTCACCCAAAGCTAATAGGATGCAACTAAAACTTGTTAGATTTAGTTTTCCGATTTTTTAACGGTCTGATAATTTTTTTATGAGGAATTATTTTGATGTTTTGACAGATAATGTATGGTAAAACTAGAAAATTAAAAAAAAATGTCCTCTAATAAAGTTATCTGTGGATTTTAAAATCAGCCCTTATATGAATTTCAAAATTATCCGCCAGACCTACTTTGCTTTTGATTTTATATAATTTAATTCTAACACATGGATACTCCTGGATGCATTTCTCTATGTTAATGTTTTTTTTAAGAAATCATAGTTTTATTTGTATTTAAATGGAATAAATACAAAAGCTTTTGTATCTTACAAATGTATGGCAGGTCACGTGAAATGCAGCAAAACTTTAGTAAAGCGACCAGCTAAATTCGAAGCCAGATGGCGATTTAACAGTTATCTTCTTATGAGAAACGCATTGTACACTAAATATTTGATAATGTTCTCACCGTTTATGGCATTTTATGATATTATTTCAGAATTTATGCTATTGGTGATGTCATTCACGGACCCATGTTAGCTCATAAGGCTGAGGATGAAGGCATTGTTTGCGTCGAAGGTATTAAGGTACTGTATTATTTCAGTTCTCTTTTTATCATGATATATTTAGACTGCAATTCTGATGTTATGTGACGCTGAGGCGTTCTCCTCCCGTTTCTGTTAAAATGTATCATTTGGTCATCTGAAAGAATTAATCAGTTAGCGTCAAAGTTGATCAAATACTATGAATATGAGTGACAACAATTATTATTTTTAATAATCTTAAGATTACATTTTGGTGAATAATTCAAATATGGTGATGAAATCCATAATATGATGGTTGTGGTTTTTTTTTGTGTTTTCCTGACTAGGGGACCTTTTCTATATTAAATCTACAGCTACATTGTCACTTCTTAAATTCAGGTGATTTATGATTAAAGTCTATAAATAAATTAAAAAAATATATTTTCATTACATAAAATGAAATTAATAAAAATATGATGACGAATCCCGAGTTCAGTGGTGTATATTAAAATGTAATTAAAACACTTCTTTTCCGTTTTCAGGGTATGCCAGTTCATTTCAACTATGATGCGATCCCGTCAGTGATTTACACGTCTCCGGAAGTCGCCTGGGTCGGGAAAACTGAAGAAGATCTTAAGAAAGAGGTATTGTTTTACTTTTTGACAAGATCTAATAAGTTACTTTTTATAGACAAGATATTGCCTGAAATCTTTATATTAAATTATTCATTGAAATGTTTAATGTATATGTTGTAGGCAACGTCTGAAATGCCGGCATTCTATAGAATGCCTAAGAGTACCCGGCAATGTATGAAATAAAGATAACTATTTCACACTTTGCCTAGGCATTCTATAGAATGCCAAATGTTATTTAGGCAAAATATGAAATACATTGCCGATTCGTTTCGATTATCGCGTGGAAGTTTTTGGCGGATCTCAGTTTCATGTGATTGAGACAAACAAACACATCTATAGGATTTACTCTGCTAGTGAATAAGATAGAATATACATGGTTAATGCAAGTCCTGATGCAAGTTTCATGACTATATTCGTCGTCGAACTGACCTAGCGGTGTGACGACCAGACTTGTACGAATTGTTGTATCGAGGTATGAACGACATTTATAACCTTTTGCTAAGCATTTTATTGAATGTACGTTACAAAATACCGACGATGCTCGTTTAGGTGAAGTTGGACTTGCGAACAGTACTCGCATTCTCTCACAGGCTAAATCATATAGATGTGTGTGTTTGTCTCAATCACATACACTTTGAGATCCCGCCAAAAAATCTCAAGTGATATTCGAAATGAATCGTTTGATGTATTCCATACTTTGCCGGTTTCTCATTAGGCGTTCTATAGAATGCCTAGGCAATGTATGAATGTATCATTGCCTGTTAGCTTTAGGCATTTTATAGAATGCCGGGATTATATACATTGCTTATAACAGATATAAATGTGGCAATTTTATGTCTTGAATACTATAGATACAAATATGAATTGAATAAAAAAATCGCCTATTTTGTTATATCTATTTCGAGAAACTGTTACCGTATCGAATGCGGAAAAGCTAACTGACTAACATACAAAGCTTGTCATATGCACGTCATACAGTTAGCCTTTCCACCGTCGATACACTGAAACATTTCTCATAAAAGATATTACCAAATAAATTGAGAACATATAATATGTTTTGTAGAAAATAAATTATGACAGTCATTGTCAATAGTTAAACATGAGTAATATGTTTTATTAATTAATATTGTATTTTCAGGGCAAGGCATACAAAGTAGGCAAGTTCCCGTTCTTGGCGAACTCGAGAGCGAAGACGAACGGTGAGCCGGACGGCTTCGTTAAAGTTCTGTCCGACAAGACAACTGATGTTATCCTCGGAACCCACATTATTGGCCCTGTAAGTTCGTTTATTATTATTATTTATTTATTTATAATTATTTCTAAGTAAGCATGTATAAATAATAGTAGTTGTGCCCCGCGGTTTCACCCGTGTTAAACTTATTCGACACTCGCGACGTTGTCTCCGCCAACGTGTAGCCCTATCGTTGGTCTACTTCCCGTACTCGCTATTTCTTATACATAAGTCACAATAAGGTATTTTGTGATATTTTTTTGTTGAAATTTTGAAAAGCTATTTATGATAATTTTTATTTTGGCATGGCATATTAATCCTTACGAACGAAAGCTACTTAATCATCAAAACAATTTTATGTAGATAAAATTTGCTCTTTATAGCAAGTTATTTGGACGAATAATTTGGGTGATAATGTAAAATTAAAATAAGTCAACACTCGGCTCGGGCCTTCGACTATAGGTGTAGTGGCGCGAACGAGCCGTGTGAATTGTGACGCATAACCCTGGCCGACCGATAAAAATATTGCCAATACTGAAGTAATTATGAATCATCAATCAGCGATTTCTTTTAAGTTATACGCGTGTGAAAACGCGGGGCACTAAATAACTAGCTATTTATAATCCACTTATGTAAAACAACCAAATTACATGACATGACGTAAGAATTAAACACCATATGACAGATCAAGATCCCGTCAAATATATCAATAATTGATTAACCGTAAGTTCTGTGATGTAAAATGACAGGGCGGCGGTGAACTGATCAACGAGGCTGTACTGGCACAGGAGTACGGAGCGGCTGCAGAGGACGTCGCGAGAGTATGTCACGCACATCCAGTGAGTATCATTTGCTTTAAAAAAAAAAAACTTTTTACTAAAAATTCAAATACCTATAACCGGTCTTAATCCTGTTTTTTTTTAATAGTTTAGGCCCTTGGATAAACGTCCTTTAATGGTGGCTCTCCCTTCTTAAAACTAGGGAGTCTAGGGAGTTTTTGTGGCAACTTAAAACGCACATTCTTCGTTATTATTTGTGATCCTCTTCACGTGCACCAGCCTATATCACGCAAAATGTCGCCAGAAATACACAATAATATTGAAATATGCAATGAATTAAAATAAAAACCACCACATGCCAGTTGAAGATCCCACCGATTATTTATTAAGTCTATACTATTTGATTTTACGAGTAATTGTGACATTTTTTTTATTATTTACAGACTTGCGCTGAAGCACTACGTGAAGCAAATCTCGCAGCGTACTTCGGCAAACCGATCAATTTCTAATTATAGTTTAGAAATGTAAATATAATTTATTTGTTCCCGCTTTAACACCAGGGTCGTCAGTTAGGCTAAAGATGAACCATCTAAAGAATCTTCTATGAATCTGATATGAACGGTATTACGATAATTTACGTTGTTATTTTGTTTCCAACCAGTCTGTCAATCGCAATGTACGTCATAATATAATTTCAACAAGGAATGTATAAATTGAACATAGAGATCATGTCCGCTACCACGTAATGAAAATGTGATATGTTTTCATGTATTTATTTCTGATTTTTTTTTGTCAATGATGATTTCATTCCGTTTTTTTTTTCTTGAGAATATATCGAAACTTCATTTGCTTGAAGCGAATGACGTAATTATATATATATTCGTGTGTATTTATTTTATTTTGTAAATACATAATTTTACTAGACACATTTATATTATTATGTGGTTTAAAAAAAATAAACATGAAATAATTTTATTTCCATCTTTATTGAGTATACATGTTTAATATTTATAACGAAACAAATTGGTAATAAATCATTAAAATCTAATGACTAGATTATAACACAACAATGTATAGGAATATATAAAAAAATCCTGTTAATAAAAGTTTTAACTAAGGAAAAAAAATTCTTATGAAAATATTTGAAACTATCGATGTTTCGAGAACATTACCCTCTCCTCTTACTGCGAATAATCATTTCAAGCAAAAAAAAAAATTTTTTATTTCTATTCAATGATTGATAGTGTTAATTATTTATTTAACCTGAAAGCGTCGACTTATTAATACAAAAGGTGCCGAAAGACAATCTCGCTTTACAAAGGGTTACGGCACTTGAAGGATAACAAGAATAAAATACATTAATACAACCTTACCTTAAATACTGTGTACTTGAGAGGCGCAAAAACGAAATAATTAAATCGCATCACTAGAGTAAATAGATTATAAAACCTACAATATTCAATAGGTACTTCGTTTTTTAATTTTGAGTATATTAACAATCACTAATGTGAAACTTGAAAACAATGATGTCACGTTAATTTGTGTTGCCCTATATTTTCGTTATTGCGTATATTTATTAAGGATGCCTATTTATAAATTGTTTTTTTTTTTTATATTTAATATACTCGATAAGTCACTATTATCATTACATAATTTAGGGAAGTGTAACGTAAATACGGCAAAGATAAATCTCGATTTAAACTTAATGGGCCTTCACGTTCGGAGCGTTCAATGTTTTTTCAGAAAAACTTAACAATAAATAATATCTCGTACAATTTCACAATGAGTTCCGATTGATGTACATCACTATTTTTTAAATACATTTATCTAAGTACATAAAATATCATTTTGCTCTACTGAATTAAAGAATTAACTATAGAAAATACATTATCAAAACTGGAATACACTACGTACTGATATTTAGGACAACATAAACTGCTCATACAGACTAGAAAGACATGTATCACGTGATTTGCATACATTTTAGGCGATTACTATAAAAACAATATGCGGATACTTTTATCTGTGAATAACCATACAAATGGGGCATACAAAACAATAACACGTTAACCCCATGTATCTAATACTTGACTGCACATACTAAGATAGAATTTCGAGGAAAGAATCTCACTATACTGCGAGCAATCCTTTGAATACATTATAGCAGCAGCCATTGTTGTCGCGTTCGACTCCATGTATTTATTTAATATACACTCCAAATCCCGAATCGATAAATTGTTGTCAACGTAAAAATCCTTAGAGATTCGAAAACATTCCTCCCACAGATCTGGATCAACCGGAAAAATGCTTATACATTTATCTATAATTATAGCTGCTTTAGTTGAAAGATCATCTGATTTGTCGAGTACAGATCGTGGACTGGAACCCTTTTTAAAATATTTCAACTCATCGCAGGAACAATATAAGTGTTGAAACGTGTCCGGGTCGATGGGAGTGTATCCCACATCGTTGAGGATTCCCATCGAAATATCTTTAATACGTTTCGACATTACACTTGTTGTTGCAGATTTGATTTCATCTTCTTTCGGAATTGTTTTATCCGTATTTGAATCTTCAGTATTTATTAACGTGTGCACTATGTAGAAACAATCATCTGGTGGTTCACGTTTTGAGTTATCTAATAACAGTTTCAAACATTCAGCATATTTCTTATCATGGTAAGCCAATTTTGCTCTCATATTCGGATTCCCATTCATATCTTCTTCATTGATCCACTGCTTTAACAGAATTATGAGGTAGTCGGCCCAAGTTTTTTTCTTGAAATCATTGATGGTCACTAGTGGATTGACTCTTGGTTCTAAGGGTTTCCGTTGCAGGCCATCAATATCAAAGGGAAACATGATATCAATCCTGTCGATGGGCTGAAACTGAAACTTGTTAACACTCCTACTGGCAGGTATCTTGATGATTCGCTTCGTTGTTTTCATCATTATAATTCGGTTATTTCCTTTATCCTTGTCATTGTTTACCTGATAAAAGCAAGAACAGGGATTAGAAATCAAGGAAATTACAGCAATTAAAAGTGAATCATTAAAAGTGAAAATTTCAATATTTTAGCGGGGACTAGCTGTGCCCTCGGCTCCGCTCGCGTTGCGTAGCTTGCGTTGTGCGCAACTTTTTTTTTTTTAAATCAAAGTAGCCTAAGTTATGCCCTATAACATCAGCTTTCTGCCAGTGAATGTTCCGTCAAAAACGGTCCAACCGTTTCGGAGATTACCCGGAACAAACAGACAGACAAAATTTTTAAAAATAGGTTTTTTGTTATAGGTAACGTGTATACTTTCATATGCATTTAGTAACAACCTGTTATTTTTACATTACAAACGGATACTTCAATTTTATTATATGTATGTACAGAACAGGGAACACCAACAAGCCACACGGTGGGCTTCAGTAATCCACGACTTAGAACAAACCCAACATATATGACAGACCATCCTGACGCATCAGAAACCAGCAGAGCCCACCCCAAATAATGGGATGAGGCAAAGAGGAAGAAGGAAAGGCACAGGATCAATCACCATGGCGTATTGGTGATTTCGAACGCTGAGAAATCCAAAGTTCTGTATTGTGCCCTACTCATACGGTGGTACTACAAGAGTATTCCTCAAATGTTCAGGTTTCCTCACGTTGTCTCTCTTCGCCGTCAGCCGATAGTGTTCGAATCGATATTGCGCCCATCTAAACCACTTGACTAAAGGACTCATACATAAATCACGCCTCTTTCCCATCGGGGTAGGCAGAGACCACGTCCTTCCACTTGCTACGATCCTGATATACAACTTTCGCTTCCTCAACATTCATCAATCTTTCCATGCATGCTCGTCAGTTTAGAGTACTCTGGACCTGGCCTTTCTTCAAAACGTCCCCGATTTGATCGTGAACCTTTCGTCTAGGCCTTCCTCTTCCAACGTTCCCAATTACACTCATAAATCTCTCTAGTCAAATCTACTTTCATTCATCCTCTCTACATGCCCAAACCATCTAAGCATCCCTTTCTCAATCCGTGTCACTACATCTTCTTTCACACCACAACGTTATCTCTCTTATGTTAATCCCTATAGAGGGATTTCAATGCCTGTATCAGACTACTGCTACCCCATGCAAAGATAATGAATACCACAACTCATTCCTCACCACTTTGTCATAGGCTTTTTCTAATTCTACGAATGTACAATAGACTTTTTGGTTTGTGGCCAAACATTTTCTAGTAAAGTACCGTAAGGAAAAGATCTGACCCATACATCCCATTCCCCTTCTAAATCCCGCTTGTACATCCTAAAGGACTCTTACCTACTTATACTATTAATTTATTTAAATGATACAATTAATAAGAGAAAATAATCTTAGCAGTATTTTTCATATCAAACACAGGTTTGTAAAATAAATTAATGTTATCCTTAAATAGTGAAGATACTCTAAATGAATTAAGATATTTCAATAAACATACATTTAAAAGCGCATTTCCAGTTGCGTAGATCCGACCATCGTCATCAATATATATCGTGAAGTCCCCGCCGCAAGCGACCAGCGCTCTCGTCTTCAGCTCATCCGTATCGACCTCTGGAGGTTTCTCGTTACTGCTCTTCACTGTGTCCGGTTGGGAATCCGTGCGGATCTTCACTTCTGTCGGTATTTGGATCAACTTACGGTCACCACTACCTGTTTAAGCAATAAAAAAGAGGTATATATTTCATCGGAACTTGGGCCTTCTGTAAGCAAAAAAGCCTGTCACTGGCCATGAAACTTGAATACTTAGTCTTGTCCTAGGACCATGATAGTTTTACAAGCCCGATTAACTTTAATGATCATTATAATATGCCTTTTACAAGAACGTTAAATTAACTTCCACTTTTGGTTACCTTTATTGAAACCATTTTATAAGTAAAATATTTTTTACAATCGGATCTCAGTAATTCCATAGATAACCTCATACAAACTTTACCATTTTATAATAATAGTAAAGCGTATATAATTATATAAAAATGGATGTTGGTATTAGTATGAACGATCTGTTTTTTCATGGAGGTTTTTATGTTATTCTGACATGATAAGTGACTACTGAACGCATTCTCGCTTAGACTTTTGAATCGTTCACATAGTTTAGTCACTTATTCGTAGTCCATGAATTATATTTGTAGTATATGAATTACATTTGTAGTCCATGAATTATATTTGTAGTCCATGAATTATATTTGTAGGTCATGAATTATTTTTGTAGTAGTCAGGACATGATATATCATCTAAGAATATCGATATTAATTTTAGATTATTTCACAACAACGAATACAGAATTAGCAGGAGACATGCACTCACCCAATTGACCGTCGAAATTGAGGCCCCACGCATAAAGTGTACCAACATTGTTCATTATGCATGAATGGTGCCAGCCTGCAGCCATCTGTCAATTTAATATTCAAAAATAAATATACAGTTTAGACTTTATTAAGTAACAGATACTCGTTTTTGTCTAATACCAATATTTAATAGAGCTAATTACTAATACAAGATCTTTATTCCGGTTTTTTTATTGATTAGTTATTAACTTTATAATACCGTCGATCGGGCATTCGGTTATTTTAAAGACAAAAATAATGCTTATTGTGGTTGATCTTTAGAAGATAGACAGGTGCTCTCGCTGACTTTTTTGTAGGTATTTTTAAGGTCTACAATTATGTACTATATTAATTTGATATATCTCTTATGATTTAATCAGCGTAAGCCATTTAGGTGTCCCAAAATCCTCATTTTTCCGAATTATTATTATTTGCGCGGGTATTTGGTATTTAGGGTACATTTTAGGGTTACTTCTTTTAATAAAAATAAAAGTAGCCTAAGTTACTCCTTATAACATCAGCCATCAACCGTTTCAGAGATCACCCAGAACAAACAAAGATAAAAAAAAATGTTTTTTTGTTATAAGTACCGGTTAAACTATCATATGCATTTAATAAAAAGCTGTTATTTTGACATTACAAACAGACATTTCAATTTTATGTATTTGAATACATAATAATTACATAAATCTTAAATTAAATTTGAGTAATCCCTTAAACCCTACTTTATCTTGTTTAAATGTTGTGCATTTTGTTGCAATACAATTAATAAAATTTTAAATAAACCGACAAAAGTACTGCATTCTACAGGTCTACATAGACTAAAATTTTAATTAGATTATTATATACGAATTTATGGAATATAGTTGTGTCAACATAAATTCGTTTAATTTGAGGTTGTTTGCACTAAAGTTGTACTTAAAAGCAAAGTATATATGTGTAATATGATTGTATCACATTTTCTAGTGCTCACTTATCTAGCCACCACCGTCAAGTAAGTCTGTACTTTTTCTACGCTTAATGTGTTACTATCGATGGTTGCATAGTCTTATTCCTTTTTTATATTTAATGGCAAAATGGGTGGCAAATTCACAATTCTGCCAACGTCACATGAATAAAATATTTCTCTAATTATTATTGTAATCTTCAAACATAGCCCTGACAAGATGGCGTCTTCCGTATTATAACTGTCCAGGGAATTTTTGTAGGAACTTAAACTGCATTTTCTTAGTTATTATATACTAGTTATGCCGCACGGTTTAACCCGTGTTAAATTTATTCGGCAAACTGTTCACGACGCCCCTGGCGACGTTCCTGTTTAGTCCTAACGTTGTTCCACTTCCCGTACCTACCTATAGTTTGCCAGATTGATTGACGTTCACAGTTACTGCTTCGCTCCTTATGGCCATAGCGTGAAGTTTTTTTTTAATGTATACAAAAATATTTTTTCGGTGGTCCGACCGGTTTCCGACTGGTAGTTCCAGAGATTAGCGCGTTTAATCAAACAAGTTTATGAATTAAAATAAAAACCAGTACATAACAAAATAAAGTTCCACCAAAAACTCTCATCGTCCCTTATTTTATGAAAAAACTGGTAAATATTGATAAATTCTATTAAAAAAAAGCAGACATACCTTCACAACCCGTCCGCGTACGTTGGACATATCAACTAGTTGTGGCTGCAAATGGTGATCTTGTGGCAACTCCGGTGGGGAGGTGGGCGAAGTGGGGGAGGGAGGGGTCGCACTCGGTGACGGAGCCTCGGGCGGTCGGCGAGACGCCGCAGCGCGCACTTGCTGGGGGCTCGCCCCCCACACCCACACCTGGCCCTTATCGGTTAGGGCTAACTGTTCGAGGCAATAGATACTGTTACGTCCGTGGGTAATAAGATGCCGAAGTGTCACATAAAATTAATTTATTCGTACCCAGCTAATACAAATTAAAATAAAATAAACAAACAATAACTGAACAAAACACATAAATCGGCCACCGAATATTTTCACAGAATAACCCTGTAGGTACTTGCAGAATAAGACTGTTTCTTTCTCTCTTGTTTCGCTTCTTGTTGTCGCTTCGCTTTCGAATTTATAACTGCCGCGTCTCGCAACTTAGCTCCCTTATATATCTAAATGACTTGAACCCGAAATCTCTGGAAGGTCCCGAAACTCTTAACATCTTGTAAACAACTTAAGTCATCGCTTTTTAAAACGAGCGGAACGTTTAATTTATAACCCATCGTTTGCTGACAGTCTTAGCTATAAGACTTTCTATGTGTGTGTCGTTGAACCTAAGTCTATACGTCACACGAATGCACTATGATAAATACACGATCTTTCGGGACGCTCCTTGAAATTTCGTGAAAGGTGTTTTCTTTTATATTTTCTTTTTGTTCTAACCGTAACAATACATTACGCATCATTTATTATGACAATGAACGTGGAGCGACGGCCATTAGTCACGTGCATAGGTAACAATAGTTATTTAAATTAAATTAAAAATGGCTTATTAAAAAATTTAGTATTTTAACACTCAACTGTGTTTCATGATACGCTTTAAAATATACGATAATTTATATTACGGAAAATGTAGTATCGAACGATATTAGCGCGACCTTCAATAATGTTGGCGGAACGCGGGCGGCGGCTGTACATTGACATACACGGTATTAGATTAAGCCCTGTTTGCGCCAAAGCGTGTATTCGACACTCTTATAATCGGATACAGCCAAGAGTCGGAGACATGACCGTGTATTTTACGTGAGTACATGTCCCTACTCGGACGCGGTGTTTATTGATATAACTGGATTGCTGTTGAGAAGTCCTTTCCAACCGTATACGATTTCTATATTTTGATTTTGCTTTTTGACGAGTATTCGACGAAATTGTATAAAGTTTTCTTAATTTTCAAATCTATCATCGTGTATGCTTACAATAATTATTCCACACTAATGTTTTGTATACGCAAACGATAAATATTGACAATAGCTGCCAATTAAAACTAAAACGAGCGTCGTAGCTTCTCCGAGTCATAATTTATACAAAAATAAAATTATATTATGCAGCGAAACGACCTCGAAATGGCGGCGCGTCTTCCTTCCCCGTGCGAGATGCGTCACAGTCCGCACTCTACTTAAAGAATTATTTTATGCTTTATCTATGTGGAGGTGTAATTACATTTCGGATGTAAATGATAGATATGTAGCTGCAATGGCAAACAACAGCTCTCGATCTTGTTATTATCATTTTTAAAATTGCCTCCCATTATGGATGCAAATTGAAATACGTATTTTAGTGAACACTTACATTATGGAAGTAACCGGCGGTGATCGCACGGACATGGTCGTGGAGGCGCACGCGCACCGGCAGCGAGGCCTTGGCGCGCGCGCCGGCCGCGCCGAGCTGGCCGCACGCGCCCGCGCCGCACGCCCACACCTCGCCGCCCACCAGCACGCACGTGTGGCACGCGCCGCAACTCACACTCACAACCTTCCAACCAACCAACAACTCACAACAACGACAACCAAATTCAACATTTTTTTTTGAAGTGAAACTTCTTATGCATCTTCCAAACGTTAAACGTTTAACGCACATTATCGGTCTCCCCTCTTTGTGTGAGCCAGAGCGAGAGAGCAATATATTATCGGTCTCTCCACTTCGTGTGAGCCAGAGCGAGAGAGTAAATGTCGGTGTGTATGTATATTGCACACTGTTTAAATAAAATAGAAAATGTCTTTTAAAATGAAGTTTCACTTCTATCGTGTATGAATCGCACACACACCTTTTTTCCTTTATACGTTTAGCCTTTGGCCACAATCTCAATTCATGTTAAGTGACGATGTGGCCCAAGATGATAACACGCTAAGCCTAGTGGGAGGACTGGTTCTCAAGTAAACAGTATGGGTATAACGTGGCCGAAACGGGCAGCGTAAACTGTGTTTATTTTTAGTAATAATTGCATGTGCTTACTATCCAACAACTCGTACTAGAATGTTACTATTCCACGGCTGAAAGGCCCTGAAACCTCAAACGGCTTAAGGCACTCAGCCACGTGGCCAGCTCTTTGTGCACTACGCCTTTTATATTCTTGCACTCAGCTCGTTTAGTAGGGTAGTTATCCACTTATGAAATACCCCACTTATCGCTTTTTTTTTTTTTTTCGAACTGACTACACTGTTAGCCTGAGGGGCCCTGGAGCCTTTACGGCTTTTACAGCTTTACCGGGCTTGGGGGCGAGCGCTTAGGGCACTCAGCCACGAAAGCTAAGCAACAACATCCGAGGGTGCCAAAGTGGCCGAACCTTGGCTCGGACTGTTGCGCGTATGCAATTAAGTCGCGATCTGACTAATTCCCTATCCGTAATTCGATCTAAACTAACTATACATATATACACGTTTCTGCCCCCTGGGAGGAGGGAAGGAACATGTGTATGTGTATTTAGTGGTCTGAAATTTTTGTCTACTCTAACTAGGCAAAAAAAGAAAAAAAGGGTCCCTTACAGAACCTATGTACCTATGTGTGTTGTGCATGTGTGTATAATGCAGTGTCATGTATGGCTGTGAAAGCTAGTGAGAGTCACTTGTATCGCGCGAGCGGCTGCTTGTCTCAAGGGCTCCATGCCGATGGATCGGACCTAGGCTTGAGTTGCCGCAGAGGAGGGCGGTCGTGGCGGGTGTGCGGGAGCGAAGTTAACCGTACGTCCCCTGCGGAGGGAACGGTGTTCTCGCGGGCGTGGGCGCGAGCACGCATATGTTGCGGGAGCGGACGCGTAGTAATTATTAGCTTTCTCGATGTCGTCGTCGGGATCGACAAAGAGATTTCGCGGACGGCGTTTATAACGTTTGGCAACGGGGATCGAGTTGTCTGGGACATAGTTCACGGTGGATTTTACGAGCGGGTTGGGGTGATTCGAAGCGCTATCGAAGTATCTCCTGGTGAGATATTTCACATAGGCTTCTATCGAGGGAAGCCTCATGTCCCTGTGGATGTCCATGTTCCTAACGAAGGCTGGAGGGTCAAGCAGGCGACGGAGAAACCGATTTTGGACTCTTTGCATGCGGACAAAGTTATGTTTGGACATATGTGCGAACGCTGCGCAGCTATATGTCAAGATCGGACGGACGCACATCTTGTATAGTGTAAGCTTATGGCTTAAGGACATTTTGCTTACCGAACTGAGCAAGGGTCGTAAGCGGGAAAGGATCCAGACGGCCCTATTACGGACTATAGTAACGTGTGCGTTGAAGTTAAGCTTCGAGTCGAGGGTGACACCCAGATATTTAGTCTTGGTGGCCCAAGGGATATTCCTACCGAATAATGAGAGAGGGCCTACCGTGCGTGGTAGTTTACATGTATGCGGTTCGAACATAATCGCGGCGCTCTTTACCGGATTAATAGCTATTCGCCACGTTCTAAACCACTCCCCGAGAGTGGTTACGGCACGTTGGACTGCGAAGGCGAGATTTTTTCTGTGTCTGTTTGACGCGTATATGACTGTGTCGTCAGCGTAGAGCCCTACCTCGACCCCGGGGGGCTTCGGGAGGTCGCTGACGTACAGATTGAAAAGGCAAGGCGCCAGAATGGAACCTTGCGGGACGCCTGAGCGTATAGGGTGGGCGGTAGATAGTACTCCTTCCACTCGGTAGTGAAAGGTGCGGTCGCGTAGAAAATCATGAACTAGGTGAACTAACCTATCCGGGATTTCTAGTTTATGTAGCTTGTGGACTAGTCCGGCATGCCAGACCTTATCGAAGGCCTTAGCTACGTCGAAAAAGACCGCAAGCGTACGGGCGGGGGCGATACTACTTTTGGCAAAGTTGCTCGTGATGTGCTCCGTGAGGCGGTGCACTTGATGTGTACACGAGTGTCGGGCGCGAAAACCGAACTGTTCGGGAGGGTATAGGTTTTTAATATCTATAACGGTTTTGAGACGGTTCAGAAGGAGCCGCTCGTAAAGTTTTCCTAGTGTGTTTAAAAGGCTGATCGGGCGATAGTTATCGGGAAGCGAAGCTTTTTTGCCCGGCTTGTGAATACCTATAACTATAGCTTTTTTCCAGACGGCTGGAAAATAGCAGTGGGCTATGGCTACATTGAAGATGCAGACCAAAAGAGCTATGAGGTGATCGGGAAGAATTTTAAGTACTTCATTCCTGATACAGTCGGGGCCGGGGGACTTTCTAGGCTTAAGGCCTTTAATAACAGAACAAATCTCGTCATGCGTGACCGGGGTAAACGTTTCCGCGGGGGGAATCGACGTTAGTTCCTGAATGGCGGTCTCGATAGTTTCGATGTGGGCAGTGTCTACGTTGTCGCAGTTTGGGGAGCACTGGCTCTCCAAGCTTGCGGCAAGGCATTCTGCCTTATCGTCGCTATCGAACGCGGGTGGGAGATCGGGGCCTCTTTCGAGGGGCGGCATCAGGGCGGTAGCTTCTAACTTCAGAGAGCGGGCAAGGTTCCAGTAAGCCAGATGGGACGGCTTGAGACCCTCTAAGAGGTTATCCCACCGGTGACCTCTGTACTCGCCGATGCGAGTTCTAACCTCTCTCTGAAGTCGCCGTAACCTACGGGTGTTATCCCTCGTCGGATAAGAATCGTGTGCACGTGTCGCGGCGTTCTTTTCCGTGATTAACGCTCGTAAGCCGGGGGGGAGTATAAAACGGCGTTCGTTCGCCGCTTGCACCTCTCTCGAGGCCTCCCTTACGCCGGTTTGGAGGTAGTCGACCAGAGAATCGATTGCTAAGTCGGCGTCTGCTGTTGACTCTAATACGTCGGGGATCATTGCACGGTCATTTCTGACTATATTGTAATTTGCTATCTTAGGGTCGCGCCTACTGGGTTTTAGAAGTGTTTCTTGTACTAGAAACACGTCTATCTCCCGTTCCCTAAGAAAGGTGGATACTAAGTCCCGTTGTGGAAGGAGGTTTCGCGAGTTGAAAAAAGATATGTTGAGGCTTCTAGGCTTAATGCGTGCCATTTATAACCGATATCTATTTCCCGGCACGGGCCAGGCGCATTAGCGTCGCTGTCATCAGGGGGAAACGCCTGATGGATTCGCCGGGGCCGTACTCAGCGACGCACTGTTCATATGCCAGTACTTCCTGAGGGTCATGCTCGCGGAAGAGCATGACCATGTAGTCAACGCCGCGGCGCGTGCTAACGGGCGGGGGGGCCTGAGCCTTAGGAGGCTGAGGGCGGGGAGTGGAGACCCATGCTGCTTGAGGGGCTCGCATGGCCGGAGGGGGTGCGCGAGGCGCGGGGGCGGCTGCCACCGGGGCGCTGGAGGAGGGGTGTGTCGCATAGGGCGCATGGGTCGCGTAGGGCGCGGGGCACGGGGACAGCCGCGATAGTTCGCGGGGTGACCCTCGTTGCCGGATAGCACGCAGCTCGGAGGGGTAGCAGACTCCCGAGTGCGCGTGCACTCGCTCGTCGCGTGGTCCCCGAGGCACTTAACGCACCTGGGACGGAGATGGCAGTTGCGTGCCGAATGACCGTACAGCTGGCAGTTGTGACACTGCGGAGGACTGCGGTTCTTGTGTGGGGGCTCTACGGCTATTCCGGAGAGCTCACACACTTTCCTAACATGGCTCTGCCCTCGGGGGTCAGTTCCAAGATGACTAGGACCATGTCGAGAGGTCTGTTTTTTGATTGTCCGCCGTGCATTCTGTGCACTTCGCGGACAGGGAGGGCCTTGGCTAAGAGGTCAGTTTTGACCTCCTCGGGTGTGATTTCCACCGGGATGCGGCGGATTACAACCCGGAGGTGACGTTCTTCCTCCAGGGAGTATGTGAAGTATTCTAGGTTGCTGTCTCGGAGCAACCTGGTGAATTGACGGTGTTCGTCAGAGGTGGACACTTGGACGCGGATACCGTTGGCCGTGTTACTGGCCTGGGTGTAGTGAATACGGAGATCTCTCAGTTTTTCAGAGAGTTTAGTCCAGACCGACTTGTTCTGGACCGTGACGGGGGGTGGGCGACGCGCCTTTCTGCCGGCAAAGGTACCGGCAGGCGCAGGGCGTGGCTATTAAGCCCGGTTTTTTGTGCCTTTTGAGGGCTGGACTGAGTCTCCGGAGACTCGGGACGTGAACGCGATGCCCGTTTGGCGGGCTTGTTTTTTTGAACGAGGGTGAAGCCCTCGTTATCCTTGACTATCGCCGTGTCCATTTCGTTGGACTCGGGTTCGGGATCCGGACTGGCGGGCGAGTAGCTATTGTTAGTAGCTACTAGCGTCGGCGTATCCGCTTCGGGAACTAGCGACGCGAAAGAGTTGTTAGTCGGCAGCGCAGAGGGCGCTGGGGTCGTGGCTTGAATTCCCAGGGAACGCGAGCGCGACGATGGCCGTTTGTACGGCGTCTGACGGTGAGCACGGGGTGCTGTTGAGCGGGAGCGCGGGACGGGCTTCTTGTTCATCGCGTGTGGCGCGGCGGGGTCGCTGGTGGGCTCGGTGCCCTGAGCGATGACGACGGCGGGTTGCTCGGCCGCGATGGCCCTATTGTAGTCCGTCCAGAGCGACGGGTGGAGGCTCATTGCGAACGCTTTGAAGCGTTCAAATTCAGATGGGTTTGCCATTCCGGCGGTGGCGGTTGGGCGGGCGGGGGTGAAGTTAAACCTCCCTGCCGGAGAGGCAGGGGGGTGCGCCGAGTGAATTTAAACAGCTATCCCGAGCCGTGTAAAGGGACCTGCGGGTCACGGTGTAATGACTCGCAGGAAAAGAACCTACCGGGCCCTACGTGGAGGTCCCTATCAAGCCCGAGGCAGAGAACGCAGCCGGTATAAATACCTAGCTACGCCCAAACAGACACTCGGGGATGGATGTGTAGCAGGATCGGAAGGGTGGGAAGGAGACACTCAGGGCTTGACTATGACTCTATCAAGGGCCAAGGTTCCTGAGCCTGACCAAGTACTATCGTTTGCCTCTGAAGGAGGCAACCGAGGGGCGCTTGGGTCACGCACCCACTTGCCTTCTGTTGACACCGAGAGGTTTCCGGCAAGCGACCACTAAAGTGTGGATTTCGTCGAATAGAAACAATTGCACTTAAAAGTGCAGTTTGTGTAGCGTACTGAAAAGTAAGCGACACAATGGGTGCGAGCGAGACGGCGATATGCAGGTGCGGCGCAGGTGCGCAGCAAAGCCGGTCGGTCGTAAAAGTTCACAAAGGCGGCAGAGAGCGGTCGTAAACACGTCCGTTCCCGCCGGCGGTCGTGATCGGTCTCCCCACTTCTCGCTTCACTTCTAATACTATATTATTTAATATGACTAGT
The DNA here is from genome assembly GCA_947532125.1 of Saturnia pavonia. Taxonomy (NCBI): domain Eukaryota; kingdom Metazoa; phylum Arthropoda; class Insecta; order Lepidoptera; family Saturniidae; genus Saturnia; species Saturnia pavonia. The sequence continues at coordinate 7,418,078 of OX383901.1, forward strand.
ACAGTTAGTACAGGAAGTCACTCCTTGTAACACAAGTGCAGCTGTCGGAACACAGCTACTTGGCAGATTTTCAACTTGAGGGTGGTAGCTAGCCAGGCGGGCATTAGAAAATACTTTACCACCATGCTATGATTTCATTACGATGTTTTCCTCCACCAAAATTTCGAGCTCATTACAGGGAGATCGACGCAATGAGCCATATTTGCTTACAAAACGCGTGCGCAGCGCGCTCTGCTATTTACAATATATAAATATTTATTGTTACCTTTCGACCTAGAAATTTCGGAACCAACTGCGGAGTCCACTGATCGTCTATACTACCCAGACCCAGCTGGCCGTGAACTCCCCATCTGAAATTTGTTAACAAAATTTACTCAAATTAGTGATAGAAATATGTTTAGACGTTTTTATACTAGTTCCACAAAATTGAGTATCACTACATAGTACATACACTCACTACATAGTATAAAATAAAGTCGCTGACGCTCTGTCCGTCCCAATATATGCTTAAATCTTTACAACTACGCAACGGATTTTGAAGCGGTTTATATGTATAATACATGATAGAGAAACATTGATGAGGTTTCTAATATGATGTCGTAAATAAACACATTGCACAAACGCTTACATTGCAAACGCTGGCTGAATCCCCACGAGATAAATCAAAATAATGTACTACAGTATTGTACACCTTAAAAAGGTCAACAAAAAAGTCCGCGATGGTATATGTCTATGTCTTAAGGATAACCCACAATAACCATTTTTTATCCTTTACATTTTACGGGAAAAATGGCTTATTTACGAAATGATTTTAAACAATACAGCATTAATCCTTATCCAATTAAGTAAGTACCTTAAATACATTGTCCATTTAATATAGACCAATATGACCCTTTACAGCATGTAATTTAAATGAATATTTCCGAAGATATCACAGATTTAAAATGCAGGGACATAGCGGTGCGGCGGTACCGGCCTTATATACCATGGTCAATAATATGTCTCTCTTTCAAGAGTAACCTCTAAACAAAACATGTTTGTATTATCTAATGACAAAAAAGCTGTAAACGTTGTTTATAAGGACATTCTGTAGTAGGTAGGTATATTTAGTATCAGTATTGCACCCTTGCGAAGCCGGGGCGGGTCGCTAGTTTCATTATAAATCTGTTGTACTTTTATAAGGTTGATATATCGAAACGCGATTAAGTCAAATCGGGCAACATTTATAAAAAATCTATTAATGCTATTTACAACCAACCCCAAAAGAACCATAATCCTGCAGCAAGTGATAATAGTTTGCTCTTGAAGACCGAAATGGAATGCCACGATTTTGTTTTTTCGATCTGGTTACACTGTAAGCCATAAGGGCCCTGAAGCCTCAGACGGCTTTTACGGCTTCACCTGGGCTTGGGGGAACAGCTCGCGTGCCAGTGCTGCTTTGCGGTAGAAATAGATATGGCAACTGGTATGGTGGTACTGACCCCCAAGTGTATAGTCTCCCGCCGAGGTCAACGGCAGCGGAATGGTAATGTCCAGCTGCGACGGCGACTAGCGGCGCAGTCCAGCGACGAGCTACGTGCATTAACGACCCGTGGGCCTTCGTCGCTTCCCCCACTACACCGCCCCAAGCTCCCCCCACTCCAAGTTGACCGAACATGTTATCACCCGCACTGTATATCTGTTAACCGAAACGTGAAAACATTGTATATCAAAGATTCAAAGATAATTATACTTAACCCCAGAAACATACATATGGAATGAACAGGAACACGAGAAAGATTATCTGTAAACATTTTAAATCCAATCAGGGATCGAACCTGGGCCGTCGATTTAAAAGGCAAGTGTTCTACCGACCATAATATGTATTAATATAAAACTTTATTACAAGAAAATTGTACATAATCGTATTTTATGTGACACTAGCTGTGCCCCACGGTTTCATCCGTGTTAAATTTATTTGACAAACATTCCATGGCGCCGACGTTGTTTCACTTCTCATACTTGTTTACTGTTTGTCCGATTGCCTGACGTTCATAGTTACTGCTCCGCTTCTTATGTTCGTGGCGTGAAGTTCAATAACCTATACTATTCCTAATAAATTTGGCTATCACATACAAAAAGCATTTTTGGAATCCGACTGTTAGTTCCAGAAATTAACTGGTTTAAACAATCAATCAATCAATCAAAAACAGCTTTATAATATTACCATATATTGTGTTAGATATTTAGCGTTATCATGTTCGCCAACCTTAACATAAATGCCTACTCATATATTTGTAAATTAATAAAAATAAATTTATTTTTTATAAAGTAAATCGCGTTAAGTATGACGATTTGCCAAATTTATTACTAGCTAGTAGTGCTCCGTGGCACTTACGCAAGAATTATTTTCGTGTCGAAAGTTTATTTGTATATTAATAACAATTCTTATAGCCCATCAAAATCGGTCGAGCCGTTTTTTAGTTCAATTCCGGACATACAAACCGACAATTCTTTATGTCATTTTCGTGATTAATGTCCTTTAGAATATATTATGTCCATCGGTGAACTTGATAAAAATTACATGTACAGGACGTAACAACGGCTTTATTAACATAGATGAATTATGAAATTAATTATTACGAATAGATAGAATTCGCGAGTTGACATTCTCGAATTTTATAGAATAAAATTTAAATAAAGATGTTACAAACCCCGTTTTCAGTAAGCACAAGTGTGTGATGCCTCCCGCACGCCACGTCGATGACTCTTCCAATCAATTCAGTATTGACGGGAACATTGGCTATCATAATTTTTGCATGACCATCGTCCGCCACCGCCCAGTGCGTCAACCCGCAACTGAGTGCACGGCGCGCAGTGAAATGGTTCTTCCACGTCTCTGGAATTAGTTTCACCTCCAAATACATATCTGGACATGGTTCTCGTGCTTCGATAACACTCGCTACACGCATGAACGTTGCTATTAGGAGACGCATTCGCGAGCTCTGAAATAAAAAGTTTAAACATTCAAACGCTACCTGGTGCCTGTGACTTTGTTCACATTAATATGAAATTCCAATGGAACTACGTGTTTTATATGGATTAAAAGCGGTATCTTTTCCTTTTTTTTAATGGTAGTTTTATCATTACTGCTTAGCTCGTATAGAAAAGCGTACTGATATGTGACTAGATAGATCACTTTTTCAAGAATCCTCTACCTGCCAATCCAAGTTCCGTCAAAATCGGTTCAGCCGTTTCGGAGATTAGCCCGAATAAACAAACCAACAAACAAAGATATAATAAACGCATATTCAGGTTTTAGTAACTTGCAAATAATCACATAAGTTTAAGAAAAGGCCTTTATTTCGAAGTCACACAGACACTTCAGATCATTTTATTTAAAATGCAATTCTTTAAGCAAGTAAATTTAGAGTTTAAAATAGAATTATATATTGGTACATCAAAATGGACCTTAATTATGTAATTAACTACATTTTTATATCCAATACTTCGTAACACAATTATTATACACTAGCAGTGCCCGCGGCTCCGCTCGCGTGGATTACAAAATGCTGTCGGTCGTGCACATACGCGAATCGTGATGGCCCCTCTCAAAAGACTGAAGACAAATACTTATTGTGGGTGATTCTTAGAAGATAGACATATGCTATCGCTGACTTTTTTGTAAGCTTTTTTAAGATTTACAGTTACATAGTACATTGATTTGATATATCTCTTATGGTTTACTCAGGATAAGCCATTTAAGCGCCCCAAATGCGTCTTTTTTCCGCCTTGATTCACCATTATCGACACTGCTTATTTCGTATGTTACTTTACGTAACAAAATATATCCTATAACCTGGCCAGATAACATATCTATGAATTAGAATAAAAAAAACATGTAAGTCGGATAATAAGAGGTTTTCATGTAAAAATAACATAAACGAACAGGGAGCCGTTGAGTTATATAATATGTACTGATTTAAAATTATACGTACGTAAATAGATGAAATTCCTTGTTTCATATCACGCATCATTGGTCTCAACTGATCTTGTAAAGGATTCAACCATAAACAAAAACACTGTAATATTATAAAACATTTTATTTGAATTATATTATCAAAAATAAACATTAATCAAGTCAAACTGAAAAATAGATATCTTACCTTTAATATCACGGTGTCAAACTTTTCACAATTATCGGAGATATAATCAAACAACCATTCCTCGTTACCTTCTAGTAGTAAAAGTATGAGGCAACGTTGTGTCAGTAATGAATTGAGTGCTCCGCGACACATATTTTTTCTATATTTCATAGCGGACAGTATCGACCCTGGGTTCCCTCTACTGACGCTAAACACTGGCACTAAGTGCCACAAGCCAATAGCCGCAGCAAACCATGTTAACTCTTCTAGTTCGGACGAATGTAATGTTGCAAATTTCACATCCCTTAAAATAATGTTGTTAATATTAATGTTCACGTCAATATTGATAAAAAAAAAATATTTATTTAATTTTAGTAGTGAAATTTTATTAGACAGGAATATGCTATTAAACAAAATGTGCTGCCAAATGTAATTAGTGAGTCTAATATAGAGAATGATTAATTTCTTAACTGAATGAAAGTATTAATATGTATTAAATTCTTAAATGAGAAACTTAGAAAATAAGACACTTACAAATCAACTTTTTCTTTACTATCAGTACTCATTTTATGGAGAGTAGTTAATATTTTTATCGTTATAGCTGCGTGGCCGAGGGTTCCGGTGTTAGGCAAAGGTTTAAACGTAAGCAAATGGTTTAGTTGGCCAAACACGCCTAACCGTGCGACCCATCCATCTGGATCACACTGAAAATATATACAAAAGTAATGTTAATCATATTTATCTTGCCTTTGTTTTTAAACATTCATAAATATTGATACGATCTACATAAAAAACAAACACCATTATCGAAAAATCTAGAAACCACTACAAACATCGTAGGTAAAAGGCGTTGTCTTTCCTCTAAACGATATTTATATGCTAAATAAATAGATCAAAGTCGCTCTACAAATGTTGACCTCTCGATTTTGTCGGACATTATATAAGCATTCTTATTTAGTACGAATAATAATTTATTTCGTAGCAAAATACGGAATTATATTACCCGCGGTTGTAACAATATGCTGAGCTGTAACGATGACCCATTACGATTATTTAATGGTCTTTATATTAAAAAAAAAGTGAATTAGATTATTTCACAGTATTTTTTCAGTCAATACTAGAATCATCATACTTCCAACCGAAAGACGTCAACTACTGGACATAGGCCTTCACCAAAGATCGCCACAACGACCGGTCCCGTGCTGCTCGCATCCAGCGGCTTCTCGCAACCTTTACCAGGTCGTCGGTCCACCTGGTGGCGGGTCTGCCCACGCTGCGTCTTCCGGTACGTGGCCGTCACTCGAGAACTCTTGGGCCCCATAGTAATAATATCATAATATAGTCAATACCATATTATAGAACATTAATTTATTTTGTTAAGAAAATTATAATATTGACTACTGACCTGTGACAGTGAGTATAGATACCGTGCCGGTGTAACTTTTCCCTTGGACATAAGCATGTCCGAGGCAGCCCGTAACAACTCACTTACTGGTGCGCCTAACCCGGCAGCAGATTGCTCTGCACCAGCGCCGCCTCTCATTATTAAACCAACGATCCATTCACATGGTTCACAACTAAAATATATATATTTTGTACATTATTTATATACAACTTATTCATACATTGATTTCTGAATAGGTGATTGACTCTTAAATAATAATGAGTTTATAGTAGCATAATAACCAATCCACCAAAATACTAGACACTGAAAATTTTAAGTTCCTATATATCAATCGTACTTAATCATCACTTACAACTCGCAATAGTTAAGTTGAGACCCGAGCGGAATGCGCACTCCACTCCCGATCCCTGTTACCGCTCTCGCATTCGACGCGTCAACACCGTTAGCAATTTCCCGGTGAAGCTGTAAAAGCCATAAAAGCTCCAAGGCCCCTAAGGCTAACAGTATAGTCAGTTCGAAAAAAAAACCGTTAGTAAACTCACGATCGACCTAGGCACGTTTGTTTCGTTCATTTTGTTTTGTATCAATACATGTATAAAAAATATACCTAAATACATACAATTTTCTGTCTTATTTAGCAACTACTCCAACCACCTATTAAAAATATATAATTTTCAACAGCATTAGGTATATTTTTGCAGTAAGTACGTTGCGCTTACAAGTACAAACACAAGTATTATGTAGATAGAGAACGGCTGTGATAGTTGTAAGACTTCAAAATTTTATGTAAAGCCATTGAATGCTGATACTTACACCGTATTCATTATATATGCCCCACAGTCAGTAACCACTAGACAGGGTTCAATACTAAATCGCGGTAAATGTAAATCACACAGAGAAGTTGGCACTTGCCAGCCACCAGTAGTCGCGGGAGGATCTTTAGCGGTCATCAAATGAGCACGGCGTATTTCACCAATCACTTCTATGGACCATAGCACTGTGTACTCTCTCTTTGTTCCCAAAAGACCATCTCCCTTTAATGCAAAAATGTCTTGCAATGTTACATTATTTAATAAACAAGGTTATCTGGTGAATTAACGTTGGGTCATCCGAAATGTTACGGGTGGTAGGAATCTATTCATGCACATGGTGATAAACTGTTTTGTCGGTCTCTTTTGTTTTATCACTTTTCGGGATCAGCCAGTGTACATATATCCAACTTCAAAGAGGCTTGCAGACCGCTATGACAAAGGCGACCGTCATTGGAGACACAGTCTCGTGGCGATATTTTTGGATTGAACTGTGCTTACCATCAGGGACAATGCTGTCATCTTGCCTTGTTATCAAACGTCTTGCAGTCGTCAGAAATTTTACAATCAAGTCTCGTCTGTTGTTTCACCCTCGGTATATATACATATATATACTTATTATTATACGACATATTATTTAATAATTGCGAGAAACTGACTGACTCGGTTTGGCGTAGCTTTAGTTCTCCGTCGCTCAATCAGTCGGGGATCTAGAGTTTAAGTTTAGAGGTTTACATAACCTAGGCTCAATAGTTGACTTAGCTAAGAGAAAACTAACGAGAATACTTAAAAAGTTGGAACTATTCAAACAATCGTTTTTTCCCTCTTCGACTTAATTCACTAGGATCTTACCTGGATAACTGAAAAATTGGTACTGTGTACTTCCAACTCATTATTCCTCAATAGGTATATAAGTCGTGGTGACCACAGACCCTGTATGTATAACCCATCATTCCTTATTATAGGTCTTAGAGTTCTGGACGGAGTATTTTCTTCAGGACTTTCCAGCTACAAATAATTAACATGAAATAAAGTAATTTACAATTGGTAAAATAGATTTTGTAAACTAGAAATTATTTCAGAAAAGTAAATAACTTTTTTTTTACTTTACAGGTATATATCATCTTGAGATCGACGCGGTATCCGAACGTACTACCACTAAACCATCATTGATTTACAAAATGTGTGTAACAAGTCCCTTTATTGAATATATTTGTATGTTCATAAATATACTTAAAAACACAATTCATGTTTGGATTTTAATTAGAACACAGTTTTAGTCATACACTTACAATCATTGTTCCCTCATTCAATTCAAATGCTGTCAAAAAGTGTCTTCCATTAACATACTGTGCTGTCAAAGCCCAATTGTTGGCTCCTTTGCGAAATAATGGTAGATAGTCTATAGGTTTTATTAAATGTTCAACTGTTTGGGGCTTGTTCTCATCTGTCATGAAAATTAAATAATATATGAAAATTTAACAGTCAATACATTATATTGTTATACTAGCTGTGCCCGTGGTTCCGCTCGTGTGGACTACTAAAAAAAAGGTTCTTTATTTTTTGTGCGGTACCCTAATTTTTCTAAAATTAAATTAGTCTAAGTTATGCGTTATAACATCTGCTATCTGCCGTCAATGTCGGTGTAACCTTTTCGGAGATTATCCGGAACAAACAGACAGACAAAAATTTAAAAAATGGGTTCTTTGTTATAGGTATCGTGTATATGCTAGGTACTTTCATATGCATTAGAAAAACCTGTTATTTTGAAATTACAAACAGAAACTTCAATTTTATTATATGACTTATCTATAAGTCGTGGTGGTCGAGTGGCATAGAACGGTGGAATATCGATTTGAAGTCCGCAGGTTGCAGGCATGTAACAACGAATTTTTCGTTATTCGCGTACATTTACTAATTCAAATTGGTAACACTATCGGCTGACGGTGAAGGAAAACATTGCGAGGAATCCTGAACACTTCAGAAATGTTCTTGTAGTACCACTTTATGTGAGACAAATGTAGAACCGTTGATTTCTCGGTGTTTGAAATCACCAATACGTCGTGGGCTGGCGTGGTGCCCATACCCATTAATATCATGCCCATTAAGCCCAAACCTTATACTACCTTAGTAAGTGGCCTTCGCCCAGCAGTAGGACACTTATAGGCGACATTATTAATACCAATAAATATCCAATGTTATTAATTCGGAATGATAAGTCTTTTTATTTCTTATAGCCTGACCGCCGTAAGCGCAACACCCAAAAAAGTCTGTGGTACGCGGAAGGGGAACAAAACCGACCAATAAGCTAGTCTGATCACGCCCGCAGCAATAGACTCGTGACTCTTGACTTTCGCGGTTTTTTTCTGTGACTTCTACACATGGTATTATATCAAGAATATGAACATGACAACACTGCCATTTAAAAACTTGCAGTCAAATGAAAAGTAATTCATTATCAGGTTTTGAGTAAATTATATTGTTAATATATAGTATTAAATTCAAAGAAGTTTCAACCGGTTGTAAAGTTTACACACACATTTTTTTTTCAGTTTTTTAATATAGTAGAATTTTGATCAGCATTTTAATAACGACAACAATATAACTTATATTAAATATTTTCTTTATAATTAGATATTTGTCACGGATGAAATAACATGCATATTGATCTTACGATATGTTATCTCAATTTCATGTATATCAGTGCACACCCGTTGCCCCATGTCTCTCAAACCATCAGGAAGGTTATGGTCGGCCTATAAATTAACTATTTTAATATAATGTATACCTTTTGAACCACCTTGAGTAAAAAAAGTAATTTTATCTTTAGATAACTGTTTAATATATGACATGAAACTATCTTTTTTATCCTTCTCATTTTGAGTTCTAATTTGCTGTATCCAACTGTATCCAAAAGATCTATGTTCAAGCACTAACTTCCATTGTTGTGATTGATTACTGGTAATCTGAAAGTGAAAATACAATTCTTTTTGATAAAAAGAAAAAAAACAAACTAAAAAGTAAAGATCCTATAAAAATATAGTAGACATTAAAACTCACCAAGAGTGTTAACAAGTCCAATGAATCATCAAAGCACATTTGCAAATCATTTATTTCTCCAGAAACTTTACACTCACCAGCGATACTCTGTGTTTCCAAAGAATAGAATAATATTCCACCACTCTGTTAAAATAATTAGAAATATTAATATAGATCTCCCATCTAAACCCATCTATATCTAATTTTTCTAATAGATGACAAGCTCAAACATTATAATTTTATAGTATTACTACTTTCTATTGGCAGCTCTGCCAGCTTGCAGCAATTAATATACTATATATCTATATATCTACAACATTAGGGATATTATTTCTTCTGTTAAATAAAATATTACTATATATCAAAAAACCAAATAAAGTAAAAAAGCAAAATCTCTTATTGTAGCAATCAATATCAATAAATATAGAGTAGATATTTTAGAAACTTCTGGAAAATTCGAGGTTTCCTGGAAAATACTAGCCAAGAATTCTCGAGTCTCGGAAAATAAAAGCAGAGAAAACTGAAACCCAATTTTCAATAAATGTGCAGATGCTGGATGGGGACAGCTGAAGACAGAGCGCTATGGCGCTCATTAGAGGAGGCCTATGTCCAGCAGTGGACTAATATAGGTTGATGATGATGTACAAAATTATATTTATTTTTATTATTTACATGTGTTTAATATTGAATCTTCAACACACTTTAATCTATGATCCCCTCCAAACTTAAACTCTACACCTATATCTCTCAACCTGATATATATTCTCTCTCACTTTTTTAAGTGTTTTACCTGAGCAGTTCCTTTTACATGTTAATTATTAAAATTTTCCTATAACCATAAAAGTAGTGTTTTTGCGGGATCTTTGCAGATTGTTTTTTATTCATAAATTTGTGTTGTTTGTAGTGTATATTTTATAGTGTAATACAGGTTGCATTTTACATAATAAAGCTTGGTTATTGTACAAAATTGAAGTGGATTAGAAATTGTAACATGTACCATGAATTCTGAGATGCCATAAAAACTCCCGGGAAAGTTCCAACGAGAGAGCAACCACCTAGTTAGGATACTGCTATCATCATAAGACAAGACATTCTATATTCACTTGATAATGAAAGTAATGGTCTTAAATAAAAAAAACTAGTTGCCAAGTTAGGAAGACGAAGAACGATAAAAGTAATTTGATAATGCAATGCAATATATCTACAAATTGACTTGACTGTCCAATATTTTATTAAATACAAAGTCCATACCCTTCTACTTTGGCTGTTATTATTTTATTTTGAAAATAATACTTGTCATATTTGTAGTAAAACATACAAAAATAATGAACATAAATTGGACTCTTTACAAATTGTATTCACATTCTGTACTTGTGTTTGGAAAGTTTTGATTGTTACCAAATTTATATGAAGCTAGCAGACCCGGCAGATATTGGTTTACCTTTATCAGTAGTCAATAACTCAATCACAGTGATACCTATCACTTTCAGGGATAGTATACAAACCTTCTCCATGAAATAACACTTAGATTTACAATTCTACACTGTACCAATTTTGATGTTGATTGATTTAACAGTGTTGGAGTCTATCAATCGTATATTCCAACATATTTCTCTATATATAGCACAATAATGCGCTCTATAAATAATTACTTACCTTTAATCCAATTATCAATATATTTTCAGACTCCTTTGTTAACCAAAATACAGCAGATGTTGGTCTTATTACATTCGCAAGTGGTAAAACAGTAACACTTGATAGCGACCACTTATGATCAAACACGTTTTGAGATATAAAAAGAGGCAAGAAGGGCACTAATAAAACCTTCTGTTCACTAACAATAACTACCCAAGTTCCACTCGGCTCGAAACACATGCAATAAATTGGATTATCTAAAAAGTCCCAGTCATAATTTTTCTCAAACCTCTCAGACTGAGGATTTATGTAAATAAAAACTAACTCTTTATCACTCGAAAACACGAAAAATTTTTTAAGTCCGACCTCATAAAAACTGTAAGTTCTTATATCAAGATGGATAAGCAAATCTAACTTAAATAAACCTGAGAAATCAAGTGTTTCTGATTGTTGAACCATTCTTCGATGCATTATATGAAACATTTTCGTTATTCAACTATCTTTTACTATAAATTAGGGAATAAATTACACCTCAGATTCTCTCATTTATGATTATGACCAGGGATGTTATGGATATCCGTATCCGTAACCGAAACGATCGGATATCCGAAATAAAAAAATATCCGTAACCGCAACCGTATTCGATATAAATGTTTCGGATAATTTCGGGTAGGGCAAAATCGAATGAGCCATTGTTACAAACGAACACACATACAGAACCAAAGTTTCGGACTACTGTAATCAAACAATTTTAAAGATTATAAGCGGAACATTTTTTTTTCGTGTTACATATTCAATTTGTACTCTCAAAATGATTTCGTAAATATAACTGAATCTCGATACCAAATGACAACTTTACGAATCGGACAACTTTTTTACACATTGTAAAATGTATTATCCATAACCGAAATTATCCGAAACAATCGGATATTTGAAATAATTTCATATCCTTATCCGTTTTTTTTTTCGAACTGACTACACTGTTAGCCTGTGGGGCCCTGAAGCCTTTACGGCTTTTACAGCTTTACCGGGCTTGGGGGCGAGCGCTTAGGGCACTCAGCCACGAAAGTTAAGCAACAACATCCGAGGGTGCCAAAGTGGCCGAACCTCGGCTCGGACTGTTGCGCGTATGCAATTAAGTCGCAATCTGACTAAATATCCTTATCCGTAACCAAAACCGATTAAATACTCTTAAGATATCCGCATCCACATCCATATCCGAAATCTCATATCCATAACATCCCTAATTATGACCACATTAGGGATATTCACTTAACATCAGTATATCGAATTTATTCAATTTTTTCCTTACAATATATCGTATTGATTCGATGTTTTGACAAACATTTATTCTTTTCGATATATTTATTTTTAGAAACATCGAATATTTGCTTTTTATTTCGAATCTATTAAAAACAATAATTTTAATACTACTTAATGGCTTCAATTATAAATAAGGTTCATTAAGATAGTGACATCTGTGAGTGACCAGCTTAATTACCTAATCTATCCTGACAGATCGATCGACCATTCACTCTTCATTATATTTACTTTCACTCACTCTCACTCTTCTTGCATCATCTTCTGCTGTTTGGTTGGCTATAATGCAATTAAATCATTGTTTTGTTTGTTTATCTAAGACAACTTTATGTAAGACTTTTACTTGCTACTACAATTAATTACTCTAAAATAACTGAGTTTACGCATCATCTGATAGTTAGTTCGAAGTTGAAAAGGAATGTATTGTTATGTTTCTATGTTTCCGAACCTAACCTCTATTCGTTTGTGACAGTGTTTTATATTGAGGATATAACATAATGATATTTTATATTATCATACATTTCATAATATTAAATATATTTACTATTTTATTCTTATAAATGCTATATCATTATAATGAAGTAAGTAGTTATTCGATAAGTAATATAGCACTACTTACGTGCATTGCTACAAATTATTTCTTTAGTTTATATTTCATTCTGTTTCTAATCTTGTAAACAAATTAACTTAATAGTGATCTGACACTACAGCCACATCTCAGTCATCTCACCTCTATCTTAGTAATACAATTCTATTTAAGTAACACTCATAGATAATCAACATTATTATACTACTAGTTTAGCTATGTTACTCTAGTCTCATATTCTACATTCATACATGCAAAATCATGATGTCTGTCCGCGGCTAAGCTCAGAGATTTTTAGTACTAGAAAGTTGTAATTTGGTATGGGTATACACATTAATGACGCTGACATAGTGGTAAAAAAGTCTTTAAAAAAATGTTTAAAGTACACGTAAAGTAGGAATGATTTATTTTTGTCGTCTTTTATTGCTTCCAATCACTAAGTTATAACATAAACCAAGAAAAAAATAATACATTTGCCTAGTAGTAAGTGCACCGTGCACTAGAATTTTGTGAATGGTCACTGTCATGGGATGCCAGTTATAAGTAAACACTTATTTAGGATAAGATTTTTGCCAAATTTTCCAAATCATTCTGCATTCACAGGAATACCAGAGGATAAAGGTGTTTATAACGATTCTTTGTGTTGAAAACTTTAATGTCGTATATTAGTGTTGTTTGTTGTTCCTCAAGCGTAATTTATGTGTGTAAAGACAGACTTTATAATTCTAATTAGATTTTAACAAGAATTAAATAATTCCAAAAAGATTCTAGTAGTTTCGTCAAGCTAGCTTAGTGAAATAATTATACTCGACAGATAAAGATAATCGTTTATTGAAACACAACACTGTGTTACACATTCAAAAGTTAGATCAGTTGTAAAATAATTGGAAAACAATAACAGACTTTGATAAAAATAGTACAAACGACACGCCAGCTGGAGCTCTTTCTATTGTATCTGTCAAAAATAAGAAAAGAACATGAACACAAGCATATACCACCAGATTCAAATAATACCTATATACATTTTATACCTATTTTTCATTCAGTTTTTAAACTTGTAAACAAATTAACTTAAAAGTTATGTGACACTACAGCCACATCTCAGTCATCTCACCTCTATCTTAGTAATACAATCCTATTCAAGTAACACTTATAGAAAATCATTATTATTATACTACTAGTTTAGCTATGTTACTCTGGTCTCTGATTCTACATTCACACATACAAAATTAAGGACCGCACACTTTGCGTGTTTCACTGGAAAAAGGTAATATTACACTTTTGTGGAAAGTATTCAATAGTGAAAAGATATCGATGTTTTCCAGCAATATATCGATACTAGGATTCGAAATTTTACATCGCATATAAATATCGATATATTTTTTAAGTGGACACCCCTACTTGTAACATTGATTACAGGTAGTAATGACAAGCAGCTGACACTTGTCATCTGAAAAATGGTATACAATACTATAGGTATATCGGTTCGCAAAGGCGCGATTTTGAATAAAGACATATACAATCACGAATTTGTTCTATTTGTGCGACGTAATATTTTTATTATTATTTGTAATGTGGTGTATGTTTTATTATAATGATTCTATAGATATAATACATACATAATTTTTGTTGCAGGTTATGTTTGCATTTCGATGTATGAAATGGAGAAAATCTTTTACACTATTACAAGAACAGAGAAAATTGAAATCGACTTTTCGGCGAGGAGTAAATTTTTTTATTAAGAAAAATCTTTTAGCTACTAACAGTTTTACGTCAGGTGCTTTTATAGCTATTGGTGATATAATTCAACAGGAATATGAATTTCGAACTAAAGTTATACTTGAAAGATATGACTGGCCTCGCACAGGTATTATTGTGTTTATGTTAAATACAAAATGAAATATATTCTGTAAGAATTTATTATTTATTTTATACTTAAAGGTCATTGTTAAGATTTCTTTTCTATATATTAATCAATGACTTCAGTTAATGTGTATCTTTTTTCTATTTCAAATAAGTTTTATATTTATTCCAGTGAGGATGTTTTTAGTTGGTGTTATGTTGGGTCCATTGCATCACTATTACTATGTAAAATTGGACAAAATATTACCAAAAACAGATTTGGCCACTATTACAAAGAAAATATTATGTGATCAATTAGTTGTATCTCCATTAACTATTGTATGTTTCTTCTATGGAATGGGTATCTTAGAAAGAAAGACGATGCAACAGAGCACAGACGAGATTGGAAGGAAATTTAAATATGTATATATGGTAAATATAACATTATTTATTATTTTTACAAATAAAACTAATTTTTGAAGTGAAACTTCTTATGCGACTTCCAAGCGTTAAACGTTTAACACACATTATCGGTCTCTCCTCTTTGTGTGAGCCAGAGCGAGAGAGTAAATGTTGCTATCTATTTATATTGCACACTGTTTAAATAAAATATCTTTTAAAATGAAGTTTCACTTCTATCGTTTGTGAATCGCACACACACCTTTTTTTTATTTTAAAAAATATGTCTTACTGAAATTTTGATTCATTTTACTAATGTAAGAACATTTATTTGGATAAAAGGTGTATTTTTAAATATATATGTATGTATATATATAACAATCAATATAGTCAATCAAAATTCACAAATCAAATTACATCTTTGTTTTCAGGGAGACTGTTTTTTTTGGCTGCCTGTACAATTCATAAATTTTTATTATTTACCAACAGAATATAGAGTAGTGTATATAAACCTTGCAACAATGATATTTAATATATTCTTGTCATACATGAAGCACTTTGATCAGCACTGACACTATGACATATTACCACAATATTAATACTTTTTATGAATAGTTTAAGGTATTTACTGTATTTTATTAGTACTAATTATTAGAGTTCATTGTAAGCAAATTATGTATTCATAATTATGGAAATAAATTTTAAAATTTACTGTTACCAAAGATTGTGCTTATATTACTACTAACTGAGCCCCACGGTTTCACTCATTCTTGCTTAACATACTTTCTGACCTTCACTGTGTATGGTAATTGCTATACCCCTAATACATCATTGAAGCAATGATGGCTCAGTGGTAGTGTGTACGACTTCATGTCGATTGACGTGGGTTCGAATCCCTGCAATGTGCCTGAGCTTTCAGTGAAGGAAAACATCCACTAGGTTTAGTGTGTTATCATCTTGGGCCACATCGTCACTTAACATCAAGTGAGATTGTGACTACTATGCCAAACCTATAACTATAAAACAAAAGTTATAAAGTGATATGTTAGATAGCCTATACAAAAATAGGATACAAAATACAACAACAATTTTTAAAATCTGGTAGTTCCAGACTAAAAATTTAATTTAGTACTATAGATATATTATGTGTAAATTAAGGTTCCAGATTTAACTTGGATAATTTTCTTATTTTGGAAGTGGTCTTATTAATTAATAAAAGTTATAATTTTGTAACGCAAATATTTTAAATGACGGGTGGTGAGGTATGGCGAGTGTAGAGCGAGACAGGCAGAGGTGAGAGTGGAAAATAAGTAATGAGCGGCGAGGAGAGGTGAGGTGCGAGGGCGAGGAGAGGTGAGGAGAGGGCGGTGTAATTCGAGTGGATGGGTGAATACCTTGGAGAGATGGTTGTCATGGATATATAAAAAACATATATGTAAAATAAAAATTGTGACTTGCATGTTTTATTATTTCTTTAATAATTTAATAATGGGAAACAACTAAAAATATGCAGACTATAGGAAAAGTAAAAAATTCTCATGACCTATTCAAATGCATGAAGGGAATAATAAATATGAAATATGTTTGATAAAACAGATTGTAAAAATAATGATGAATGTCAGTAAGGATATTACTTGATGATGCTTCATCATCGAAAATGTTGCCATGTTTTCTGTTTCTGATACTTTTATTTGATTTCTAATTAATATGTTATAATTGTCAGTAAATTTCTGTGTATTAATTAAATCTTACAGTAGAAAACTTTTTCTCCCGCTAGCATGCAAATCAAATTATTGTTTTATTAAATCTTTAATAATTTTTCATGAAAGTAGAATAAATGCAGTAGAAAGGAGAGCGCTAAGAAGTATGATGGGAGTGAAATTGAGTGATACAGGATAAGAAATACTGTAATAAGATAATGTTGTGTTGTGAAAGTAGATATAGTGACACAGATTGAGAAAGGAATGCTTAGATGGTTTAGGCATGTAGAGAGGATGAATGAAAGATGATTGACTAGACAGATTTATAAGATGAATGTAATTGGGAATGTTGGAAGAGGAAGACCTAGACAACGTTCTACAATCAAATCGGGGTCGTTTTGAAGAAAGGTCGTATACTCTTGGTAGTCTAAACCGACGAGCATGCATGAAAAGATTGATGAATGTCGAGGAAGCGAAAGTTGTATATCAGGATCGTAACAAGTGGAAGGACGTGGTCTCTGCCTACCCCGTTGGGAAAGAGGGTGATTTATATATGTATGTATTAAATTTTTTTTCCAACCATACAATTGATAAACATATTTGGATGCAAGAAAAAATACCTATCACGTCTTATGTTTATTCAATTACTACCTACTTCATAAACCAGTAACAGCAGCTGTTTATTAAAACACAATCATAAAGCAAAAAATTACATAAACATATTTATATGGTTAGAGAAATAATTTTCCTTATTACAGTGATTAAACAAAATTCTTGAACATGTAAGTATGAACTAAATTCCACAATGTTAAGACAACTTAATATATTACCAGACAAAATATTATATTCTATTTAATATATATAACATTATATTTTGGTTCATTGAGTTCTCAAATATAGTTCATTAGTTATTGAGATTAAAATTTATGTTGTGAAGATTTATTTATCTGGATATTTATATACAAACACATGTATTTTTTATATTAAATATGGTTTTATTCAACCCCAGCACATTGTCCAGTCATCAACTCTTGTTTGTAGTTTAACTACGATACGGTATAATGATAAGGCGGGTCCAAGAGGTAATCCTAATCCTCTTACGATATCAGCTCGACGTGCCATACTAAGAGCTTGCCCATCAAATTCCTGGAAGTTTTATACAATTTTAAATAATCAACATAGTTCATAATCTCATTGATGTAACACATTTTGAAGGAAAAGGTTTGTAGGACACCATAGAATAAATTATATTATAAAATAGTAATTTCAATATGGTATAAAATATAAAAAAAATGTATTTTTACTAAAATATTGATAATGAATTATCAATACAAACATAACTTATTTTCATTGTTAATTTTATTTAATACTCTGTGTTTTATGATATCACTGACTTTATTCTTAACTTATTATTTATCTTAAATATATACCTGTTCTTTTAAAATAGATGCAGCCTCAGGGTGATGTTTAGAAAAATATTCAAATACATCATCAGTTGTCCAATTTGTTATGTCTGGTATATTAGGATCGATAGCAACATCTTCTGTTAATTTTGATGGTGCTCGATCTATTTCATGTGGTTTCAAAAACGGATCAATATGTGTTGAATTCTGTTCATTGTATTCATGATTTCTAGGTATAATTGCGGGAGATCCCACAATTGTAGGACGAGACTCGAGACAGTTATTGCATTCCCATTGATCCCAAGCTTTCAATCTTTCTGGGATTCGAGGTGTATGGCAAAGGGCATGATAAGCATCTGAACATATACTGCAAACTGTTAAAATACCCTAAAAAAAGAGAAAATAACTTAGCAGGATGCTCGGGTAATTGTGCAAGACTGAATTAGGATCATATGCATGGAAAAGAACACGAAATGATAACTTATTTGGCCATTATGACTTATATGGCTAAGCTCAGTCATCTGTGCACTTGCAGGTCGGAATGACGACCGAATTTCCTCATCTTTTCAAACATAAGTTTTTGTAATATGAGAAGATTTATTCTATGCTACATAATTCAATTCATTAGATTATTAAGTATAAAGAATGTAAGAAAATACATTTATTGCAAAGAACATACAGGCACACAGTTTTTAGATACAAAATTTACATTACATAAAAATTAAAAAAGTCAATAATGTTATCATATAAGCCCATGTGCCGTAGTACCACTGCAAATGGTGCACAACTCAGCATAAGCTGGATGACACTGTTCTGAGTGACCCCAGCGCTGATTTTCGGTTGCAGCCAAGTGGGTTTACAGAAGAAGTAAAAATATTTAAACTGCAGAAGAAAAATTAAAATATGTATTTAAAGTATTGTGTAACATAATTAAATAATAATAGAATATTAGATGTATGTATTTATAATTAAATATATTTTAATATATAATAGATATGTATAAGATAGAGATAAACAGGATTAATTAAAACAAAAGAAATAGAAGTTAAATAGCCGAAATATCCAAATTACAGTTTTCGAAACACCTCAGGCGTGTTTATTCCAGTAAATAATTTCTTAATTTGTTTTTAAAAGTTGACAAACTAGATGCTAATCTTATTGGTGGTGGTATATTGTTCCAGCATTTACTGGCATTATACTGAAAACTGCCCCTAAAAGCTGCTGTACAATGACAAGGAGTTACTAACTGTATAGACTTATTCTACGCTCAGATAATCTATGACTACCTACCCATTTAATTTTATTATAGCGGTACGGTGGTGTTCGAAATTGCATTACCCCAAACAGAAGTCATGCGAGAGAGACATGTAATTTCGTCTTGCTTTCATTTTTAAAAGTAGGTGCTTATTGATGGTAGGCGTGACATGGCTTCTTGGTGCTATAGTCAAGCAAAAACGTGAACACGCATTTTAGACTCTTTTTATGAGATGAGATGTTCTAGCAAGTAGTCGAGGACCGTAAACTATATCAGTAAAATTCAATTTTGATAGAACCAATGATTCTACAAGTTGCAACCGTAGCTCTTCACTCAAAAATGGTCTCATTTTATATAAAACTTTCAGACGATAAACAGCAATATGTGTCTCAAATCTCAACTCTGTATCCATAACTAACCCTAAATTTATAAGATATGTAGGTACAGCTAAGTCAGCTTAGAGACGTTTTTGCATTTGTAGTGGTGTAGAAGTCATCTATAATCGTGTATGGTTAGTGCATTTATAATAGTGTTTATTCCGGTTTTAGTCACTGTGTTTATTATACACTACTACAAACGCAAATACGTCTACAAGCTGATTTATGTGTAGTGTACTGTATTGTTATACTTCCAATTATAATTAATTTAATAGAAATTAATATAACTTACAGCATCATTTGTTTCACAGCAGACAACACATGTTTTACAATGAGGGCATTGCCAAGTATTATCAGGCCGTGGTTTCAATATGCCGGACCCTGATTGTAGGCAACGAAGATGAGCTTTATTGTTACAATCACGACATTCTACCAATCTGTCATTAGAACCTCGCGGTTTTTGTATGCGGCAAACAGAGCATACACCACCTGATTCTTCATGGTGCATTGTATCTTCTTGATCTAACATTTCATCACCACTTCCATCTAGTGAGTGTTGGCTTTCAGATAAAGGTGTGTCTTCTCCCTTATTTCCATTTATCATTTGTCTCTTTTTGATTGTACTTTTGTTTAATGATCCTACAGGGCGCCCTCGTTTTTTTTTACTGGGCACATTATTGTCAGAGGGATCAAATACTTTTTTTGCCATTTTTCGTCGTTCGCCTACACGCACACCTGCATTCCTGGCACTGCTACTTGGTCCACTGCTTGACAATCCGCCACGTTTTTTTGGTCTTCCTCTCGTTCTCTGGGGAGATGATCTACATGATGAATTAGCTGAAGACGTCATCTGAAATAGTGACGTGCTTGTTTTATGAAACACTAACCTGTTAATAGCTGCTCCAGTAGCATAAATTAAATTATTTTTTATTATCTATTTGTCATGATTAAATAATATAATATTTCTGTTTTTATGAGTAAATTTAAAACAAAATACCTTTGTATTAAAATCTACAGCACAGTCAAACTTGAAACTATCAGAACTATCTCCATCATGGTCTGCAGGTCCTAATGCTAAATTTCCGTTTTGTAGCTTAACAAGGCTTCCAGATGCCAGCTCTTTGTTCACAATAACTTCTAATTGTTTCTTAGAATATCTTGATTCTTGCGAGGCAGCTGATCTAATTAAATCCTCAAATGCAATGCCATTTTCTAAGTAACTTTGATCTTGGTAAATGAGAGTTGCTATAGCAGATGTAATAATTCTGCGCTCACTTGTAGCTACTGCTGAGTTCATAGCTGAAATACATTATAATTTACTTATTTATTATTATACGGATTATATATAACTAGATAATGGATAAAGACTTTTCTGGAATATAATCTTACATAGGATCCTTGAGAGGCATAATTAAGGTAATAGATTTAGTAAAGGTTTGGCCAAACAGCACAGGGATGGAGGAAAACGCGATGCTTGTAGGTGACGGTGTTGACGGTGACGCGGCATGAATGAAAAAAATCACTGAGGGCGTGATTAGTCGAGTATTTTGAAACCTATGATTATATAGTTCCTAAAAAAACGGCGGGAATGGGTATTGGTGCATAAAGTAAATAAAAGGGGACCACTGTCTGTTTAATTTCTAAAATGAATTAGAACATAACATATAGCTTTGGGCCCGCGCTACACTTATGCTATGTTCCGCTGCGCTTCTGTAGTAGTCCTGCCAGTCGTGGTTGCAACATGACACGACCGCGAGTCCAGCGTCGAACAAGCTCTGTGTGACATTTTCTATATTAACTAGTACATTACAACTGCTCACATCACAACAGCATTGTGTCGCCTATCTGCTGTTTGACCAAAGCTTCAGTTATAGTTCATACTCAAACTTCTAGTATTGCAACCATATTTTCAATATATAGCTTTGCATAAAATATTGTGATAAGCTTTTTTCCTTCATCTAGAGTTACTTTTTTTAGTTAAATTTTTTGGTATGTTGTTCACATAATAGTTATGTGGTAAAGTCAGCATCATTGTGGAACTCACCTTTGAACATTTTATTACAACTATTCACAATGGCTATATATATTATGTATAATAGTTCTGGTTTATCATAACAGGATAACTTACTGTTATTTAATATATGTATATTAAATTATTATTGCTATAATTTAAAAAAAGTCAATATAGTTATTTTTACTCGGGCACACTATAAATACTAAAAAATAAAAATAATGAAAGAAAAAAAATCATTTTTTTTTTTCAAATTAGTTCTATTACATAATTATACATTAACATTACTAAAGAATACTATCCACAACATTTAATGTGTGAGAAATGTAGAAAAAAATGTGCCTTTAAAAAAATACAATGACATGCACACAATAAAAATAAAAACCAAGACCAAAGAAGATACAGTCCACACAAGGAAATTGACGAGGATGTGTAACATCAGTATATGCTTACCAAAAGCACTATCGGCATCTTAACCATTGTAGCTCTTTATTAAAATTTGGGTATAACTTACTATTACTAATTCTAGATTTCTTTCGCCACTTAGCAGCGTTCCTGTAGCTTACATTATCTTTGTAATCAACTTTAAATATGCTTTTTTCTTTCAAGCAGCGTTTTAGATCGGCTTTTGTATCTTTGGGAGGAACTTTATAACACTTTAGCATAAACTTGCAAATTCTGTTGGCATCTGGACGGGATTTTCGGGAACGTAAATGATCAATTGCGGCCAGTATTTGATTTTTATACTTTATCTCTGACATTTCTACAATACACAAAAAATTAGATTAGCTATAAAGAAGAACATCTGCAGCAGGAAAGTTTGATAAACCAATTTTTATACCTAAGTTCAATCATGCCGGCGAATTTTAACTCATGTTACTCATATCCTTGCTAAAATAAAATGTAATTATGGTAATTTCTTCGACCGATACAAAAACACAAATTAGTTTTATTTATTATTTACACAGTTGAAGAAAAAGGTGCACAGCTCCGTACTAACAGCATAAATATATTATTCTGATGTCTGTGATTTGTACTTTTCACTTTATTTCACGTCACGTATTTTTTTCTTTGTTTTTTTTTTTTGTTTATAATTTAAACAAGTTTAATCTGTGGTTTAGAAGCCCTGATTTATTATATACCACAGACTAAAAAGAGCATAGATTACTTAAACTGATTTTATTGGCTAGTATGGGAGTCCCCTTTCCTAAACGTAGTGATTGTATTCTCTCTGACTCTAATTAAAGTTTTGCACAGGCAGTGTTGCCTGTTGGTAGAGACCTGTGGTAGAGACTAAAAATCTGTACATCCAACACAAAAAACCGTACAAAGTTCGTACATGGAATAAGTTTAAAACTCCTTACGAAATCCGTACAAAACTTTTAAATAAAATACTAAATTATTTATACATATTATAAACATCAACGTCTCTCTGTCTGTCTGTCCGTTTATGTTCATATCACGCGTAAATCACTTTTCCCATTTTAAGCAGTTTTTCCTGTAATTCTTAGATATGTTATCTGGCCAGGTTACGGGATATAATTTGTTACATAAAGTAACATACGAAATAAGCAGTGACAATAATGATGGATCAATTAAAAATGAAAACGCCTTTAAAAGTATTTTCCTAACTTCACTTTTCACAAGTCTTGGCAATTTGAAACTGTAGATTTTAGTTCGTTTTTGATAGAATATGCTCTCGTAAACTCCGGTATATAACAGACAATTTTGACAGCACTTACTGTGTTAGCTTACCCTTAGGATATGACTTTAAATCTTTCTAAAAATTTTTTAGGTACAATTACTTATTAGACAGTATGTCTTCTATCTCATTCTCTCTTAGGCTAAATCCTATATATATATATATATATATATACTTGTCTCTTTTAATTGTCGCTTTTTCGTTTAGCATTTTCTTTTTTTTCTTGGTCTTTCTCTTCGTAACTTAGGAACCGGTCCTCTTTATTGAAGACCATTACTGCCATTATCGAGGAATATAGTTTCCAGTCTTATGACGATTTCAGGACCCTAACAAGATGGTGATTCCTTTGTTAGAACTTTCTAGGGAGTTTTTGTGGCATTTCAGAATTCATGATTCATGTTATTATTTCCAATTCTCTTCACTTGTGCACAATAACCAAACTTTATTATACAATATGCCACCTGTATTACACAATATAGGATCGAATAACACAAATTTATGAATAAAAAACATAAACTACAAACTACATTACAGTTAAAGATCCCGCCAAAAACTCCCTTAAGTTTTTTTATACGTCGCATCGATAGCGCTGTTTAGAAAAATCGATTGAAAAAATTAAATTATATAACCGATTTGTTAAAAATCAATCATTATTTATTATTAAAAAAATAATTACTAAAAATGGATAATAAGGAATTAATAATTGATTAGAATATAAATTGATTATTTTTTTACATTCCTGAGTGATTTCAGTAAAACATACACTGCCGTTATAATTTGGCGTTAGAAGTTTGAGGAACTAAAGCGGTAATCTTGCATTTTCAAAGCAATCTGATTCAGAATATTATAAATTTGAACTAAATATTATTTTATGATTTAATTTCGTACAGAACTTAATTAAATGTTTGAGTCAATCATGATGGTAAATTCTAAATAGTAAACACAGGTTATGTGCACTGTGGCGTACTGCTGCGCCAACTTATAAACGTACGTATAAACTATACTGTATGTAAAATCCCGATGTATATATATGTTTTTGGCGGCATCTTGAACTGCCATGTTGTGGTTTCTATTTTAATCCATTAACTTAGGTTTTTTGACCTATGTTATGTAATATTGGTGGCTTTTTGTCTGATATAGTTTTGTTATCGTGCATTCGTGAAGTAGATTACAAACATATACTGAAAATATGCATTATGCACAAAAACTTTGTTTTTTTTTTAAATTCACGAAGATACACATTGACACTGGCAAAGTCTTTTTGCGGCGCCAAAATAAGAAGAGGTAGTGAAACTCATTTGTCAAAATGTCAAAAAGGAAAATCCGATAATATATTTTTTTACTGTGTTATTTGTATTGCTTGCCTAATTTCCAGATATTGATGTTATATTATGTTTTAATTATTGAAAACATGTTTTCCTATATGTCAGTCATCAAACGTTTTTCATTCAAAAACTATTGTACCAAATTTGTTTTATATTCATCTCAAACAGAACACGCTTATGAAAAAAATTTAGGAAAAATAGTTAATGTCGCTATTATAGGAGCTCCTAATTCCGGAAAAAGCACATTAATCAATAATATAACCAATAGAAAAGTAAGTGTAATAATCACTTCACGTTTGCCAATTTGACGACTGACGTATGAGCTTACCAATACTTAATCTTAAGTACAGTTACCATTTCGTTTGTATTCTATGTATACACACTCTTTATCCATTTAAATGAGCATAAAAAATATGACCCTTTTTATGTTGCTGTAGCACATATTTTTGACTATTTATCTAGTCAGAGATTTTTTATAGTATTTAATAGATACGAAACATTTGAACGTTCAGGTTGGAATTTTATTATTTACTGTAAATATATACGTTTTGTAACATATTCACTTTAAGAAACAATTCAGAACTGAATACCTAATAATTCAAGGGAAATTACTATCTCACCGATTAAGTATTTCATTTAAAACTATTTTAGGGGAAAGCAAACTATGTATTTAGTTGAGAAACAAGCTTTTGTCTTTAAAATTAAAAAATGATATTGTACACATTCAGATTTGGTGAAATTTGGACGGCCAGATAAATTCTATTGATGTTCGCTATTTTCAGGTATGTGCAGCGTCCAATAAAGTTCATACAACTATAAAATTAATTAGAGCAATGTGTTATTACAATCAGACACAGATAATTTTTTTGGATACACCTGGAATTGTGACAAATAGAGAGCAAAAGAAGTATGTTAACTATATTATTATTATCAAAAATTAATTTTAAAAATAATTCTTATAAAAATTTTGAGTCTGCTATTTTCAATCAGATTATTAGTCTACTTACAACTTGTTAACATTGTTACTAAAATATCAATAAATTGTTACTAAAAAAGTCTTATACTTATGATTTAATAGCTTTTGTCTGCTCGCTTCAATAGGTGGTAAAAATGTATCCTATTTCCCATTTCACAACTTCATCTACTTCTACACCAGACTTAATTAGAATCTGTCCTGAAAATTGAGTGTGATGGATGTACAAACATTCAAACTAACATACTTTCCCATTTATAATATATTTAATATCACATTTTCTAAGGTTGTTGTATATTTTTAATTACAGATACAATTTGCCAGAATCCATGATTGAAGCTTGTCATAAGAGTTTAAGATGTGCTGATGTTGTTGGTGTTGTACATGACATATCTAACAGATATACCAAGGACAATATTCATCCTGATTTGATTAATATATTAAACACTGCAGTTCAAGACATACCTAGTTTTCTTATTATTAACAAGGTACCTACTGATTTTTTGTATTTAATTTTATGTTTACTTAGCTTAGAAGCCTAGAGGAAATTTGATTTGATAAAACTTTTTTTGCCATTTTGTCAACAAAATTATGTTGCTATAAAGGTTTTAATATTCAGTGCTATTTATGTGAATTATATGCATGAGTAAAATCAATAAATAAATGTGAAAAGATATTACAAAAATTAGAATGAATGACTTGTTTTAATTGGTATTCAAAATATTTTCAATTAGGATTCAAAATATTTTCTTTATGTATTTTTTCAACTTGAAAAATAAGACATAAATCTCATAAAAACTTTGATATCCTGTTGCACTCCCTTTCATGAGATACAAATTTGATACCTACTGCCTTGCAAAGGAGTATTTGTCTAGGAAATTTCAATTCTCCAGTATCATGGTATTTTTTTTCCTGCAGATTGATCAGTTAAAGTCTAAGACACAACTATTATCCATTATTAGAAGTCTAACAAATGGTTATATCGCTGGAAAACCGATGCCCGGAAACAAGCGAGATAAAAAGAATTCAGACAAAGGATATAGTAAATTTTCTGATGTATTTATGGTGTCAGCATTGAATGGAGATGGTGTTTCAGATATAAGGGTAGGTTAATTAAAACACAATTTTTTATATTATGTTTAAATCATTTATTTTGATGAAGTTTTAATATTATGGTGTTGCCACAGAAAACAGCTTAGAGACACAGATACCTAATACTTGTAGCATTATCTTATATCTACATAGTAAAATATGATTATAAAAATAGTTAAATTAATTACTTAACTTTTCAGTATGTGTAGAAAGTTTAGGAGATAAATGCTCAAATGAGTGACTTTTGATGGTTTGATATATCCAATTGAAGTCCATTGAAATCCAAAGTTAATAGTTTTGCTATGTTTGAAAACGATCATTTATATAAAACAAAGTAAAATCTGCTAAATAAGATTCTTAAGACATATTGACAGGTACTGCACAGTCTGGTACTGGTGGGTCTGAAAGCATTAAATTTTGCACTGGAGTTCCTTATAAATAACCTATAAGAGCTCTAAGAAATGATTAATCTTTCTGACGTTGATATATATGGTATGGGATATTCATCAATTTATATACATTCTTTGCTTTCTTTTGTAGGATTACTTGGTAAGCAATGCTAAGATGTCAAGATATCAATACTCACCAAATGAATGGACAGACCAAACGCCTGAATCATTAATTGAAGAAGCAGTTAGGGCAAAATTTCTGGACTTTCTTCAGCAAGAGATTCCTTATAACTTGCAAATAAAATTGGAATATTATGAAGAAATAGAGGAACAAGATAAAATAATCTGTTCAGTAACTGTCGAATGTCCCTCAGAGAGAATATTGAGACTAATAGGGGGTGCGGGGGGAGGCCGGCTAAACCAGATAAGGACAAATGTAAGGAATGATTTAGTTGAAGTATTTAAGAAAATAGTTGTACTAGACATTCGGTTAACAGTGAAAAGTAAACCATTACTGGATTAAAGATATAAAAAGCATAGATTGAGTATAGATCGGCAAGAGGATGAATAAGACGAGGTTAAAAACGGAGTACATAGTCTGGTCAACAAGTTCAAACTAGTGTAATATAAAAAAAAAATAGCGAGATAAAGTACCTAAAAATATGAGCGACAGCTCATTCGATCCGGAGTTACATTTAGAAAAATGTATCTCAAGGATGTATTAGCACATAAAAAGTTGCAATTGCTATTAACAAATTAAGATGGAAAAAGACGGAATTTAGTTTTTGGTTAATAATTCAAATAATATTAATATTTAAGAAATTTCGAAAAAAGATCCTTAAAGAGGAGGAAATTTCCAATAAAAAATCATAATATATATATTATAATTTTTATTTAACGCCGAAAATAGGGTTCCGCTCGGCCATTACGGCATGCCGTAATGTGTAATACTGGTACGGTATGGCGAATTGTCGCACTGCCGCACTGTCGCACTGCCTCACTGCCGCACTGTCGCACTGCCGCACTGCCGCACTGTCGCACTGCCGCACTGTCGCACTGCCGCACTGCCGCACTGTCGCACTGCCGCACTGTCGCACTGCCGCACTGCCGCACTGCCGCACTGTCGCACTGCCGCACTGTCACACTGCCGCACTGTCGCACTGCCGCATTGTCGCACTGCCGCACTGCCGCACTGCCGCACTGCCGCACTGTCGCACTGCCGCACTGCCGCACTGTCGCACTGCCGCACTGTGAGCTGAAAATCGGCTTTAATAGACTTGGGGATTTCAATTTGCAAGTGCCGGATTTTTTGCCGGATATCGCTTCTATTAGTTATTACTATAATTAAAAACTAGCTGTGCCAGCGGCTCCGCACGCGTTGTCCACTAAAAAAGGTTTTTAAATTTTTGTGTGGTTTTTTAATTATTTTTAACTAAAATAAAAATAGCCTAAGTTATTCCTTAAAACATCACCTATCTGTCAGTGAAAGTCCCGTGAAAATAGGTCAAGACAGACAAACAAAATTTTTAAATACGGGTATTTTGTTATAGGTACCGTGTATACTTTATATGTTATTTAGTATATTATATATAGTATATTATATTTATGGCATTTAGTAAAAACGTTTTAATATGACAAACAGACACTTCAATTTTATTATATGTATAGATGACTGACACCCGAGTTAATTCTGCACAAAGACGAAGGAACTATAAATTTTTTTACGAAAAATTTATATGTAGCCTAGTATGAAAAATCCAACTATCTCTTAAACGGCAAGGAAAACCGTAATATTCTTACAGGTGGAGAAAGTACTAATTATTTATGGTTTTTTGTCATACCTCACATAACGGTTATCGATGCCGATTTTGTTTAAATCATCAAAATATTATTTTTATTTTTACATATGAAACAATTTTAATTGATTTTTTCTTTCAAGTATTCAGATAATAACATATTTTTTGTAAATTTCTAAATTGAAATTTCTTATATGTTAATAATTTTTGAGTTATTAAACTTATTAACGAAAAACTAAATGCCGTCTTTTTCATCTTAATTTGTAAATAAACATTGATTTTTTTTTATGTGCTTATACATCCTCGAGATAGATTTTTCTAAATGTCATTCCGAATCGAATGAGCTTGATATAAATGGTCTCGTTTTGTCTATCTCGCTCTATCACTAGCGTATACTATGCTCTTTCTCTTTTGTGTTGCCGATCTATATATATTATGTCTATTATAAACAGGAGATGTAAGTGGTAATTATGTGTGTGATATTATTATATCTGAGCGTAAATCTGTATTTTATTTACGTTATCTTTGTCACTCCCATTTACTTTTATATTCTCAGTAATACATTTTTAGGTGTCTATTGTATTCTGCTTTCTTCCATTATAAAACGTGAGAGCGTGATCGTGATGTAAATGACTTGTGTAAACGACAGTTACCTAGTCATTGGGATTTGAACATGTTCAAGAAAATACATGCAAACTAGCTTCAACAAGCGAGTTCACTAACATTACAGGATTTTCGTAAGATGCGCACTTTACTTTTATATGATTATAGGTCAAATCTTTCAAGCAATTCACGAGTTGACAGTACGTTTAAAATTATAGTTAATCGTATTGGCTTATTGATAAAAAGCTTAAAAAAAGGATAGGTAACGCGCATGTGTTGCTTCTGGTGTTGCAAGCGTCCATAGGCTGCGGTGACTGCTTACCATCAGGCGGAACGCACGCTTATTTGCCACATACGTGGTATAAAAAGAAAATTGAGAATTTTGTCTGGGAATCACGTGATTGGAAATGCTTATCAGAAAACGTGACGTCATCGTACAATATTTGTACACACGGTTAAGTGTTAAGTGTTCACGGTTCTTACGTTATTTTGTGATAAGTACCTAACTTTAGAATTATTAATGTAGAAATAGTGACTTTAATATTATGTAGGTGTTGAATAAATTTAGTAAGTTGTAACTGAAATTCTATTATACTCATCTTTCCACATACATGATACCTTTAACCATAGTTTTATTTATTGAATGATGACGTCACGGGTGGTCACATGAACATGATGCCGCATTTTTGTGTCATATTTTCTACTAGCTGTGCCCCGCGGTTTCACGCGCGTATAATTTAAAAGAAATCGCTGATTGATAATTTATAATACTTCAGTATATACAATATTTTTATTGGGCGGCCAAGGTTATGCACCACAACTCACACGGCTCGTTCGCATCATTACACCTATAGTCATAGACCCGAGCCGAGTGTTTAATTATTTTAATTTTCCATTATCTTCCAAACTATGCATCCAAATAACATGCTATAAAGGGAAAAGTTTATCTTCATTTGGTTTTCTTGATGATAAAGTAACTTTCGTTCGTAAGGATTAATATGCCATGACTAATAATAATGCTCATAAATCGCTTTTCAATTTTCAGTAAATATTTGTCACAAAATACCTTATTGTGGCTTATGTATAAGAGATAGGCATATGGTATCGCGGACTTTTTTATAGAATTACTAATGAGAACTATTTTTGTAGGACATTGTTTTTACGTATCGCTAATCCTTACGCCAGCGCACGCAGATAAAACAATTTTGATGCGCAGATTTTTTCGACTTACATAACTAAAATAAATATTTAAGGCTGACTGAAAGGTGTAGCCTAATGCTAGATTACTATTCCACATAAATCTTTTTTTTTTTTTTTTATCGTTATAGGTTTGGCTTAGTGGCCACAATCTCACCTGATGTTAAGTGACGATATGGCCCAGGATGGTAAACGCTAAACCTAGTGGAAGACTGGCTCTCAAGTGCAGCTGCCGGAACACACCTATTGGTGCTTGGCGACAGATTTTCAACTTGAGGGTGGTAGCTAGCCAGGCGGGCATCAGAAAAAGCCCTACCACCATGCTATGGTTTCCTCACGATGTTTTCCTTCACCGAAAGCTCAGGCTCATTGTAGGGATTCGAACTCGCGTCTCATTCGACGCGAAGTCGTACACGCTACCACTGCGCCATCATCGCTTCAAACTGGCTATCATAAACAAAAATATTTTTTCGAATCCGACTGGTACTTCCAGAAATTAGCGTGTTTAAACAAACATACAAACTCTTCCGCTTTATTATATTATAGTATAGATTTAAATTAAAAAATGTTAATTAAGGTTTAGTACATAATTAATAAATATTAATTCACGGGTATTATTTTCAACAAATAAAG
This sequence comes from Saturnia pavonia, assembly GCA_947532125.1. NCBI lineage: Eukaryota > Metazoa > Arthropoda > Insecta > Lepidoptera > Saturniidae > Saturnia > Saturnia pavonia. The sequence goes on from OX383901.1 coordinate 7,449,693, forward strand.
TTTAAAAGAACTTATCTATCAAATGTTATCTATTCCGGAAAACACTAAGTAATTTGCATAAGCTGTGTTAGTAATTATATGTTTCCCGCGACCCAGGATTTATTTTCTAGTGCGTGGACCTACGGTTTATGGTCATGTCTTGTAATATCGATTTAACAATAAAGATTTTTCTAATTATTTTTTTATGATTTTTTTAAGACAAATATTGTTAGTACCGATTTGGGAACTTACATCTAGAATCTATGTTTTGTTCTGATCGCTAACATATTGTAATTAAATCAATAAAGAGATCTTTAAGATAGTAATAGTGATAGGCAACTTTTTCACAATCAATTATATTATACATCTCAAAAAGCAACAGCGTCTTGACAGATATCTATACAATATTTTCAAAAGAAAAAGAAACAACAGAGTGCCAGGCATCATTGCTTTTGTTTATACTGTATTAATTAAATTTGTACGGTACCTAATGGGCTTTCCGCAAACAAAAGCAACAGTATTTGTTCAGTTGGATAAATAGCAATGAAAAATCTTAGAAGAGATTGCAGAACTGCGTACTGAGTGCGTGCACAGACTACTCATAGTTCTAATACGTTCCTAAATACGATTATCTACACCAGAAGAGAATTTGAATAAATACTACTACAAACATTAAATATAACATCGTTATAAAAACATTTTGCATGATAAAATCCTGAATAACTTCCTCTATACAATGATTTTTGTGACTTTTTGTTTTTTTTTGTTACTACGTGCATTGTTATTTTCTATATGACTTAAAAGTAGAGTAGAGCAAAATAATAAAACCTAGGAATCGAATATTAATCGTACGAATTCTAAATTAATGGAATTGATCGAACGCCGTTGTACATTTCATTTATTTGTTTCTTGTTTAATTTCGAATAAACAAAAATATTTACCTAATTTCTGTATTTTTACTGAAGCAACAAGCAACGAAGAGTATTTACTGGAAAAATGTAATCTTGTTCTTTGGTATCGGGCATTCAATAATTCAAGTGTACCAGATTGCGATCTCAATTATTTTTATAGTTTATTTTTGTTATTTAATTTATATAGATTACACATCCCTCTATTGATTTAAAGCATAAGCATATTTTCGTTTGTTATTAGTTCTAAAGAAGAATCGATAATCATAAAATCAACTTATAATTTAAATTATGCTACATCTCTAAAATAAACATTTGACATGAATAGTCAAGTCTTCTTACGGAGTTTTTGGCGGTAACTTAAAGTGTCATGGGGTGATTTTTGTTTTTATTCATAAACTTATGTCATTTGGCCCTATATTATGTAATTGTGGCGGCATTTTACGTGATGTGGTGTGGTTGTTGTGCACAAGTGAAGTGGATTACAATAAATAACTAGGAACATGCATTTTAAGTTGCTATAAAGGCTCCCTGGAAAGTTTTAACAAGGGTGCCGCCATCTTGTTGGAGCTATGTTTAAAGATTACAGAATATTTCCCTCGCTTTGTTGACTAAATTTAAAATACTTGACACTGGCCTATTGCACGAATAGTGCCGAGCCATAATTAATAAGAAGAAGAAGTCTTCTTACAATGAATGAATAATAGTTAGGTTTGGTTAAGTTGAACTTAATATCAACGTACGAGAAGAGCGAGCGAAGCGAACAAGCCACGGCAGGTCCGGAGAGTGCCAGAAACCTCAAAAATTCAAAATTATTAGTGCCCGTTAACAATCTATCGTTCACTACGTCCCTAGACTGATTATAAACTGACGGTTCGTGAAATTATCGGGTGACATATCCATAGGTATATTTACGTGAACACAACAAATCACCTAAATACTTAAAATCAACCTTTATCTTGGCTCCAATCAAAATCGAATTCGTGGCCTTCAACGAAGAAGTCAGATGTTCTAACTGTTCGAGTTCATACTTAACAATAGTAGTAGGTGTTCTCGAAACACCAAGGCTACAATTTAACCGCAAAACTTTGTTAAGACTTGTTTACGAACAGTTACAGTTCCCAGTTTATGTGCCGGTGGTCGGTAACTTGCTGAGCAAGTTCACGCTTCGCATATACCTAGGTACCTACACGATAGAAATGATTTTAGTTTATGAATCATTCTAATTACAATTTTATTTTGGACTAATTGTGCCCGCGGTACTGCCCGCGTGGATTACTAAAAAGCTTTTTTCTTTGCACGGAGCCTAAGTTACTCCTTGTTGTAACATCAGCTGTCTGCCAGTGATAGTCCTGTCAAGATAGGTTCAACCGTTTTGGAGATTGGCACGGAACAAACCGACACAGAAAAAAAAATGTTTTTTTTATAGGTTACTTGTTTACTTTTATATGCATTTATTACTTATTCATCATACGAAGACTTGCATGTCTCATCCACAAAACGTAAATTGTTACGTCGTGCAAATTATGACATAACCTAAAAATATGAATTCGGCCATCGATTATCATTTAAAAAAAATATTGTCATCTATACAATGATTTATGTGTATTTTCGAATATTTTTTTGTTACTAAGTGCATCGTTACTTTCCGTGTTACTTAAAACTGGAGTGGACCAAAATAATAAAATCAAGGAATCTAAAATTAATCAAATTGACCGAACGCCGTTTTACATTTAATTTATTAGTTTCTGTTTTAATTTCGCATAAAAATATATATTTATTTAATTCCTACATTTTACTGCAGCAACAAGCAACGAAGAATATTAACTGGAAGTTTGGAGTCAGGCATTTGATAATTCAAATGTTCCAGATTGCGATTTCAATTGTTGTTATACTTTATTTTTGTCATTTCATTTAGACACCCCTCAATTGATTTAAAGCATAATCGTATTATATATTGTATATTTAGATCTCAAAAAGAATCGATAATCATAAAATCAACTTTAAATTATGATACATCACTGAAATAAACATTTGACATGTGTCGTGTAAGTCTCCTTACGATGAATCAGTAATAGTAAAAATCTGTTATTTTGACATTTCAAATAGACTCTATCGGAGAAATGACACAAACGTCCCGTGTACAAAATTCATCAAAATCGATTGAGAAATATTATTTTCACGATTCCTAAACGTATTTGTCAATTCTTAGTCTATCAATATATTGATATATGCTTCAAAATTTGTTAGGAATCGGTGGAGAACTGATGAAAATTTAATTTTCCTAATCTTTTAAAGATTTCTAAAAGTATTATCGACAATTCTTATAGGCTATCATATTACCTAACATAGCTCCCCGTGTTCAAAGTTAAATAAGAATCGGTCAAGCCGTTTTTGAGTTAAATCCGGACATACCAATAGACAGATAGAAAAACAAAAAAAAATTAAAGGCATGTTCGTGATCAGTTTCCTTAATATCCTAGCGAGAAATTTGAAATTTAAATACATGTACAGACAGAACTACTGATTTATTAATGTAGAAGATTAGTTGATACACAACTAAATAATAAGTATCAGGTACCTATACAAGCTTAGTATATAATCGTTTTACTTATTTCTAGTTCGTGAGCCGGGTGAGAAATTTCGAAACATGGCCACAAAGGAACAATATAGCAATAAAAACGGTTTAACGATTCTTCAAATCCCGGGACAACATCTCGAAACGTTTTAAAATCAAACCTCTAGTGGTCCGGATGTGTTGAAATCTTTACAAAGTAAAGCTTTTAAGCACTGGAGGCACAATTACTCAGACGTGCGCCGAAAAATTCACACAGTTTTCGAATGGACTCGAATTGAACAAAGTTTTAACCATGTCCTATGTAAATGTGGAAAGCACCTGCTTGTCTGTGGGATAGAGAATGACTCAGTTTCCAACTGCGAATGAGTTTACTGCTGACTATGCATAAAATGTTATATGTTATGTAACAGCTGGTTAATTTAAAAGTAAACATATGACCTATATTAAGGGAAGGTAAATATGATACTACCTAATTTGAAGTATCTAACTGACTAGAGAATAGGATTTATAGTTCTCAGGTTGAATCACGTATCTATTAGACATGTTGACATCTAGTAGATATCATGTCTTTTACAAGTAAAAATTGCATTAACGTGTATTGGCTTAAAATCAGATACTTGGAGTATTTCTCTCAGGTGTGTTCACAGTTCACCTAAGTATAGTTGCACATACAATGCACTTAGCTGAGTTAGTCGAAAATTCGTACAGATGTGCACCATCACGTCTTCCAGTTTGGATATGTTTATAACAATATACTAAAACGTTCATAACTTAATATTCCTCTTATATACCAATTATGTTATAAAGGTGGAGACTTTGTAGATTTGAACGCGCCAATATCAGGAATTATAAGTCCGATTTAATTTATTTTATACTCTGTTCATTAGATACCCTGTTCGTCGAGGAGTTGAGTAAAAATTTAACGCTGGCAAACCCGTGGATACGGCTATTTTTGCATATTAAAAAAAAGTTTTAAATCACACCTCATTATCTACTGAAAACGTTTTTCATACACAATACTTACCTCAAATGTAAATAAAATGTTACCTGTAATAAGGTACTACGGACTCTTATTGTACCTACTTAAATACTACTCGGTTTTTCTAATGGTATTCAATATGAACTTAATCCGATCATTTTATCGTAATATAATGAAATTGAAAATATAGACAAACATGAAAAAGGATTTCTGCTGAGACCAAAACGCTAATGGTTCTTACAGAACAAGAAGAATATTTAATTTCCAAGTAGAAAATAATATCAGGTAACTATATAGGAAGGTAAATTAAGATTTTCGATAAGTACCTGCCTAATAGCCTAATAAGGTATTCAGTTCAATTTCTGGCAGAATTACGATTGACATCACACACTAAGAACATTACAGCCCTACTGAAATAAACGAGCTCATTTTCGCTGTCACCCGACAATATTTTCCCGTAATGTTCTCTAGGAAAGCTATCGTCAAGATTTATCTTAACGATACAGAAACACCTGTGAAACTCTTTTCATAATTTAACGTTATTTAAAATTATTTTATTGTACCTAGTTAAACGGTTAAATAAGTAGTGGTAGGTAAATAATAATGAGGTCAAAAAAGTATTACAGACGACTCGACTGCGTTGACCACAGTACGCTTACAATTAAGCTGAAACACTACGGTGTGCGTGGAAATTCTCTCGACCTGCTAATCTCTAATTTAACAGACCGCTGTCAGAAAATAAGTATAAATAGGGCAACCTCTTTGGGATCATTAGCTAGAATTGGCGTTCCTCAGGACTCTATTTTGGGACCGTTTTTAGGGTTCTGAAGTCAAAAGGAACCCTTTATAGTACGGTATGTCCGTCTGTCTGTCCGCAGCTCAGCTCAGAGATTCACAGTATTAGAAAGTTGTAATTTGGTATGGATATACTGATATACATAATAATCATGCCGAAAAGTGGTAAAATAAAATCTTGAAATAAAAATTTGTTTAGGGTGCGCACGTTTGACAAGCTAGTTTTTGTCAAAGATCAGCACAATTTTAATACTTAAAATAGACATAAATTAGTCGTATCATGTTTTAGACTTAGTTAGACCAATAACATTTTTTAGGTAGAGTTCAAGGACCATGTCAAGCAGGTTTTACTGTCACAAGATTATTATAGGGTGGATCATTAGTGAATGATATCTGGAAGTGACTCCTTGTCTGTACATTTCCTAAGTCAATATGGTTATTATTATCGTATTATATTATACACTAGCTGCGCCCGCGGCTACGCTCGCATGCATTCCTAAAAAACGTTTTTTATTTTTTTTGCAGAACACTAATTATTTATCTAAAATAAAAGTAGCCTAAGTTATGCCTTATAACATCAGCTATCTGCCAGTGAAAGTTTCGTCAAAATCGGTCCAACCGTTTCGGATATTATCCGGAACAAACATACAGAAACACAGACGGACAGACAGACAATCAAACAAAAATTTTAAAAATGGGTTTTGTTATAGTTTTGGATATACTTTCATAATGCATTTAGTAAAAAGCTGTTATTTTGACATTACAAACAGACACTTCAATTTTATTGTATGTATAGATTACTGTATTCTATTAATATTATTCTAAATTTGGAAAAAAAAGAAAACCACGGTCAAGTTTCTTGCTGGTTCTTCTCGATGACTGGGATATTTTCTGAACTGGTTGTAGTACTATGACGTTCATAAGAGTCTTCTTAGAGCCTAAATTAATTAATTTTTATTTTGATCTGTTACTGAGCTCTGAACTGCAATTATGCAGCTAGCTTGCAGCTCAAATGCAAATGGCCTGTAATGATCCTAATGATTTCGCCGACAGCTTAGGACTTTATGGGTGTATGAAAAGAGCCTCCGCGAGTGATGTTACCTGAGCGGTCAGTCCCTATTCCAACTTCACTGAATAGCCTTCTTACCACGACCTGTCATGTGTGTTTTTATTTTAATTCATAAACTTACGTTATTTGACCCTATGTTATACAACTAGATGTGCCCCGCGGTTTCACCCGAGTATAATTTAATATTTAGAATAATCTGTTTGTTATAATACTTCACTATGGACAATATTTTTATCGGGTGGCCAGGGTTATGCGTAACAACTCACACGGCTCGTCCGCGCCACTACACCTATAGTAAGTAATAGACCCGAGCAGAGTGTTGAATTATTTTAATTTTACATTATCTCCCAAACTATTCGTTCAAATAACATGCTATAAAGGGCAAAGTTATAAAGTTAAGTTAAAATTGTCTTGATGATGAAATAACTTTCGTTCGTAAGGATTAATATGACATGCCTAATAATAATTCTCATAAATTACTTTTAAATTTTCTATGAAACTGTGTCACAAAATACCTTGTGTATAAGAGATAGACATATGGTATCGAGGACTTTTTTAGATGTACTACAATATTTTTGTGGAACATTGTATTTACGTATCACTAATCATTACGCTAGCGCACGCGAATATAGCAGTTAGGGTTCGCTATTTATTCCGAGTTACTTAACAGAAATCAATATTTAAAGCTAGCTGAGTGGTGTAGCCTAAAGCCTAGCCTATACTATTCCTCGTGAATCTGGCTATCATACACAAAAATATTTTTCCAATCCTACTGGTGGTTTCAGAGATTAGCGTGTTTAAACAAACAAACAAAAAAAACTCTTCCGCTTTATTATATTAGTATAGATATTAGCGGCTTCTAGTTTGGTTATTGTGCTCAAGTGAAATTAATGAATATTAATAACCAAAGAGATTGTAATCACTACGTTTATTAATAACTAATGACATTCATTTTAAGTTGCCGCACAAACTGCCTGGACAGTTCTAATAAGGAAGCCGACATCTTGTTACAGCTATGTTTGAAGATTATCTACAAGAACAATTAAAAACATTTTAAACACGTCACTTTAGAAAAATTGTGGATAAACACAAGTTGCAAATAAATAAAAAGAAGAAGAAGAAGCCGAAAGCTTACACTCAAGTAGCAGATATAATTGCTCTATCAATATTTTTTGGTATCTGTACCGAACGGTTACAAATAATTTGATATTTACATAGTAGCTTTGCAAACAATCATATTTGAAGTACATAAAATCTTGTTGTTAGATTATCTAAATAATTTCGAACTTTTACGTTCATCGTTCGTCAAGATAAACGTTAAAAGCATTTCTAAGATAAAATTATTATGTAAGTATATGAAGCGTACCTGGTACCTGGGAATTGTGTACCGTAAGCATTCTGCGGAAGCGGCACTTAGATTCGTCTAACAACCGCAAAACCGCCCGTAGTAACCGCAACGCGCCACGCTGCCTCTTGCCCGCTCACTACCATCCATCATTCTGGCAAGATCAATTTAATCTCAACTTGAACCGTAACGTACCCACACTAGTATTCTGTACGTAATGTACATACTTCTACTCCATAGAAATAGTAAACTACGCCTCGACCCATATTACTTATTTACCAAGTGTTCCCTTGATACTATTTGAGATCAGATATTTTAGTGATACGAGCTGCACATATCTCATAGTTATGAGACAGTGTTGAATGTAACAGGGTCATGGCATTACATAACTTCACAGGTCGGTTAGTACGTGACTTAGAATAACACACACCTGGAAGAACGGCAACTTCACTCACTAACTACACTCTCAGAGATTAAGTTAATGCGCTTTATTATACCAGTTGGAAGGAGTACTGCGTACGTCAGACTTCTTAATTTGAAGTTACATCTATGACTTCATATACGCTACATTAAAATTAAAAAATACTCCAAATAATACATAAATCACGCCTCATTCCCAACGGGGTAGACAGAGACCACATCTTTCCACTTACTATGAACCTGACATACATCTTTCGCTTCTTTAACATTCATCAATTTTTTCATGCATGCTCGTCGGTTTAGATTATTCTAAGTGTTATATAAATACCTACTACCTGTATCCTCAGTTGGATTTCCAATCGACAACATCTCAAGAATAAGGCAATTTGTAAACCCCTTAAGGAATGAATTTTCATAAACTACTGAACTGAACATGAACTACTGAATCGATTATGATAAAGCATACGAGTAACTGTGAAGCTTATAAAATTGTAAAAATACCTTTAAATGAACATTTAATAATTAACTTGCCTTTTTGTAATTTAAAGTACATCAAACTGCGATAAATTTATTTAACAAAATTAGGTAAGCAATCTAATTGATTGAAAGTTTCTGTAAGCTCGTGTTAGCGCCGGCCATCACGCTTCATCACTATAACCTGGTCTATCTCCATATATATCAAAAACATCCTCTATCTCCTAAAATGACTTGTATGCTCATTCTGAAAATTGACAAGAATTATCTACACACTACTAGGTATTTAAAAAATAATTAAATAATAAAAAAATCCATTTGATTTAAAAAAATTAATTTGGTATGGGTATACATATTAATCACGACGACAAAGTGATCAATTAAAATTATATAAAAAAAATGTTTTTTCTCTTTGTGTTCAAACACAATGAGTGTTGACAGCACTGCGAATTATTTTCAGGGATATACGTTCAGCAAACGGGTCAGCTAACATCAGTAAACGGGTCTTCATTTTTACCGTTGTACTTGCTTTCGGGTGTACTTTGGTGGTAGTAGACTGCCGTCATTATCATTTCAGCTCTCTTATTTCGCTAAATAGTTTTGTGTTAAACTAAAATTTTAAAGAAAGGTAACAATTAATACCAGACAATAAGGTAGTATTTCATTTGTAACTCCCACTCACTGAGCAAAATTTACAAGTAAAATAGTATTATCTCAAATAAATCAAGGGCTATAAAATATTATTTTGAAATAATTTCATTGAAAATCACAAATAGTTTAAAATTAAACAGTCGATAAGGTATTATTTTGAAATGATACAAAGAAATCGTATTAATTTAACAGGCAAAAGGGTATTAAGTTAAAATAATCCTTACTATCCTAATCCTAATAATATTATAAAGGCGAAAGTAAGTTTGTGTGTTACTCAATCACGGATAAACGGCTGAACGGATCTGGCACACAGATAGTTTATAACCTGGATTGACACAGGATACTTTTTATCCTCACACTTTTATGAACACTTTCTCGTAGATCACGCGAGCGGAGCCGCGGGCACAGCTAGTTAGTTAGCAGCTAGATAGTTAAATTTGATATTGTAATTAACGTGCACGTAGTCGCGAGGCGGTTTTTATTATTAAACTGTGCTTGCATGACTTGACGTTTAGTTGATTTAATTGCAGTAAATTTAACAAGGTTTCGTTTTAATTTACTGTTATGTTTTTAAATTGTAGAAAGTGAACGGTTAATAATGTAAATCATGTTTACATTAATAACATTCCATAGTGAATTAGATGTACTAGTCACGTTCACTAATTCTTGCAAATATTAATGTAGTTGAAGTGGGTATAATCTAGAGTCGTGGCACGTTACAGGCATTCCGCCTTTGAAATCACTTCCCAGCTCCACTCTTCACTCCTGACAGTGACGTATTGTAGAGCTTCTTTAACATTAATGTAATGGATTTTGTTTCATGTTGCGGAACTTATAGTGAATAATTTTGCTTTATAAATTAATTTATCTTTTATATATCATTTATTAATTTCCCGTTATTGATATTTATTTTGATTAGCTATGTTCGCGGCTTCGCTCGCGTGGACTACAGAATGCCGTCGGTCAAGCGCTAGCGTGAATCGTACTGCCCCCGCTCAAAGGACGGAAGACAAAAATGTTTATTGTGGGTGGTCCTTAGAAAATAGATATATACTTTTTTGTAGGTCTTTTTAAGATTCTTCTTTAGCGTATCATTTTTTTTCTAATATCTTTTCAGAATCAACGTAAAATTTATTATGTAGATAATTGTACTATGTAATTTGCATATAAGATCTCTAGTAATTTCTTCTGTGCACCCAGAAAGCGGATCGGTTTATCTAATACGTCTTCCTTAAAGTAACAAAGTAGGTATCTGAATACACTACATCAGTTAAATTTGGCGCACAAAGCAATTTTGTAGAATGAAATACAGTTTATAAGAATGCATTAGATGTTTATCTGATACTTTGTGTGAAATATGCAAATCTTGTGCCATTGGTTTTTAAAACAGCTCCTAAGAGTTTAGGTGAAATGTTGTATTTACATAATTTTATACTTTCCAAGTATCTATATATACAATATTTTCTTTTTTTATTGCAAAGCTCAGTCGCCCTGATATTGATTATAAATTGTTCCAAAAAGTTATTTTATGTACCATTTTTAAGTAAATACTTACTTTTCTTCACTTCTCGGAATTTATAATTGATCTTAATTTTGTGTAACACTATGTTGCATATTTATTGAAATCTGGACTCTGAACATATTAATATTCGTATTTAAATATATTTTAACAATTATGAAAAGAGTAGTCTCTTTTCACCTTAGACCTTAATTTTAATACCCAATTATTAAAAATCTGTACAATATTAGAGCATTATCAATCTAATGGTATCGAATACTGTCTGACGTATCCGTTAATAATGTAGGTAATTAATTAATTATACCAGCCTTTAAAGATCCCACTAATAGACAAAGTCTTTATCTCGGGGAAAATACATGCTTAAACATCACATCCGCGTCAGAGCAATCTCACAATGTATAGGCAATTACAAGCGCCGATAAATCTACAGTTTTAAATAAATAAGAACATTTCTCAAGCGTTCAGGTTTCCTCACGATGTTTTATTTCACCATCAGCCAATTAAAATAACAAACCAATTAAAATTAATAAATGTACCTACTTATATGAATTCCCAAAAATTTTTCAGGTGTTCAAACTTGCGAACATAGAATCAATATTCTGACGTTCGTAACTATTCAACTATACCTAGGATACATATTATTCTAATATAACATTATATTCCATTATACATGTATACATAATACAATTATCAAGTTTGAAAATTATGTACATGACAAGAAAATTACATTATACAGGCTATTTTATTTTGTGAACAATGTTTAAACGAAACATTATTATCGTTCACAAAATAAAGTATATTGTGTACAGAGAAATGTTTCAAGATTTAGTGGAAATAAATGTTGGCGCGAGTGTAAAAGTTCGCAAACTTTGACCTTTGCCGTACTTTAAAGATGTACGAGTAGAACTGTAACAAAGTATTCCCTCCTTCCTATGATATACATCAAGGATGTTACGGATATGCTGTTTCGGGTTTAGATATAGATATCGTAAGAGTATTTAATCAGTTTCGGTCATATGTATATATGACCGGATTTGAAATTATTTCAGGTATACGATAATTTCAGTTAAGGAGATTACTTACATTTTTCAAAGAATTACATTTAGAAAGAAAATTGAAGCATTTGTAGATGAACAATGTTAGCTTTATTTTAGATTAGCATGTCCGCGTCTCCGCTTTCGTCGACGACAGAAGAACGCGCAGTGCTTATAAATCCTAGTTTCTGAAAACTTTTTTTATATAAGGAGTAAAACAAAAAAAAAAACAAATCTTGGATAATTTTGCGTGATGGGCGCACAACGGCAAACAGCAATCATTTTATTTATACCTATATAGAAGAGATATATAATATCATCATTACTTAGCTAAATTTTAAGTCATTTTTGGTATTAACAGTGTCTCATTCGACTTCGTTCCTTTCCGAAATCATATATATATGGGATATATGGTAACGGTTTCGGATATTTTATCATTTCGGATATCCGATAGTTACGGAGTTCCGTAACACCCCTTGTGACACCTGAATAAGCTATATAAGTAAGAGCAATGATAGCGATGATGGATTTTTGGTCTCTCATTTGATTAGAATCAGTAAAATTACTATAGTTTGTGTTTTAAAGGTATAAAATCTACTTATAAGTGGTATGAGATCGTAAAAAGGAGTGTAAGTATACAATAAAAAAGACGAAATAATGTTCACAACAAAAGCAAACGCAGACGGATTAGACAAACATATAAGTTTAATAAGATAGTAAAATAAAGACAGTAAGCGTTATCTACATATCTTGTATATATAAATAAAATAATTGAGGTTTGTCGGTGTGCGCGCATCACGCAAAAACTAATGGATAGATTATAATCCTTTTTTTGTTTTATTCGTTAGATACTTGGTCCTTATAAAAATATCACGATATGTTAATTCAATAAAAAGTTATTAAGGTTTTAACAAACTAATGATGTCTTCTGTCGTTCATGCGGGTGCAGCCACGGGCACAGCTAGTATATGATATAATTACATTGACAGGCCTCGTGAGGCAATATAGTAACCTGAGCGGTAGCTGGTTCGATTTCCGCACAAGACTGACTTTTGTTTATATTATAGCTTGTTGTTCTTGTTTCATGTTTTGTTGCATTATAGCAGATTATTGTCAGTTATGTGTCTGGGTCTTGAATATCTATATGTATAGTTAATCAGCAGTTTAGTTACCATAATACATGCTTTGCTTAGTTTGGAATTAAATTGCCGTGTGTCGATTTGTATCTCCATATTTAGAATTTTTTTTTACAAATGATAAGCTTAGGACTCATTCGCAAAATGTCCAAATGTATATTTACTATGAGGGAATTATGTCATAAGATTTACTCGGATAATTTATTAATTGTAAAATTTCCTTTTAAAGTTATTTGTCAACGCACTTACGAAGAAACAGTATATGCTATTTTAGTTTAAAAAACTGTTACAGTTTAGCATGGTTTTAACTTAAGTCTACATTTGCTAATTGCTTCGAAACTTGTTTTTGAGTATAATTTTAGCTAATTGCTGTCGTGCTCTGGGCACCGAGCCAAAAGCAAGTCTCAGGAAAGACATGTTATTCACAAATACTTAAATTTCTTTAGCTTTGATTTATTTATTTAGCATAAAGAGTCTAGTTTTAAGCAAAATTTTTTTTAAGCTCTTTAGTCTGGCAACACACAGAATACAGAAGACTAAAATCGTAAGATGTTTTTTTTTTAAATTAGAATAATTTTATTGCCCTGGCATGGCACACCTGATGGTGACCTCAGTGCAATCCAATAACATCGACGGCCACCGAAGGATCAAGAAATCATCTCTAGTCGTGGCTGTCATGCCGGCCTATTTAAATGTTTATTCACGATATATTTGAAGGACTCTATGTTGTAGGAAGGAGGGAAAACACTGGCTGGGAGACAATATTATGCTTATATTCTCCAACGTCTTTCGGTCTGTCTGTCTGTCGGTGCGCTTATAACTCAAGAACCACTTAACCGATTTCGGTTAATATACATATTTGAATGGATGTATTTACTAATAAGCTATGTTTTGAAACGTTATGTTACAAAATATAAGGACAAACAAGTAACGATAATATAAAATCAACTCGGAAAAATAAAACTACCAGCAAGATTTCTTGGAATACGCTGCAAAACCGTTAAACATAAGATAATAGAAACACAATACAAATAGGTGATAAAGAAATCTTCTTGTACAATATACTAGACATTTGTGTACACTAGAAAGATCTAACAATTATTATTAACCAATAAACTTTTTAAAAGCAAGCTTACATTCAAAATTTTTTTGTACTAAAATGAATAATTAAAAGAAAAAAATTAAGATGTAATTATATTCCTCTTTCTCGCTTTTTTATATGCGCAATAAGCTTTTAAATTTAATTAAATCTTTATTTTTCTCTTTTAATTATTCATTTTATTACAAATGAAATATTGAATATAAAATTGCATATAAATTATTTTTTAAATTAATAATTTTATTATCGTCTTTTTAGTTTTCTATCCGTATTTTTCTCAGAGAACCCTTTCATTTGATACCCATATCATATGGATGGAAAAAAATAACTGGCCCGCCATCTTTGGGATTCCCTCATATTGGATTTAGAATGACGTTACTTAGCCAACGATACATTGTCATACAAATTAAACGTGCATGCTAAAATTTCAACTCAATCGGTTAGGGATAACTGTTTTAAAATTCAATACCAAGATTTTACCTATACTAACAAGGCAAGTTAATTAAAAGTTTGTAAAAATTCCGATACATCTTATAAACTAAACCTAACTTTAAAATTTAAACCACAATAAGTAAATGAAAGTTACAAAGGAAATGAAAACTGTTTACGTTATGTTTAAAATTTACGTGAAATAAAAATAAATAAATTTATGCTCTAACAAGCCACTCGTATAATTGTTTACTATTAATATATACATAACAGCATATGCATAACTTGTAGGAGGGCTTTCAAAACTATATGTAGCTTGGAAGTTCTCTGTAAGTTTTGATAATCGGTCACTAAGTGCGACTTTTAGTATGAAGGGCTGTATCTCTTTGTTGCGTTAACCTAGAAACTGGATTTTTACAGCGGAGTGAGGTGACATAGATCTTGGTGTTTAATATTAATTTCAACTTTATATCTGAAGCCATTATCGAGAGAAAAATAAAACTTGATATAACTATTTTGCATTATAATTTCACCGTGGATGAAATTCCTTATTTTCGGATTTTTCTTGTTAAAAGACCTTGTTGTTTCGTGCCAAATTTCAAAGCTGTAGATCTGCGGGTTATAGGTTTTCATAATCAGTCCGTGAGCGGTATTTTAATTATGAAGTACTGTGTCTCGTTAATAAAAAAATATTTTTTGAGCAACAGCATGAGACCACAGAACTTAGTATATGATATTAAATTCAACTTTATACCTCAAGTCGTTTTTGAGAAAAAGTGTCTTGACACACGGACAGACAGACAGACGGATAACAAAGTGATCCTATCAGGGTTCCGTTTTTTTTTTCAATATGAAGTACGGAACCCTAAAAATGAATGAGAATTATAGAACGTCGATTCATAGTATGACAGGCGAAGAAATGATGGAACTATCGTGCTTATAACAGCTTAGAGCTATCCTAGACTGTTTGAACTCGGCACGGAGTTCCTAGCTTTTACCAATGCCTACCCACAAGGAAAATTACACTGCGATATTGTTTTTTTACTGCATTCGCTATAGGGGCCCGTCCGTACCTCCCAGCCAACCCTCCACCCGTTCAACTGAACTTTGGACCGATTTATAAAGTACACAACCGTACACTCGACTCGACGCTTATTGCGATGTCGAACCACGACAAATGCTCTTTTCGATTGTGCTTTACGTTGCAACTAGAGTGAAAAATCGACGATTTTTTCGGTAGGTTCATTTAAACAGGTCCATAGATGGTTTTAATGGTAAAAACTATTTCTGTTAGCAATACGACTAAATTAGTAACAATATCTTTTATGTTTAATATTTTGTCACCAGTTATTGTAGCTGTTTTATTATGAAGTAGCGAACATGCATGCAGTCCACTTCATTGAAAGTCCACCACTTACTTAAAATCAAAGTCATATTACTCACTACGAAGCTGCTTTGCAGTAAAAGTACACTTGGCCGATGGTAGTTTTGCAGCCGAAACTTTGTATAGGTTCTTCCACTCTGCACGCGCTTGCTGGTCTTCCTGGTCACTGCACGTTTTGTTAAGTACATAAATCATTTTCTTTTTAATAATTTAAAAATAGACCATTTTTAATTAACTGCCAGTGGATTACCTTGTAAATGTAATTGAGATTATTAAATAATTTCCAAAATGTAAGCGGTTCAAGTGGAAACATAAATTTGATGTAATTTTTTTTTTATTACGTATAAATCGTCGTTTACTTTGTTTTCTAACTGTATATGAAAAAATATTCATGTTCATTAGTATTTAATAGTCTACGCCGAAAAAGACGCCTACTCCAAGGTTCGCCATTGAATCCGATCTTTGTTTAGCACATCCAGAGACTACCAGTCATTTCATCTATAATGTACCAAAAACGCCAACTTTCAAAAACATAAAGAGGTTCTTATACATTAGTAATAAATCAACGTCATTTAATCAAATATTAAATGAAAGATACATATTTCATAAAACGAAATTAGAAATGAGATTAAGTTGGCATGCTGAGAACTTTACTTGGAGAAGCCGATTTACCTTGGGGAAATGAAAATTGTTCAGGAAGTCTCAGCGTCAAAGAGTACGTTTAAAACAAAGTGTCACATTGATATCCACGATATTGCTAAAGTCTTGAGTTTTATCGTAATCATTATATTTTGGGAAACAAACAGACCAACGGTGTCGTTTAAAATGAACATGACATTATTTTTTATTTCAGTTCAGTTTGATACATTAAAAATGTTCAAAGTATTTTCAAAGCCATTCCCATAAAGTTACTTGTATACGCGTGGTGTGTTTATTATACTCATATATAGTTCAACAGCAAAATATGCCTCTGTATTATGTCTCTAACGTTACCATATCATACTTTTACGACCTCAGTAAAAATATAAAAAAAAACACTATTTTCCTAATATCTGGAAACGTATAGAATCTACTCGAAACATCGGGTATGTTAGGAACGAAAAGACATCGCAATTCATACAAATTCAAAGCTTATCGGTCTGATTACGTAATCAAGGATTTAAAAATTGAACACTTCTTCTTTAAAGGACGTCGTATAGTTCAAGGCTATTATAGTAATTTTGACTCTCGAATATAAGCGCTCCGTGTTCCGAGCCTGGACAACTTTCAAAAACATAAAGAGGTTCTTATAAATTAGTAATTAATCAACGTCATTTAATCAAATATTAAATGAAAGATACATATTTCATAAAACGAAATTAGAAATGAGATTAAAGACTTAGAAATTAAAAATTTAGACTTAGAACAAATTGCTAAACACA
Source organism: Saturnia pavonia (assembly GCA_947532125.1). Classification (NCBI taxonomy): domain Eukaryota; kingdom Metazoa; phylum Arthropoda; class Insecta; order Lepidoptera; family Saturniidae; genus Saturnia; species Saturnia pavonia. Next base: position 7,466,913 of record OX383901.1, read on the forward strand.
TTTACGCATGTTTATTTCTTACTCCCATAAGACAGAAACATATATGTATAGTTAAATCGAATTATTTACGAATATGGAAGGAGTCAGATCGCGATTTATTTGCATGTACGGCAAAAGCTCAAGCCAGAGCTAAGAGTTTCGGTAACTTTGGCGACACCTTTGATCTTGTTGCCCAGTTTTCGCGGTTGAGTGCTCGACCCCAAGCCCTGTGAAACTGTCAAACCTTTCTGAAGCTTGAGGGTCTTAAGGCTAACAGTGTAGTCACACCGAAAAAAAAAAAATTGCCAGGTTAGTTCGGTTTGGAAACAACATGCGATAAAAGAAAGATATCTGCAAGAGGACTACAGGGTAGTGTAAACAAGAGGTACTTACTGTAAGTACGACCACAATGTAGTGAACATCTCAATAGTGAGTATGTTTTACTTTTGTTTTATATAGTTCAAATAAATTATTGAATAAAAAAGCCCGCTGGACGCAGGCAGCACAGGACCGGTCGTTGTGGCGATCTTTGGGAGAGGCCTATGTCCAGCAGTGGACGTCTTTCGGCTGAAATGATGATGATGATGATGAAATTATTGAAGTGAAACTTCTTATGCGACTTCCAACACGTTAAACGTTTAACGCACATTATCGGTCTCTCCTCTTTATGTGAGCCAGAACGAGATATCAATATATTATCGGTCTCTCCTCTTTGTGTGAGCCAGAGCGAGAGAGCAAATGTCGGTGTGTATGTATATTACACACTGTTTAAATAAAATATAAAATATATTTTAAAATGAAGTTTCACTTCTATCGTGTGTGAATCGCACACACACCTTTTTTTTTTAGATGTATACCAATATTAATGTAATAAATTACTACTTACGGGTATAACAATATTAATGTTTGTAATTAATTTTTTCGTTTTTCACAATTTTGTTAAAAGTGTGAAATATTAGCCGATTTTGGCTATTCAGTTTGTAACCTTTTTTGCTAAATTGCGTCTTCGTGTACGTTTACAACTGCCAAGAATCTAAAATTTTAATCAAACTTGAACATCTGGTTAGAATTGGTTTCAACATATCTCATTTCCGTCAGAATTGGTTTTTCACCTATCTCGTTTCCAGCTGGATTCGAAACGGAGATATAAGTTCTTTAAAATAAGTTTATTATAGTAGTAGCCGTGGCCCGCGGCTCCGCACGTTTTTGTTTACGCAATAATTATTTTTGTCTCATGATTTTATTTGTAATCATATTAATGTTAATTTTTATAGCACATAAAATTGAGACATGACGTCATATACAATCCGCATGCAAAATTTCATCTACGGTTTTTTAATTTTATTTATTAACACTTCTTATAGCCTTTCAATTATACAATTACATATGCTTCCCCTCTACAAAACTTCATCAAAATCGGGTGAGAATTGATAAAAAACAAAAAAAAATTTTTTGTTTTCGATTAAAATGTGTTATTTACTATTCCTGTAGCCTATGAATTGAGCAATGACATAAAAGTTTCCCGTGTATAACGTTTCATAAGAATCGGTCAAGCGGTTTTTGAATTAAATCCGGACATACAAACAGATAAAAAAAACGTCATGATCAGTGTTCTTTATAATAGATGTCAACCAGGAATTTCGGAAAAATATTTATGTAAAGACACAACTAGAGATTCATTTATATATATTTAAATAAAGCTAAAAATCGATGTATTCGTTTATAGCGTCGTACGATTTTTTATCATTCATTCAAAAATAATTTAGAGCCGATCTAGCACATTTTTATATTATTACATTTGCATTCAGAGATTCAAGTTCTTTTTAAATTTATTTAACAGAACTTATCATAAAATTTCATTAAAGGTTTATGCTGAAACAATTATTCATCTCGTTCAAGTCACATCACTATTACCTACACATAATAACATAAAAATAATAACATATATTCTACAAATATATAAGTCGAATTCAAAATATTCAATACAAAAAAAAATTCAATAAAATACCAGATATACCAGTTTTATCATACCTACAGTCAAAGAATTACCGCCCTTATACCTTCAGCATTCAATTTCCCATGATATTTGACAAAACTCTCGGTTTTATCCTGTTCCAATTACCGATGACAAGACCTACATTAACCTTAAGGACCCTCTGTCACCAACCTAACACACGGGAAGAATAAATCCTGTTGAAGAATAAATTAAGGCCTTTGTGGTATAGAATCGCGGGGAGTTTTGAATGGGACGCGTGTTGGTCGTATCGGCAGGTACCGCCTTTCACACAAATAAATATATGATTTACGGATGTATTTACATTTCGAAACGACCACCCACGACGAGATTTCTGATTTTGTTGTGCGAGTTTTTATTTGCTTTAACATGTAACTATTAATATCTGAATACCGCGTAGGTATATACGATTTGTTTTCAATTTAAAAAATGTATGTATGTAATGAAATAGTAGTGTTGAAATCTGTACATTAAAGTAATTTGTGAAAAAATACTCTGGGATGTTTATACAGACAGAAAACATTTTGACAATTTTTGCATCCCCCATATCACGCAGCAACTACTGGACCGATTTTGATGAAATTTGGAATGATTCTAGTTTATAGTTTGTAGGTACATTTAGGGTGTATTTTTGCACGTATGGACGGACCAGGGATATTACGAATGTCATATTTTGGACATTTGCGAATGTGAATGTTTGAAATGCGAATTTACAAATGCGAGTGCGAATGCGAATAGTCAGAAAATGCATTAAAAATCTGAGTCTGTCCTCAATTGTCATTGTTATTAATTTATAACTGCAACCAAATTAAATGTACAATTATCTATAATTCTATATACCATAATATATTATCAATGTAATAAATTTTAACTTTTTTGTTTGTTTGTTTAAGGCACTAATCTCTTGAACTAGCAGTCAGATTTGCTAAATAGTTTTTGTATATGATAGCCAGATTCATGAGAGATAATATATGCTATCTAATATTAGGCTTATACCTCTCAGCTAGCCTTAAATATTAAGTAAGTCGGAAGAAACAGAGCACTGTAACTGCTTTATACGTGCGCTGACGTAATGGTAAGTGATACGTGAATACAATGTCCTACAAAAATATTGCTCCTTAGTACATTTGAAAAAAGTGCGCAGTACCATATGCCTATCTCTTATCCATTCACTGGCCTTTTCGTCTTTAACAGACGGATTAATCATCAGTGTTTCTGGGAGCAACTTCTTTCGTGGCTGTATAAGGCAATTAGAGAGAGGCATTGTAGACCGCAATGAGAACATATAAGAGCGATATTGTGTATAACGCGACCAAATTATTATTCTTAGATGGCGCTATATGGATTAGTTTATTAGCTTCCAATGTTCTGATACATTACAAGGAAGAATGTTGATAATAATAACACTATACAATTACGAAATAACTTTTATGTTAGGTTTATCCCGCAATAAAACTATCTCGAATTTGGCATGATTTTTATTTTCACATTTAAGTGTATACGGTAAGCGCGTGTATGTTCATTCATTTTGTAGATTTTAATATTGCTTTTAAATTTGCCAAATTATTAAAAACTAACTCTACGCACGTCTCCGCTCGCATGGACTACTAAAAAACATTTTTTTTTGTGCAAAACACTAATTATTTTTCAAAATGAAGTAGCCTAAGTTATTCCTTATAACATCTTCTATCTGCCAGTGAAAGTCTCGCCAAAATTGGTCCAACCGTTTCAGAGATTAAACGGAACAAACAGACAGACAGACAAAAATTTTAATTTTTTTTTGTTATAGATAACGTGCATACTTTCATATAAAATTAGTAAAAAGCTGTTAGTTATACATTACAAACTGACACTTCAATTTTATTATATGTATAGATGTCTCTGATATTTTATTGTAAATTTATACGATAGATGTCATTGCTTGATGTTTATCAAGATCACGCTATCAAGATTTTTACAGATTTAAACAGATGTATAATAATGCTTCGGAAAGGCTAATAAAAATGCCCGGGTGAAGCTGTTTGAGGTTTTAGGGCCCTTATGGCTAACAGTATAGTTAGTTCGAAAAAAAGCGAATAAAAATAACATTATTAAATAAAATTTTATTTTTCGATAGGATTACATAATCTTAAATTTTTACGACGAAGTCGCAGGCACAGCTGGTCTTATATATAACTAAGGTGGCAAATAAGCGTACTTCCCGCCTGATGCTAAACGGTTACCGTAGCATATAGACGCTTGTAACATCATAGGTATCAAAAGCAAGTTGCCGACCTACAACGCTCCTTCTCCAAGGAGCTTTGGAAACCATATTCACTGCAAGAATAACACATGACTATTTGGCTGCAATTTTTTTTTTATCGTTGTAGGTTTCGCGTAGTGTCTACAATTTCACCTGATGTTAAGTGACGATGTGGACCAAGATAATAAAACACTAAGCCTAGTGGAAGACTGGCTCTCAAGTGCAGCTGCTGGAACACACCTTTAGGTGCTTGGTGACAAATTTCCAACATGAGGGTGGTAGCTAGCCAGGCGGGCATTAGAAAAATTCCTACCATCATGCTATGGTTTCCTCACGATGTTTTCCTTCACCGAAAGCTCAGGCACATTGCAGGGATTTGAACTTACGAACCATCATTGCTTCACTGCATATTCTGTGGGTGCGGGATCTCACCAGCCGAACTGCCCCAAATCTGCAAAGAAATCTGTCTGTGGTCTCCCTATCTTTGGATCCCCTCTTCCCCAAGGAGCTTTGGAAACCCTAATCAAGGTAGGAACACAACACAAGTTCATTTGACTGCGATCTTCTGTAGGGTGGAGGGAGGCATTTCACTAGTCGGATTGCCCCAAGTAGAAAGAAATCTCCAAATAAATTCAATAAAAGTTTATACTTCTTTGGCTGAGTTCAATACGTGTAAAACTTTATCCTTTTTATTAATTCAAGAAGTTTGAGATTTTGAGGTTTGAGTTTAAAATTTTACAACAAATTCCTAATAAATATAAATTGTAATTTCTAAGTATATTGTCATTTAAAACTCACAGTTTACGAATGATTTTACCTTATTGCTTTATGAACGTTATAGTAACTGGATATAAAATTTTCGGCGCCGAGATTTTATGCCTAATTTTATGGCATTGTCTTCGTAAATGTTGTCCAAATTTTATTAGACAGTAAAAAAGAAGCGAAGCCATATAGCGATTACATTACCTACGATTATACAGCGACTCTATAAAAAAATTGTAGAGGCTTTTGTCTTTTTATTATGATTTTTCCAATTCCTTACATACATTCCTCAGATACATTATTACCTCACAAAACTTATTTTAAATTTCATTTAATAGCAGAGTTTTTTTAATTCTCTTTAAGTTAGCGATTCACCAAACTCTCACTTGATGTTAATTGTCGATGTGGCTAAGCATAGAAATAAGGCTGGTTCTCTAGTGCAGCGGCTAGAATACATCATAGATGCTGGGCTAAAGATTTTCATCTTGAGGATAGTAGCTAGCCAGGTGAACTCTACAAAGCCTCATAACCGTGCTATGGTTCCAACACGATAAAACGAATTCCGACAAATTGGTTTGTACTTGGTACTATTGGACCACAATATCCTTCATGAGGTTTACCAGTCTTGAGGTTTTCTTGGCCCTTGTAAATTCTGTCTTGCGTGTACAGGTCGTAGTATTTAGTACTTGGAAATATAAAAAATGTGTGGATAGTTTACATTTCGTTTAGTATGCAGAGATACTAGACAGAAAAAATGTTGCTGATAATAATGGATTGGCACCTTGTGGTATAAGTAGCTACCGTAAATGTAGCAACAGATTTTCATGAATAATACAACTTAAAATTAATTAACGCTTTTAATGTGAATGTTGAAGTATACTGTATTAGTATTGTACTTGAATAATTTGGATAGATTAATGATTGCGTCGGAGCGCAGCGGAGTCAAATCATTTCCTATCTAAGATTTCAGATTTTTCTTACGAGTGCTATGTACATCTTCTATCGAAAACAGTTACAGTTAAATGTAAGAATATTATATCAATGATTTAAAAAAGTATCTACTGTTTTCCTCTCATTGCTTATCCTACATAAGTAGGGTCGGCGTAACATGTTTTCCTCTTCCACTCTATTCTAATCTCAGCTTTCACATCTTTTATGCGCATATAATTCTTCACACAATCCATCCATACCTTCTTTAGTCTTCTTCTACCCATATATCCATCCACCTTCTTACTTAAAATTCTTCTAATTATATGATTTTAATCCGTTAACCTATCCCTAACCTTAACCTTAACCTAGTTTGCCCCTCAACTTCTCTGTGACTGGTGCCATTTCTCCATTTCTTTTGTTGCCCAGGACTCAGATCCATATATCAAGACAGGCCTTATATTGGATTTATACACTTTTCCCGTAAGTTTTAGGGTTCAGGTTTCCCTGTCGCCATTTCATCTTCATTGTATTTATCATATTCTTCACAGCCTGATCAATGTCACCGTTGTTTTGGATTAAGGAACCGAGGTACCGAAAATTTAGGGAGAACTGTAAAAAAAAAATCTACCAAATTCAAAATTTATAGGAACTATCCGATTACTCTGTACTCTTTCGCTATTCGCTATGATTGTTTTTATGGAGGCTATTTTTCTATAAGACAAATTATATCAACTCTGTGTCGTGACAGATTTCCCCTAATTGGTGTCTAGATGACAGATTGAGGAGCGGAAAGCTGTGATATAATTGACATAACAATCTGAGAGGCGGTTACAGTGATGGACAGAACGGTATTTACAAAACCGTGAAGTTATTTTACACTATGATGATAATTTAAGATACGATTATGCGTAGCGCTATCACATTTCTATATTGGGTTTAGGATGGATATTTCATAAAAAATAAGTATTTTCAGATGACTGGGATAGTGTTTTATGAATCTAATGAAGGTTATCTGTTCCACGTAGATTGCACTTTAGCCGCAACAAGTATTTTCTTTTGGTTTATAATAATATTAAAGAAATATTACCCATTTCCTCTGATATTTTCAACTAATTTTATTATATAGCTACATTTAAAAGGCTTTAGGACATGTACATCTTTCTTATATTTATATGTAGAAAGGCACATATGACACTTATCAACTATTTGATACAATAATAATATAAAAATTGCCAAATGCGTGTCGGGCTACGCGCAGTGTATGGTTCCGTAATTGTCTGTCACAATATGCAGACTTAGAAGGGGGGCTTTCAGTAATTTTCAATGGAATTTGTATGAAATTACTTCTCCGCGTATATTCTATAAGTTTTTCCATTGTACTCGTTAACTTGTAAAGCCTTCATTATATATAATACTACCGTGAATTTATTCACGTAGCCTAAAATAACGATTCAGCTAGCATGGGAGGACACAAAAATTAGTACTTTAAAGATTAATATTTTGCGAACGGATCCCTGAATCCAAAAATGGTTTTCACACACAAGTAATATTTTTGAACGACCTATCCAACAACCTATCCCACACTATGGGATAGACGAGAAAAAACATCCCCACTTTAGGCGTGAAAAAAATTCCATTACTAAGAATGTGAACTGGTGTAACTAAGGGTTCCTTGCTGATTTCCGAACCCTAAAAACCTGTTATTACCGATTATAATTACCATGACATTAAAAATGTGTTTAATTTAAATTAGTAATAAAAATAAACTATGAAATTTTATTCTCTAGGTACAAAATATGTAATAACTTAAGTAACACCCATTTACTTATTCTCCGGTGGGAAGAAACGAATGCTAAATATATAATATAAAGCATTTAAGTCGTTAGCTTTACAATAAGAATTTGTGATATGTATAGAAAAGTATTTTATCGTTGCGATAGGTAATTGATGTCGTTTAACGTTATGGAACTTCATAAAAAAGACAAGGAGGAGAAAATTTTATTTCGTCGTTCACAGGTCGATTTCCTCGCGTCTTTTACTTTCCGCGGGAAAACTACTCGGAGAGAATTATTACTTTAGGTATATACGAATAAAGTGTGCAGTAAGTCTCTATTATCTACGCCGTTAGAGTCGTGTGAATGAACGCGAGGGTACGTGGTTCGAATGTACAAACTAACTCTATTCTTCCCATACCGCTAATATATCTAATACGTCGTTTGTTATTTCTTTGTTCTCTGTTTATTTATTTAGTTTTATTGAGTTTTATTTTATTTGAAATATTTTAAAAGTAAAATTACTTTATTGTCTTATTAATAGAAAAAACAATTTTATGATTATAAAATTTAAGAGCATTGTAGAGAGATATGAATAGCGATAACTCAATAGAGACTGTATTAGGTAAGTTTATTTAGGTACAAATAAATCAACATTAATGTCTTATGTTATGTTTTAGTCACATTCAACCATTGAAACATTCAACAAAAATTTCTTCTTATTTAATTGTGACTATGTTCATTTACAATTCTGCCAACATCACGTGAATATAATATTTTTTCTAATTTTTCTTGTATTCACCAGACGTAGCTCTTAAAAGATGGCGTCTACCTTGTTAAAACGGTTCAGGGAGTTATGCGGCAACTTAAAATGCATACTGTCAAAAGTCAGACGACAAAAATTATTATTGTTGGTTATCCTTAGAAGATAGATATACGCTATCGCTGATAATTTTTATAAGATATACAAATATGCAGAACATTAATTTGATATATCTCGTATGGTTTACTCATCGTAATCCATTTAAGCGCCCCAAATGCGTCTTTTTTCCGAATTGATTCACCATTATCGTCACTGGTTATTTCGTATGTTACTTTCTTTTACAAAATATACCCTATAACCTGAGCAGATAATAAAGCTATTAACTAAAATAAAAACACGTGAATCGGATAAGTGGATAATCGTTTGAAAAGAACATGAACGGACACACAGACAGAGAGATGTTGAGTTTTAAAATCGGTATAGATAATCAACTTGACTTGTACACAATAACTAAACTACATTACGTAAAACATCGCCAAAATTATCACCGTATGATAAATCAACAAACCACGAAAAACTCTTTGAACTTATGACAACTTATTATTATGTACAGACGGTAAAACTTTTAGGTAATCTATTATTCTCATGGTTCAGAATGTAGTTTTTTTTATAGGTATTATTTTATGAAGAATACAGATAAAATCATTTCCAAACTAATCATAAAACTTTTCATAATCTATATTTAATACTACCAAAGAAGTAAAAGTTTGTGTTTGTAGGAGGTAAACTTTGAAAATTCTGATCCGATTCTAAAAATTATTTCACTAATAGGAAGCATTATCCTTGATTTATATAGGCTTTCTTTATTCTTATTGAATTAGTGCGTAGGAAGTCGAGGGCGGTTGCTAGTACGTAAAATGAAAATACCATAAAAAAATTAACTCCTGCTTCAAAATATAACTAATATTTTATTTCGTTTCAAAACGTTACTTTTTATTAGTTTTGCTATAATATTTACATTCCAACATGATTCTGTGTAAGTTCCATGATTATGTATCATTGGGTAAAATTGAGGGTGTTATTTGTATAAATTATTTAAAGTATACACAGGTGTGTTTAATCTATAATGCGTGTTCAACATACGAATTCAACATCCTTACCGGATCCGTTTTATTTTCATTAAGTAAAAGTCGAATCTTTCCATATGATGTGTGAAAATTTGAACCTAAGCCTAGAACCGAATATTTTTACTGAATTATTGTTGTAATAATGCAATAAGTATAAGGTTTTGTAAAACCATAATATCGAATTTTGGTGGTTGTCCAATGTACACAAAGAATGTAGGCAGGCTTTATACTTTTTTATTTTTATGTATTTATTAATATATATAATATATATTAATTATACATTATTTCTATGTCTTATATAATAGGTATAATTCTTATGTACATTATTTCTATATCTTATATAATGTAATTCTTTTGTAAGTATGTGACTGAACTCCTCTTAAACGGCTAGACCGATATTGATTAAATTTTTTGTGTGTGTTTGCGTGGTTCTCTTGATGATTTAGATTCACAATTGGACCCAGTAGATGGCGCTGTGGTCGAGTTCTAGTTTATTTTTAGGCAAGCCAACGTTCGGGCAGGACAACGTCTGTCGAGTCCAGTCTTTATATACATAAAACATCTGTAAGTGTGTGTACGTGACTGAACTCCTCTTAAACGTCTGGACGGATTTTGATGAAATTTTTGTGTGTGTTTGTATATGAGTCTCTGGGTGGTTTAGAATGATTTTTAATTGCAGGCAATCCAACTATCGGGCAAAACAACATATATATAGACATACGCTTGTATATATATAGATATGTTCTCAGGAGTAGAATTTCTCTCTCCTCAGCTTCTCTTCTCCACATTTCTTTTGACTAATCTTAGTACTTTAGGCTGGGCGATGTTGAGTCAGTCAGGTTTACAATAAACCTATAGATTACAATAACTTTTACATATTAATATAACACAGTGGGAATAAGAATAAAGAGATAGATATTGGATAAGTATAAAATATTTTAGGGAAAAGTATATTCCATCTTTATCTCAGTACATACATAACAAGTATAGTGGAGTTCAATCGTATGTCTTCATGCCCTCTAGCTACCACGAGAACGTTTCCGCTAAAACAACTAATTTATTACAGACGTGCAGGAGTTGTGTGTGCTCGAATGTTAAGGGTTCAACTGCGCAATTTCTTGCTTCATATAAAATGTTCACTGATTTATTTATGTCGTAACAAATTAAATAAACCTACATAACATCTACATAGTTAAATGTGCAGAATCTCTAAAGAGCTATCCCTAGATAAACAATAGACCTATGTATAAACCACAGTGATGCATTTTAATTGTGCTTTAGGTATTTTATTTTGAATAGTTTTTTATTGAAGTAATAAAATTATTTTATCATGTACATGTATTTATTTATATTAATAACTAGTTGTGCCCGCAGCTCCGCTTGTGTGGATTACAGAACCTAAAATAAAAAGTAGCCTAAGTTACTTCTTATAATATTAGCACTCTGCCAGTGGAAGTCCCGTCAAAATCGGACTAACCGTTTCGGAGATTAAGGAGAATAATTTAAAACTTGTTCTTTTGTCATATGCATTTAGTAAAATGCTGTTATTTTGACATTACAAACAGACACTTCAATTTTATTTACTTGTACTCGTATAGATTAGAGTGTAGTTGCACCAGCTACACTTGCTCGTTTACAAAATACGAATGCTAATACAAAAATATAACGGTGAAGTCGTATTGGCTCTTAAACTAATGATGCATTAACTTAACGAATGGAATCTTGAAGTTGATTTATTCCCTTCCACTGAAGGGCTCTTTGATCGAATAAAAGTTCAAAAAATTGTTTTTTGTTCCTATGTTGAAGCAATGGTGGCTCAGTGATAGTGTGTACGGATATTGCGTCGATAGACGTGAGTTCAAAACCCTTCAATGAGCTTGAGCTTTCGGTGAAGGAAAACATCGTGATGAAATCATAGCTTGATGGTAGGGTTTTCCTATTGCCCGCCTGGCCAGCTACCACCCTCAAGTTGAAAATCTGTCGCCAAGCACCAATAGGTGTGTTCCGGCAGCTGCACTTGAGAGCCAGTCGGGTTTAACGTGTTATCATCTTGGGCCACATCGTCACTTAACATCAGGTGAGATTATGGCCACGTATAACGATAAAAAATAAAGGTGGCAAAATTATAATATTAAAGATTAGTGTATTTATTTTTTATGAAAAGTTTGTTATATTGATAACAACATAACACTTTTCAAATTATCGCGTTTTACCCACACAAGTGGATGACCGAGCTTAGCTCTGTTTTTTTTTGGTATATTTTGTTTTTTTAGAAATTATATTTAAATACGAATTACATACTGATGAAATGATGAAATATGAATAATATTTTTCGATCTTACCCACAGAATAATAAAAAAATATGAACTGGTTAGTTGATTATTGAAAACACGAATAAAACGACATTTCTTGAAAATGAATCCTAGCTAGATCGATTTATCGCCCCCGAAACCCCTGTATACTAAATTTCATGAAAATCGTTAGAGCCGTTTCCGAGATTCAAATTATATATATACAAGGATTGCTCGTTTAAAGATGCAAGATTATATCCAGCGATAAGAAAATTTGAACCTCGAATGCGATGCACAGATGATGCAGTGGATACAGTGAGTGTAGTGTGCTGGAACATCTCTAGTGGCAGTCGCAAGAAACTGCTCTGGCCAACGAAGACACCGCAACACAACAGTCGGCTCGTGACACGGCCTGTGTAGCTAGGCTGAAACGTCGAGCAATTAAAAAGTAAGAATAGTTTTATACCCGTTTAAAATATATATTTATAATCGATCTATCAAATATTTCACCAATCTATACTAATATAATACTATAGTATTATTATTATATAATACTATACAATGTATACAATATAATAAAATTGAAGTGTCTATTTGTAATGTCAAAATAACATCTTTTTACTAATTGCACATGAATGTATACACGGTATCTATAACAAAAAAACATTTTTTTTTAAATTTTTGTCTGTCTGTCTGTTCCGGGTTATCACCAAAACGGTTGGATCAATTTTGACGAGACTTTCACTGGCAGATAGCTAACGTTATCAGAAATAACTTGGACTACTTTTATTTTAGAAAAATTATTTTTTAAAATAAAACTTTTTTTAATAGTCCACGCGAGTGTAGCCGCGGGCTTAGCTAGTTATTAATATAATAAAGCTGAAGAGTTTTTGTTTGTTTGTTTATGCACGCTAATCTCTGGAACTACCAGTCGAATTCTTTTTGTATATGATAGCCAAATTCATGAGGAGTTGTATAGGCTTTATAACTTATGCTACGACCCTAAGGGGCGGGGCATTGTCAATGAACGTCAATCAAACTGGCAAGCTGGCCGCGCCGTGGAGATTTTGTTGAATAAATTTAACACGGGTGAAACGTGGGGCACATCTAGTATTATATATAATTCACATAATTCGAGTTTAACCATAGACCGACGCTATATCCTTTTGAAACATTTATTACTTGTTATAATGTCATCGGTATTAAAAGTTTTGTTAAAAAAATAATCTGTGTTAATATGTATATGTATTTAAAGCTTTTTTACCTGTTATTGAAATAAATAAATGATGGTCCAGTACATGTACGTATAGAAAACATCGTGATGAAACCATTGCATGTTGGTATATTCCAATGTCCGTTTGATTAGTTACCACCCTCAAGTTGAAAATCTGTCGTCAAGTACATATAGGTGTGTTCCGGCAGCGGCACTCGAGAGCAAGTCATTTAACTAGACTTAGCGTGTTATCAACTTGGGCCACATAGCATCGGATAAGATTTTAGCCAAAAGTTAGACCTATAAATAATTAGAAATATATATCAAAATAAACCCACTACATAATTAAGAATCGATATTTTAAAATTAGTTAAAGGGGGCTATAACCCGACAGACTGTGGAAACTTTTTCACTCAATTTCATTACGTTCGCACAGAGTTAATTAACTGGCTTGTCACCAACAACTTAACTTTCCGCCTAATGCTTTAAGCCCTTAAAACGTAAACTAAAACACTATTTTGTATTCACTTAATGAGCTATCCAAGAGAGCTCGCTTCAAATTTAATTAATATCAATTCATTAAAGTCTTTGAACTTTATAGAATAGAATATTCATTTGATAAATTATTATAACATATTAATTGTTAATATTATGTTGACGACAATAAAAGTATTAACCGTGCTACACTTGTCAACGGTATCTATACTAAATGGTGTCACTGAAGAAAAATATATTATAAATGTGGAATAGAGAGAAATAAGAAAATATAATTACATAAGTAAGATTATGTCCGTTTGTGTGTGCATGTGCGCGTGTACGAGTGTGCGTGCATGGATGCATGGGTGTGTACAATAGTGGTTTGCACCGGTGAAAAAAATGTCTCCGGTGTTTTTCTCCATATGTTTTGAATAACCGGAGATTCTCCGGAGATTGTGGTTATTTTGAATCAAAAGGATATTTAGTATGTTTTTAATTACTATCTGAAGATGGGCTATGTCGCTTTCCCACTATGACGCCCCGTAAGAACATCACAAATATACTATATTTTTTTTACTAAATTCAAAACATAATTTTCAATTCTTACAAGCTAATTCTGCGATTCTATATAATACCTTCGCACTTTGAGACAGAGGGTTTGACAGCATCGAATTACAAATACCTACCTCTATGGATCTCGTCATGTTGAGTACATTTTCATACTTAACACATTCCACCACAATATGATATATATCCTCCACCACGCCACATACCATGCAATTAGGCGATGGTCTTTTTCTTATTAAATTTAAAAACTTATTTGATGGAATGTGTCCAGAGCAAATTCGGAGAGCTATTATTAATCAGATTTACTTAATATTGTTTCATCAATTCATGGAAAATCAAAATGAGGTTATGGTTGTATAGTCTTATACCAGATTCCTTTTTCTTGCGATCTCTTATAAAATTAAACCTTCCACATACCTTTACAATAAGATTTCACATTAGACAAGTACTCACTATAAACAGGGGTAATCTGTATCGGGATACCGTCATATGCAGCTTGGTTAGCGAGCATTAAGTTTTATTGTATGACTAAACCCGTAAAATTAAGTAGGTAGAGACAAAAAAAACGGGTCTTATTTTTATTTCTTATGTGTGTAAAAAGATTATATCTACAAAACAACCATTAAATTTATTGGGTCAGAGCTTCCTTGTAAACGATATTTGATGTTGTTTTATTTTGTGGCAGCAAAATATATTGACTTTCAGGAGCTCCAACCCGCGATAGGCCAACATACAGTTGGTCATGAGTGAAACATTCTTTTCGTAGGTCGATCCCTAACAATTCGAAGGTTTGGCCTTGGGACTTGTTAATAATTAACGCGAATGATGTTTTTAACGGAAATTACTTGGGATCATCGGTATCCTCGGTATATGTGCTAGTTGGCTAGCTGCTGGGCCGGTGATAATGGTCGCTACTATTAAATTATCCTTCAATTCCTTAATAAGCAGCCTCGTCCCATTGCACATGCTCAGGGGGCTTGGCTTAGTTTGAACCGGCATTACTATTGCATATTTAATATTAACAAAAAAAACAGTTATTATGACATAACTGTAATAGTTACACATATGGTATCGAGGACTTTTTTGGTAATATTTATGTCCTCTATAAAATTCTAGTAAATCACTTTGCTCTATTGTCAATAATTTCCGCAGCGTACGCGATATAACGATTTTTTGGGTATATTTTTCACATGTTGGATTACATTATCGATGATTTCATACGGATCCCTAACTTCTTTGAAAATATTTTATCGCCTATGTTCATCAGGGATAATGTAGGATTCTAATGGTGAAAGAATTTTTCAAATCGGTCCAATAGTTTCAGAGCCTATTCAATGCAAAAAAAAATTTTCTCATCATAATATTAGTTTAGATTTAGCTTTACTCTCTGTAAGAGCTACTTCAAGCACATGAGACTCAAAATGAAGCCGCTCATCAATAATAATTCCTAGGCTTCTAACTTCACTCACACGTTCAACTGTTTCTTTATTACACTTCTTTATAGCAATATATTTCGCAAAAGGATTCCTGAATCGAAAAATGGTTTTACATACCCGCAATATTTTTGAACGAACTATGCAACGGTATCCCTCACCATGGAATAGACAAAAAAACATTCATTCCTTTTTTTTAAGAATTTATTTCTCTACTTTGTCAGCCTAATTAATATGTATACCCATACCAAATAACAGCTTTCTAATACTAAGAATCTCTAAGCTAAGCCGCGGACAGTCAGATAGACAGACATAGCGACATTCCTTTTTGACTTCGGAACCCTAAAAATTTATGTTGGTCTAAATGAGATTGATAAACTCCAACACCGTTTGGCCGGTTACCGGGAAAGATGGTACATCTAAGTGTTTTTTCATAGGGAAAGATTGACTATTAGGACGTGTGGGGTCCCAGTTAGTAGGTTAGTTAGTAGGTTATTTAGTAGGTTTCTCATTATAAATGAGAAAATACGATTTTTGTAATGTTTGTCTCTCGAACATGCTTAAGAGATTCTAATTAAATTTGGCATAGAAGTCGATTTTGTCGTAAATAAACATAAGATAATTATTAAAACGAAATTAATGAAAAAATACGCCCATCGAAAAGGGTGGGCGCCAACTCTATAAATAAATATAGGTTCGCATTAATTAAGTTAATAAAATTCTCTTTAAATATTTTCATTCACTTTTTATAATCATAAACCTTCGTAAATTTTTACTTCTGTTTTATTTTATTTTAAATTTTCATTTTGGAATAACCATTACTATGAGTGATGATATAACATACGTGATAAAGAGGCGAGCGCTGGAACTAATTTACGGAAACTGTGATTACTTGATTCGTCTATACACCGCAACACCCTCGCATACCAACCGCAGCTCCTCTCGTAACAAGCTGTAATTCCAACTCTATCGATTAAATATTCACTTGAAATATAGTTTAGTTGAATTACATTATTTTAATCATGACCCATCTAAGTGTTTTAGTATTCTGCTGTATAATTTGACAAAGACAAATCGATAAATCGTTCGAAAGTTTCTCGTACATTGATCTTTAAGATTTATTAACAGAATACGATGAGAAAAAAGTAATAATATAAATGAAAAAAAAAAACATTTTTCTAATGGAATCACAGCAATGTCACTGGACTGTCCGTCATGGTAAGCACAGTCTGAATGTACAATCCAAAAGGGAGCCACTTTTTATATAGAGTGCATTTCCAAATTGTTGTGTGACGTCACTGATCATAAACATTATAGTTCAAAAACACGTGACCAACGAGAGATCGGCACTCCATCGACGGTGGCCGTTGTCATGCTCAGCTGAAAGCCTGTCGCCAGCTGGATATACGTTGGCTGATCCCAAACCTTGACACACCAAAAGAGAGTCACTGTGACGGGTTTATAACCATGTGTGTAGTGGTTACAATGATCCTGCTCAAGCAGGAGAAGCAGGCTTTTAATATGCACCGGTAGATCCCGAAATACGACACGCATGAGGATTGCCGCGATGGCGAGTGATACACTTGGTATATGGTGGTCGCGATCCAGTTGGTCACAATCGTTGTGTCCTACGACCCAGAATTATAAGTAAATAGCGTAAAAAAAACCGTGTGGTGTCATGGGACACCAGATAGGGACGAAGTTCCTTATTATAAAATATTAATTTCATGTTTTATTCGAGGTATAAAGAAAATAATTATTCGGGTATACATTTTTATTATGATTTTTTTATCGATAAAAATTAAAAAAAACTACTTTACACTTACACCTAATTATCTTACACCTTTATTTTATTTACAATGATTTATGGAAATATATAATAATAATAGCAAACTGCAATATTAATAACAGTTATCACGTAGAATATACATTAGACGCTGTATAGCCATCATACATAGACTGTACATAAAAATCTTACGCTTTTTTTAACGTTAAGGACGTTTTTTGCCGGCTAGGATATCCCTCCGCAACGCCCCGTAAAGAACTTCGTTCCAGTTATAATTTATGTATATTAATAAATATTATTATATGCTGTTCATTGCTAAGCGTTTCCCTTGAGCACGCCTCGACCGATTTTGCTAAATCTTTTTTGAAATGTTAGTAATAGTATAATTTTTTAGGGGGAAAATTTGGATAGTTTAATTATAAGTAATTATAAAATTAAAAAAATATATATATAAAAGTAATTATAAGTAAAACTTTTATTGCCTTTTCCGTTGGATCTTTTCATAAAATTGAATTTTGATTCGAACGTTTGATATGCACAATTCTTCTTTTGTTTTGTTCGTTATGATCCTGGAGTTTTAAGGAAAGAAATTCGTGATAAGTTGCGCTATGATCTAGTTATTGGTTATTGGAAAGAGGAGAGAACAACGTCTGCCGGCTCAACTAGTTAAAACTATACATATAACCCTAATTATTTTTCTAAAATAAAAGTAGCCTAAGTTACTTCTTATAACTCATATGCATTTAGTAAAAAGCTATTATTTTGACATTACAAACAGACAGTTCAATTTTATTGTATGTATAGATGAAGGCCCGCAGATTTGATAAATATATTTAAAGTATTTTAAAGTCTCTGAAAATTGTAAAAAGATTTACAGATTGAAGTTATATTTTTATACAAATGCAAATATAACAGATATAAAATGCAAATAAGAGAGTGCAGTAACGGAGATGTTAATGGTAAATATGAACGTAAGCCTGTAGGTGGCATCAGAAAACATAAATAATTCTGGGTAACTTATGTGCGCCATGTCGCACGTTCCCGAGACAAAAACACCTTTGAAACGGAGCTCTGATTTTAAAGTCTAATTTTATGAATCGTCTCGTTTGCATATCGTACCGTGTTCGGTCGAAACATATTATAAATTGTAACATTAAGTAACCTAATCACGATTTTAAATGTAAAATTGTACATTATTTTATTATTTACAACCTTGATTATTAATTTTTAATCTGTACTTATATTAGGTGTAAATCCCCAGAGGTTATTTGTTTGTTTGAACACGCGAATCTTTGAAACTAACAGTCAGACTAAAAAAAAATATATTTGCATTAGATTATTTATTGCAAATTCACACTGCAACCCTAAGGAATAGAACAGTAACCATCAGAGTCAAGCAATCTAGAATGCTGTAGGCAAGTACGGCAAATGATAACAACCATAGACTACGCGGGTGCGCTGACAAGCGGCGCGGAAGAGAGTTAGTAGGTCAAATAAATTTAACCTGGGTGCAACCAAAAATTTTGTAAAGTATATACCATCAATAGGTTGAATAAAAATAGACCAAAAATAAAATATAGGGGAGAAACGGGTAATGGGGGTCAGCGGGCAGTGGTAGTCAGTACAATAATAAGAAAACTAAAAGCCGTTGACAAGTGAATATCGAGCGAAATGATCGGGCATACTACACCCGGTACCCAGATCTAATCACCGTTTTAATTGTAACGTGACGTTTGGACAAAAAAGGTATATTATTGTCCGCCGCGATTTCATTTTAATTTTTCCTGTGTATAACATAAGAGATGAGATATTTATTTAAATATTTTTTAAATTATAACTTTTCTTTTTATTTTAGTAAATTACTAAATAATCTTTTTGTGAGACATTTTTAATGAAATATTTAACGATTTATTTTCATTTAGATTTTTTTAATTTCATTTCTATTTTGGGGTAATGGGAGTCAGTTAACCCCCACGGAATAGAAAAAACGCAGCAAAGCAAAAAACCTTTAGGCAAGGCCAAGGGACGTGTTCTTCAAGATAAACACTCCTCCTGAGAGTTAGATACAAGTTTCTGTAATATATGTGATGTCTATAAAAATGACGATCCAAAGTAGGTCCTTGATTTGTGATGAGTTTAGTTGGAAGAATGAGTTATGGTAACGCGCTGGTACACTTCGTGTGGTTTATGGGCACACGCTAACTGCTTCCGATGGATTCAGCAAAAGGTTATGCGTACGACAAGTGCTGAAGATGTGTTGACTCTCATTGTCTAATATGATGACTACCATTACCCGCATGTCAGGGCAATGGTGATCAAAATCGTTATTTTTATAAAGTGTAATTATAAGTATATTACTATCCAAAAATTTAAAAAACTGCTTTAAATTGATAAATTATTAGTTATAGTATTAAAATATGTTTTTTTAATTAACCCGAAACAAATATCTTCAGTTTTATATAGATTTTTGCTTAAGTGACTCCCATTAGCCCATTTTCCCCTACTATTATGCGTATTATTTTGTTGATTTTCTTTGAGTTAAACGAGTTACATTCAGGTACGTCTTATAAACATTAAATTACACTTTAAACCTTAGATTTTGCAAAAATAAACTGAATTTGTTGTGGTCAAAATTTACTTAGGCCGATACAGGCCGATAGCGCATACGAAAATTGGCTCGTATACCCATCTCTTTCTATCACAAGCGTATACTATCTTCTTTCTCTTTCGAGTTGCCAGTCTATATATATTAAATCTATATGTGAAAACATGTTTTACTTGTTAATATTTAATCATATTGATATCATTACGGAGGTACATAGGCTAACTAACATGCATTTGATAAATTTCACATTTTAGTTTTCCCACCGTCTATTATAATCAAACAATTACTATTATATTAAAGTAAAATTTCCACCTATAAATGAAGTAGGTACTCGTAGGTAAATAATTAAGGTAGAAGAAAAAACTATACATACACTTTCGATATCGATTCTCTAAATCTGCCAATAAATGTAAGTTTGATTCTAGCCTGAACTTTCTGCTTAAATCACAATATGTGTATTAAGGTCAATCAAAAGTAGCGTAAACGTTCGCAGATAGAAGTATAATTTAGGTGATTCGTGTCTTCCAGAACGTAATTCGCTAGGATTACTTTCAGCAAGTTGCGTAACTAATGAAGTAACTTGTGACACGGGTCGAGCTCCGGGATCGACGTAATCAAATTAATGAGAAAACTTCACTTCAATTTGGGAATTCCTGCTTCAATCTTTAGGATATCTGCTGGCGGTCAACTCGGACACTCGGCCATTCTCGAATGTTTTAGTATATGTTAATAGGTTAAACAAAAAATACCCTATGAGTAGACTAAGAATACTAATTTCGAGAACTCCTTGAGATGATCTTTAAGGTGACCTCTGTTGAGTGTAGGTCGAGGAAGTTTCCAAGAAACATCTTAGCATATGATTGTTAATATTTTAAACTTGTTAGGAATATAATGAAAAGCTTTTCATTATTTAACCAAATAAGTGTTGGAACAATAAATGTCTAGTTAAAAATTAATTGATAGACGCTTGTTAAATTAAACCTTCAATGAAAAGTTTTAGCAAAATCACCTCGGGGAAACAAAGAAAATTAGCTTTTGTTTTTCGTATAATTATTTTTTTGCAGTATTATTAAATTTAAGCAAAGACAAAGACAACACAAAAAGGTAACTGCTGGGAAATTCCATTTTAAGCTATGAGATGTTACACATTTATACAAAATTTTGTTTAGCTCGCTAATCTTGCAATTACATTTTTAAGTACTTTTATTTAACCGTTTTAGCTGAAATTTACAATACTTATGTAACTTCGATAACAATCCAATATTATGATATTATTGAACGGGATGCGGGATAGATGTCGACACTGGCCATAGCAACACCTAAACAAAAAAAAATAGCCTTGTCGTGTTTAGAGTTGTTAGATCCGTCTCGGATAGTTATTATTAATCGAAGTGATTACATTCTCTCTGGTTATTATAGTCCTAGGTCGTGATAAATATAAACAAAAGCTTACAAAATATTATTATACTCGTATTATGGCCTTATCTATTCTATTTTATATTTATATGTTTCTAAGGAAGCCATTGCGATTTGCGTAGTGTATTTTTAAATAAAATTACTAAAACAAGCAACAAATTAATTATGAGAATTACCCGAACAAATTTTAACATAAAGTTTTCATGTACAAAAACGATTTTTCATAATCGCTGGAACCTTATTGAATTGTGAAGAAGCGAAGTCGTAGCACTAAGAAGTTTTAACCATAAATTCTACTGTAATAACATTAAACAAAGTTCTCGCTATCTGCAAGAATTGCCCTTATTTCAATTAGGCTGTCTTTTTTACAAAAGTTACTGTATAAGGTAACAACTATGAAATAATTATTCTAAAAAATTCTTTTGTGATAAGTTATTATCAGTCTTATACAATTACACTATTAATAAGGAAGTAGAATTGTTTTTTTGTAAATTTACAAAAAAGAAAAATTGCAACCATGAAATAAATTCCTAATTACAAATTAAAACATATTATAGCTTACATTTTTAATACTATTAAGTGATCTATTCTTGTTTACCCGCAACTCATCTCGCGTGGGCTACAGAATGCCGTCGGTCGAGCGCACGCGCGAATCGTACTGACCCCACTTAAAAGACGGAAGATAAAAATGTTTATTATGGGTGATCCTTGGAAGCGATGATGGCTCAGTGGTAGCATGTACGACTTTGCGTCGAGTGACGTGAGTTCGAATCCCTGCAATGAGCCTGAGCTTTCGGCTTTCTCTAATATGCCCGCCTGGCTAGCTACCACCCTCAAGTTGAAAATCTGTCGCCAAAACACCAATAGGTGTGTTCCGGCAGCTGCACTTGAGAGCCAGTCTTCCACTAGGTTTAGCGTGTTACCATTTTGGGCCACATCGTCACTTAACATCAGGTGAGATTGTGGCCACTACGCCAAACCTATTACAATAAAAAAAAGATATATACTATTGATGATTTTTTATAAGTTTTTTTTAAGATCTAAAATTATATTCAACATTAATTTCATATATCTCGTATGGTTTACTCAGCGTAAGCCATTTAAGCGGCCCAAATTCGTCTATTTTCTAAATTGATTCACCTTTATCGTCCCTGCTTATTTCGTGGTTAATTTATCGTACAAAATATACTATAATATGGTCAGATAACACAAGTATGTATTAAAATAAAAAACAGGTAAATCGGATAAGTGGTTTTCGCGTGAAAAGAACATAAACGGACAGAAAGACAGAGAGACGTTGAGTTTTATAATATGTATAATATCGCCGGATGATTATCTGGTAACCGATATCTTAATCAATCCAGCGCAAGTTTATAAGCCTACGAAAATGTAACCGTAACATTTTCCGTTCACAATCTACCGATAGTTTACAATCTCACTAGACTGTTTATAGACTAACGGTTCGTACAATTATCCAGTGACATATTATGTGACTTATATGTTAATTGGTTTCTCGAGAACAGATGAACGGAGAACGATTTGGAGGTTTTTTTTAGATAAAGTTTTACTTTTCAAGTGTACTTACCTGGTTTTTAAGACCTTAATTATTATTTAGCGTTGTATTTAAATAAATCGCAACAGTTCATGGGAATAACGTTAAAATAAAAATAGTTTTCTTAAAGTATTATTATGTAATTACTATAATTAAATATTTGAAATTGCTATAAAATTAACTGGTAACTGAAAAATATTTCTATAAAATCAAATGCAAGCCGGTCCACATCGCTGAGTTAAAGTGATCACTCAAGTAGAAGATTCAAAAATCAACTAACATTTTCTAACTGAGTGAATCACTCATCCCTCGGTAGTCTTATGCTCGAGACGTGTTTGCTTTCCGCTGAAAAGATTTCCCTTCTGATAAATCCATCGTGTTGATTCGACATTGTTTGCTCTGAAATCCTTTTAGATGTGTTTAAACGTTGTTTGTGTTATTTTCTTCTTTATTTATTAGTACTTTCATAGTTTTACGATAACTTGCATAAATATATTCGTAATACCACATTTGTAAGTTTAAAGTTACAGTGTTGTGTTCGTTACACACTTGTCTTTGAGCCAGTTATTTTTTAAAATATATTTTTAAAATTCATAGTAGCTCTCGGCAAAATCATTAGAGGAATGTGTGAAAACTATCCATCGAGTGATTAATTATCTCGGAATTATAATTTATTTCAATTGGCTATTTCTACTTCAAAACGGGTAGTATTTTCGGTTATCCTTCCGATCTGGTGTTAAAATACACCTAAGTAATCACCATCAACCTATAATAGTCCACTGCTGGACATAGGCCTCCCCTAATGAGCGCCATAGCACCCTGTCTTCAGCTTGCCGCATCCAGCATCTGCCTGCAGTCTTTCGCAGATCGTCATCCCATCTGGCCGGAGGGCGTCCTACACTACGTTTAAGTAAGTCTATACGTCAAAGTAATGTATTTACAAAAAGCGAATAAGGACTGTGGCAAAACGTGTGAAACTATCCAGAAACATATAAAAGGTGGCAGGTTATCTTGTACCGTGCGAAACTTTAAGAGATTATTTGAACATGCAAAGCCTTCAAATTCTAAACCAAACTTTGGCTGTCGGTATCACGAAGCGCGAATGTTAGCGTTTATTTAACCTCAACTCGACATGTCGGCGAATATATTTCGTATTTGCAATCCGAGATTAAGTTAATAAGAATGTTCATTATATTGTAGCTATAAGTGTTAAAGAGTTTACGTTAATCTGTATGTGGTTAATTTGTTTGAATATAGTTGCGGGTCAAGTTGGGAAAATTTTGTCATAGCGCACATGACATCAGGTATTTGACGATATTTGATATTTTTGTATGTGATGTTTTGTGTTAATTTTTATGATACCTCTGATTGGGGTCGGGATAATTTGATTTAATTCAACCCTACTAAGACACAAGTGTTTGCCTTTACCGCTAAACCTCATTTACTGTGGTCCCACAATTACAGGACACACCTCTTACCATCTCTAAGAGTATTGGGATCTGTCGACATCTGCAGCGACGTTCAATTCCGTAGTCACTTAAGATCAAGCTGGCGTCCAAAAAGCTTGGTGTACTGAATAGAGCGAAGCGGTACTTCACCTGGGGCAAAGACTACAGTTGAAACAAAGTACAAAGACAAAAGTACAAAGACCAGCCTCATATGGAGTACTGTTCACACCTCTAGGAGCACTTGGGTACCAGCTTGGCTCATTTGACGCGGCTCAAAAACGTGTTGTAAGAATTGTTGACGATCCCAAACTCACAAGCGGTATCGAACTTTTGTAAGTCTAAGGAGAGATTTTATATCCTTGAGTGTGTTCTACCGCTTATACAATGGGTCGAGGAATTGTTCGGTATGATGCCAGCGTTTATTTTCTACCACCGCATCGCTCGTCATCGTCAGGGAGTTCATCCTCACACTTTGGAGACTAAACGATCGCGGACAGCCCGGTTTCAGAGGAGTTTCCTTCCGCGAAGCTCTGTATGCGGAAGGAGCTCCCTGCTGAGGTTTTTCTATTGGACTTTATTATGGGGTTCTTCAAGAGGGGAGTGAACAAGTTTTTAAATGATCGGCAACGCGCATGTGATACTTCCGGTATTGCAAGTACTGTTGCCACCGTATTTTTTTAAATTTAAGATCGTTACAATAAAGTTGATTATTTAACATGAAAATATTATTAATCAACGAACCTTTATTGTTTTGGAGAATGTTATGTGAAAATATTGTTGGGCGATGGTAAAATGGGCTTGTATAAAATGGGATTGCTTCCTAGGCTGTTTTTTAAAACATATTTATCTAAGCGTTAATCTAAAAAAATACTTTAGTACATTTTATGTAAGATTATTTGATTGTCTAATTTTCTTTATTTAGTTTTTACTTGTTAATTATAATATTTCGTAATATACATTAAAATAAAGTAAAATGTAATTTTTCGCATATTTATAACTACAGTTATTTTATTTAAGAACCATTAAGACCATTTAAGAAGCCATTTCGATCCACTTCAGTACACCTTGAGCGTCAGCGTTTAAGATTCAATATCATAATGTTAGCCACGATTCACAGTTATTTCATTTCATTATTTTACGATTTTCATTTATAACTTTACTTACAATAAATAAGTATGCGTTTTGGGAATAAAATATAATAAACTTATTTTGGATGGTTCTAATTTATATTTAATTTAATATTTTGTTAAAATTGTTCGATATTATTTATTTACAATACAGTTTACAAAATCATATACCTTTTTCAAGGTTCCTTTGTGGAAAGATAGCTGCTATAGATTTTTCTATCGTAAAGTCTACCAATGTACAGCAATTTAAAGGACGTGGTTTGCAACATACACTATCATGTTGGTAGTTCAAACTTTTTTCTCAATGTATTTAAGAGTATATCATAGAAAGTATGAAAATACCACCAGTCACAGTAGAAGTTGAGTGGTTATAGGTTAACGTGGTATGGGCATGTCATGAGGAAGGATGAAAATCCGAAAGACCGAAGAAGGTATGGATGGACTGTGTGAGGAATGATATACGTATGTAAGGTGTGAATATTGAGATCACGTTTGATAGAGTAGAAGAGGAAAACCTGTTGTGCCAACCCTACTTAAGTGTGATAAGAGTACAAAGCACTCTACAAAATGTACATATACACAAAGTTATAGATATGGAACAACAAAATAAGTCCATTTCGATTCATTCCATTTATTTTGTCCATCGCATAAACATTTGCAATAAATTCTTCATGTTGATCCGAGGATGAGCCTTGCGACGTATGAAAACCGGGGTTTAGTCCATAGCGAAGGATCTGTGACTCGTTTCCGTCGACGCGACGCGACGCTCGTGTTCTCTCGCACGTTAGTATTGCATTGCACACTGACATAAAATAAATCAACAATCCAGTAAGGATAATTCGCCAACAGTATGAGCTAAAAGTTAAAAGCGTTGGAACAAAGATAACACTATTTTGTCTCGGAAAGAAAACAATGCCTTTCTGCCCGGCAACAGTCACATTCGTCTGAAATTGACTAGTTTCGGGTGGTTCAACTGGCATTGAAACTCGCCCTTTCAATGCAGGTTATATGAAAAAAATATTTTATGTTTTAAAGAAACTTTTTAATGAACCAACCAAGGTCTGCAGTGGATTTTATTATATAACTTGGACAGAAAAGGGAAACAAAGACATTTTTGACGAAATTCATCAAAAGTTTTGATTACATTACTCACTCACCAAGATGCTTAATATTTTTCGTCTGCAATAGTATTTATATTTAATATTTATTATAATTAAGTAATTTGCAAGCGTCAAGTATAAGAAATCTACAATGGGCGAGTTTTATGACTTTAAACAACATTTAAAATAAACAGAATAAGATTATGTAAAACAAGAATTTAACGTGTCAGTATTATACAAAGTAGAGACTATAAAAATTTAATATGATTATATTATAATGACTGTGGAATTATGGTCTATGTATTATACAGAAATATTACAAAACTGTAACGTCACAATTTATTATAGTAATATAATGAAGCGGAAGAGATTTTTTGTTTGTTTAAACACGCTAAACCATGAAACTACCAGTCGGATTCAAAAAATTATTTTTGTGCATGATAACTAGATTCATGAGAAATACTATAGGCTACTAGCATTAGGCTATACCTCTCAGCTAGCCTTAAATATTGATTTTTGCTAAGTAATTCGGAACTAACATCACACCCGAACTGCTTTATCCGCGTGCTCTGTCATAATGGTTCACTAACCGTACGTAAATACAATGTTCTACAAAAATATTGCTCCTTTGTATATCTAAAAAAAGTCCGCGATACCACATGTCTATCTATAAGTTGACAATTGACAAAGTTTTATTGAAAATTGAAAAGTGATTTATAAACATTATTATTAGGCAAGGCATATTAATCCTTACGAACCAAAGTTACTTCATCATCAAGACAGGTGTAGTGGCGCGAACGAGTCGTGTGAGTTGTGACGATAACCCTGGCCTCCCGATAAAAACATTGTCTATACTGAAGTATTATAAATCATCAATCAGCGATTTCTTTTAAATTATTCGCAAGTGAAACCGCGGGGCTCAGTAGTATAATATGATACTAGAACTGGAATGCCCCCATCACTCGGCTCCTAGCGCTTTATAGGAAAATCGCAGCCGCACCGCCGCCATACCGCAAGCGATCGTATATGTCATAGATTCAGTTTTTTATACTACTAAGGTGGCAAACATGCATACGGTCCGCCTGTTGGTAAGCGGCTACCCTAGCCTATAGACGTATACCATAGGTATCAACCAGCGCGTTGCCGACCTTGAACTGCCCCTTCCCCAAGGAGCTCTGGAAATCCTATTCACCGCAGAAACACAACACAAGGTTATTTGGCTGCGATTTTCGTACTTTTATTAATTAAAATTGGGAACATTATCGGCTGACGGTAAAAGAAAACATCGTGAGAAAACCTGAACGTCTGAGAAAGATTCTTGTAGTACCGCTGCATGTGGGAAAAATATAGAACTGTTGATGTCTCGGGGTTTGAAATCGCAAATACGTCGTGGGCTGGCGTGGTGATTAAGCTCATACCCTCCTCATAGCTTGGGAAGAGGCCTTTGCCCAGCTGTGGGACACTTACACGTATTTTTTTATAAACAACATAACTATTAAACTGAAAACTTTTTTGTTTCAATTTTAGAGTCTTTTATGGAATTCACATATATCAGCCTCTACCGTAGCATAAGCCTAGTATATCGCATCGTAGCATAAATAATGTCTTATATATGATAGTATATAAAAAAAATAATGTGGTTCTCGAGTGGTTAACGGAACCCGGACTGTACCAACGAATTTTTTTAAATTCGCGTATATTTACGCGTTTGATGTCGCCAAGACGTCGTTGGGGTGGTGTGGTGATTTAAGCCATTGTCTTTCCTTAGGAAGAGGCCTCTTTGTCCAGCAGTGGAACACTTGAAGGCTGGTATTATTTATTATATTTAGTAATAACATACAATTGATTTGAACACAGTAGCCGACTCCTCGGTGTACCTACGTATGAGCTAATAATTTATTTTACATTTCAAAGTCTAGATTGTTCCGACAAAAATGAAATTTCTACAAATACTTAACTTTAATATTAAATTAAAGTTAGTGAATTCTTTAGAAGGTAATTTAACATCACAAATCGTTACAAGTACTACTACTAAAAAAAAGTATATTAGAAGTAATGCACATTAAGTATTATGGTGCTGCATTATGATTCTATATTTACTCAGATATAGCATATGTGACGTGCGTGAGCAGCTCTGTAGGCGTCGTGGGCGGCTCTAGTTTAATTAATCTGGATTTGATGGAGGATTAAGTTTGCGCGACGCGTGACGGATCGAGAGCTCTGCGCGTTCTGCCCTCCGTCTGCTGCGGTTTAAAACAGATTTACTTCTCATTTCGTCTCCACACAATTTATATACATAATCGAGAAGTATAATTGAATTGGTATGGACCTTAAAATTGATTTACACAACTATATTATTTACAAAATAAAAATAATATTACATAAAAACTGTACGGAGGAATAACACCTCGCAGTGCGTTTTTATTTTTTAAGATACGATAATATTTGTTTTGGCGCGTTTAATAGTGGGTAAAATTAAGAGCCGCGTGCTCATCTTGTAACGGTAGTACGACACGATGAAGTTAGCTAATCAATATAATAACGTGAATTCATTTTACTGACTTTTATTAATTGTGTAATAATAATTTAACGTTGTATAATGAATTTATATAATTATAATTGGAGTTATTTTTGTTTTGTCACGCCTGTTTGTAAGTATACAAGTACATACATATTTTTAAATAGTAGCATGTCACAAAACTTGTCACTGTTACCTGATGGTAAGTGCTGTACAATTCAAAAACAATGATGACCACCGAAAGATCTGCGGGCTATGGTCGATCCTGCTGTCATGAAGCATACAAGCTTCTTGCAGTTAAGTTCCGGCTGCAAATTCCGGTTCCTATTCCGGAACGCGACAATCTAAAAGAGAATATTAAAAAAAATATTACATTACGGGAAAGAACTTGAAGATAATAACAATCTAATAAGAAATATTAATCGTCATCTACCTATAATCATTGCCATCAGATCTTATGGAAGATTCGTCGTTAAATTTTACTGCTAACATTATAGAGCAGAGTAAGCTGAATAGCGTCTACAGTACAAACCATAATATCTGTAATTCGTATAATATAATCGCTTTATGTACGTGCATTTGAATATTGATGATAGGCATTCAACATTAAATTCTAATGGTATAACATTATGCCTGTGATGTTTGATATATTATTTTGTTAATAGGTAAATAATGAAATATCTTGTTAGTAGTTTAATTAGGCTCAATATAATATGTTCATGTACTTGTAATATACAGTTATAAAGTAAGCAACAGGATAGATAATATGCGACACGCTATACAAAATTAAAAAATATTAGATTTCTACCGCAGTCAAATATGTATTAATTCGCAATGTTTTCCTTTTTTTTATAAAAGTATAACTATTATTTTACATATCATTTCCGTAATGTGTTATATTGTTAGAAATACTTTTATAAATACTAGTGTGTTACAATTAATTAATATCAGTAAATAAATATTTAAGTGTTAGATTTTGTAAACATTATCATCAATAAATGATCAACAACACTAACACAAAAAGTTTTTGAAAATAATGGGTAGCACAATTAAATTAATAGTAATACTTAGAGATCATTAAACAGTAACTTAGAGTATATTAAATAGTAACTGAAAATAAAATTTTGTTCTTGAGCATTACCGCGTAGAATTTATTATTTTAGTCTGAGTGTAGTGAACGTGTGAAGTAAGTATGTACAATTTTCTTTTTAAAATAAAAGAAACGATTTTGTTCTATACACCAAGTTATTCTTTTTTGTCTTTATAGGAATATATTTTTCAATTGATTGAAAAGCTCTGGATTTTCAGTGATGTTAATAAAAAGTTTTGGAGGTGGAACAATTGTAAATAGTTGTCCTAGTGTGTTAAGGCAGCTAACTGATATGTGGCGGGGATGACACTTGGAGCTATCGGTCGGCGAGCGCACGGCTTACACGGATCACACTGCTGCCCCGTGCTGCACGCAACACTATATATTTTGCCGCCACCTATAGGCGGCTTGCGGTTATCATTCCCGAGCTAATGCAGTATAATTTGAACCATATGTAGTGTAGGGTATTGCGTGTGGTATAATTAGTTAATCTTCCTAGATGGCACAAGTTTCTGCAGTTTATTACTTTCCATAATTATTCGTGCATCCACCCAAACTTACATATATTTAATTTATGTTAAGCATAATTCTTCTATTATCTGAAGATGTAAGTTTAATTTCTTTCAATCTGTCACCATACATAGGTAGCGAATTTCTTAGATGTAGTAAGCAAACTATAGCGATCTATGTTTGTATGTACTCAATAAGGTTTATATTTCAACCACAATAAGCAAAAACGCCGTGCTCTACGCGTCATAGTGATGTATAAAAATGCACGTTCACTATTTCAATGAAAGTACACGAAACGGTAAAAGTTTTGATGGGAATCGGAATGTGTTACCGTAATGCGAGAAGTTGTGAGAAGGTTCTCGTGGAATGTGTTCCTTCACCTGAGTAGTGGGTTGCGGACTCACTAATTACACATATCCAGACTTGCCTTTGCATTACTTTAATACCTATTCTATCAGTAATCAGTATCTACTGGTACACCGTACAACTAAGAAATTTATTTTACGATATTGAAAAAACTATATGGGTTAAGTTCGTATTTTACAATGTTTTCATAATGTTAAGTTCATGTTCAGTTTAATAGCGACATAGTGGCTATTTAGATCATGGAGAGATTTTTTGAACTGATTTTCATGAGATCACCGTCGACTAATCCAGATATTATGTAGTAGTACTAGATAATATGATAATATTCCACGGTTGTTATAAGTTATTGTTGAACAGTTAAAATATAAATATTGCGACGGTGATGAAAAAATTGGACTGATTTAAAATTTTCTACATAAATTATTTAGCTATGGAGGAAAAAGATAATATAGTAAGTGCAAACATAATTCAAAAGTGTCTAAACATTCTATAGTCACAATTATTTAAATTACTTAAATGTCTATTACATGAATAGAAAATCAAAGATATAATACAAACGATATGACTAGTCAGTCCGTTCAGTCGAAAGGACGTTTTGGTGGGATTTTGATCTGTCATGCTGCGATTTTAATTTTAATTCATAAACTCATATTATATGGTCATATATTACTTAATATCGGTGGTATTTTGTGCGATATAGTTGAATTATTGTGCACAAGTGAAGTGAATTAAAATTAAAAATTAGCAGAATGAATTTTAACTTTTTACAAAAATGAGAAAAACTAACAAGAAGTCTATCAGTATTTTTTGAACTATGAAGATTGGAGAAATATTCTATCCACGTGAGATTGTTGTAATTGTGCATATGTCGCAGTTAGTTTGCTGTTTTACAAAACGGCTCCGTCATGTTACACGAGTTGAGTAAATCAAGAGTAAGTGGCTATTTTTTTAAATATACATACATTAAATCGCAAATCAGAGATTATTATTATTATTTCTTAAGTATTTTCTCTAGTTCTATGCATTCCCTTGTTTCCATTACAATTCTTATTTTATTTCACTGCTTACTTTTAACATCTTATTATAAACAAAGCTCACCCTTCTCTTTTTGTTTCTCCTTACTCTATCTTACACTGATATATATATATACTTTTTGCCATATTTGATTTCTGTGGCCACCAACGGGTAACAATGGCGGCTCGTCGTTAACGACTGGAGTATCCAAGAATATCTTATAGAAATATTAAGATTTTATCATGATTATTATTTCAGCCGAAAGACGTCTACTGCTGGACATAGGATTCCCTCAAAGATCGCCACAATTACCGATCCTGTGCTGTAAGATTTTTATGAAAGTAATAATTTATTTTTACTGCCAAAGTTGTATAGAATGGTGTATATGTTAAATATATTTATGTGTATATCCTAAAATACTCAAACGATTTTAATAAATGTTATCATTACATGATATATTTTTCTATTTTATTTTAACGTTAAGATATAGGGAAATACATAGATCACCTTTTCAATGAGTCTAATGTAGAAAATGCTAAAGATAATGAGGAGCCAAAGTATTACGAGCCTGTAATAGACAGCTTTTTCTGAGCATAGAGAAAATAATAATTATGATTCTGCTTGCTTGGAAAATGAGGTTACTGGAAACTTGGAAGATGAGGATGATACTCCTTCTATCAGAAACTGGCGGGCTAATAAAAGTCATAGACCCTCAAGTCGTATTTTGGTATAATATTAATAATTAAATCGAAAATAATTTATTTGAAGTTTCTGTCATTTTAATTCCGTCATTAAAGTCTGGAATAAATACGGGACAAAACTATTGGCACCCATATATCAGCACTTCCTACGTAAAGTATCGTAAGTCTAAACATGTTACATATTTAGATTTAAGATGGCTGGCTACTGGCTGGATACAGGCTTCTTAAAAAAAGGTGTGTGTGTGATTCACACACGATAGAAGTGAAACTTCATTTTAAAAGACATTTTCTATTTTATTTAAACAGTATGCAATATACATACACACCGACATTTACCCTCTCGCTTTGGCTCACACAAAGAGGAAAGACCGATAATGTGCCTTAAACTTTTAACGTTTAACGTTTAACGCTTGGAAGTCGCATAAGAAGTTTCCCTTCAAAAATATTACACGTGCAATGATTTTGTAAAGCTCATTTAATTCTTATTACTAGAGATATTTATATTTTTAAGAGAGGCATAAGCTATTAATTAGTAATATAATGGCATTGTTATTTAAATAACATTTTATTTACAAACCAGAAATAGAAACAAACAAAATCCTAAAAGCTTCCTACGCCTTTCAAAAATGTTCAGGTTGACAGAGTTCACTAGAAAAATAACAACGTCCATTTGTAACGTAAAGTCCATTCATCAAACAAGATAACAATGTCACAGCGTTATCAAAACATGACCCGTAAAGCGATCACAATGTTTTGCTCGTGAATTTCGGATCCGAGCAAAAAAGTTAACAAAATGGAAAGTTCGCGCTTACGAAATAAATCGTCTCATTTATTATAAGCTGTCGAACAGTACAATTGTACATGCCTATGGATCGCTTGAAAATATATACCTATTAGAAACTGGCGATGTTTCTGACCAAAATCTCTTGAATGCGAATTTAGATCACATCACTGAGTTAGTAGAACATTATATTATTTCTTAAATTAAAAATTTGACAGATCACCAAATAAGTTAGTAGATTTAAGTATTTTGGAGAAGGTTTTAAAGCTATTATTAAACGTTATAGTATAAGTTATTTTATTATTTTCTAGTATAGAAAAGGCTGAACATCGTCTGCGAGACCAGCTAGTATTGTATATACCGTATGTTATGTCGGACACGTTGCTGGGTCGGGATTAGGTTAAGTTGGTTACCGCATCTCC
This sequence comes from Saturnia pavonia, assembly GCA_947532125.1. Lineage (NCBI taxonomy): Eukaryota > Metazoa > Arthropoda > Insecta > Lepidoptera > Saturniidae > Saturnia > Saturnia pavonia. The sequence goes on from OX383901.1 coordinate 7,500,919, forward strand.
TGTCAAGCTTCTATGTTTTAATTTTTGTCGTTTCATAAGATTTGACGATCTCCCGCTCAGAAATAACATACCTATTAATGTTTTCATCTACTTTTATAGCAACCCGTCATGATAAAAATGACGATGATGATGAAAATGATATAAAAACAATAATAATACGTATAGTATTTACCTATAATAACAAATCTATAGTTCTGACTGTTTATGTATTTTTTCTAAATTTCTCGATAGACATCCTACATAAAGGACACTGATCACGAATATGACCTTAAATATTTTTTGTCTATCTGTTTGTATCTCCGGATTAAACTCAAAAACGGCTTTACCGATTCTTATGAAATTTTGTACACGGGAAGCTTATACCATTGGTCAGTTGATAGGCTATAAGAATTTTCAATAATACTTTCAGAAATTGTATTTTTTTTAAATCTTAACAAATTATGTTGAAATTTCATATACGGGAAGTATAAGTCATTCCATGATCGATGGGCTATAACAAATGTCAATATTACTTTTAGAAATTGGAAAAAAAATCTAATTAAATTATATTTTCATCAGTCCTCAACCGATTCTGATTAAATTTTGAGGACTAGAAGCATACGTTATTCTTCTATAATTGCCTATCAAGAGTTGTCAATAATAAACTTAGGAAACGTAAAAAAAAGTTCTCAGCCGATTTTGGTGATATTTTGTACACGAGAAATATTATGGTGATTTTTTTTTCGCAACTCCCTGTCTGAAATTTTGTTGGAAATACCAAAAAATAATCCCTGAAAATTTGGGTCCTTAATATTTATCCTAAGTACTCGCTCACAGCGTGTGAAAAATTTCCATTTAAAATACACATAAAATTTCTTTTTCTTTTTTATAGCTCGACGGCATTTTATGGTATCATCTAGCCCAAGGTCAGGATTTTTTCAGAATTGAATGTTCTACATGTTTTATAATTTCGAGTAAAAGGCTTCAATTCCTTCGAATACCGGTTATAATTCGAGAGGTCTCTTGTTGTAACAAAATAAGTTTTATAGACTCCAGATAATTAATATGTGCGAGTCAAAACAATAAATATAATAGTAGATATAAATAAACTTATACAAATCTCATTTAAGATTGTACGTTTTCTTTAGAGATCCATCCGCCTCTATACATCCTAATACATCCGTCATAATTTCAATTATTTTACCGTCTTGTTCATATTTTAAATTTAAAAAGTTCTTCAGCCAAAATACAATATTAGTATACGACCTACTTATTCGATATATAAATCGTAAAATAAGTTTGTAATACAATACTTAAAATAATAAATTACCTATAGATGAGATGCCTTCGGAAAGGAGCATAAACACAATAAATGAATAAATGAGAAATCAAATAAAGTGAAATAAATATATATAATTAAGAGATAAAAATGATTGATAAAACAATCATTACATTTCCTTTTTTTAAAACAATCATTACAATATGTTTTATAAATATTCTATTAAATTAATTGTTCTTCGATGTTGTTTAATACAATAGTATGATGAGCACAAAAGTAAATAAACAATTGTATCACATAAATCTATAGGTACTCACAGTCTGAAATCATTGCTGCTTTTAAGAAAGGGGTTAAGAAGATATCGTGTAAACTTTAGATAGTGTACCGTTACTTACAATTATTATATTCTCAGATGCATTAATTCAATGCTGAAATCGTATTCTAGTTACAAACTACGTCGGAGTGGTTAAGCGAGATCGACGAGTACCATAATGGTTCATACGGTGAGCCGTAAAATTTTATAGGCGACTCTATGCTACAGAATGTATCCCTCGGGGTGAGCCACTTCAAGCTCGGATTATGCCTCCTCTAGACATACTTATTCATCCCTGATTAATTTGTTTTATATAACAAATGTTCCGAGAGATTCAGTTTGCTCCATGCTTTCTTCACCCGTGTCAGATTGTTTCGACCAACTCTTCAACGCACCCGTGTAGCCTATAATTGTTATTACTTCCCATACCTGCCCACAGCTTACCAGATTACTTGACGTTCATGGTTACTGCTTCGCTACTTAGGGTCGCAGCTTGAAGTTATTTAGCCCATATAACCTACCTCAATAAATAAGCTAACTTTCAGCTAAATTTCAAACATATTTTTTACATATTTCAAATCTATCCGGTAGTTCCAGAGCTTTAAAATATTATTACAGATTACCACTACGATACCAAGAAATCCTGCAAAGGTTTTAGCGTGAAGGGCCATCAAGTGTAAGTTCCAACATTGCCCATTTCGAGACACATGAAAGCAGATGTACGCTTTGACAGCATTTATATAATGAGCTATTCTGAATAATAATGATGTATATTATTTAGTGAACTAATCGGGCGTGCCAGGTAACTTGATCATATGACACTGAGATGAGTAGGTTCATACATTTGAGAACGTGTCCGCCTCAGGGTATTGGGAGCAGAGTTAACGAACTCTGAATACAAATCGAATGAGGGTGATTTACGTACAAACAACTATACACATACAATACGTTTATTATAACTTTGGCAAACATAATATATGTAGCAAACAACATCGTTTGATGTAATTTGAAATATAATTTTCATTTTCATAATAGTATATATTGTATCTATTTCGTATTTGAACAGAGTTTTAAATTAATAATAGTACATTACAATACAATTGAGTGAGGATGTTTTTTTTTTTAAATAAAGTACTGCTCGACGCTTGGCCTCTGTCACAAGTGATGGAAAGTGAAGACGTAGGTGTGAGGAACAACATGCGCGTAACCTGGATTTGGGCCCGGGGGGGGGGGGGGGGGGGTTGGGCTGGCAAAGGCAAAATAATGTAGCTTTTTTATACTAACTTAGCAGTATAATCCTATACGGTCCTAATGGTAAATTAGTGGTGGTAATGTGAGTTATGGGTCGGTACAACCCAAAAATAACGGTTTCACAATCCGGACAGCTCGTCACTGTAATCTGTCCAAGAAATCAATGACGCATTGTATGAAAAATTCCCGGAGTTGCGAACAATATTTTATACACGGCCGAACTTGAGTCTTATAAAGAAAGTACAGCTATTCGAGCGCGGAAAACCATCGCACTCTGATCAGGATACCATGTCACCTGGATGTAGCTTAGATAACGCTATCAACATAGTCCCTGAAATTAAGGTATAACAAATGTACATTCATAGGATATTGAGGCTGTCACACTTTGTGAGTAAGTCACTCTTAAGAGAGAAAAGCAGAGTGATTTTACAAGAGAACAAGCAAACCTGAACTCAAGCATGTTCCTTGCTACAGTATACTGCTTTAACACTCAAGTACCGTGTGCTCATCTACTTACCGTAAGTAAGAAACAGGTTGGGTAATAATACAGAAACTGATAGAACTCCTGCATTAACTGGCATAAGCTGCGAACTGTATCCATCAACGAGGACACATTATACACACATGCAAAAAGTTAGATATACAGGTCGTCTCATCATCATCATCAACCTATAGTAGTCCACTGCTGGATATAGGCCTCCCCTAATGAGAGCCATAGCGCTCTGTCTTCAGCTTACCGCTTCCAGCATCTGTCTACAGTCTTTCGCAGATCGTAATCCCATCTGGCCGGAGGGCATCCTACACTACGTTTGCCGAGTCGCGGTCTCCACTCAAGAACCCGCTTACTTCAGCGGTTGTCGGTTCTTTGCAAGATATGGCCGGCCCACTGCCACTTTAGCTTGCTAATTCTTTGAGCTATGTCGATAACTTTGGTTTTCTGTCGGATGTATTCATTACGAATCCTATTCTTCAGAGAAATTCCGAGCATACCTCTTTCCATAGCACGCTGGGCGACTTTGAACTGGTGGACCAGCCCTACCGTGAGTGTCCACGTCTCAGCTCCGTAGGTCGTTACGGGTACAGGTCGTATACGTAAAGTTATTTTTTTGCAAACCATTATTTATTGTTGTATTATAATCGGTTCTCAATACGTGTTTTTCGGACGTCTGGAAATGGATGAAAATTGACTCTTACGATAAGATTCCTTTACATTCATACATAGATGTATTCATACAAGTATGCATAATATATGTTTAATATATGTTTTTTTATTAAAAAGCGTATTAAAAACGATTTTACGCAAATTTCAAATCATACTATGCCTAATACTACGTTTTTATCAACGCCGATACCTCGTGGGATGTCGTATTCATTAATCCAGTAGGTGCACTAAAGAGGACTATGTATTGTAGTTGTATAGGCCCAAGACCGGTGAAGCTGTCAAAGCCTCTAGTTCGAAAAAAAAAAATAGTTGATAGGCTGTTATTATCGATAATATTTATTAAGCAGCAAAATTCCTGGCAAACATGGCAAAAAATGCCAAATTTCTTTTAACTTCCAAAAATAATTCAATTTATTTTGCTTTCACAAGTGTGTAAATATTCCTACATGAGGAGGAATCCGCCACCTTACTGATTATTTTTTACTTCTCTCGCTTTTTATTATTATCAAAAATGAAACATTACCTCAAATATTGTATCATCCTTATAAAACCCAACATTCTTTTGTGTGACTACGCTGCGGAGTAATATGTATTATTATTATTTCAAACGAAAATAAGCCGAAAATAGCCTTATAGTTTTTAGTAGATTACATACCTACGGCAAATTTTCTATGGAAACTTTACAAGTATACCATTATAATTGAACAATGATCATAATTAAAAACAGTTTCTTCTACTTCCTTGTATTTAATGGCATCTGTGTTCATCCACAATTCTACCTTCGTCACGTTAATAAAATATTATTTTAATAGTCATTCTTGTAATCTTCAAGCATATCTCTAACAGTATGGCGGGTCTCTTGCTAAAACTGTCCAAGGAGTGTTTGTGGCAATTTAAAATACGTATTCCTAGTTATTAATTATAATCCACTTCAATTGTACACAATAGCCGAACTACATCCAATATTACATAATATAGGGCTAAATAACATAAGTTTATAAATTAAAATAAAACCCACATCAAATGACAGATCAAGATGCTGCCAGATAATCCAAAAAGAAATAATCAAAATTACTTCAATTAAAGTTCAAAATTACAAAATCAGTAAAATACGCCGTATCGAATACAGTTCCAATGAAACTTCTCAGTTCAAATATGAAATAGGTAGCACTCAAGCCAAACCAAAATTGGAAGAAACAAGAAAAAAAAGGAAAGAAGTTGAAAAAAATATATTTCTTTTTCTGAAACGTTGTTTTCATAAAAAGTCGTGTATCAAATGATTGCTGTTGCACGAATAAAATACTTTGAAAATGGAATTCGCTAGCATCTTACTGGAAATACCGTTCAGTAGCAATTAAAACTTTTTGTACTGATCAAACTTTAACAGTCACATCTACAAGAGTATAACTTTTCCTTACGACTATCGAGGAGCGTAAATGTGAATACAGTTTCCTGGCAAAACAATATTTATCGATAAAATAACATTATTTTTTAAGTTCTTTTACGATCTGAATTTATATAATCATTTTTTTGTCCATTTTATCGTTATCTTAATAGATTCAGGGTTTAAACTAATAGAAAAATATACCTATTTACCAGGAAAAATGACCTTAGTAGTAAAAATATATAATTTAATGAAACTAATAACTTACGAGTACTTAACCATTGACAATTACAACAGCATTAAATAGTGTAAATACAATTATTTAATATTCAAATATTATTTTTTATACGTTACGTTGAAAACACTACATATACATTCCGAATATTACTAAAAACAATCTGTTTTATAGCGCAATATGTTAAGTAAATCTTGTTTATTGCCAATATGTTCGATGTGTACTCGAAATCACTCGCTATAAAATCCACCGAGTAATACTTTTTCCAGGAAATGGGATAAAAATACGCATATTCTGTCGTACCTGTATAGATGCTGGCACCTATACAGAATGGAAGCATTACGTGTTAACTTTTTATAATATAAAATGTTTATATAAGTAGCACGGTCTAGTGGTAAGTACAGTGCAATCTAAGAATAAAGATGACCAACGAGAGATTATCTTTCTCCGGTCGTCCGTCGTCATTTTCATGTCGGTCTCTTTTTTTTTCGTTCTATCTGTTTAGCCATAAAGTTCAAAGCTTCAGACGGCTTTTACAGCTTCACCAGGCTTGGTATGTCGGTCTTTAAGGTTATCAGCTAACGTCCACGTCTAAGTGGCGAGTATTACGCTTAGTGTTTTATGATCGCGTCACAATTGACAACTAATAGTAAAATTGGGGGATTTTCGTATTCTGTCAGGATCCATCTGCATTTTTCTCTTATCTGTGGTGACAGTATTGTTGGTAAGACAATGATTCGGCATAGTTTTATTTGCCGCTTTTTATAGAACACCGACGATATCTAAGTAGATGAAGCGGCGTAGAAACCAAACTATTAATTATAATAGATTAATAATATAATGCTAATATAATTCTTTTAATTTACGTAATTTAACGCATGTTGTAGTTGTCATTAATTAGTAAATCAATAACACTATTACCTTAAATTGTCAATATCTATATCTTATTGTCTTACTTTTATTAATCCCTTTTGATATAAATAAATAAATACTGGTTATCCAAGAATAGTTGAACCTTCAAAAATGATAGTCTTTTGTACATCCACTTCAAGGATTAGTGTGTTAGCGACTATATTTGATAATATCATCACTTACCAGCTCCTACTAGTAGGTGGTAAGTATTAATGTATGAAATTGTGTGCTGGGCAATGAAAGAGACAAAGAAAGTTGCATATTGCGAAAGATGCGAATTTTAAGATACATGTTTGGTGTAGCTTGAACGAAAACGATTTATGTTAAAGGAAGCATGAAAGTAGTACCAGTGACAGAGAAGTTGAGATGTGTTGACCCTACTTAGCTGGGATAATGTTAAGAAGAAGACGAAAAAAGAAATACCAAGTCGAAAATCACTGAGTTGAAGGCGATGTTTTCCTGAATCGTCTGATATGAAAAACGACGCGTTGATACAATGTTATAGGTTTTTACTAGGGATGTTACGGATACGAGGTTTCGGATATGGATATAGACTTGGATATCTTAGGAGTATATAATGGATTTCGGCTAATTTCGGTTATGGATATTATACAATATGTAAAAAAACCGTCCGATTCGTAAAAGTGTTATTAGGTATCGACGATATTCATTTATATTTATATAAATATTTTGAGATTATATTGAGATTACGAATAATATAGGTTAGTAAGTTGCAGAAAGGGTTGTGAAAATAAAATTGTGTTCTAGACAAGGCCATTAATCAACCAGAATGATGTTGAACTGGTTATTTTCTCAAATCCGTGTAAGCTCGGCTTCACTACGCGATGCTAGGGCGACTAGGGGAGCAGTGCCCACTGACAGACCACTTTTCATTGTCGTTGGTTGTACGTCTTACGGATTTAAACTTTTGTTCCTTTTTGATATACTTTTCTGAGAAATTTATAAGTGACTATTCGTATTCGTTAAACTGGAGGTAAATATAGGATTGTATAGGTTACGCTTTCACATTTAATTTAAGGGGATTCATATAGGTAATATATATTAATATATATATTCTTAGAGTTAGGTGTGTAAATGAAACACATTTGTTTTACTGAAAAAGTTGTTGAATGTTTACATACATTTTAAAAACAAAGCATAAAAAGGTTATTTCTTTGTATTTAAGAGACAGTTACACAATTAAAAAAAAAATATTAGTAGCATTTACTGGTAGCTTCGCCTGTGATGCAGACCCACTAAGATCGATGTTACGTTATCTAAAATTTTTGCGTTGCTTTATCATTTCTTTATACCTCCAAGAAATAAACGTATTCATTTCTAAGTACGTAGTAGGATCCTTTTTCGCACATATTCGAGGCTATTAATTAAGTATTTTGAAGCAATGATGGCTCAATGGTAGTGTGTACGACTTTACGTCGATTGACGTGAGTTCGAATCCCTGCAATGAGCCTGAGCTTTCGGTGAAGGAAAACATCGTGAGGAAACCATAGCATGGTGGTAGGGCTTTTTCTAATGCCCGCCTGGATAGCTACAACCCTCAAGTTGAAAATCTGTCGCCAAGCGCCAATAGGTTTGTTCCGGCAGCTGCACTTGAGAGCCAGTTTTCCACTAGGTTTAGTGTGTTATCATCTTGAACAACATCGTTACTTAAAGTCCGGTGAGATTTTGGCCACAACGCCAAACCTATAACGATAAAAAAATAACTCTTTAAACAGCTATAGGGATTTTTTTGTAATGTATTTATTTTAAATTCGTATTTAGTCAGTATTTCCCATTTCCTGAAATAAATTATTGCACTTCATCTTAAAGTAAATAAATTTAAGCCAAAGGTAACTTCGACAGCCGAAAAATTTGGATCTATCCGATGGCCACCGCCGGCAATACTACAGTGAAAGCCTGGAGTAATTCTGTCTGTTTGTAATGTCAAAATAACCGCTTTTTACTAAACGCATGTACGGTACTTATAACAAAACAACAATTTTAACAATTTTTTCTGTCTGTTCCAAATACAAACGTGATATACCTATTCGAGATGCTATGAGGAGGAGGTTTTACACTACGTGATACTCGCGGTCCAGTCTTATCACTCCGCTATTGACATTTTCTTGTCCTCATTTTAATTGCAATATATATACCTATATATTATTTCTCCAAGGGGTTTTTTTTATTTGTGTCAACGACATATCTCCCTCAATTATTCATAAAAATTAATGTTTCAAACATCATTTTAAAGCTTATGTTCCGCGCTATTGACGAAAATTATTTAAAATTAATGTTGTCGTTATAAAATCTTATAAAAATATTCAATTAACATGGAGGTGGCGCCATCTATTAACAATCTGTTTAACTAACGTGACAGCTGCTAGACTGTTCAAATGGTATAATGTGCAAAATATTTGCATTAGTGAGATATTATTATCTTTTATATTATAATAACCAAGTCATATATCTTTTAGATAATTAATTACGTTGATTAGGTTCGGCTGCTTCAATACATTCATCAGTTTACACAAAGGTTTGTTCATATCGCCCGAGGTCGCGTCGTATCTGCCGTGTTAATTACACAGTCTGCATGCAATTTGCATCTGCTCGGATTGGAGTCGTGAACTTCTGATTATTTGAATAAGATTTCGGAGCGTAATATTAAGGAAATTATATTCCACCCACGGAACAGGCTAAGGAATATATATTACGAATAAACTTCAGTTCTATTGTACAATTAAACGGTTAATCTCATACTTATTATTTACATATCTAATTATAATGGTGTTCAACTTGTCTAGGTATTGAAAACTACCAGGTACAGAGTTAAATTATAATAGATCGTGTATCATATTTTAGTAAAGATCATACAAAGTAATTGTAATTCAAATAATATATAATATTGATTTTTATATAATTTTTTTTTCTAAATTAAACTCTCCGCTCACTGTAATTTGACGTTCTGTTTAACTTTAAATTATTCAGTGTATTTGATTGAATACATAATAAGATTTATTTTTAATACTTTATATAATTTACTGTTTGGCCACAATGTAACCTAATGTTAAGCGACGATGTGGCCCAAGATGGTAACACGCTAAGCCTAGTGTGGGAATCTTTTTAATATACTACTAAGGCAAACAAGCATACGGCCCGCCTGATGATAAGCGACTACCGTAGCCTATGGACACTTAGTTCATACCATAGGTATGAACTAGCGCCGACCTTGAATTCCCCTACCCCTCTCACTCTGGAAACCCTATTCACCACAGGAACCCAACACAAGGTCATTTGGCTTCGATTTTCCGTAGGGTGGAGGAATTCCACCATTCGAGCTACCCGAAGTAGAGGAAAATCTGCAAATAAATTTCTCTGTGCCCTACTGTTTTGTTTCTCAAGTGCAGCTGCCGGAACACATCTATAGGTGCTTAGCAACAGATTTTCATCTTGCGTATGGTAGTTAACTAGACGGAAGTTAGGAAAATACCTTACTATCATAAACCATAGGGTTTCATAACGACGTTTTGCTTCATCGAAAGATCAAGCTCACTCATTACAGGGATTCGAAGTCACATCGATCGACGCGGTGTCCGATACGTTACATATTACTGCCTATTATTGTTTATTGAATAGATCTAGAATCTAGATTTAAACCTAAAATAAAAATAGAATATAATTTACTAGTATACGCACTTGTAATAAGTATCTACACTGGTCAGTAATTTTTACCGAGGCGCCGTTTCGTGATTCCGCTCCCTCTGACATTCACGGCACCTCCGGCTTCTACTAAGATATGTTGTAATAAATATAATCTTCTTTAGGGCGACGTTGTGTGTTCTTTTTTCACTTAATATTTTTCCTGGTAAAGGTCCCCGGCGGCGATTACATAAACAGGATTCAACCGCGACCTTAATGTGCCTAATAAAGTTTTACGAGGGACCCTTGGCAAAAACGTGAATGTTTCAAGGCGACAATGCTTTTATCTTTTCTGTTTTACTGATTGTTTTGTTCTTTTACAATTAGGCTTAGAAGTTTTATGAGTGTAATACTTTGGATCATTTAAAAGTTTAACGAAAGATGATTTTATTATGATATCATATTTATGGTCGTTATCTAAGACTTTAAGCATTATAGGGTGCAGAAAACACTTAAAAATGATCGATACATCTTAAATCGAAACTTGTACGCGGTTTTTCGTATACGTTGCTACTGGAAAACTGAAGATGGTGAATTCTATCCTGAAAAATAAAGCAGCAGTGAGTATTAGTACAGTCGATACAGTACTGTCTGCAATTATCCGCTGTCCATAATCATCCTGCTCTCCTCTATATCTTTGTCTATATAAGGCGCTTTAAATTTCAACTCAGTCGTTAGAAGTACCAACTTATTATGTCTGGTCACATATTGCGGTTCTTATGATATTGGTAATATACAACTATAGGTTTCAGTGACAACTTATCATAAAGTGAACTTGCATGCCTGTTTCCTACTGCATACTATAAACAATTTTTTAGAAGTAAATTAGATAATAGTAAAAACGAAGTGTTTATTTAATCGTATAAAAAATATATTTTATGTGTTCAATTGTTTTCAGCGTAGTTTGCTCAATGCCTTAATGGCCGCACGTAGTCCCATTTTCGGCGTTAAATTGAAATTATAAATATTGGAGATCGAGTTTTATTATAGTTGAGTTAGAGTCGGAAGTCAGGCTTTTGTATTGAAAATTTCCTCCTCTTTAAGAAAATTTCTTAGTAATTAACAGTTTTTGTTATGAATGAAAAACTAAATTTTTTTTTAAATCCTATTTTGTTAATAACATTTGCTATCGCTCATATTTTTAGGAGAAAATCTAGGCGTGCTTTGCCAAAACGCGCGCTAACGCGTGTCTCATCTGTACAGGACCTATGATATCTTGATTTCCATTTCAGACTACATAAATTTCGGATTACAATTCGGATTAAAAATCGGACTACATAAATTTGTAATTGATCTAACCAAGTCAAACCTTAATAAGTAGATCACAGCATACCCAAGAAAGTATGTATTACCGTTAATTAAAATTCAGCAGATAGTACAATTCTTTATATAATAAGATGCCAATGCCGTAGAAACTAAAATAATAACTAAAATTTAGTTAAAATACAAACGTGGTTTTTTTCTACTTTTTATTTGATGGCAACTGTGTTCATCCACTATTCTGCCAACGTCACGTGATTAGTATATTTTTCTTAAAAATTGATAATTAAAAAAAAAACGACACAGGTAACCTATTCATTGAGACCATTCCAATGTATACTTATCAACTTACAGCAAAAACATCGTATTTGGGCTCGATAGATTGGAGCTTGCAGATTAAATATGATGCTACATCATCATAGAAGTAACATAAATATCAAATTTTGACTCAATCAGACCTGTAGAAGATGCTCACGTCCATTTATCAACTAGAATAGATCTGATAATCTTCAAACGGCTAAACATATTTTTTCAGTCATAGTTAAGAAGCCTTTAGATACCAAGTCATAAATCTAATTAAAAAAAAAGTACATGAATATTGATTGAGCCGTTTGGGAGCTGCGATGCCACAGATAGACTCACAGATACACATGTTAAACTTATAATACCACTGTGTTTGCGTCGGGGGTTAAAATGCCACCAAAATTAAATAATATAGGGCTAGATAACATATATTTATGAATAAAAATAAAAATCACCACACGACAGATCAAAATCTGTATAAACCCAGTTAAATGATTATAGTGAATTAAAAAGTTTTCGTGTTGTCATGACCACATTTAATAAATTATTAATTATAGCACTATTACACTTAGCTTAATCGCTTTGGTAAAGGCATAAGTGGCATTAAAAGCGTTTCACATTATCTCAGTGTCCTGGTTCGTTTGATAACAACTTTTTACGTAAGCTGCGGGCCTGACGTTGATGTATGGCTTATTTCTCTCATGCGGGCTAATATCATCAAATTGCTTAGCACATTTTATTTGTCTTATATAATTTTCTGAACAATCCTACTGTATTATTAACTGATTATATTCCTTATTAAAGATTTTACAAAATTAATTACTAAACGAGTAATGAAGCTTGTCTGTTATATAATTTGAAATAAACTTTCTTGTACGATACCTTGAGGTAATTACTGTCAAATATCAACACAGCCTACGCAGGTAGATTGGAGTATGTATTGGAATAGACATGTAAATTTTATTTTAAACCTGCGTAGACGATCGGTGCAAAATCAAAAATCATTTTTTTTAAGTGATACCGTACGGTGAACTTGTGTGTGTCCATACACGCTACGCATCGTGCGGTCGCCTACAGAAGTACACCTGCACAGATAAATCCGCCCTGGTAGACGGTAGGGCCATAGCGTACCTATGTGGCAGGTGTTACTGGGGTAGGCAGAAAGTATAGAGCACCACTTTCTTATATCCTTGTAGCCTTATTTTCTTTCCTTCAGATTAACTAATCACTTGATGCATCCGTGACAGTTACTTACTTATCCTATAGTCAGAACTTTTCTTTTTGATCAGCAAAAGTTACTCTTATTTGACTACGACTTCTATTTCCAAAAGCGTTCATATCAAATTGATTAATTACATACATAACAATTAATAAAAATATATAAGTAAGTCATAGGAATTTTCGTTGCGCGAAAAATTACTGAATAATAATGTTTTTTCTAGTATTTAAAATTTCAGCTATGTGAATAGTACGAACAAAAGACATCGTGTATTTTTAATATATAGTAAAGGATTTTACTATTTTATTTACTATAAGTAAGATAGATTAAACCCTTGAATTAAAAACTAGAAATATGATGCGTGTCAGGGAGGTTATTCTTGAGACTGATACGAATTTGATTTTGATTCTGATCCGATTTCACTTTTCGAACTCGATCGTATAAGTGTACTTTTGAACCAAACCGAATCGAAAATCAAGATAAAGTTTTGTTATAGTTGTGATTGTTTTGTTATCGTGTGTTTTGACGTTTATATTCGATTAAGCAACTAGATTCATAGTTGTCAGATTACGTCAAGAGCACGCATTTTACGATATTAACGAAAAAAAAAAAATGTGTGGTTTTATGAAACTACGATGTATGTGAAACTTAAAAAAAGAATAATAACTACATCTTCGCGTCGAGTCTCACAGTTCCCTACTCTACGGCCAGCTGTAGTGCGACATGCGATAGATGAACGAATCAATCGAAGTTACTTCCTATTCAAGCCTCAGCACGATCGTGCGCTAGTGTTGATTTCAAGAGTACCAAATCTCACCAAATCGAATTTTATTCGATTTGATTCAGAACTCGAACGCGTCAAGAGTAAGGCGGCAGATCCTATCCGCGATTGTAGAACAATAAATAAGAACAATTCTCTTTGAATATTGATAATAGGCAAAGTTATTTCATATATTACATTGCATATATTAATACTTTCGTATACAAGTAAATTTCATATACATAATTGCATATTCAGTATACACGTGTTCAGTATAGGATGCGCGTATATATGCCGCGGAAGGGCAACAGAAAGGCTTAAGTTTTTTGTTAAATCTCGATTTTGCTTGATTTACGTACCGAAAGGCTATAATAATATATGAAAATCGATTCTTAAGGAGTCTGCTTCAAAAATAATATAATGAATCTCAAATATATACAAGGAATTATGTACGTTACATTCACACAATCAACAATTTCTCACGTCATGCCACAGGGACATTAACTCGGTTACCTCTCGTAAATATGTCGTGACATTGATTTATTGTATTAATTTCATGAATCCAAGCCGCAATCATTTAGAAACAAATGTTTGCATTAATTACTTGAGTCAATGAAAATTGTTTATTCTCGAGTACTTTATAAATAATTTTGCTATTTTGCTATTTGCAAAATGTTTATTTACGTGTAACGGATTTTCATTTCACTTTTTCCTTTGTAAATAGAAAATAATGTTAAATGAAGTATACACTTTAATTATTTTTGAGTCTTTCAAAAATTTCCGTTTTTTTATATTTATTATTTACAGTTATTTACAGTATGTTGTAATTTAAGCTATTACTTGGCATCTCTATCATTATATGACGTGCAACTAAGAAAGTATTAGGAATGGACCGAAATCCGCTAAACATTCGGTTCTGCCGAAATTCGGTATGTACTTAGTGTCAACGGAGTCCAAATAAAAATTAAACAATATTTTGTAACGTAAAAGAAAAAAGTGATAAATAAGTTTCACAGTTTTGGTGATGAACAAATCTCGAAATTAAATAAATCATCTAATATTTTTTCTCCAACGACGAAACAAATGACGATGATATGCAAAAAAGTCTTCACTAAGCCAATGAACAGTGAAACTCAAGAACACAACCAATTATTCATATAACTCAACTGACTTCTTTTTTTTGTATTGGCACCGCAAAAAGCACTTGCCGGTGTCAATGTGTAAAGCCTTCCTAGTATTTTTGAAACATTCGAAGTTGGTCCAACAAGATGGTGTCTCCCATGTTACAGATATCTAGGGAGTTTTCGTGATATTTCAAAATGCATGTTTCCTGTTTTGTATTTATAATTCACTTCACGTATACACAATAACCAAACTATATCACGTAAAATCCCACCAATATAACATAATATAGAGGCAAAGAACCTAGGCTAATGAATATAAATAAAAATCACAAGATGGCAGCTTAAGATCCCGCCAAAAACTCAAATTAACTGTCATATATTAATTTTTCCCTTTGAAAGCACTTACCGGATCAAAGTTTGTTACTTTAAAAAAAAAACTGCAATATAACTACTTGAATCATAAATTTCTTGGTAGTGGTACTGGGACTTCGCTAGAGACAAATCGAAGTAGTGCATGGTCTTCCAAAATTGAAAACGATTGGTTATTCAATGGTATAATTTTTAGTAAGGCTTCGTGAATTGGAATAGAATGTTTGTAATCGATTTTCAGCTTGCAGATAAACATAGAAAAGCTCGTAGTATAAGGTAAAGTCAAACATGCTAGTGGTACAGTTGTTGCTTGACAAGAAGCAGGTAGATACACTATCGCTAGAAGTCAGGCAGATAAGTATCACAACTTGACTTCATCGTGTGAATTAGATATTGGTGTGACTTAGACGGTTGCTTTGATTGCCCGTAAGCCCTTGACCAATGTATTTAAGTATTACTCTTAACTCTGGACTAGGTCCACTTGGGAGAAACAGATAGGAAAGGTTTGGTTATGAACTTACCTCGGCCTTTGACCTATATCGCCTCGATCCATCGAATATGTTACAGTTTCCGGCTGTTTTAAAGTTCACCACAGTAGAATCACTGAATTACACTTTGGATGATAACTTCTTAATTAATTTGTCCGGAGCACAGCAAAACGCTCGCGAAACCGTGTTATGCCGGTTGATGACTAGCGCCACCGCACGCGACGCAAGATATTAGTTTTTCTATTATTAAAACCAACAGATGGCGGCACTGTTCTTTTGCATTGGCCAAGGTTTTTTTTTTTTTTTTTTTTTTTTTTCGAACTGACTACACTGTTAGCCTGAGGGGCCCTGGAGCCTTTACGGCTTTTACAGCTTTACCGGGCTTGGGGGCGAGCGCTTAGGGCACTCAGCCACGAAAGCTAAGCAACAACATCCGAGGGTGCCAAAGTGGCCGGACCTCGGCTCGGACTGTTGCGCGTATGCAATTAAGTCGCGATCTGACTAATTCCCTATCCGTAATTCGATCTAAACTAACTATACATATATACATGTTTCTGCCCTCTGGGAGGAGGGAAGGAACATGTGTATGTGTATTTAGTGGTCTGAAATTTTTGTCTACTCTAACTAGGCAAAAAAGAAAAAAAAAGGTCCCTTACAGAACCTATGTACCTATGTGTGTTGTGCATGTGTGTATAATGCAGTGTCATGTATGGCTGTGAAAGCTAGTGATTGTACAGTCACTTGTATCGCGCGAGCGGCTGCTTGGCTCAAGGGCTCCATGCCGATGGATCGGACCTAGGCTTGAGTTGCCGCAGAGGAGGGCGGTCGTGGCGGGTGTGCGGGAACGAAGTTAACCGTACGTCCCCTGCGGAGGGAACGGTGGTTTCGCGGGCGTGGGCGCGAGCACGCATATGTTGCGGGAGCGGACGCGTAGTAATTATTAGATTTCTCGATGTCGTCGTCGGGATCGACAAAGAGATTTCGCGGACGGCGTTTATAACGTTTGGCAACGGGGATCGAGTTGTCCGGGACGTAGTTCACGGTGGATTTTACGAGCGGGTTGGGGTGATTCGAAGCGCTATCGAAGTATCTCCTGGTGAGATATTTCACATAGGCTTCTATCGAGGGAAGCCTCATGTCCCTGTGGAGGTCCATGTTCCTAACGAAGGCTGGAGGGTCAAGCAGGCGACGGAGAAACCGATTTTGGACTCTTTGCATGCGGACAAAGTTATGTTTGGACATATGTGCGAACGCTGCGCAGCTATATGTCAAGATCGGACGGACGCACATCTTGTATAGTGTAAGCTTATGTCTTAAGGACATTTTGCTTACCGAACTGAGCAGGGGCCGCAAGTGGGAAAGGATCCAGACGGCCCTATTCCGGACTATAGTAACGTGTGCGTTGAAGTTAAGCTTCGAGTCGAGGGTGACACCCAGATATTTAGTCTTGGTGGCCCAAGGGATATTCCTACTGAATAATGAGAGGGGTCCTACCGTGCGTGGTAGTTTACATGTATGCGGTTCGAACATAATCGCGGCGCTCTTTACCGGATTAATAGCTTTTCGCCACGTTCGAAACCACTCCCCGAGAGTGGTTACGGCACGTTGGACTGCGCAGGCGAGATTTTTTCTATGTCTGTTTGACGCGTATATGACTGTGTCGTCAGCGTAGAGCCCTACCTCGACCCCGGGGGGCTTCGGGAGGTCGCTGACTTGGCCGAGGTGGGAGTAAGGGAAATATGGCAAGCCTTAACAGATATTATAGCTGCTTGAGCTCTTTTTATGATTACTTCTGAGATAGTTCAATAGTGCAGAAGTATATCCATTGACTCTTACTTTTTTTCGAACTTACTATACTGTTAGCTTTAGGGGCCCTGGAGCCTTTACGGCTTTTACAGCTTCATCTGGCTTGGGTACTCTTTCTACTACTCTTACTTCACTTATATTCAAAGTGAAAACCGGCACTGGTTTAATAATCTGTCCTTATTATTAATACATATGAAACTAGCATTTTATATGGAAAAAGTAAAACGAAAAAATATTATGAAATTATACATTTAATCAATCGAAGTATGTAGCATTATTATCTATGTACTTTCGCCATTTTATAAGTAGTTCATTGATTCCATTGTTGAAAAAATTGTGGGAGCGAGAATCAATAACATCTTTGAAGGCGGTTTGGACAGCCTATTAAAATAATAATTTAATAAATATATTTATTTATATATTAAATATATAAAAAATTAAAGAACGTACGTACATACGTACATAATCCGCGTGGAAAACTTTTAGTGGATAATCCTGTTTTTAAGTTGTTCTGTCTAATTCGTTTGCAGAAGTTTACGTAGCACCGATCAGAGGCTTTGTAGGGATAAAGACGTACTCTTCAGACCAAGACTTGATCCATCGAAGACGACGTCTCTCACGTTTACCGAACACATTCTTATTTACAAGCTTAAGTAAAACTATTAGTTTCATGAATATTAATTGTTTTGTTTATTGTTTTGTGTTCAGTTTATTTTTATTAATAACTAGCGGTGCGCCTGCTGTTCGCACGAGTTCATTACGCCGTAATTATTTTCGTCCAATAATTTTACATTTACTCATATTATTGATAATTCATATAGCCTATTAATTCAGGAATGCCTTATACTTATCGTGTTAATCAAAATCTGTTAATAATTTACATACATCTATTTTTTTTGGTATTATTATTTTTTCCTTTCCTAAAAGTAATTTTTTTTTTCGTATAACCTATTATTTCAAGAATAACCTAATCTTCCCGTGTTCAAAATTTAATAAAAATCGGTCAAGTCGCAAACTCCGGACATACAAACAAACATACGGACAGATCATATACGTGATCAGTGTCCTTTATATAGAGATGTCTATCAGGAAATTTGGAAATCTTCGTACAAACACAACTACATATTTATTAATATAGATATTTACTTTCCTTATGGTAAAGTAATGACATATTAACAAAAAAACTTTATTATTAATGGATCAACAAATTGTAATATTTAAAATCAATCAAGTACATAGGAATACATATATAATAAGTAATAAGTTTGTTATCGGTATATTGACTTTATATTATGCCTAAGATGAATCTAACTCTACATATTTAATATAGCGGTTTAAGGGTTTCCTATTGTGCTGGCGGATATTAAAGAGAGTGGATCATTCAATTTCTACGCTCTATTACATTTTCGAATATAATTGATAATCCATACATGCAAAAGTAACAATATCTGTTTGTTACCTTTTTAACAATAAACTGATCGCAATGAACTTTGTACATACTCGTATATCGTTTCAATAATTAAACGATTTATAGTTTAATCGAATACGCGACGTTGGATGCTGAAAATTGCGTTATTTAAAAAATCCTTAATACGCCCCTCGTCAGTGAATAATAGTAGGTACGTTTATAATATACTAGCCGTGCCCACGGCTTTGCTGGCGTGGACGTGTATTTTTTATTGAAAGAAGATGTTGTGATAGTTTTTTTTATTTGATAAAGACCAAGAATCAAAGGAGTAAAACAAAAAAAAATGATCATAATCTACCTAGTAGTTTATGCATGATGCACGCACAATGGCAAACATCAATCATATTATTTATGTAAATACCTATATACGAAATATATATATATATATATATAAAACTGAATTTGTAAAAAGGAGTTCTAAAAAAAATTAACTAACCATCATAAAGTTATTTCAACATTTTACACAGTAACAATGCATGTTCCTCACGACGGGACAGCCTTTGCTTGTACTTACTGTAAAGAAAATTTTCTCAATTTTAGTTTGCAACAAAATCAGTCTATTTTTCGTGTGACAAATTACATTGAAGCAATAACATGCAACTTTATATTGACAATAACTTTACAAATAAGTTTGAATATTCAGAATATTCACAATATATGGTAGTGAATATGAAGAAGTAGCATCACTGTAGGTATATTTTTCTTATTTCTTATACAAATGTCATTTATTTACAATTGTCTAATGTTATTGTTTTTAATTTAAGTTTTATACAATTGTTTTTACACATTATACTTCTTTAGGCGTGTTGTAAAAAAGTGATGAGTGAATTTTAATACATGGTATTATATTAATAAGTAAGTACATAGTGTAGACTAAGAATTCATTAGAGCCTCTGGTTTTATTATGTTCAAGATAGTTAAACTCGATGTAATTTTGTAAAGTGCTGTAACAATATAATCTAGAAATAAATTCGAAATACTGAAATTATTATCTTTTTATTTCAATAAATTAATTTCCCATAAGCCATTTTGTTCACGTCAAAGAGGTACCTATAACTTCTAACGCGCGTACATAAGTAGTTGTACACACACGCACCCACTTTTTAGAGTTCTGAAGTCAACGACGAACCCTTATAGTTTCGCTATGTCCGTCTGTCTTATTACTAGATAGCTGTAATTTTGTATGGGTATACAGTATATATATGAATCACACCTACAAAGTCTTAAGATAAAATAAAAAAAAATATATTTACTTACCTTCCCTACACGTAAATTAGGAATATTTTTTTTCTCATATATCCTATCGCGTGGGGTGGCGTTGGATAGGTTGTTCAAAAATATTATGGGTTCGTGAAAACCATTTTTCGATTCAGGGATGCGTTTGCGAAATATTAAGCTTTTAAGTGCTAATTTTTGTTTGGGTTGAGTGTCTCCCCTCCCCCTACCAGTTAAATGATTGTTTCATGGTACTAATATATATAATGAAGTTAAAAGAAAATCTATCAGAGATAAGTAGGTTTTACAAGTTAACGAGTAATAGTATAATAACTTATAATATGTACTTGGAGAAGTAATTTCGTACAAATTCCTTTGAAAATTATTTAAAGCCCTAAGTTTGCATATTGAGACGGGCAACTACGGAACCTTACATCGCGCGTAGCCCGACACGCACTTGGATTTTTTTTATTTTATTATCGGGTCGTCGTATATAGTTGCTCCCGGTTCTTGTGCGACTATTCAATTATAGTACCTAATAATGTTATAAGACATTGATACATACTATGTTTTAACGCATTTAACATAAATAAATGTATTTCATTTTTTTACTTACAATAATAGCGAGATTTTAATTAGGACTATTTTTTATGTAACTACCTATATACAAAAAGCAAGGTCGCAAAAGGCTGCAAAATTTATATCCAAACTTCAATTAAAATGTGGAAATAAGCATTTAAGTGTATATCCGTTGTAGGATACGTTTTCCGTGATGTAATTCAGTTGCGTTAGGGACTGGCAGGTCCGCCGCGTCTCACTCGCCTGGTGGTTCGCCGGACATCATTATTTCCTGCATGCTCTCCTGCGCCGAAATACATATTCCTCTTTTCTCTAGATATAAACTACAGCTGGTAACTTGCCAGACAATTTATTGATTATTAATGTAATTTCTTTTTACGTTCGCGTAATTCGTTGTAGGTATATGATACATAGAAAAATGCTTTAATTAAAGCAATAATTTAGCCTTTTATACTTATTTTATTTCATAGGTAGGTAATATATAAACAAAATTAGTGCTTAATTTAATACTTACGTTTATTAATAAAAAAACAGTTAATATTGTAAGAATCCATTACCACCAAAGTTGATCAATTTAAACGTTGTGTGAAAATTAAATATTGTGAATCACACACTCGTAAATTAATTAATAAATTGTAATCAATCACTTAACCAAAATCAATGTAATAATTGTGTTAACAGTAATTTGTTTTACATGCAATCAGTAACAGCACTAGTGTATTAAAAAAAATAAGAGCAAGAAGCGATGCACTATCTAGCGTACGATTTCGTTCCAATTACAGAGCGGCAGTCATTATTTCCGGCGCTATGCGATGCCTTCTCTACCGGCGTTCGGCATTACCTCGCTCACCTGCCGAAATCTACCGATGAAATGGCTCGAGTAACTTGACCCTCTGCCGGTGGAAAAACATAGGACGATCCAACCATCTTTGTAGGTCAACTCATTTTTGCAACTTATTTCAAGTTTCAATATTCCACGCAATATATCAGATTAGTCGGGAATAGCTTTAATAGATTTTATACTTTGCGATAATTATTATAATCCTAATTGGTTTGTTTACTTATAATTTTTTCTTAATTAAATACTAGATTTTTTACCTATGAATTTGTGGCACTGACTAGTGTGAAGAAAATATATTTCATTCTACTTAAAATTCCAAAGTCATATAAATTTTACAATATAGCTATGAAATTTCTTTTATTTGTTGTTCATTTATTTTTCCACCTTTCGTTTTTTCTTCGATATCGCTGCTATGTGACCATGGAAAAATCTAAATTAGCATTATTTTTGAATACAAGCTACATCATTGGCACCAACGCAGCACAGACGGTACGCAATATCAACAATGTGTATGGACTGAGTACCGCAAGTAATGAATTGAAAGCCCTAGTGGCAGCAGATTCATCTCAGACCACGTTGGAATTATTAGCAGACTTCAGCGTAAGTGACAAAATGATACTGCTTCATTCGTGGATCCTGTATGATAATAAAAACATCCGTCAAACACAGGGGAGGCAGCCAAACCATGCCCTAAACGAAAAATGAAGTCAAAAGAAGCTACTTGTGACCTTGTGATATGGTGGACCTGCGCCGGCATTGTTAATTACAACATATTGAGAGCTGGCACAACAATTATAATTGTTATAATAATAATAATTATTAAAGAGGTGAAATGTGAAGAATTGCAAATGATGATGGGTACAAGCTCGCTATTTAAAAACCAATACTTGTTAATTGTTCTAGTCAACAACTTCTTCACGGCAATGCTCGCACAACGGACTGTCTCAAAACTATAGGAGTTATGACTGGAAGCTCTCTGTCATCTCCCTTTATTCACATGTCAATTCTTATAGCTTTAGATGATATTGGTGTGGGAAAAAGGTTATGTAATTACTTATGGAGCTATTTAAGTGAAAGGCACCTCAAAATTATGATTGAGGAGAGCAAAAATAACTTTAGTATTCGTTATAAAAATAAAGGCTTAGCTCAAGGCGACCCCATTTCTCCGATTCTGTTTAACATATTAACAAGAAACATTTTTTATAATTTTGTCAATGTATCTATTTGTCAATATGCTGATGATATTCTCATATACAGTTCACTCCACAACATATTAGAATATACCACGACTATTCAACATGCTCTCGATCAAATTGTGTATAATTTAAGTGAGTTAGGTTTAGAAATATGTAATAAGAAGTCAAAATTTTGTATTTTTAACAGAGGGCGTAAAAGTCATAATGCACAAATAATATTAAATGACGAAGTAATTGAAAGAGTTTTCTGTTATAAATATTTGGGATTATGGTTAGACAACTCACTACGTTGGACCATATACATAAACAATATAGTAAGAAAAACTCAAAATTGTCTAAATATACTTGAAGTCTTAGCTAGATCGTCTTGGGGGGTGCATCCCAAAAATCTACGCAGAATATATATATCGTTAATAAGAAGCCGTTTAGATTATAGTTATTTCCATTATAGTGATAGTGCCAAATCAAATTTATACAAATTAGAAAAAGTCCAAAATCAAGCATTAAGAATTATAGGGGGTTTCATAAAAACAACGCCAATCCATGTCATGCAGAGTGAACTCTGCCTACCTCCTTTGAGCTTTCGTAGAAAATATTTAGCGATAAAATATTGTTTAAAAACGATGTCTTGGTCCAACAGTGAAATTGTAGAACTGTGGGCTAGCCTCAGCACTCTCTGTCACAACAGTTACTGGGGTAGAAGAGGACATCCTTTACTTATTGAGGTTTACAATGATCTCAAAGGTGAATGTATTGCTTCTTCTCTTCCATTACAGATGTTTACTTTAAGAACTTGGATAACTAATATTAATATTATAGATGTTATTAGAACTGATTTAAATTCTATTCAGAAAGCAAAAAATAAATATGAACTAAATTTATTAAGATATGATATTATAATAGAATTACAACAAAAATACTCTGAATGTAATGTTATTTATACTGATGCGTCAAAGAGTGCTTATGGATCCGGAGCTGCCTTCTTTTGTCCTAGTAAGCCAGGAATTTCAGCATATCAGGAGTGTTTTAAAATTAATTGTAGTTATTTTTGTATTATGTCTCTTGAGCTTATTGCAAATTCAGAAGCACTCTCATTTATTAAAAAATTAAATCTTAGAAAAGTTGTTATTTGTAGTGACAGTAAAAGCGCACTACATACAGCATTTAGCTCGATGCGCCTCTGGCATCAGAGGTATTTCGGCAGCTTACAGCTTACTAAGTAAAATAGATGATTTACTTTGTACCGGAGTGGATCTGAAATTGCAATGGGTACCAGCACATATTGGTTTACAGGGTAACGAAAAGGCAGATAAACTTGCTAAATTAGGTATTGTAAGTGGAAAAATTATTAATATATTACCAGATTATTCAGAACTATTACCAAAATTTAAAGAAATTTGTTTTAGTGATTGGAAAACATATTTTACGTAAGATCATGTGAGAAAGGAATCTGGTATAGGACTTTACAGTGTGAGCCTCCTCGTATACCCTGGTGTGCTACGACAAAGTTAGGTAGGAAATTAATATCTGTTGCACATTGGTTGAGATCCGAACATATTCCATCAAACAAATATAAAAATATATGTTAAAATTAAAACAATCACCACTTTGTGGCGTATGTCAAAAAGTGGATGACGTTTATCATGTTCTGATGGAGTGTGTCAGGTTCGAGTCAGTTAGGCAGAGCTTAATGAATGCCTTTTGTTTGAATAGACTAGACGTTGGCATGTATAATAAAATATTGGGTGATACGTCCACTGAGGAGGCGGCTAGTCTGTTCAAATCAATTGCTCATTATTATTAAATGTATAATTATGTTACGATGTGCAGATACTAGGGTTCCGCTACGATGAAGCTGACATATGCGATTTGCATAAAAGCCTCTAAAAATTTAGAATAAAAAAAAATCTTATAGCCCATTAATTATATTGAGAAATTACTTAGACTTCCTATGTATAAATTTCACCAAAATTGTTTGTGAATCAATACAAAATTTCGGTCACTCTTTTTTTTGAGGTACATCTGGACATACAAACAGACAGATGGGCAATTGACTGAGATTTCTTTCCGTACATGTTCAACCTAACTACGAAGCATGTGGAAAAATAGATTTTCAACACTTGTTGATGGAATGGGTTAGAATTGCAATGAGCAGAGGTTGTTTAAATTTAAGTTTAAGGTTATGTGCTTTAGATGTAGATATACGAGTATTTCACGTTATAGTAGTGGAACCTACTTTTGATTCGGCTAGTATGCTGTGAAGCTTTATTATAATATTAAGTAATATTATTAAGGATAGAAGTATATAGTCCTTTTATTTAGTTTATAGTTTAGTTTTGTTTTCCTTCTGTGGAACTTGGGTATACTCCGATGATACTGGGATACATCAGTTGTAAAAGCCTCCTAAATGAAAAATAAAAAATCGGCGTAACAATGGTAAAACAGTCGGCGACAAAGCTGTGTCTTTTACGTAAAATGGACACGCCATTAGGAAATATCACTGGATTGCTGTTGAAAAGCCCTTTTCTACTTTATACGATTTCTATATTATAATTTAGCTTTTTGATTAGTAAAGACCGATATTGTATTAAGTTTTTTACTTTAAAACCATATTCACAATAACTAATACACACTAACGTTTTGTATATGCAATCGGTAAATCTTGACGAGAGCTGTTGTTTGAAACTGAAACGAGCATCGAAATTTTTATGACTCATAATTTATACAAAATGGAAATTATGTGACACAGCGAAACGACCTCAAAATGGCGGCGCTTCTTCCTCCCCCTCGCGCGGTGTTTCACAGTCCTCACTCAACGTAACGAATTCTTTGATCATTTAACTATCGCGCGGTGTAATTAAATTTTGAATATACATGACAGATATGTAGCTGAAATACCTAACTGTATATATATCCCGTGATTTTGTTATCATCAGATTTTATGGTACCTATCCATAGTCAACAAGGTTATATTTGCCTTATGGTTTCGCCACGTCCGTCCGTTTGTCTGTCCGCGGCTTAGTTCAAAGATTCATAGTACTAGAAAACTGTGATTTGGTATGAGTATACACATATTAATCACTCCGATAAAGTGGTAATATAAAATCTATATAAATAAAATGATTGAGGATTGCCGTTGTGTGCGTATCACACAAAAAATACTTGATAGATTTTGATCGTTTTTTTTTGTTTTACTCCTTAGATATATGGTGAAGTCAATTAATATGTTCATAGCATCAAACAGAAAACCCACTCCTAAGTCTGCATATTGTGAAGGGCAACTACGGTCCTAGAAAGAGCGTGGCCCACCGCACACTTTGCCAGTTTTGTTTCAATTGTCTTCCACTACGGAAGCAAATTGTACAAACGTATTAATACGAAAAAGTAATTTCTATGTCATATAAGCGATCAGTGTCCTTTATGATAGATATCTATGAGCGAATTTGAAAAAAAATTACATTACAGACAAAGATTTACACCTAAGTATACATACATACTCGTAGACATGGCCACATTTTCACACCTCATTAGAGAACCGCGGTGAAAAGTTTATAATGACAACGCTCGGACCGAAACAAAAGAATCACAATGTGGGCTCACATACACTATTGTTTCTTTTATTTAGTTCGATGCTCATTAAAACCTTTATATAAAAATAATATGAAATAATTTGTACTTTTCTCTAAATTAAATTAATGAGCATATTACGGTATGAACTTTTTAACTAAGCTCCATCCATTTTCATCAAGTTACCTCTAAACATCTTGTAAGTATGTAAACTCTTAAAATTATATATTTTTCCCAATTAAAAAGACCTGTATGTACCGTTTTGAACTTTTGCGTTTAGTAATGCACGAGATAGTCCGACCTTATGCGGCCGGCTTATGCGAGGAATAGCGATAGTCCTGTATTATAGGTGCGAAAGACACACACGTTGCCTTTATACCTTAAATTTAGAATTTAAATTAAAAATTATATAATAGAAATAAAAACAAGCATATGCTGAGAGAAGTTTTAATAGAATACATTTTAGGTTGATTTCTGTTCTGAATATATCCACCCTTCAGGCCTGATAACAATATTCTTGACATGTACCTATATACAGATAAGTAGATTTTTTATATTTGTTGTAATCAACTGCTAAAACGTTAGTGACAATGCAATTATACAGTGACCCAGTATAAATTTATGAGATAAGTCTCGAAAAATACGTTAGTTATAGCCTAAAACAGGGTTTGTAAAGTTTCCGAACGATGTTTTATTTTTCCAACCCCTTTAAACATGGTTCTTCTTCAAATACTAAAACAATATACTTCAACGTTCTGCACGTATCACTAATCAGGTATATAAATTACCCATTTTTTGTAATTTTAATTTTAAAATGCAGTTAAATAAAAGTGTATGAAAAATAATATTGTGAAACAAATATATCCCTCCATTCTCTATAAATATAGCAGTACCGCAATCCATTGTAAATCAATATTTTTAAAGTTTATATACCGCTTCTAGTGATAATACATTTTAATATTTATATTTAGTTTTTAGTTCTGTAATGTACCAACGTTAAAGCATTGATGGAATATAATGATATTCCTTGAAGCGGTAAGTATGCGTATAGGGCATTCATTCCAGGCGCTTGTCTCTGGCTACGGCTCATTAGGCTGACTACGAACATGAGAGCCTTTGACGTAGGTACTACATGAGCAAGATTCCGCTTTAGTTTAAATATCCTACCCGTCAGAACATCATTATTTCTACAATGCAGACTAAGTATTTCACTATTTAAATTCATAAGTTTTTTTTATAAAATAATAATTGAAATGGATCAATTATATATACCTACATCTATTTAAAATTATTTATATACCATTTAAAGTTTCTGTAAAGACGATTTTTTTCTAGTAATTATTCACTAAGTAGAGATCCTTTACTATGCTTTGTAATATCCTATCATCAGTAGCATTGTCAAATGTATATTTTTGTATAGAAATTTCCAAAAAAAAAACTGTTCATTTTCTTTCATTCTTTGGATATTTCTTGCTACTTGGAGCAGACCGACGGATGAAATATCTTTACCCTACAAAAGAACGCAGCCAAATAGTCTTGTAATGTGTAATTGCGATGAGTAGGGATTGGAATCTCTGGAGAGCTCCTTGGGGAAAGGGGTTCAAGGTCGGGAACGCGCTGTTGATAACTATGGTATTACAAGTGTCCATAGGCTACGATAACCGCTTACCATCAGGTGGGCCTTACAATTGTTTTCCATCTTAGTTGTATAAAAAAAAAATTACCTTTACTTAAACATTTTACCTGAAACTGTATCGATCTAACCTGATATACCTGTGGGTAGTAAAATGCCGTTTCACGTAACCAATATATACATACTCAAAAAAATACAAATTAAAAAACAAAAGAAACTCACAAATCGCTCCTGTGTGTACTTGCGGAATCACTTGTGTGTTCCTCTTGTAGTTCTCCTTTTATTTCGCTTGTTGTTTCCACTTCACTTTCGAAATTAGAACTGTCGTGGCTCATTTTTTTTTTTTTTTTTTTTTTTTTTTTTTTCGATCTGACTATACTGTTAGCCATAAGGGCCCAGGAGCCTCGAACGGCTTTTACAGCTTCACCGGACTTGGGGGCGAGCGCTTAAGGCACTCAGCCACGAAAGTTTTGCAACAACATCCGAGGGTGCCAAAGTGGCCGAACCTCGGCTCGGACTGTTGCGCGTTTTGCAAATAAGTCGCGATCTGACTAATGCCCTATCACACTATCTAACTAACTATACATATAAACATGTCGCTATCCTCTGGGAGGAGGGTAAGAGACAAGTGTATATGTATTTAGTAATCTGTAATTTTTGATCTAGACTAACTAGCCTCAAAAAAAGAAAAAAAAAGGTCCCTTACAGAACCTATGTACCTAAGTGTAGTGCATGTCTGTAAAAAGTGTAATGCATGTATGTAGGTAGCTAGTGAATACAGTGTCACTGAATCGCGCGAGCGGCTGCTAGACTCAAGGGCTCCATGCCGGAGGATCGGACCTGGCTTGAGTGGCCGCAGGAGAGGGTGGACGTGGCGGGTGTGCGGGAACGAAGTTCACCGTGCGTCCCCTGCGAAGGGAACGGTGATTTCGCGGGCGTGGGCGCAGGCACGCTTTTTGTATGGGGTCGGACGCGTAAAATTGATTCTTTTTCTCGATATCGTCATCGGGATCGATAAAGAGATTTCGCGGCCTACGTTT